>JAABNY020000095.1:23890895-23922457 GCA_015164015.2 Brevimyrus niger
TGTCCGTCCTTTTTTCGCCCGGTACTGGACCCACTTGGTTCTTGTTTCCTTCCTTTCTCTCGCACGCAGCGCAACCTGGGTTGGTCCCCCCCCCCCCCCCCTCGACCCAGCGACAAGGAACTGGACTGTACTTCCTTTAGCTGCCCGTTCAGCTTCACACAAGCGGAAGAGACTTTGGCAGGAAATTTTGCATATATTCCTGTGGATTCACAAATGGACATATTTATTTCCTACTCATATGTTTGTGTAGACAAAGTAGCGCAGGAAAACATAAAACAATGTGTAAATCCATGAAAGAAAAAAACAGGTGGAAACAAGTGGCCTCATTTAAATCTTTACTAATGAAGAATCCTGGAAACACACGGTATTTTTTCAAAATTACAATAAACGTAGCCTAAACATAATGCTTATCAAAATACAAGAGAGCTACAAAACTTAGTGACCTCCCATGACAAGACATTTCTAATAAGCATTACTTCATCACAGGCAGGTGTTGTTAAAAAAAAGAATGAACTGTTGATCATTGGTAGACAACAAATGGTACTTCATTCTCTTTACATGGCTGCCAACTAGACGTGAAGAATATTTATCCAATAGCGACTATTCTAAATGAAACCTATTAAGCTCTCACAACCACTGAGATTTATTTATACAAGACGCTACCTAACTAGCTCTTCAAGAATGACCCAAACGGATGCCAGAAGAAGAAACTTGCTGTTAAGCCATCGGGAAATTCAATATTTCTGCGTTGAGGACGGCTGTACACTGTTAGCGCAGCTTGACATAAACATGGGGAGGACCAGCAGATGGGCTGACTGGTGACTATGGCATTCTCGAGGTCAGATTGTACTGGGATATGTCACGACCTGCCCAGACACACCTGCTCACGCCGCCGTCTCCACTCGCTGCCACTTTCCACTTATATCATCTCAGTTCCTTTTGCTTCCACGCATGAGTTGAACTTGGCTGGCGTGAAAAAATGTAAACGGCCTTTTTCTCCGTGCATCTTCCACCTTTGAAGTCTGAAGTGTGATTGTTTTTGGGCCGCTGCCGGTTTCTGTCGAAGGCCCCGACATGAAAAAGCAGCCTGTGCTCTCAAGTTTAGCTCACTGCCAGTGATCCAGGGCTAAACCAATCAACCTGCTGACTGGCAGATATAGTTACAAGAATGAAAGAAAGGTGGTGAAGGCACTGGGGGTGGGTGGTGGTGGTGGTGGTGGTGGTGGGGGGGTGCTATGTCACAACTCTTTGTCATTTCTGCTGGGGTGTGTCCGCACTGCGGAAGATTCGAAAGCTACCCTACAGCCCCCCCCATGCTAATTTCACTGCTTCCTTAAAGACCACGGAATGGCGACACTCAGCTACTTGGCAATTTTGTGAAAACAAGTGAGTTTTTTAAAGCTTGTCTTTCACACGTTTATTCCAGAACGCACAAGACGGGCATCCTTCGCTTAGCTTAGCCGCGCAACACGGTGCTCAGAGAATTAGGCCTTGTGTCAAATCCTTGGCCTGGCCTAGACCTATGCCTGTATCACCAGTGTTACAATGCTGTGCTGCATAAATCATTTCTTTCTGGCACTGAAAGCAATTAGACCCGCTAAATTATGACACGGTGTCAGAAATGGGTTGAAACCAAGCGTGCAATTTCAGCTGCCCCTCGCATCACGGGAAAAAGGCTGCATTGTTTAAAAGCAGCAGAGCATTAGAGATGTTCGACAGAGGCTGCGAACACAAAGCTACCGTAGCTGCGTACTGTAGCAGTCCCTCTAAGAGCTAATGGCGCATGCCCAATTTAACAGTGAGGATGCCTGTCTTATTCTCCCTCGACTCCATATGAATTACAAGGCAGTGAAGTCATTTATTCCTTAGAATTTTCGCTTTATGGAGATTTGCATGTTGACCAGAAGATATAGCTGCTTTTCCAACCTCCATCAGGCAGCTGCAGGAACTAAGAGAAAATCACCTTCTCCATCCAGCTATCCACTGTATTCCAACAACAATAACCACCTAAATTGTGCCGAAAATTGCCAATTTTATCAGTATATCCTAGTATTATTTTCCATCCATCCATTCATCTTCTTAACTGCTTATCGTCTTTAAGGTTGTGACCCTGGAGTCTATCCAGGCAGCACAGGCCACCAATATTTATCAAGTTAAATTAAATTCACTCGAATAAACCGCATTTCCCCGAATAAAAGTCAACATGTTTAGGTAAAGACCATAGTAAAAACCGTACTATTACAGTGGTGTTCAGATCATTAGCATCATATTACACTGATAGTTAAGCCTTAATGTGGGTTACAAATGGTTATCTGTAAAACTGGTAAATGTCGACAAGTTCCTTGCTGCATTGCTTCGGCACCTCATTAAATTTATTCCTGGAATTTATCGGTCATTTCCAAATCTTTTTAGGTGCTGTTGGTAAATATATATCCAGATTAAAGCCTACCAAAGCGTCTACACGATGCTTATTTAACGTGTATAACTAAACCGTCAGCATATTATTTTATAACATAGCTAGGTTATGCATTTATTCAAAGTGAATTTTTAAATCCTAATTACAACCTTCCAGAGCAACACAGGTTAAGTATCATGTTCAGAAACATGACTCTTTTAGCACCTAACCCTGCAACCTTCACTTTAGGAGGTTTACGGTAATATTTTGCACGGATCTTCTAAAGGAAAAAAAGCTGCTTATTATATAATGACACATTAGTATATCTTCTGCAGCGTTACATTCCTGTAGTGTTTATCTTTGTGATTAATTCTATAATGATAATGTTTTGCTTGGTTTGGTATTATAGTTCCCATGGTACCTGAAATGCAGAAGTATGTCCTTTATGTTCCTAATTGTTATTTTATTATTATTATTATTTTAATGCGCAATTGCTGGAAGCAAAAACTGTCATTACTGTTGGAGAAAAACTTTCCGCTGAAGAATTAATTACTTCTGTAATCAACAGACCATACATGTTCGTCAAACCTAATCTGATTTCGATTTTCAAACACCTTAACAGAGAGCTTAATCGCGCCAACTTCAGCCTCAATGACGTCTTTCTATGCATTTCGTTTCTTGAGCTCGATTAGATATAGCCATGTTTCTAAAACCAGCTCAGAATTATCCCAGTGCGGTTTCCAGGTACGATGAGTGGTGTTTTTTTTTTTTTTGTATTTGAGAAGCTGCTGCTTGCAGGTAAGATGAATCAGTGCATTAGGCTGAGAAGGGGGTCCAATACCGCACATGTCTGCGGCTCGACTCAGTCCAGCTGCCTGTGCAACGCGAAGTGATCAAAGCCAGCTTGGCCTGTCGGTTAGTAGTGACAGCAGTGACAACAGCGTGCTGTCTGATCCGATTAAGCACCGGGGCGTGTTTCACTTGCTGATGCAGTCTAATCGACACACCGGTGCTGCCTTTTGGACCGTCACTCATGAACACTCATGCATGTGAGACAGCCCGCTTTCCATCACTCTTCGCCGGCACCCCTCACAGTCCGCGCTATCAAAGCTGCATTTTGTGAAATGTGACAGATTTCACAGGTGGCTTACATCTTATAGGCTATGAAACACCAAATATCTACTGATTGTTTGATTATAACCGACTTCCAAATGTTTCAAATGATCACAACACATTTGACTCTAATTAGAATTCTAATTAAGCTCCATATCTCTTTATTCATGAAGGCTGTAACTTGATGTATCTGTAAAATAAAGTAATTGGATATTTTCTTTTTTGGAAGAGGTGAGAAAGTCCAGTTTGATCCTGGTTATAATAATAATAATAATAATAATAATAATAATAATAATAATAATAATAATAATAGTTTTACTAACGAACAACATTTGGAAACCAAGATGTATTGTTTTGGGAATGAATGGAAGTCTTATTCATGTCACGTGGCGTTTTATTGCCGCATTCTCATGTATTATTGGGCATTTTTTATCCTAAGTGTTTTCCGCGGATGATTAAATGGTATCCTTTTTTGCCGCATTGGAAAAAGAAGCCGCCTGCCGCTTCGTCTGGCTGGCACTGAGGTGGTATTTACACGTAGAATCTCGTCCTCGCAGCATCGGAGTCCTGATATAACTAGTGTGAGTTTCACCCAAGCGGATCCCTGTCATTAAGATAGGAAACCTCTTTGGGCAATAAAGTCAAATTAGTTTGCCTTTCTAATTATCTTATTACTGCTTCCTGTCTGATTGTTTTCCACCACGGAGTTCTCCTCATCCAGGAACAGAAATAAAGCTCAGATTACTTTTAATAATCTGTTATCTCTTGGCTCCAATATTATATTGATGTGGGGGAAAAAACAAGGGAGGCTTCATGCTGTTGAAAAAAATAATTTACTTTTTTATATTTTATGTAGAGCTATTGTGTTTTTCGACATATCCAGTAAATGTGTTTACATTTGAACAAACGGCACACAATAAACAAAGATAAAAGTATCTCATGAGGCTGATATGTCTTCTCCATATTTGACAGTATGCATATTTATTAGTAAGACTAAGTATATAACAGATTATAATGAAACCATACAAATAATTCTGGTGAAAAAATATGCTCTTCCCACTTTAGTTTGGACATCTGCTACCTAATATTAACAGGAGAAAAAAAAAAACAAATGGGACTGAACTTGCCAAATGTAAACATTAAGCAGACATGCATCTTCCAATTGGAAATTGAAAAAAATACTCTTGCTTTGTTTCTATTAGGGAGACAGCCAGTCTTTCACATAAGTGCCCAAAGATTTCACTCTTATTACATCCATTCTTTGTGTTTCCACCTTTTCTGGGGTGGGGGTGGGGGGACCGCAGCACTAAAGCCAAAGTGTTAATCGGGTCACAGAGAATGATGAATTGGAGCGAATATTTGCTCAGAAATTCTATCTCTGCTCCCTGATTGTATTTATACGTCTTAGTTGATGGAGGAGCTGTCTTTGAAGCTTTTTTTCCCTTCCTCACCTGTCCTCAGTTTGTAGACACCGGTGAGGTCATGTGACCACAGGAGAGGCGGTACCTGGACTGGAAGGAGCAGGTAAGGAGGACCGTGTCTCACACCCCTCTCTTCAAGGCAGCGGTCAGTGTTACCTTCTGCCTAACTGCTAAAAGGACTTCCCACTAAAACCTTTCCAATTGTTTTTCATGGATTTACACTTATTTTTTATTGCATTACTTTGTCTTCATGCAGACCTGAAGCTTTTCTGAGCAATGGGGCACCTTTAGCTTGCATTAGAGCCGTCCTGCGTGTTTCTTTTGAGTCGGGCTGTGCAATAAGAGCCTAGCTGCCGAAAAGCCTCCCTGCACATGCCACTTGATTTGATCCTGTGTCTGTATTGTATTACCCCGCTCTGTATCAGTGTCTAATCTGCATTCACAATCTGCATGTGCGACGTCCTCATTACTCGTCTCGTCCCGAGTCTGCCGCACGCTCTTTCTTACCTCGGGCCTTCGATCCCCAGTGAAGCTTCCGGAGCCTTCCGGAGATGTTCAGCCCAGGGCAGCTGGTGTCGGCTCTAACCCCTGCCGTCTTTCACTCGTCCCCGGCGCACCTCTACCCAGCCTTCCCTACCAGACTGGGCTCTCCGCACATCTCCAGCCTGGTCATCCCGGGACCCCTGGTCAGCTATGAGATCCTCCAGAGCTACCTGCAGCCGGAACCCTGCAAGCAGGCTCTTCTCCTGGCGACACAAGCGGCCGGCCTTGTGGGAATTACAGATTACAAAGGTGGGTGTCAGCTGGGGCGATCCAACTGTGGAACATAGCTTTTAAATTTTAATCAGTAACAAACTTGCAATAACGATACCAGCTGCTTCTGTTGGGCCAGTTAAAAGGAACATGTGTACCAAAGAACTCAAACTGCTAAGCAACGAACTTAACGCAATGACATAAGAACTTGAAGCACACTTCTAAAGACTATTTTTGTTGCAGAATCAGCACTAATTTGTTTCAGGCTACCATACTTATAACAAACACGTTTGGCATATGCCTGAAAGATGGCGTGATCTGGGAATGGCACCTGTGACGAACGCTAGACAAGACATAATAATTTTTTTCTGGGTACTGGTGGTTTAAATCCAATCGGGAGAAATAATTAAATTGTGCCATGCCTGTAAATATGGTCAGCAAATTATTTCCAGACTTGTTTGTGTGAGAAAAGGATTAGCGTGAAATTACCACCCTCCTTTTGACTCTGACAATGGAAGCGCAGGCGTACAGCGGGAAAGCTCATGAGTATCAATTGATTGCCGCTTCAGTTTCCCGGCGTTTGTTAATTGGCCTTAATGAAAGCACCACTAATTATCCAATCTGGAGCAATTAGACGCCCGTCACTGGCCGGCGTGGGCCTAATTGCCGGGGGGTTCTCCGTGATTTCCAGAAGAGCTGAGGCCAGTGAAGCAAAGGAGAGCGCGGGCCAACTACAGCAGCTGGCAACTGGAGGAGCTGGAGAGGACCTTCGAGACCACCCACTACCCCGACATCTTCATGCGGGAGGCGCTGGCCCTCCGGCTGGACCTCATCGAGGCCAGAGTGCAGGTAGCGTCCGGTCAGCCCGCCGCCCTGCCCACTGTCCGCGTGTTTAAACACCAAGGGACCTTTTCGGGTTTGATGCTCAGTCCGCACTCAGCCCGCCGCCCTGCCCGCTGTCCGCGTGTTTAAGTACCAAGGGACCTTTTCGGGTTTGATGCTCGGTCCGCACTCAGCCCGCCGCCCTGCCCCTGTCCGCGTGTTTAAATACCAAGAGACCTTTTTGGGTTTGATGCTGGCTGCTCCAGAACTATGTGACCAAGGCAGGTGGACAGAAGGTTGTCAGAATTTTGAAGCCACTACGAACATATATGCTTGTGTTTATATGATTTATTTTTTTTTCCTTTTTGTTTTATCACGAATTATCAAATGAGCCAGATGGCGCTAACGGGAATTACCATTTATTTGCAAGATGGTAATATCGGGAACGTTAATTAAACAATTATACCGTGTGGAGCTGTGACACCGCATTTTACCTCTGAGAGGCTGACGATGGGTATGAATAAATGTTTTTTTTTGGTATCTGAAGAGGAGTTTGACACTTAGGTTAGCAGATTCATGCGAAAGACTATTTGTTTGTTTGCAGACACTTTATCTAAAGTTACATACAAGTGAGGAAAGCTTGGGTCAAGAGAGCAATTAGCCAACAAACCAGCACCAAGGCCTTTCTCAAGGGGACAACAGTGCTTTGATTACTCTGCCAGCCATAGGATTTGAACCCACAATCAACTGGCTGTGAGCACAGATTCTTAACCTGCATAGCTGCACACCGCTATGGGGTGCTCATGTTGTTTTCCATGGATGCTAAATGGTGAAAAAAAAAGTTTTGTTTTTTGTATCCCAGCTACTTTATTTACCTAAACACACCCATGGTTATGTGATGTGATTGTAATGGTCTGTGTGTAGAGTCTGTTTCTGTGGTCCTGACTGCTCTCCTGCCCCTCACCATACCGGCCTTGTTTAGGTCTGGTTTCAGAACCGCCGAGCCAAAATGAGGAGGCAGATGAAAATTGTGGGCCGGGAGATGGACCGGATGTCGGAGAAGGAAAGCGAAGCAGCGACAGAGAAGCGGGACCACGGCGACCAGGATGCTAAGCGTCCCAGCAGCGAGCCGGGGGACAGGAAAAAGCGGAAAAGGAACTGCCCCCAGACCGCATCCCAGGCCCCGGCATCTCCGTCCGTCCCCAGCGCCCCGTTCCACACCCCGGTGCCGGAGGAGGTGGCTAAGGTCCCCAGCCACAACGAGCTGCGCTCCTGCAGCATAGCAAAGCTGCGGGCCAAAGCCAGGGAACACGAAGCCGAGATCCACGGCTTCAGCGCTAAGTCCGCGCCGGAGCGCCATCCACACAGAGAGGCCTCGCTGGCGGACGTGGGCAGGGGCCGAGGGGCCCCTCTGCCGCCACCTTCTCAAACCAGCTCCTGCTCAAGACTTGCATCTGAAAGTCCTTGAATGGACAGAAAAAGAAGAGCAGTACTTCAACATTAAACGTGTCCTTTGTGAACATGAATTACTTTTTTATTCATTTACACTGTGACATGTGCATGCGACTGATATGTACCGATTTATATATGTATGTCCAGTGCTGCTATTATTATAAATATTTTTATTACTATTATTTTAGTATTTAGCGAGCGCTTTTATTCAAAGCAGGTTATACTTATCTGGATAACTTGATTGTGGACTAAAGAAATTTGGATATCTTTATCAATCAGATATGAAATTGCAAACATTTTTTTATCAATACATTACATGAGTTTTTATTACAGTTTTCTGTCCAAAGAAATAAAATTAATAAAAAAAAATTACAATTAGGAAATATTAACATATTTAAATTGAACTGAAACTGCTGTATTTTCTTTGCCATTTCCCAATTGTTAGTAAATGCTGTTGTTGGTGGAGGGGGCGGGGGCATTTCAAATTTTAAAATGCAATTAAAATAAAATTTGTAAAATATAATAAATATTTTCAAACTTTAGACATCTTAAATATTTATACACCTGTCAAAAAAATTTCAAGTCTCCTAAAATCGGTCAAAAAAACTATTTGGAATATTTAACACATGAATTAAATTGTATATAAAAATGATTGCATGTATTCTTTAACATTTTAACATTTATTGGGTTGCTGTTTAAATGTTATAATTAACAATGGCTGACACTCTTTTTTTCTAAAACGGCCATTATAGAATGAAATCCTTTGGTTTCCCGCGACGCTGATCCTGTCGTGACCGCAGTGAAAAATAAATAAATAAAATGAATTAAAAAATTACATCCCCAAGCCAGACAATTGCGAGTACGTTCACGCCCAGTAGGTGGTGCTCGTTCTCATTTTCGAAAGGGTACTGTACCTTCTATTTCTGAACTACTTTATAAAGGATTACGCAATTGGTGTGGCGTGCATTTCATTTTCACTAAAGCCTTATCCAATTGTTTTTGATGCATTGATGTATTTTTTTAAATAATGTTGTATGATTTAATGGAAACCTCATTCAGGGACTGAACCACTAGAATTCCATATAACTAAAACCCTTTGTTTGCAATGGGGTTGGTTCCCCATCCTGGGTTATTCCTTGCCTTGCACCCTTAGCCTCCGGGATAGGCTCTGGACCCCCTGCTACCCTGAATAGGGCAAGTTTTCAAAAAATGGATGAATAGACCCCTTTGTCATAACACACTCTAATGTTTGCCCACCTTCCTCTCCTGACCTATCCTGTTCTGGGTTATGGGGGGGCTGGAGCCTGTTTCAGGCTGCACAGAGCGCAAGGCAGGGGTACAGTCCTAAATGGGATGTAAATCTCTCACTAGGGTCACACACAACTGTAAAATTCAGGTAATTTAGAGGTACCAGTGAGTCACACCGTATGTCTTTGTTCCGTAACTCCACATTCGCGTGAAGATACAAACATAAATATAAATCAAACATTATAAAACTATATTGGCAAAATCACGCATAGGCCTAATACAGGAGATCATTAAATATAATTAGCAGTCATTCGGACTGTAGTTTTTTTATAGTGACACTTTAAAAAGAAGCCAGAGAAAATGAGGGACACCATGAGTTTTCTACGATCACGTACCTTTGTCCTCTGCAGCTCAAAAGCACTAATGAATAAATCATCGTGAAGCCTTTTTCATTAGGAGGTAATTAATTAGCTATAGACAATCTCCCTCTTTTCGTGGCTGATTAGTGAGTGGATCTAGTGCTTGTGTTCCAGGGGGCCCTTTGTACCACCTAGCGTTTGTTTAGCGTCGCTAATGATCTGAGAGGGATTACACACCTACGGCTCCAGCTAGGGGCGTGATCGGCTCCCTCAACGTGCTTCTGCTCCCGTAATTGTTGTAAGACACCTTTCTGTGAAAATGTTAACTTGTTTTTTTTTCTGCTGATGTGTAATTCGCGAACGAAGGTGCCACATTAATACCTAACGCCTCATCTTCCCCGCTAGTTATGTGTGTGTCTGTGTGTGTGTGAGATCAGATGCGAAAGCTATAAACATGCTGACGGGAAAAAACGTCATGCCCTGCATAATTTTTTGAACCAGGGACCCATAAATGAAAATAGACCCCCCACCACGAATGCGTGATCACAAAGTAACTAAGAACCAAGAAGCGGGTGTCCCTGTACTCTTTATTATGCGCGTTGCGTGAACCGAATGAAAATTATGCTATTGCATCAATTTACAGTACCCCCTTGAATTTGACCCAGTATAGACTGAACCCCCCCCCCATCCATAAAAAATTCGACGCGAAAAAGAATAAAAATAAAAAATGCATCTGCTGCAAATGTATGTCAGGAGTATGCACTATAAAAAGCACATTTAATACACGAATAACCTACATTTAAGCGAATAACTTTAAGAAGTGTTCTAATAAGCCTTTCGCTTCACCCCACATAAACTGGAAAACGGTAACGCACGGCTCAAACGCGACTGCAAAGAAAACTACATAGGTTAACACTGCATGGTAATTAACCAAAGCAGACCTAATCAGAAAAAAAACATGTTCACGCAAAAAATATAAGAATTGAAATCATGTAGTATACATTAAGAATTGATTTAGATCGGGAGCAAAATATTCGTCTTTGTTTTGCAGCAGAAGGCCTGTTCCATATGCGGCATCCGGAGAGTTTGTATGCCTCCCGATCGTGTTACGTCGTGCTCTCCTCCGTGGTGGGAAAAGCAGTTCTGACGCATTTCATTCTGCTGAATCAGAGCCTGTCCCGGAGGGGGGGCGAAGGCGAGAGGATCTGACCTCCTGAAAACATGGACCCTGTTTGTACGGCACCTCGCCTACAACCCCAACCCTTCCGTCTTGTCAGAACGCTCAGCAGACTGAAAGAAAGACCTCTACAAACTATTCGCGCAGAATATCAGATTACAACACACATTTACTTTAATGCAAAAGAAAAATAAACCCAAAGTAATCAAAGCATAGTCACGCACTAAATCATTCATGCTAATAAATGACTTAAGTTGTTGACAAATACTAGAAGCGTAAAAATTAAATGTCCATTTCTAGAATACATTAAGGTTTTAGTGCCATATTCCATGCATGAGCGCCCCCCTCTGACAAAGACCATAGAAACATTTTAGTTATTCTCGGAAGTATGATACTGAAATCCTTTAAAAATAGGTATATGTCACTCTTGCATTGTCAAGGAACATTGATGCTCTAATAATCAGGAGTGATTTATTTTTTGCAGTCTTTTACTTGAGAATCTCTCTGTTGTCTGTACAATTCAACAACAATGGATTTGCTAATGAAAAGTGTAACATTACAGACGAGGTGTAATTCCTACATATGGAAAAATACAAACGTGCGAATCTGAGAAAAAGACTGGTTTGTCTCCTCTCTGTAAAGGCGTTTTGATTGTGCTTCACTGACGCGCATAGCAGTTACTCCCACACAAACAGGCGCAGCTTTTCAATATGTCCTTACAGAATTCAGCAATGCAAGTTAGCCAGCGCTGTGTACCCGGCACGCATTCCGGGGAATTCTCTTCTCTGGGAATTCCTGGTGAATTACAATTTTGGGATGGGATGTACAGATAGTACTTTCTACATATTCCTAGTTTTAGAGGTTTTTCTGGCTTTCTGGAACAGGGTTCTCCAGTAAAATCTGTCTGGCTTGTTATGTCTTGTGAAAATTTAGTTTATTTTGTTTCCAAAAACAATGGACCATATAGCATATTGTTCTTCAGATGCAGAGTTTTGGTTACATGGGAGTGGAGCTGAATTTTAGACATGTCTTCGGAAAGTAATTACCTCGTGTTTACAGATGGCCTCAAAGTTAGACACAAAGACTCAGTGGGTAGTACTGTTTTCTCATCCCACAGGGTTGTGGGTTTGAATTCCTACCTCTGTGTCTGAAATTTGCATGATCTTCCTGTATCATGTAGGTTTCTCCTGCAATTATGGTAACTGTCATCCCCAAACTGTCTGTAGTGTCTATGCCCTGCGTCAGACTGGCATTTTGTGTTGGGGACATAAGCTCCTGGCCGCCTACAATTGTAAATATTTGTAACTATATTAATATTGAAGATTGTGGCTAAAAACTTGGACCAGGCCCATTTGGAGAATTCGTTATAACTCTCAGAAAGTGTTGGAGTTGGCTGTGAATCTCTTCCCATCAACGGACCTGGTGGGGACGCCGCCGACTCCAACAAAAGCTATTGTAGAAACCAAAACAGTAAAATACAAAAAATAAGCATTAAATTAATTGAAGACATTAGAAAAACTGCAAAATGTTAGTATTACTTTGATTTACCAATTGCTTATAATCACTGAAGCAATCAGAAAGTTACCTTATTATACAGAAATATGTTACAATACTTCAAAAAACCAAATTGTCTGTTTTCCCTCAGTGTGAATCACACACAGTGAAATGATCATTGATACATCAATGTAGTTGATACACTGATTCTATATTTCTATAAATTAGACCTAATATGGTTTTATTTCACAGCATAGGTCCTGATTTACAGCCTTTTTCAGAGCACCTCATTTATTAGAAATAATCAACATTTTTAAAACACAAGTAGGTGTTTATTATTTATTAATTTACTGGAATGACATATTTGCCTTGTTCCTTCACGGGTGTCAGTTTGATTCCCATCCCATGTATGTGCATGTGGAGCCCGCAGGTCTGCTCTGGGTGCGCTGGTTTCCTCCTCAGCCCAAAACCATCTGGTTGAGGTGAATCAGTGTCTGTACCCTCTGACACTTTGGCATCCTGTGCTATGCCCTCTGTTTCCTGGGATAGGCTCCAGACTCACTGTGAACCGGGAGTGGATAACTGGTTATATAAGAGGAAAGGCTGAATTTTCAACATTATTTTCTGTAGTTGAAATAGCGGAGTAATGTATGCAACAATGGTGTTGGCTGAAATCCAACCTTCAGTGTTTAAAAAGGAATTGCTGAAACCAGACATCACGATGACGTCAGTGGGGAGTGACATCACGCTCAATACAAGCTTAATAACATGGTTTTTTATCACTCTAATAAAAAAATATTTATGCTTAGGTTTCGTAATATGTAGGTATAAACTAATAACTTAAGTAATTTATATTTACACAGGCGTTTTATGAACTTAAAATATACATTACAGTACAGTAACTACATACAGTAATTAATCTCTAATTTCCATTAATAAATATTCCAGGGTTATTCTAGTAAGGAAAACTCAAATGAAAATAAGAACCCAAGGTCACCCAGGCAGCGTCACTCAGAAGTGGACTGCTCATTACGTCAATGGAATTTTGTTTACGTATTTCTCATTGAGCAACGCAAAACCTGCATTGTATTGCATAGGCATGTGATTCAATGTTATGGTCAACGCATCATTTCCCGTTTCGTTTGCTTCTAGGACTAGCGAAACGAAAAAAAAATCGAAAATAATTTAAATGATCAGTTTTTAGAAATATTAAAATATCTAATATTCCGTGATCACGTGATGGGATAAATAAAACTGTACACACATCTGGAAATAATCAAATTCTGATTTTTGCCTGTTTCAAAGGTAATTTTAATGCAACAATAGTAGTTTGTACAATAGTACAATAGTAGTTCTTTTCACTTTAACTTCCTCTTAAGCATATTGTTAACACTTTCGGATAATCTAGCTCCTCCCACAACACGCCACGACGGTAACTTTTTCCAGGTACTGTATTGTTTCACTTTGTGGCGGAGCGAGCGAATAATGTTATCAGTAGCACGTCTGTGATGCTTGTTGGTGTGATTGCTGCTGCTTTCGCGTTATTTCTAAGTCAGTTTAACTTGTGATCTGGATACACGCTGAATTTCGTAAAACTTCAGACTGAAGCTTTAGACGCCGTGATTTTTTTTTTACTAGGGATGGCTGCCGTCAAGGCGCTGCAACAGTGGTGCCGGATCCAATGTGAGGATTACCGGGATGTGTCCATCACCAACATGACGACCTCCTTCAGGGACGGATTGGCTTTCTGTGCCCTTATCCACAAGCACAGACCGGACCTCATGTAAGGAATGGCGTGATTCGGCGTCTTTATTTAACATTAATATGTCCGGGAAGAAACGCGGCTGATCGGATTAAGAATGGAAAAGCATCTGGCGTTCAGCCTTTCTGCACGTTTGTTTGTAGAAATAGTGCCGGCATGTGTGAGTGGAGCCAAACAAACAAGCAAACAAAACTTTTTAAAATTTACAAATAGTTACAAGCAACAAATCCAATAGTAGCCCCTATTTGAGGCAAACTTTTGATTAGATTATAGCAAATAAAGGTCTACCTAACTGTTAGACACAAGATTAAGAACTTATGAGTTAATACGAATATATTGAAAATGGAGAAAGTTAGTGGGTCGGCCGTTTTAATGTTCTTTATGCCAAAGCGTGGTCTTTTCACTTAAAAATTCACTCTTCCAGAAAGTTGGATTTGTTTTATTGTAACAGCTGTGATACATTACCCGTGAACAAAACACTGAAACTTGCCACTGTCTTTAGTGAAAATTCCATTCTGTTTCAAATTGAAAGTTTATTTGTAAAAATAAATCTTAAAACTAATGTCTTCCAGTAAGATGACAATCCACAAAATCATTTCCCAGTATTAAGAACTGTATAAGGGATAATTTTATTGGGGATAAAAACAAAATAAGTGTTTTACATTGACATGTATTTACCAGTAGCAAATATTTTTTGTCTAAATTATTTCATTCTTATTTCAACTTTGACCTGATTTTCCCCGTTTTTTCTCCTTAGAAACTTTGACTCCCTTCGTAAAGAAGATATTTACGAAAACAACAAACTGGTAATTTATTTCAAAACTTAACAAAATACCAGACAGATTCTCTTAAACACTGTTGTGAATATAATGTACACAGCCCAATGCACTGTTGTTACTAAGGGTGACGGGTATCAAAGATGCCAGAATCCCTACAGACAGCATGTCAATACAGCGTCTATTTAAGTAAAAGTCCTTTAGATGGTTGTCTTGTGAGGATATGCATCCTTTTGAAAGTCATGAACTTAACGCAGAAGTGTTCCAGAAGCTTCTGTATTTCTTCCAGACATTTTTAGCACGCAGTGCCATCACCCTAGCACTGTGGTAATAGGACCACGTGCTTTGCAGGTCACCACCCTAAACCGTCAGACATGCATGACTCGCAAAAAAACATTAAACATTTATCCTGTGGCACATTTATTTCTGTATGATCAAGATTTTGCATCACATTGAGGAGGATTAAGCTTTTATTTTCTATATGTTAATTTGAGCTAATTGGGCTCTTTCTGTATATACAGATGAGTTAAGGTGCCTCGTATATGCAGCATTGTAAAGTACATGCTGGCTTTTGTCTTCATCCCCGTTGGGTAATTGATGACAAAATTACAGGGAAACGTCTTGACTCAACAGGTAGGTTCGGAAAATCAGGGAATCTGTTGTTTAGGGAAAGTTCTTTATGAAATTTATTGCAGAGGATTGTATGGGCAAAGCAATCATTGTTCAGTTTCATTAATGTAAATGCAGAGAAATGCATTAGATTTAATGGAATTGTTTAAAATGTAGGAGGAAATGAGGACTATATTGGATGTTGAATGAAGTAAATTGTCCCATATAGAAGTGTAATTTTATTTGATAATGCAAGAAAGAAAAGTAGCGCAAAACTTTATCTGTGTTTGTAATTGTGCATTTAATTGGAGTTTAAGCATGGCTGATTAGGTGTGGGATACGAGTATCCCCTGTATGAATGAAACCTTAGATCTGAAAGAGAATATCAGGTGATACAAGGTAAAGGGCGAGTACAGGGATGACTTTCACTTGACTGCTGCGTTTCACTCTCTGCTCCGGGTGCAGGTTCTCTCTAATGTGCAGCGCTGCTTCTCAGGTTCTGAGCTGTCCCGTCCTGTCTCCCGACGCGTGTGAGGCTGTCTTTGGATGGGTGCCCCCCCCCCCCACCTGATTGTGCAAGCGACGTGAGCCTTGCAGCCTGCAGTGGTGTTTCTGTGTAGACTTTCCTGTTTTCCCTGGAATATTGTTTGCTTTAAAGTCTGAAACCTCCTGGCTTTGGGGAAAAAAAAGAGAGAGTGGGGGGGGGGACGACAACAAAAGCTTTCAGCGTGGGAAGAAACGCAGAGCATTTCTGTTTATTGCGTTACTTCAACAAGCTGCTCTTTATTTTTGAGCCCCCCCCCCCTTTTCAAACATGATGTTGTGCTTTAGCTATGCATAAATGCACAATTATAGTTA
The DNA here is from genome assembly GCA_015164015.2 of Brevimyrus niger. Taxonomy (NCBI): domain Eukaryota; kingdom Metazoa; phylum Chordata; class Actinopteri; order Osteoglossiformes; family Mormyridae; genus Brevimyrus; species Brevimyrus niger. The sequence goes on from JAABNY020000095.1 coordinate 23,907,135, forward strand.
GCAGGATTTAGTTGTACATCATGACTCTCAATAGATGTTTATGTGACCAAAGCAGGGACCGATATGACCCCTGAATTCAAAAGCTATGAACCTACTTCAGGAAATATTTACTGTGGGTTTATGTTGTTTTAAAGGCTGTTCATCAGACAGCTGTGTTTTGTCACTATAAATCTGAGGCTGTTCCCCAAAACTCTGCACTACTTATTCATAGGTCAGACATGTATTACTCGCACGGAGGAGCATTACCCTCAGGGAATACAGTGGAAGACATGATTCACCACAGCGTCGAGGGTACGGACACGTGTAGTCATCTGTGAAGAGCCAGCTTCGATCTGAGCTTGCGGTGTTTATAGGTGCGAGTGTCCCAGCCCTTTCCACTACTCACCTGTGTAATTGGCCAAAAATAAGGCTGTATTTCTGTGCTCTCGTATCCTCACTGGGTCATGCAGTTGCAGGCGACGTTTGCCATTGTTTCTGTGAGGTTTGAGTGTGTGTTACTTTTAAGACAATCATATATTAAGCCAGGGTTAATCAAACTATGGTCCCCAAGGTCCGAGCACTGCCGATTTTCCAGCCTGCCTTTACCGGTGAACCGGGTGTGAAGCCTATGTGGCCAATCAGAATCAGTAATTATTAAACTGACAACCTGGAAGAAGTGAAAACTTGGCCTGGATTTGGAATGGAGGGCCAGATTTGGAGAGCCTTGTGTTAAGCAGCCGCACATCTCCAGCATGGCAGTTTCCACTACTTAGTGCTGGCTGTTCATGTGAATCAGGAAGCATCTGTTTTCAATCGACGGTGAAACATACTGAGAAGGTCCTGTTTGCTGGTACTGACGTTCCCTTTCGCGACCCCATGGACATGTATAAACTTGGATTAGCAAGTCTCCTCCTAGAATGGGTCTAAGGCATGTGAGTATCGCTATGGATAAAAATACGATGTTGGACTGATTAAAAGGGTGAGCTGAATTCCTTAAATAGCTGCTTTAAAAAGATTGTACTTAGGTTTGGACAAAATCCTGGTCCAGAATTTGCAAAATCAGTGTTTTTTTTTTCTTTTTTTTTTTTTTTTGCATTTATAATATTCAAGTCTTTTTATGTATGTTACAGTTTGTGTTAAAACAAGGTACCAAGATTAATAATCGAGACAGTGTGTATCTCAATTTGTTTGATATGTCCAAAAGGTTATGGGTTCAAATCCCATAGCTTTCAGAAGAGTGATGTCATACTTGTGGCCCTGAGCAAGGCCCTAAGCCCCAGCCACTCCTGGGATACATGCTGACCCTGCTGTCTGAGCCCAAGCAGCTTTCCTCCCTTTGGACAAAAATGCCTGCTAAATATATAAATGTATGTATCTAAATAAGGTACCATTGGAACAGAAATGCAGACAGTTAAATCACTTTTTTTGTGGAGATGCAGGGTATTAATTTTCATGAATCTAAGTGTGTGGTTGAAATTACAAGTGTTGGTCTTTGTCACCTCCGCTGATAATAGCGCGAGGGGTTATAATTGTTTTTTCCACTAGCTATATAGGAACAGTCTGCCTGTTGGCTGCTTTACACTGGCACATAGGGAGTACCCACTATAGATAAGTGAGTCACTAACCCCCAATGCCTCCGTCGCAGAAGGACTCCCTGACTCCCAAGCTCCATGAACATTGTTTTACACTAGGACCCCTCTAAAATGTTTCAGTCCTTTGTGTTGGGGTCAGGAGGGGCACTAGGACATTGTGTATCTGCTGGGTCCTTTTGAAAAAGAAAAAAAAAACAAAAAAAAACTGCAGGGAAAGAGGAATTTTCCCATAGTCATTAATCATCGGGAAAGAAAATGCACATTGGTGATTTATTTAATCAGGTGTTTGTTCTGAAGTGGAGAAGGCAAACCTTTGAACTGAGCTATTGTTCAATGTAGCCATTAGGATTTTACTTATGGAAGAGGTTTGCTGCCCTTCTTACTGTTGGATACTAATCGTTTTTGGTAATGGAAAAAAAAAAAACACGACTTCATTCAAACATTCTGGGTAACACGGATTGACCACGTAGCTGTCTCACAGACCTGGTGTAAAAAAAGTCTTTACAGCTGCTATGTTGATATTTCTGTAGAAAAGTTATCTGTTATCAGGCGTTCAATTTTGTATATTATATATGTATAATTTCGATATTTAGATTACTTTCCACAATAGCTGAATCAGTGTTTCATTATTGTCCATGGGTGTTGACCTGTCATTGTCCCCTCTCTGGTCTTGTTTTTGATCCATGTGTCATGGTTGGTCTCCCAGGCTTTCACCGTAGCTCAAGAGCATCTAGGAATACCTGCCCTGCTGGATGCAGAAGACATGGTGAACCTTAAAGTCCCAGATCGACTCAGCATCCTCACCTATGTCTCCCAGTATTACAACTACTTTCATGGTCGCTCGCCAAGTAAGGACGTCTCCTTGCACGTGGTGTGATGATTACAATTATATGCAGTGTTCATATATATCCAATTTAACTTCAAGTACAATAAGTGCATGCAAAGTGCAATGCAATGTAACAAAAAAACAACACAAATAAGCATTATTTCTCAGTCCTTCTAATATGTATTCATTTTCCATGAATTCATAAACGGTATGATACACATTGAAGATGAAATGAGTAGTTTCATCTCCATAAGACACTTGCACTATATCAGAAATTGCAAATTTCCCTAAAGTACTTTTGAATTTATATACTTGTAATTGTTTGATGCTATTTCAGTTTTTGGGTTTATATAACATGCATAAATAACAACTGCAGTCACTAGTATGTTAGTGGAATATTTGTATTTCTTGCCTCAATGTTTTATTTTAATCCCATTTTATAATCATTTATATAGTTTATTTTTCAATATGATGAACTGAAGAATTCTAATTTAGTGTGATTGCAACATATTTTCCATACACACTTTTAAGTCTGTGTGTGAGTAAAGATATGCCTAATGATCTATCAAAACACAAGAACTTTAGTCTTTGGAATTCTGTCATAACAGCCCTGGAATGTATAGTGTGGCGTTGGACCATGTTATATGGAAAAGGCTCTGGTTCTTTGAGGGACAAAGCAGGCAGAAATCTCTGCACTATCTGCCCCAGGATTTCCCAGATGTTTCAGTGGTCTTTAGGTCTGCTGTTTGGGGAGATTATGAAAGGGGTTTGATGTCATCCTCATGTGCATGACATCACTTTTGAATTTGTTTCACAGTGTGTATGGGGGCCCTATCACATTGAAATACGAGCCCATCAGCAGCGGCTGCCCCATTGGGTTTCCTGGCCCTGTAAAAGGGCCTTGTATCCACTAAGTGATATTCAACTATGCAGAATAACAGGAATTGTGACGTCTCTTGAAATGTAAATCAATCTTTGCACATTTGCCCAAGAGGTTTGTCACCCTTAAATTCTAGTTTTGTGAAGCTCACAGCATTTTTTTGTTGAGACTAGGTCACAGATGTACTGATGTAGTTCTGTGGCCTTTTTCAGAGCAGAATTTCAAGATAGACTCCCCTACACACCTGTACCCAGTTATCTAATGAGTATAAGGCAAGTTTGTGCATTGAGAGAGAACTAATTCTTGTTGCTTAATGAATTTGAAGCAACAATTTACTAAATGTTATGTGGCATTAAATATCCAGAGACTGCCAATGAAATCACCCCATTTCCTCATGCAGTCCTTTTGCCCCATGGGTCTTCACAGCATCTAGATCAGCGATGGCAAATCTTATCCGCAAAGGGCCGGCGTGTATGCAGGTCTTTGGGATAACCTGTAGGTCAGCTGTTCAAACCCAGGTGTGAGGACTCTTCAGCCAGTCAGTCCTCTAATTATTAATCTAATTAGGGAGCTGCAACGAAAACCTGGATACACAGCGGCCCTTTGTGGATAAGATTGGCCACCCCTGATCTAGATAAGCTGGGTCTTCACACGGTCCCCTTGTAAGATTTTGCAGCAGTTCTTTTATGTTTCTGCCTGTCTCCATTGGTGAGCTTCAGCTAGCTACTACCTCCTTTTTGCTGATGCAGTGTGTCTATGTGTGTGACTGCTACGATCCCCAGGATAAGTCTAGGGGTAACTCAGGGTCAGAAACCAGTGGATGTATACCCGTGTGAAAGGCTCTAGTTAAGCTTTCAGTACGAACAAATAAACTACGCGACACTGCGTTTCGTGCAACAGAAATATACTACTTAAATTTCTCTTCCAGGGGAGTGAAGTGTTTAAGTACAATGACGTGCACAATACATACATGTATACCTCTCTGTATGCCTCCAGGTTATGCATACGGTTAGGCTTTAGGTAGATGACTGGGCTGGACTGGGTGGCGTCAAAGGAAGAAGTACAATAAAACTGAAGGTTCCTCTCTATTCTCGATACTAAAGCAAAAACAAAGAGCATGACAGGGACCAAACTGGCTACTCTGATCTTCCCCCTCTAACTGAAATGCAGGGGATGGCAGCCACCTCTTATCTGGGGTGTTTAGACAGTTGTCACCCACATGGTGTGCAGTGCAGGAGGGCGCTCATGCTTACCTGTCCAAGCCTTTGCCCCCCTCGACTGCTATCATACAGATCACACATGCCAAAGGCATTGGTAGCGACATGGAAGTTCAAAACAACATGGTGTTAGTGAGCCACAGTGTTAGGGAAGTTGGTCACAAAATTAATCTGTTAAAAACAGAGGTGGAAAGTTCAGGTCCAGAAAGTACAAATCCAGACCAAGGTTTTGTTTCAACCAACCAGTTGAGAATAGTGTCACAGTCACAGAGTACTCAACTGGTTGGTTGAAACAAAACCTTGGTCTGGATTTGTACTTTTTGGACCTGAACTTTCCACCTCTGTCTGTGACGCATTGCTTTTGTAACTTCCCCAGTACTGGTGAGACGTGATATTTTGGACCTGAAACACGCACTGAAACTTTCACAACACGGCTTTCGAAAAACTGTGCAAGAGCGTCTTCCTTTTGTCGGTCTCGTTGCGGTCAGAGCTCACTCTCTCCAATGGGTCGTCCCCTCTCTGAAACCGCTGTGTGCGACCAGTGAGACGCAACAACCAAAGCAGCCATATGTGCCCCTCCATGCAACAGCAACCCTCCAATCATTTTGTGGAATTTGGGACCAATGAAGTTCAGGCCCAGATCCTTTAGAAACCTGGTTTGCTCCTTCATGTTTTAAACTCGCATATCAAAGTTCTGACTGTCAGACCCCTTCTACAGCTGGCAGATGCTGCTAATTGGCATTCAGTCAAATGTGACTCACCGGCGTAGCTGCATTTAAGGTTTCCTGAACCATGCCTTCAAGGGTCCTGCCCATCATCAGCTTTTTAGATCCTCTGAAAAGGAATCAAAGACGACTGCCTGAAGTGTGTAAAAATAACACGGGTCTTAAGCTCTTACTTAAATACATGTTGGAGTGGTTTGTTTACAGTCTTCTACTAATAATGATTATTTTAAAATTTGTCTATCAATCTCTGGTTTATAGAGTTGCTGAAGGGCTCAAAGGCCAGTGAGATGAATTAGCAGGCTACAGATTAGCAATCATGAGTCAACAATAGACCTCACCATGTTTGCACCTCTCTTGTTGACACAACTGACACAGCAGTTATTATCAGCAAAAACTTCCTGTATGCAGGCAAGCTGCTGTTAATCTGTACCATACATATCCAGGGTGGCTGACAAAGACTGACTTATAAGGAATTTCCTAATATAGAAGGTGCTACACTTTGATCATTGGGCATATTACAGTAGCACTTCCTCTTTGCCGAAGTGGGTTTGTGGGGTTTTTTTCCCCCCTCTAACAACAACTTCAGTGTGAGAAGAATAGGAAGCTGCTTCTGGTCAAAATAATATAAAATGTATCTAAATGTTAATCAAAAAGTGGTTCTCCAGCATCGTTTCACTGTGGAAAAATGTGCACTCACATTGCCATATTGTATAATATATCACCTGGTGCTCTGCTCCTGCAGTCGGGGGTATGGCTGGTGTGAAGCGGCCAGCAGAGGAACCCATGGAGGAGCCTGGGAGGAAATGCCAGCCTGTGATCGCCAAACCGTTCCCCAAACCTGCCACAGAAAACCAACCACCCCAGGCCACCACTGCCCTGAACCCCTCAAAGAATCAACCCCAACAAAGCTCTGCAGCAGACAAAGTAAGGCTCCCTTGCACTGTGTTTCCCTGTCAACAGATGTCCCTCCCCTGCTTGTGATTGGGAGGGTGATAAAAAAAAAATCGAGAGTTCAGCAGCCTGTGAACTTAGGTTGCCTTTAGATTATTGTTCTGCGATCTAAACCGTTGCCTTTCCTACTGCACAGTAGATCAAGTCAAAACAAGCCGGGCTGTTCAGGGAAAGTCCCTTGGCTGGCCGGTCAGGCTTCTCCGACAGTGTGCGTGTGCTGTCCTCTCAGGCAAAAGCAAATAACACATTAATTTTCTATCATACAGTCTAGACAAATCTGAGTGTTCTTAAACAGACATTTGCCAAAACCAAAAACGTTGGTTATGAGGTTTACGTTTCGGTTTTTGACGACCTGTGTATTAAGCGTCCATTGGTATTCGATATTTCCCGCTGTAATGAGTTTTTTATGGCGGTTAGTGCTGTCACCCTGGCATGCAGCACACACCCAGGACCATCCGGTCACACGTGAAGGACAGATGAATCACAGGCTTACTGGTCGGGCTGGCTCTACCTTCAGGGGCCCTAGGCAAAGCTTTAATTGGGAAGCCCCCCGACCAAGAAAACTGATAATCACTTCCCCTACAGTGCAGGTAATTAGGGGCCCTTAGGCAGCTAACTATTGCTAGAATGGGCCCCGCTTACTGGAACCACTGGTGTTTGTTGGGAGGGGCTTGTAAAGTGATGTTGGAATCTGTTTGAAGGCCAAACACAGGAGCTTCACGCACAGCCTTGGGAAACCACAATACCTGCTTAGCCACATTGCTGCTGGGCTGCTGAATGACTTATAAATACAATTTCAATAGAAAACAACCACACTTCTAGCTAGCCAATTTCTGGCTAAGGTGCTTATTCCCATTATTGTGAAGTTTTTCTTTGCTGATGTCCTGTAATAATTTACACACGGTCATTTCCATTGTCCATCTTGTTTAACTGATTATCCAGTTATGGTATATAGACATTTCAGCTTTAAATGTCTTTTTAACCTTGATATACTTCGGAGTAAAGAAAAAAATATTTCTGGTATTAGTATTGTGCATTTTATCTCTCTTTCAGTGAAACAATTGATTTTTGTGAGCCGTCGGTTCCTTTCTAGATTGCGATTCATATCGCTGTTGATTCCAGCAAGTGGGGGCAGTCGGTTCTGGGATGTAGATCTACCAATAAGCAGTCTGCAGGACAACATTTAGTACGACAACCAAAGCAGACGTTTCAGTTTATTTACTATGAATTCATATTTGTGTTTTGTGACTCTTGTAAGTGTATATTGAAGTATAATCATACATGTATATCTTTGGATAGCATATCCAGTTTTCTATCTTGGGAATTTCTCGGTGTCACAATAGACTCTGCTTAGTGTGCTACTGTTGGGGAAACAAATGAATAACAATTAACAGGATGAATGCAGGGGTGTGTCGTGAGGTATCTGAGTATCTTGCCTCGAGCAACAGGGAGGCAGTGATCAGAGGAGCCTAAAGTGACATCAGAGAATTGCTGAGTAACAGAAGACTTTTGTGTAATATTTACTGTTTTTCACTAATGTGGTTTTGACTTATCTTGTAGGATGTTTTGGTATCGATGTACTTGTGAGTTTGTCCGACACACCTGCTCATTAATGCAAATAGCCTGCTACTGCAAACGGTGAATCACACAGCTGCAACTGAATATGTACAGCACACACACACACACACACACGAGTCGAGAGGGTCAGTCACAGTACGGCTAAGCAACAGGGCGTTAGCTGTCTGATCTAAGTGTTCTTCAGTGTGATGTGATTGCCGATGCAGTGAGAGGTGGATCCCGCATCTCTGAAATGGCAGCCTTCCTGGGATGGCTTACAGAGAATGGTGTAATACACAAGAAATATCCTGTCGGCAGCAATTTTGTGGTCACAGGAGAATTGCCAGAGTTGTTAAAGCTAAATGGAAGGCCACAAGTGTTATACAGCTCAGTACACAATGGTGCACAGAATGAATGCATACTGCTGAGGCAGTACTACCTAGCTGTTCCTAATGAGTATTTATTTCTTGTTACTATGTATTTAGTACTTAATTTTGCTTAACAGTGGTGTGTGTCTCTATAAAAAGGTAATTTTAAGGCACTCTGAATTCCTCTTGTGTTTTGTCTAACATGTAAAAATGCTGCTGATTAAAATAATGCTTAATTGTGTTCTGTAAATTAGTCATTTAGAGATGCCTTTTCATTTTATTCCAGAAGAAGGTGCTTGTTGAGAGCAATAAATCGGGGAGTCTGAACAGTACCTGTATGGTTTGTAAGAACCATGTTCACCTGGTGCAGCGACACCTGGTGGATGGGAAGCTGTATCACAGAAACTGCTTCAAGTAAGACCTGATTTTCTTTTTTTATTCCTTTTGCTTATTGGGCTATCCGATATGTTTTGTAACCAACCCTACACTCCAGGTAAGGGAAACACTGTTTTCTACAGGTGCAAGGAGTGTTCCAACGTCCTCCTATCTGGAACTTACAAGACCGGGCCAGAACCAGGAACCTTCGTCTGTATCACTCACCAGAACCCGATATATATCAAAACACCTACTGTGGCCCAAGAAAAGAAGGGACTGGTTGATAACAAAGTGGCATCTGGCTGGTCGGGACTCTCCAAACAGAGCGATCATTCATCCCAGCAAGGCCTGGCGAGCGCCAAGCCTAGGAACACACCCCCCGCCGCTAAGCTATGGACGCCGTCGGCTGAGAAGACCCAGACAGCCCGCCAAAAGTTCCTCCAGTCCACACCCAATACCCCAGAGAACTCTAAAATTACTAACGCGGGCCCTGGCAGTGTCTCATTCAGCCTGGATACTGAGAAGGACAAAGCAAAGTCGCTAATATCAAAGAAGATAACAGAGGGGAGTTCAAATAACAAGACCTACCGCTCGGGTCTGAAATCACCGGACAGCAAGACCCCACCTGATAACAGGTACTCTCAATGGCTATGCCTGTGCGCTTGATTTAAACTGATCTACTGATTTCCTTGAGATGCTGGAATTTCAGATGCATGTTAATGTACTTTGGTGCCAATGGGCATTCACTTTTGGCTTAAATCTTTATAAAATGTTGAACCTGAAACAAAGGTCATGACACACCTAATGAAATGACCCACACTCAACAGACCAGTGTTGATTTTATTTTGGTTGACCCATAGTAGCATATAAATCTGTTATCTATTGCCTGAATCATTTAACTTTTTCCTTGTATTCACATGGAGCCTGAAAGGTTCTAGGTGTCATGCTGAGGTGTCACCATCCTGTAGCAGGGACTTTTGCGCGATATCGTAAAGCCTCTTTAATGTAAGATGCATCGTTAGCTAGCATGTTGCTAAGGTGTTAGCTAGCATGTTGCTAAGGTGTTAGCTAGCATGTTGCTAAGGTGCTGTCTATCACAAGGGCCATCCTCACAAACAATGGATAGAAGCAGGCCGATGTATGGTTGTTATTTTGTGGCGTGTCTCCAATGTGTATTGGATTATTGCAGTTTAAAATAGCCGTCGATAATGTCACGTTGGTGATTAACATTTGAGTTGTGGACCAAAATGCCCTTTTTAACAGCAGGAAAAGTAACCTGTTGTGGCTGAGAAGTGGTGCTTCTCATAATACTGAAGTGAGATGGTGTCAGGGTAACATCAGGCTAGTAGCGCATTATCTCTAAAGCCTAATCTGTTATGTCCATTACGTTACGTACCAAAAGGTTTCTGTATGTAGGCCCTCGTTTCGGTTGAATTACAAGGAAATGTTCATTGTCTCGGATAATGATACATTTTGGATCATCCTGCGTTGTGCTTTGCAAGCGGAAATTGCTTCTTGTAAGCCCAACAGAAGAGGTGTATTGAATGTAGGTGAAATTCATTTACTTGAAGCAATACAAGGCGGCGTTTCCCAACCCGATCCTCTGATACCTGCAGACAGTCCACGTTTTTGCTTCTACCGGAAGCTTGGAGGGAGCAAAAATCTGGACCGTCTTTGTGCCCCCGAACCCCGGGTTGGGAAACACACATACTACATACAACCTTATTCAAAATAAAGAAGGAAATGGAGAAGCTGTATATAATAAAGAATACATTTTCATTAATGACTGCAATTAGGATGAGTTAGCTATAGAAGCACCCTAGCCTTCCATGACAGCCATTTCTGCTTACGCATCCGGTTTAACCTAAACCCCTTAGGTTTACCAACAATACCTCAGTAGGTGACATATCTAGCTGGAGGAGGACCCTGAACACCCCTGGTGCAACAGGAGTAAAGGCAGGACCGGCTGTGCAAATCGGGGGCAGCACAGCTAACAAGGAGCCCCAACGGTTAAAGAGAACCACAGTCGAGACCCCGCAACCCACGGGTACTGTATCCGCCAGCAGCAAAGGTGAGTGGCCCCATGCAAGATGACACGTGTCAGTTGAGTTGTAGGGGTTGGTTGTATTTATTTTTGTGCAATGCTGTTGTGTATTTTTTTATTTTTTTAAATATGTTTTTATTTTTGTCTTTTTTTTAAAACAGTGGCTGAAAATTCAGTGTCTCCATCGGACTGGCGGTCTCAGCTAAAGCCTGTATCGAAAGGGTCAAGGTATGTTTGTACCAAGCGTGGATTTTCTGATGTGCCTCTGGAGGGCGCTTGGGGGTCACATGGGTCGAAGAAATGCGGTGTTTAATATATTGTTGTCAGAAACAGTGAAAGGTGAACTACCAGTTAACAGTTGGGCCTCTGCATCCATCCTCCAGCCTCTTGCCCCCATCTGCGTCGCCCGTGTCTGTTATGATTGACTGGTGGAGAATGCAGTCACTCTCCCTGTCCCCCATCCCCACGAGGAAGTGCTGCATATCTACCTGCCCCTAACGCACCAGGAAATCCCTGTGCTCAGCTCCCCTGCCCCTCCCACCCAACCCCACCTTCCCCGATGACCTTTCCTCTGTAGTCCCACTCGAACGACCCATAAAATAGTTACGAGGTGAGACTGCGAGGGCCACGAGCTTGTTCTCCCGTTCTCGGCTTGCCATGGTCCCAGACGGGAAACTGGCATTCACAAGTCTGCCCGTGTGTGCCCATCGCCCAGGCCCGCCGATTCCGAGAAGCCCTTGCCCGCCGCAGAGACGAAGCGCAGGTTGCTCTTGGTGCCATCGGCAAGCAAACTCGCGGACGTGGAGCCGCCCGTCCCCTCACCGGCCCCCATCGCCTCTCCTCCCGCCGGATCAGCCAATCAAAGAGCACCGTCTCCCAAACCGTCGCCCAACGGCTCTGCGAGTTGGGGTAAGGCCTGGCCTTCTCCCCCCTTGGCTTCTCTTTGTCGCGGCGACCGTAGTTGTATTGCGCTTTGGTGATAAGCCACGCCGGTGCAGACCCTTTCATGTAACCTTTTCTTTCATCTGCTACGCTATGGCTAAGCAGTAAATGAGCGCCAACAGGGCATTTAAATGAATATGGGTTCAGATGAACGGTGCATTTTATTTTAAATGCCGCAACTGACTGCTAAAATATATATATATATATATATATATATATTAAATAACCCTCTGAAAATGGCAGAAAGGCTTGTCTGAAAGGGAATTGACTTTTCAAAGCCCTTACTGTCTGCATTCATTAGGACCGATTTGGACAATTTGTTCCAGTTGACTGTTGGAAGTGGTCTGTCTGTTACTGGTGCCAACAGCAAATGCAAATGCATCCTTTGTTTGGGCCCACCCTGTTAAATGTAAAAGGCAATAATGACAGTTGCTTGCAGTTTTTACGTTCTTCCCATATGTTAAACTGTAGGGGGGTGCTTCAGATGTAGCTAAATATGCACTGTGGAATCTCTAACAAATGTTTATCACCTTCTTTGGACTGTTTTGCTGTTGCTTCCTAGCATTTCGCTACGAAAGTCAGAGCTCTGCTCGTCCTGTACGGAGACTGATAACTGGTGTCGGCTGTTAAACCACTGGGTTTTTCTTTTTTTTTTCTTTCTTTTTTTTCTCTTTTTTTAATTCCAGACCTGTTTTATTCAATTATCTTTTCAGGCTTTAAAAATGGGAAGGGTTCATCAGACACAAATACCTCCAAGCCTGAAATCCAGTCACCTAAGGTATGTTTTAACATATTAATTATATGGCTGCATGCTACGTGGCTTTTTGATACGTGTTTGTGATGGAGGAGCAGGGGATGGTCTTTAGAGAAGTGGAGATTAAACAGCTGAAGGACAAAATTATCGTTTGATAAAATGCACCGGAGACAAAGCCTTGGAAGAATTAAGTTAATTGGCATCAACAACATATGCGGCTCTTAGTTAAGGCTTTTTTTTTTTTTTTTTCTTCCTCTGTGCTCTTTCCTGCAGGGGTTTTACCAATAATCTTAGATAATATTTATGAAAAATTAATTTAAAGGCTCTAAGTTGGACATCTAATGTCCATATACTGATCCATTATGCATATCAAATCATGACCTTAAAATCTGAAGCCAAACCGGTTAAATTTCAGTCGTTACTTATCTTTTTTACAGTTTTGCTTAACTGATTTATTTTATTTTTAGACCAAGCCAGACTATATACCCAAAGAGGAGATCCTGAAGGAACTGGAGGAGATCGAGAACAATCTAAACGAACTGGAGAAGAATGGAGTGGAGTTGGAGAAACGACTCCGTCGCAGTGAGGAAGGTGTGCCCCCCCCCACACCCATGCAAAGCTCTTCATTGTTTGTTTATTTTTTTTTAGAATGGGTAAACAAACAGCACTGCCTGCTTCATCATCTTTACGAATAGCTTCCTGATAGTTGACTGAGTAGAGCTGACAGAGACGTGGATCGCCCGGCTTCAGGGGCGTCGAGACTCGCTCGCTCGCTCGCTCGCTCGGGAGGGCTGTGATTTGCAGCGGCGCCTGTCACACTTTATTACCCACGTACTCGTGGAGCTCGGCCGGCTGATTACTCCGCTATGCCTCGCATCCCGGGCAAAGCACCCCTCCGTGGGGCCTGCGCTCCGGGAATTGAGCTGAGACCTCGGAGGACTGGGGGAACTCAAACAGGTCGACCCGAGTGTGATGTGAGGCGTCCTCGGCGTCTTGGATGCGAGAAACTGACAGACATAGAGGATCTGTCCTTTGGGCCATAGCTAGAACAGACAAGGATGTTTTTAAACAAAAAAAAAAAAAAATAGAGCTAAGGGTTTTTTTTTTAATTATTATTTCAGATGATTTTATTGCCACAAAGCCCCTTATAATTTCTTTCAAAGTGGGTTTCAATCAAATGGCATATAAATTATCTTTTTATAATTTATGGCCATTTTATTGGGTATGTCCGTGAAGCTCAACGTTAAGGACACAGAGAGATGACTTTATAAAAGGCGTTGGAGATTACACCGTCTCTCTGGGAGTCTGACAGTCGGCGGGGAGCATTTGGGGAATGCCGCGGTAGTTTGGGGGACGGATGTAATTTGTAGGACATGTGATTCCCCTGGAGATGACTCATTTCCCAGTAAGTTGGTAACTATAACCGATCTTTTGGATTTGATACAGTGTATTATTTCAGTGCTGTCTAAATGGGTTGTGTGGCCTCTGCTCATCAGTGTGTCTGTGTCTCACTGGGTGGCCTGGGAGGTCTACTCCCCCCACCAAGCCGAGAGAGCCAAGGCTAGGGCCCATCTGGGGCTTGGATTGGGGTTCCAACATAGCCAGAAGGGGTGTGACCCAAAAAAAAAAAAAAGGCTCAATTTCCAATCGCCCGAGCCAAATGAGCTGAATGGCGAGGATGGCGTGAAGAGGCACCCTCTCCCCTTTCCTCGTGGCCTCCTCTCTCTGTGGGATTGAGGTATGGGATGGAAATAGTGTGGGGGGAGCCGCCATGAGGGGGAGGTGTGATTGCTCAACCTACTGTGACCTTGGGAGAAAAAAAAAAGTGTCAGGCTGCTAGCTATGTCATCCTGGAGCCCAAACTCGCCGCTGCCGTCACCTGTCCACTTGAAAACAGGAGCGCGGATTTGATGAAAGCCTTACGGTGCCCGTGGCCCTTGTTGTCAGCCCTGCATATATTGTTCTTAATGACATTGAGCCTAAGCAAGGACCCGAGGAGACGGTCAATTAAAATAATGAAATTCCAGGAGCGCCCATTGTTTGCGGCCCTCCCAGGCGAGGTTCAGCCCAAAAGTTGACGGGGAACTTCTTTTATCGCTTTCCTCACCTGTAATTCTCTCGGGGGGGCAGAAATGTGGCCTGTCGGCTAGTTCTGGGAATTTCGATTGTGTTGTTCTTGTTTCTGTGTGACTGCTGGGTGCGACGTCCATTCATTTATGCTAGTTTGTGTTTCAGTGGAGGATGAGGACGTCATGGACGATCTCATGGTGGACTGGTTCAACCTTATCAGAAATAAGCAAGTTTACATGAGACGGGAATCGGAGCTGGTCTACATGTAAGATGTCGCCTTCCCATTAAGGGAGCGGGTGGGTGTGGCCTAATTGTTGGATCGGGGGATTGTGTTTTGAAAACCTTCCAGTGTCAGCACTGCATGACACTGCATGTCTGTGTTCTTTAAAGGCAGTACATTATTGATTGGGCGGGGGGCAGGTTAAATCCTCTTCGTTCAACTCGCAATCATCTAGCACAAACATAGCGGTGGAGCACCGGCCCTTGTGAAAGAAATCGAATTTTGTGTGTGTGTGTGTGTGTGTGTGTTTTTGTAATCAGTGCAAAGACCCAGGATCTGGAGGAGCAGCAGCCAGGGGTGGAGGGGGAACTGCGGCGGCTGATGGAGAAGCCAGGTGTGCCGTCCGACTGGCTGCACGTCACTGCAGTAGAGGGATAAATCACATACAGCTCACCTGTGGCTGCAACCTGCAGCTCATAGCCCTAGAAATTGCTCCAAAAAATATCAATTCACCAGTAATAATGGGCAATGAAAATCATACACTACAGGCCATTTTGCTTAAATAAGCAAGAGGTGAGCTCTGACTCTCCCCAAGCTCACTGTTAGGTTCTTGCTCCCTTCCCAGAACACCTGAAAACTTCGACGGACAGAAAGAGAGAGGCAGAGCTCATGGAAAAGCTGGTGGAGATCGTTAATGATAGGAATGCCATCATAGAGGGACTGGATGAAGATCGGCTGAGGTGAGCGATGTCCTCAGGACCTCATGAAAAGCTGCATCCCTGTAAACAAGCTGAAATGCTTTTAGCAAAAGATCAAACACAGC
>JAABNY020000095.1:23932623-23943485 GCA_015164015.2 Brevimyrus niger
CTTGCTATCTGGCTCGGCACGGGAAGGGGGGGGGGGGGGGGGGGCGGGGGGCGGGCACAGTATAGACAGCACCTACTCTCAGTGTTTAATTCTTGTTAGACCAACAATCCTTGTTCCTACACAAATGCTTCCCAGGAGTGATGCATCAACCTGCCATCAACCTGAGACTGTGGCCCTCGCACCAGGAAACTAACATCGAAATGGTCATTTTATGGCTTATGAAAATGAAAGAAGTGCTGTTTATTTTAGATTCTTATGCCAGTAAACACGATGAAAAACATATACAATTCTCTCATTTTGTCTCATTATACCCTTTAATAAACTGTCTCTGAATTCTACAGGGAATCATTTATTACAATCTGTAAGTGTGATGGTATCATTATTATAAGTATATGACAGTATTATTCTTACATTCATCCATCTCCCACTTTTCCCAGTCAGGCCTATAGTGAGGGGCCTGGAGCCCGTCTCACAAGGCTGTGATCCACCCCGGATGTTACAGTAAAACAGAACAGTTTTTGATTGGCTGCTTGCTTTTGTGTACAATGTATAAGAAAATATATGTGTGTGTGTGTGTGTATGTGCACATATACATACACACACAAAAACAAAGTAAAGGTAATGGTAAATTGTGGTAAATGGTAAATGGTGGAATGGTAAATTATTGGTTCTGTATAGGTTTAGATAGTAAACTAGAAAATGTGTTTACACTGTAAGTTTCCATCTTGGACAAACATTCCTTTATAATTGACTGTAAAAGCATGCATTACCTCTAAAACTGATGCTCTGGGGGGCGGGGGGGCGGAAAAGAAAACAGGGATTTTCATTGGTAGATATCACAAAAACCTGTAGTGCATTATGGGACCTATTAATTATGAATGGACTTAGCATGAGAGGATTTGGTTAGCTTTGACACTGCCTGCCGGGTTCGGTGCATGCCGTTCTTAAATCTGCTTTGGTCTTCATTCTGGTTTTTAGTAAACAGTTGAAACGAACATGTCAGTGAAAGTGGAATAAGATCAACGTTGCTAATCATATTGTGGGCGTCTCATTCTGCCAAGACTTTGCAGTGCAGGCTGGATGGCCACCTCCTGCACGCGCTCTGTAGTCCACTGTTCCTCTCCGGTAACTTGGGGCATCAGTGCTCCACAGTGCAGCAGCCAGGCTCAATTTACAGCGTAGCTGTTTTCCGTGCTCATCTGTTGCTATGAATATTAACAGCCATGATTCTTCACGTTGACATCTGCGGCCCGTATTTCCTGCTGGCGTGAGTGTCCTACGCAGGGGCGATAACTCAAAATGCGAAGTGATGTGGCCAAACTCAACATGGCTTTATTATATTTTCAGGTTTGTTTATACCTTCCCTTTCAATGGTGCGCTTCAAGTTTTAAAAGCCTTTTAATTGAGCAGCACAGCTGCAGACAGAAAGTGTGTTTTTTTCAAGGGGGGGGGGGGGGTGCCTTCAAAACCAGGAGACTGTGACCTAAGTTGGACCTGAACTTCAGGTCGTCGCCAACAGCTCATGTCTTGGTCTAATATATCACTAAAGCCATCACTCTTAACTGACATTTATTACATGCTATAATAATCCCCTATTTAAATATAGGTAGATGCCTTAACCGCACAGCTACAACGGTGTCCAAAATGCCGTCCAAACACGCTTAAATGCAAAAACGAGTGAAATATAACTGTTCTTTTCCACATGCCACTGATTTTACTTGACAGAAAAACTGTGACTCAGACAGAAAGGTCATATTTAAAAGTTAGGTTGGAACATTTTTTTCCTGCTACAAAATGAAATAAACATGAATTGTTCTCGTTTTTTTTTTGTTATCAGATAGATGGCTTTTATACTTTTGATCGCCTAGAAACCCCCTTTTTCCCGCTTTTCTACTTTTTATGTCATCTGTGGCTTTCAGCTAAGAAAAAGCTAACTTGATTTCCTGGCTTTTGAAAACACTGATGAAGACAAATAGACTGTGGGTGAGTAGATTAAACAGTTAATAGGGGTATATTACAGTGCAGCGTTGGCCTTGGAGAGAATTGACACCCTTACAAAGTACATTAGGCCATAATCATATTCTTCACTATTCTGTTGCAAATTGAATGATATAATATTCCTCATTTTGAAAATTAAAAACCCCAAACCTTTTAGTTTTGCCTTTCAAATGCCCATGTAAAACTTCATCAGGGGCCATAATCGAATTATTTTTCAATATCACCCCTTTCCCCTACAATTATTTACAAGATCTGACTTCCTTGAAGGAAGGGTGATTCAATTTTCAAGAGGACACATCAAGCACTTAAGAATTTTGCAGGGATTGATTGATTATATTTTATCTCGTTATCTTGCCTGGAGTAGTTTGATAGGGCTGCTCTCTCTCCACTAGTCTGTATCTCTTATTTCACATAATTTTGTCCCTCTGAGCTTTTACGTGTTCTCGTTTTTCTTAATGTGTGTGTTAGACACAGATAGGGATGGATAGCCTTGTCCTTGCGCACACAGAAATTAAGGCGCAGGAATTCCAATTAAGATTTTGAGCTTTTTCACTCACTCCAAAGCATGATATCCTTAAGCGGTATATATCACTGTTAATATTTTTCATGGTGTCCGCATCTCTCTAATACTGTGTAATCAGTGAATAATCATTGGTGCATCTTAAGGATATGTGGGGGCTTTTTTTGTATTCCAGCAAGTGTGAAGCTATAAAGCCTATCCAGGCCTCTTAGATCTGTCAGACAATCGTGCACAAGAGCATAGGAACCAGGGGGAACTGGAAAGGGGAGGGGGGGGTCAAAATGTACTCCGCAATATTTGGCTTCATTCGTCCTCCCCAATAAATAGGTCTTTGCATTTAGACTATTAATTTGTGACCCCCCCCCCCCTCCCCCAAATGTCAAATTCTCCCCTCCGCCATTGATCGCGTTACTCTGGAATACTGTGGGAAGTTCAAGTGCCCAGGGAATGTGCGACCGACAGTCTGTCATCTTCTGAAATGAATCCAGGATGTTTGTTTTCCCAACATTTTTTTTCCCTTCAGTCAGGCTAAGCGAATACATCTTGCCGGCTTGTGCCTCGGCTTACGGGAATCGCTCTTCCCAGATCCTCACAATTCGCCAATCGTGTTGACAAACTTGACGAGGTGCGCGGAGATTGGACCGAACACCAGTTAA
The DNA here is from genome assembly GCA_015164015.2 of Brevimyrus niger. NCBI lineage: Eukaryota > Metazoa > Chordata > Actinopteri > Osteoglossiformes > Mormyridae > Brevimyrus > Brevimyrus niger. Next base: position 23,935,798 of record JAABNY020000095.1, read on the forward strand.
GACTCGACGGAATGCAGTCCTTGGCTTCCACGACTGATTACGCTCTCCGATTAGCGTCGTAATCCTGGAAGGGTTAACGGCAAGCAGCTGCACCGTCTTGATCCTGGCTAAATGTCATTTAGATGAGAGGCGTGCTCTGGTCAAGATCCCCCTCCAAATATAAATTTAATCGCACTGCCCCAGTCCCGCAATATCCTCACCCTAATTAGCACTTGGCCGGCACTGAAGTGTGATCTGCACCTTCCAACACAGACGCCACCCCGACAAACTCAGCACACGCGCCGCACACCCCTGTCCAACTGTCTCGCTTCTCAAAAAGCCGAAAAAGCTACGGCTGGCGTGTCCAGGAACCCGGCGGCCGCGGGCCGTGTACGGAGACGACACGCAATCAACGCGGCTTCCCGTGTCGCCCCGTGTAACTGATTCTTTCTCCCGGTGACAATGGTTTCAGTGCGACTTGAACGGCGACGCTGTGAGGTCAGGTTGGCACCTTCAGGAACAATCCTGGACATATGACCGTGGCCTTCTTGATATAATTAAACATAAAGCAAGCCCCCTCTTCCCGCCAAATTACTGCGCGTTCATTTAGCGAAAATTTAAGACACGTAAAATGGATATTTGAGATCTAATCCTTTTCACATTTGCTTTATTTAGAAAGGTAGGTCTTTGTTTTACTATACTAAATGGGCTTTATGGGAAACACATTATGAAACCATCTACCAGGATGGGGATTGCATTTGAGGCAGTGCTTAGCTTGTCTACCACAGGCCTCCAGCAGCAGTTGAAGTCAGTTAATGGATCCGTATGATGTGTCAGTAAAGCTTTAAAGGGTGAGTTTCTTTTCTGCTGAATCAGGGTCCTGCAGCAGAACGGACTTTCTGTCCATAGACTGCCCAGTCTCTCGATGCCGTGTAAAACTATTTACAAACCTTGTACTATAAATGCCTCCAGTGCAAGCAATTATTATATGTCTGAAGTGTTCCAAAAATAAAGTGAATGATGCCTCATTCTTTTTATTCACGCACATGACTCACGCTTACGGCTCTAATTACTATACCACGTAATGCTGGCATCCCCTGCTGTATAGTCAGTTTCATACTTGGATAAAGTTCACCTCTCTGGAGCCTCATATTATATCTGGCTTACCACCAGTCTCCACAACATTTAGTCGCCATAAGGGCCGTCCAGTATGCACCAACAATAGCTTATATATATATATATATATATATATATATAAGCTATTGTTGGTGCATATATATATATATAGAAAGGGGTCCTAGCTCACGGGAACAATCCTTCCATCTTGTCTCGGTCCCAGATAGTTAACACACGGTTCGGGCTCACAGCGAACTACATAACATCACTTATAGGAGAGTGCGACCTCCGGATCAAGTCCTGCTGCACTTCATAACTCTATCGTATGCTTAAACGTGGTGTGGAAAGACAAAAGTGAGAAATATTTCCCCGCCTGGAACGATATATTGGATCGCTAGATCCACTGTCACAGGTCTTTCTGCTCAGATTGCATGATAAGCTTGTGCAAATTGTGCTTGGAGAGCAGTACAACAACAGCATATATCAAGCTCTGAGGCAATGCAGAGGCGCTGCTGTTCCTGTACAATGCTTCGGGACCATTAGCCCTGAAAGTCATTCTTCTAGGGACTGAGGCCCTGTAGTAAGCAGCACTTTCATCCTAGTTTCTGCCTGTTTTTGAGGATCCTTAAATAAAGCACAATACAAACAGTCCCAAATTCGTAAAGCCTATACAAGACATCCTGGAAAATTATTTTTTAATACTGTAATAAATGTATACAATTGTAATTTTAAATTAAGTTTTTTGAGATTCTACCGCTTGTAAACCCAATGACACTTAAATTTCAGGGACTTTCTTCCATTTATTAAAATCTGACATCAGATTTCCAAACCATTTATAGATGCTTTACACCTCTATGTACTGTGATTATACCTGTAAACAATATGCCATTATACACAATGAAAGCTTCTTAGCTAAAAGTAGAGTAATGTACATTTTGAATTGCCTTACATATACAGTACAGATAAGCCTCCACAGAGCATATACACTCAAGCCCATTCAGTCACAAAGGGCAATTAGGAGTTACCAGGTCATCTGAACCGCATATCTGCCTATTGGATATTGTTGTTCAATTAAGTGCATGTTCCCAATGTGTTAAATGATTTCATATATGATGGGGAAAAAATGGGAGCACATTTTAGATATAAATGCTTTGTTTATGTAAACTGTTATGTATGTAAGCATTTAATTTACAATATTTTGTACATAACAGTATTTTATTGTTAAATTGTAATAAAATACAATTATTTAGGATCTAAACCCTATTTACTTCTTTGGGAAGCCAGCATCTCTTTCATGGAACTATTCTGTAAATTCTCAAAAATGTAACAATGTATATGTGACCACACTTGCAGTCTTCATCATTCCACAAAAATGTAATTACCTTTCTAACACCTCATGTGAAAAGTTATAATTAGTTGTCTATTCTGATCACTCGACCTATTCTCTCATTGCTGTCTTAGATTAACAAGTAAACCTTAATATCTGAAGGCACTTTAGAGGTGGAATAAAACTGGTGAACAGTAAGTTGTCTGGAATTGCCGTAATTTGATTATAGTGGGTATAATCGCTGTGCAGAAGTACATTGGGAGGCAGAAATCTCAGAGAAACGGCTATCAATAATACCAAATTAGCCTTCCTGGACAAATAATGTAGTTACATAGAATTACATAGTCAATAGATGGTGCTGTTCATGCTGATTTAATGCATGAAAATACATTCATACATTTCTGCTTCATATAATTTCTTATTTGCATAGATTATTTTGTTAAACTTTCAATATTATTTTATGGTGCCCTTACTGCCTTCTGCTAGAAAATACTCCCTGCACCAAGCATACTTGTCACCATGCACATGTGTGCTACTGCAGAGCAGTGCGGTGGGACTTTGTCTAAACGAGTCTCTTAGTTCACTCGTTTGTTAATAAACATCTCCTCTGACAGCTCCCTGGCTCCATGGTCACATGACCCGTCACCTGACAGAGCGCTGTGACTCTGCCAGCAGCTGCCAGACCCAAAAATAATGACAAAAACAATTAGCAATCCAAGCAGTAGCCTCCCCTTAATTATCTCCTCTGAGTTTAATTAACTAGCTTAATTATCAGCAGTAATGTAGGCATTAATTATGTCAAATTACAGCGTAAAAATCACAAAGTATAGAAAATGTCAATTCAGCTCTGTTCACCTGGCGAGCACGAAAAAGACAGAGATGACAGATGGTTTTATTATTGTAAAATATGTGTAAAATATCCAAAAGATGAATTATTTTCAAACCCATTCAGATATAACACACGGAGAACACACGAGGCTGTATTATAACGGGGTATGGCGCTGTTTTTCGATGCTCTGGGAAACGCATATGTGTGTGTGTGTGTATGTATGAGTGGATGTGTGCCCATGTGTGCGTGTGTGTGTGAGCGGATGTGTGCCCGCGTGTGTGCGCGTTTTTTCTGCTCCATCACTGTGATGCTAAGGTGCGATGCTCCCACACCAGATGGGCTCAAATGCTGAATTATTAAATTATGAATATTAATACAAATCAGACACGAAAGAGGTAATGATTTTGCTGCCCTACAGAAATAATTAACATAATTTTGATAAATTACTTGATAGCAGATTCTCAAAATTGAGGTAGATTTATCTTAATTAATATCTTGGACCCGCTTGGAAAAAGGTACACGACTCCGCTGGGGCCAGAGCGGAGCTGTCTCTATGTTTCAGCCCCTTTTCATGGTTTAGCACACAGCGGCAGCCTGAGCAAAGTGCAGGCGCTCTCCTGATACGCAATTAACTCACTTCAGACACCTCATCAGCCGACACACGAGACCACGCGCGCGCGCTCTCGCGCGCACCTACCTACAAATACGCACGCACACGTGCTCCCGATATCCCGGCAACTAGAACGTTGCTTTTTTTTTTTTTCTTCCTTGTGCCCGCCGCGCCGCACGCCTACGTTTAGGGCACACGTGACGCGCTACGTGACATGCTGGCCGTAGTTGGCACGCGACAGAGTAGAGGCGCGTCTCTCGTCTGTTCGGCGAGCCAGAATCGGCAGAATTTCAATGCAATGTTATTAAAGTAAAATTCACATTAAACAGCAAGCACACACACACAAAATCAGATTTCAGTATAAATGAATTTTTAAGGTTATTGTCAATGAGTAAGAAAACACTTACCGTCTTTGTTCATTTGTTTATTGTCTAATATTAAAAAAAACGGTTTCCTATAGCAGCAATTAAAATATAAACATGATTTGCCCCCTCTTTACTTATAAGGAAATTAAACCGTGGTAACAGTTGAAATTAAAACATACTGACAATACATTACAAATAAATTAATTTTTGGCTTCTTTAATTAATTCATTTGGAGTCCTGCTGTGTTGCATGATTATGCTAAAGTGTTTAATTACAAATATAGATGTGATGATGCTCTTTAATTAATCTGGCCTAATACCATATTACTAACTTTTCTCCCATGATTCCTCATTCTGTACAGCAACAGGAGACATATATTAGTCAATTTACTTTAAAAAATATCACATTATGAGCTGTTAGGGTTCTGGCATGTTTCCAGTCTACAGTAAATTCCTGTTAACCAAGAAGCCACTCTCCGTAAGAAAATGTAATACACAACTAACAAACAACATGAAATTTACATATTAATTAGTGCTGGGTAATCTGGAGCTAATTCAAATTGACTGGCCCCCTCTTTACACTTGGCATCCACAGTTCCGTTCCCTTCCTTCTCACAATCACAATTCTCAACATGCAGATTTTAAACTCGACCCAGCCGAGAAAACAGTGCTGACCTTCCCTGCTGTAATCCTAATCTATTTACCTCGGTGCCAAGAAACATGGAATGAGGCCTCCTCACCGCAAGTCTGTATTTCCACTCAGTCTACGTTCTTAAATGCTGCGAGACATTAAGAACTTATCTCTCATGTGGTAATTATAGCCAACCTAACAATGTCCCAGTTTTATTGTGATGTATTATAATTGAATAAAATAGTAAGGGATACCATCAAATGGAAATATAATTACATTTCACATTGTAAATACACTTTTTGGTTATTCCAGTGACCTCAGAAAGCTTGTGTTTATACTTGTTAATGTATGCAGATACTACTGTGCTTGTACTCATGCTTGAAGCTTAATTACAGCCTTAATTACAGGTGTATAAGTGTACTCTATTTTAATTTTTGTACATTTAAGATTCTTTATTTGCCTAAGTATAAAGGATACACTAATCAAAACAATGCAATATTTTTACAGGAGATGAAGACTAGTATTTATTTGTCTGTGGCTAAATATTGCTGTGTTGCCATTTTAAAATAATCACCCTTTCATTTGAATGTGAATTCTCCATCATACTGAGTTTTTCCCTGTTTGTTTTGGTCAGCAGTCCAGAATAGCAGAAATGATATTGAATATAGGAGTTATCGTCAAAACCTAGTACAGAAACCACTATCATAGTTTTTAGTCACACAACTTGATGTAAAAGCTTTAGTACACATTTACACATATAAACGGTTTACCAAATATTCAAGACTTAAAGCAGCACACTTCATTCTAGTTAATTATGTCTGTTTGGTAGCTTACCATGGTAAAAAAGGAAATATGCTCTTTTGTATTTTGCCTTCAGTAGATCTTGTCACGGAGACAAAATCATGTTATTTGATGTATATCTTCTTTGTTTCTTGTGTTAACAGAAGGTACTGTTTGCTAAATTTATATTGGGACTTTACAATTTAGGAAAAATACTTTTTGTACACAAATATTTCAAAGTTGCCCAGATCATTTACTCATGAGTAGAACTGGTGAAAGAAGAAAGGACAAACGCCATGACCAGCCAGTTTTATGTTCTGTCTTATATTTAAATGGATTATAAGATAATTGAGCTTCCATGCTTGTTTGAAGAAGGCTGTTAGGGGATTGTTCTAGGGCTTGCCTCAGACAAATGTGGTCTAGTTTCCTTGATATATAGGACATCTGAAAACATTCCTGCAAAGTTTTCTGCCAACTCAGTCTAACCACCTGAAAATTATTTTTACGGTATGATTTTGGAAGAAGGTCAAGGCTATTTATTTCATGTGTTTTAGTGCTATTGTTTATGCAGGAACTTGTGGAGATGCTTTGTTCTATTCTTTCTTTTAGTAATATTCTTTATTTTCCCAAAACAGAATGTCCTTATATATGTAGTAGTGGGATAAGCACAAAGGTTTGTAGATATGGATTTTGTGTGTTATTTGTTAGCCAAAAAGTAGGATTGAGCAATTAAAAAGACAAAAACAGCTAACAATTTAGCAAGGGATTTGGTTGGCAAAACTGACTTCAGTTACTTTATATTTCGGAAATACTTCTAATTTTAAGGAATGAATATGTATTGAGTGTGATCATTCTTACCACACTTTGTATCCTGAAATTGTGTTGCGCAGAAAGCCCATTTGTAACAATGGCTTTATCTAAGCTCTTTCTTTGTAGGCGGCTAAGACCTTGCATGCATCTGCCTGAATCCATTGTTGTGTGGATACGTAAACATTAGATGGAGGGCCTCTCTCCTGATCCATGCTAATGAGTGCAATGCATTCCGGAATTGTAAGTTGAGAGAATATTTAAAGCATTCTTGCCTTCAGTTGTCAAACAAGGACATGAAATGCAATGTGCAGCTGTTGTGTTTTAGCTGTAGAACAACAAATTTATCGCTCATTTGAAAGGGCCATTGTCTTAGATAATGGTTTAGCTTGCGTAGCGTAAGTACTTTTTGCTCGAAAATCCAAAGGCTGTGATTTTGTGAAATCCAGACCAGTCCCTAACCAGCTTCATTTTCTTCCAAACTATGCATGGCATTTTAATTATCTTAATTGGCGTATTTCATGCATGTTAAGCCGATTTCTACAATGGTGTAATTTTTTTTCCTCAACGTGTTTTACATTTACTACTAGAGAAGCTCCTCCAGTCGATGTGCTGGAAAGGCTTATAATTGAAACTCGGCTCCCTTATTTAGCAGGTAATTTACCTTCGAGGGAAAGTAAAGTTACAGCATGATAATTAGCGTATTTGAAAACCTCATTTAGTCAAACACTTTGAACATTTTTGCTCTCTGCAGCTCGTCGCGGGGTTTTCTGAAGGCAGGTCCGTGTTCCACACTGCGTGTCCCGCTGCGTTCGGCACTCTGCGTTGGGATGAATTCAGAGGTGTGTCGCGGAGAGGGTTGAAAAAAGTGGGAAACGCTGTCCTCTCCACCGAGGAAGGTGTCCTCTGACGGGGCCCACTCTTGAAGATTCGAGGGGCTTCTGCAAGGAAGGAGGAATCCTAGATCCTCAGTTAAATGTTCCTAGCAGGTAAGCCTGTTCCTGACAGATGGTGTTTGTGAGTGATTCTTGTTCCCAGCTGAGTCGTGCCCCAGGAAACGCTAACAGAGCCTGTCTCCGCAGAAAAGCCCGTCCAACTTGACGGCATATGCTCTGCTGTGGCCTACACCTGTCGAAAGGATCGAGTTTACACAAGGACCCCCCCGCGCCAGTGGTGTTAATCACAGCTCGCTCATACACTTTTTTGACTAGTAAATAACTGAATACAAAACAACAGGGGGTTGTG
>JAABNY020000095.1:23943585-23955362 GCA_015164015.2 Brevimyrus niger
TAAACAAAAAGGGCGGGGGGGGGGGGGGGGGGGGGGGGGGGGGGGGGGGGGGATGCCACCTGGACTGGGGGTTTTGCTCTCCCGTGTAAGATCCCTGCATCGGAGTAGGTTGTCACTGCCTTAGGTGGGAGTGCAGGGGAATAAAGAAAGCTTGCAGGCTAAACGGAGCCTCTTATTCAATATTTAAACAGCATTATGGCTTATGTTTGACTTTTTATTAAGGAATTGCTGGTCAGAGGCATTATCGTTTATTACACCTGCCGAGCTCGATTGAAAATATGGGTCACCTCCTGAACGAGAGCGGTGAATCAAACCGATTGTGCAGGTAAACTGTAAGTACTGTAGACTACCTCAGAAATGGCCCAGCTTGGTTATTACTCTCTTCATCACAGGATCCCCGTGGTTGGAGAAGCTGGAGATGTCATGTGTGTGTGTGTGTGTGTGTGTGTGTGTGTGTCCATCAGTGTGTGTGTATAATTAGAAGTGTTGGTAGCCTGCCTGACTTTGGCTAAAGGGGAACGCAATAACTGCGCGCACCTCCTGTGAACAGACTCTGTCGAGGCCCAGTCCTGAGCAGACGCCAAGCCTGCAGTTGGGACAAAGGATCTGCCAAGCGGCCCTGTGGCAGCAGAAGGTGCCGGCGGCCCCGGCGGCACAGACGGAGGGAGGCGCGCGGCAGCCTGCGACGGAGATCAGGGAATGGGGGCGCCAGTCGCGGATGCTCGGGATTAAAGGCCAAAATCTCGGAGCGACACGTGAATCTGCTATCTACCGCCGCAGAAGGTCAAATTAGCCCCAGAAGCGGAGGATTGTGGGGGGAGCCGGCTGCTCTTCTCGCAGGGGGAGCTCGGGAGCACGTCGGCGGCCGATTCATGCGTGCCGTCTAGCAGGAGCTACTCGCGTTATTTTGCGCTAATGGAAGAATAAATAATCGTTTACGCCGAGCCCCGTGCGCGTAATGGAAGCTTAATTGCGACGTGTAAAATCGGGAGAGGAATAATGAAAGTGTGAATTACATTTCAGTGGCACGCAGACAGAGCTGGGCGCGGGGAGCGAGCGTGCCGACGCCGCCTGGCTCCCTTTGTGGCTTGCCGCACGACGTTTACGCGCCTTTTGTTCTCCCCGACACCACGCCCCCTTCCCGCCGCGGCCTCCGCACCTCCGCGTGCCCCCAGATCGGGTGGCGGGCCTCCGTCTGAGAGCAGCTCTTTATCATTTTAATGTGTCTTAAAAAGAAAAAAACAAAAAAAAAAACAGCAAGAACGTTGGAGCACTCGTGCTCAGCATCTGTTCTGTGTTCACGGAGCCTCCTCTTCCAACACCATGTCTCTCCCGCCCCCCCCGTCTATCGGGGGGGCGGCTGGTTGTTAAGGAGGAGCCAGGCGTGATGAATGTGTGCGCAACAATGGGCAATTGTTCAGTGGGTGCTTACCTCGGAGTCCGCCACGGGCTGGGCGTGGGGACTAATTAGGGTCTTTTAGTGCGGTGAGCTCTGCGAGGACCCTGGGAAGTCTCATCCATAGCGGGTTGCTTAGCTAGTTCCTCAGAGCTGTTTTTGTGTTTTTTTTTTTCTCACCCAGCGTTATTTATTTTTAAAGCAAAACAAGCTTGCTTATTTAATGTTTAATAAAAATTGCGACTGCGGTTATATATATAGGGTTTCGAACAAATGTCCTCACAGATAGTTTGCACATGTCTCCTTTCACCTCATCCTTATTTAGGCTGAACCGTTTCGCGACGGTCTGTAAACAGAAGCTTCCTTATGTGTCTTGGGAGTCATGTGTTGGACTGAACCCTGCCGACAGCCTTCGGTGCTTCCCGGGAACGCGCGGTCCGCCAAGTGAGATCTGCTGATGAAAGGGGAAGTCCAACTGCCCAGAACTGCCCGGAGAAAAAAAAAAAAAGCTGGAAACAAACAGGGAAAAAGGTGATGACACGTATATAGTGCTTGTGATTGAGGCGTCCAAGTAGTTGGCAAATCAATTAGCTATGAAACCCTGAGTAAAACAGTAGGATCTGGCTGTTGAAAATTTCTCCAAGAAGCTTCCAGCTGGAGGGATGAAACCCAGCAAATACAGAACTGGAGCTTCACCGTCTTGGCAGAACTTGGTCCCCTGATCTCCCTGAAGACCATTACATACATATTTTTTTCCAGCAAAAAGAATAAAGCCTACCTTCATGCTATAAGAGCCATTACTTAATGGCGCATGATTTTTCTGAGCGGTGACTGCCTGTAATTAAGCAATTAATTGCAATGTACTTCTTGATTAGCTTTGGGGGATGGGAATGTTCATGCAGACTGAGATGTTGTGTACACTTCAGAATCATTTACAGAAATTGAAGCTAATTTCACTGTCTGTGCCTATTACTGCATTAATTTAATTTGGGTTGCTTTTAGCTCATTAACACATCTAATTAATTCGTTGACATCACTATTAAGATGTCTCTTTGAAATTGGTGTCTCGTGGTAATCAGGATGGAGGAGGCTGACAGATCAGGCGAGAAGCTGACTGGGAAAATAAAAACTCCACTAATGAATTTGCTGTCAGAACGTCTTCAGTCTGTAGGAGCGGGATGTTTACTGTCCTCGACTGTCATCTGCTCCCGGCATTTCGCTGAGGCTCTTTGCTGGGTTCTGGGCCAGCCAAAAGACACTGGAAGTATAAGTAAAAACATATTTTATTCATACTATAAATGTGGCTGAGGCCGAATTAGCAGGAGTTTGCTGATATGGGAACAGGTGCCCAGCTTGCCGTGTGCCTGGATTTGTCACCTAACTGGGCACAGCACAGGGACGGCGTGGCACTGTGGCTTGGTAAGGGGGACCGGACGCTTGTCATTCCGCTCCCGGGAGCGTGACTTTCATCGACTTTCATAACCTCGGGGCCTACAGATCTTGATTCTGCTACAAATATCATGGTCCTAGAGACAGCCCTCAAATTCAGCTGTTCACTGTAAATCTCCTGATTGCTGAACTTGAGGATTTATGGTAACAGTGAAAAGTACCAGATATATCATTTGTACACCCAGTCAAAGGCTATGTGCTAGCTATGAGCTAGTCTATGTTTAATGGCCATACCTTTCACACCTTGCCCCCGCCTTACATTTTGCCTGTGGAGAGTTACAGTATGAGCACATAGCATGATCTACCAAAAGTATTGATTTTAATTTTAGGTTTAAATCATCTGATGTAAAAAGACATCTCCTTGCTCCAATAAATCTTAAGAAGAAAGCTTTCTTTTAAGCCTGAATGTCTGTGTCAGTTGTACCTCTCTGGGCGTGTGATGTCATTCATGAATATTCAGGTCCTTGTCTCTGACTGGCTGTCAATAACCACACCAAAACAAACCCATATGATATGTTTCCATATGCAATAAGTACTATGCAACATTTTTGATGCAGTCTGCAAATGTCATGGTTGCTGAAGAGGGTAAGGCCTTCTTTATTTTGGGTTATTGGCAGAGCTTAGACAAATGTTCATGCAGGACTTACAAAAATCACATATTGGTATCATCAGTGAATTATCTGTAGTCTGTAGCTACACATTATCTGCAATGCCTAACATTTTATAATATGGATCAGTAAAAGGATACTTGCGCACTGAAGCTTTTGAGTTATGGCATTACAAATGTTTAGAATCCCAATGAGAGTTATGCTTACTTTTTGATGCAATCTTCAAAGAAATTCACGCTACAAATATGCATTTTATTTAGGTCAATCGGCAGAACCTGGCTGTGGAAAATAAAATCAAACTAAGCCTTCTGGATCAGTTCCACGTTTGGCAGCTATTTTCAAAGATGATCTTTCCGTTTCAACCATTCCAATCATGTTGTAGTTCCTGTTCTGTTTAAGTCCATTTGTGCCTTTGACTGAAAAACCCTTTAGACATCTTTTTCAATGAGGTCGGGCACCAAAACAAACCCAGTTTTGTGTTTTCCGGGGCTTTGTAGGAAGCCATTGATAGACAGTGGCATTGTATTGAGCATTACAAAGGAACCCAGTCAATGGGGATACGGAATCTCTTAAGTGGACCTTAAATAGGACAAGTGAGGGCAGAACAATCCATTTTATTGTAATTGAATACATAATTAAGATGGATACGCAGAAATTATGAAAAGCTGAGGTGGTCACCCCGCTTTCCCAATACACACAAAGCAATTACAGAATGCCTAAATGAGGAAAAATTAGAAAAAAGTGCCATGGGCATATATGAAACAAAGTCGGAAAAAAACTCTGATTTTTTTTTTTTTTTTAATAAAGATAGGCACACATGCTCAATTCACCATATTAAAAAGTTAAAATCACCTAGAATCTTCAACCAGTGCCTATTGTGCGCTAGTCAGATAATATTGACTATCTACGGTGTGCGTCTTTTAGATATATGAATGATTTTCTTTTTTCATAGAATTGGAGCAGTTCAACGATTATATATCAAAGGTACCGTGATTGAGGATACTTTCAAAGACGTCGAACAGCACAGAACCTTACAAACAGGAAATCCATTACAGCAAAGAAGCTCTATGCGTCTGACAGATGGATTAGCGTTCAAACCTGCAGCCATTTTTTTTTTTTTTTTTGAGAAGCATGTTTGTTCAGGCATTTTTTTAGTCTGAAAAGCAAAAGAGGCTTCTGTTTATCACTTCATTAAACACTTACTTTAATAACAGCCACTGGGGAGATCTGTTTCCCGCATCATGTGTAAAAGCTATCAACAGCTGCATCAATTAACCTCTTTCTCTCCAGGGAACCATTAGAAGGTAGAACACCCTTTAAAATTGCATATGGCTGCAATTAGACTTGAAATAGTGAGGAACCAATACGTTGCATTATTTGTGTTTCTATAGATTTTGTACTATTTGGTTCAATCGGTGGTGGAAATACAAAGGAACCAGGAACACATGAAGGCTGAAGTGTTGCTCCACCTGTCTGTAATTTAGTCAACATAGGCTTGTGGATATTAATGGTGTAAATTTGTATGCAAAGGTAGTAGGTAAAAATGGAAGCACCTGCAAAATGACATTAAGTAGGCTGTCAGAGCACAGTGTGCTGGTGGGGTAGCATGGAAAGCACGTGCAATGAAGTTAGGATGGCCATGGAATTGTTCTGCTGGAATTTGGCAAAATTCGTATTAATCTGATGGAGGTTGAAGCCGCTGTTGTGAGGATCTCCGTGGATGGTCCTGTAAAAGGCCTACAATGCTGTGACGCTTGAGAGAACCGTGTCTGCCTGGTATCTGGTGTCTTATCGCTTCTATTTACAGTCTTTGCCCCATGGACTGGAACATTGCTTTCCGGAAAGATAGCTTCCCTCAGCAGGGGAGAGACGCAGCGTCATGGTAATCAGGACTGTATGGCGGTCACTGCTCTAAGCTTTTGATGGACACCGTGCTGAAAAAAAAAAAATGCCCCGCAGTGTTATAGAACCATCAGAACATTCTAGGCTGTTCAAGTCCTGGTAATAACATGTGCCACCGTACTTTTGCTGAAACCATGACAAAATAAGTATGTTTCATTTTTACTTTTTTCTCGATGTTAGATGCCCATGACCTAAATGAACTATACAAAACTCCAATCTGAAAGCTGACATCAGCATAATGACTTGGCAATATAACCATATGGCATCCATTGTCCCCACCAGTATGCCTTACCACATTCATAAATTCATAGTGTAGCTTGCGCTATCAGTGTATCTGTGATTTTTGCAGCCAGTGTTCATTACTTTTCTGTGTTAATATATAAATATATTCAGTTGCAGTCAGCAGCCATACCACCTGCAGTTCAGACTTGGTAATCCACTTCAAGCTAAGTGGGTTTGGGCCTGGCCAGCCCTTGGCTGGCATGCCAGCTATGAAAGCTGTGTTGTTAAAGGGAGAGGTGTGGATGTGGGTAATAGGGGAGCCCAGCCTGTGGTGTGTGTGGATCCCCGTGTGGCGACGGGGACGCTGTGCTGTAAAAATCATGCTGTCCTTCAGGTGAGACATAAAACTGAAGTTCTGGCTCTCTGAGGTCATAAAAGATCCCTGGGCATTCTTTCAAAGAGTAGGAGTGGTACCCCGATGCCCTGGCAGAAGTGCCCAACATGGCCCTATCAAATCTGGCCTCCTAATCATCTGTTGTATCTAATTGTGAATCCTCTCCTGCCCCTTCGCTGCCTGAGCTGCTGTGTGGTGAGCGTACTGGTACAGGATGGCTGCTGTCGGATCATCCTGGTGGGGGCTACACAGTGGTGGTGGTTGAAGTGGCTCCCCATTGCTTCTGTAAAGCACTTCAGGTGTTTGAAAAGTGCTATATAAATAAATCCAGTTGAAGAAACTGGCTCAACATTTCCAGTGAAACATGAACTTAACTTTATAAATATATTGAATTAATGTAATTAATATCATTGGGTTTATCAGCTTTGAGTTATCCCCCCCCCCATCCTGGATTATTCCTTGTCTTGCACCCTCGGCACTGCTCCTGACCCCCGTGACCCTGCACACGACAAGCGGATATGGAAAATGGATGGATGGGTGGCGGTTGGGTTTATTTTTGGAGCTGCATGGGGCAGACTGTGTGGTCACACGCTAGGAGTTATGTCACACATACAATCCTCTCCCAGGTAAGTCTCAACGTGTGTTCTTCACCATATGTGTGTCTAGTGTACGCATTTCACATCATCCTCCATTGCCGAAGACCCCTTCCAATATTAAGGCCGCAAGCAGAGAGGATGGTAAAAATCTCTGGATGTTAGTCTTGCTCTGTCCAAAATATCAAGGGTGCGTTGGTTGCATCCTCGCCAAATGAGAACCGTCCCACGATTCACTGCGCCCCAAGTTTGTTCTTGGAAGGCGAGGTAGCAAGACCGGTGTGGCCTAGACCACAAGATGTCTTTGTGTTCTTGGTGTTGAGGTTCACCCCGATCTCCCCGCCCACAGACTTGCCAAGAATCTCATTTAAGAAATTCATGTTTAATCTGCAGTACAGAACCCAGTAAGTGTTTCTACATGCTTGGAGGAAGCAGGTTTTTAATGCTACATTTCAATTAGGCTAAATATTTGAGAAGGAATAATAATTAAAATGAATGAAAATGAACAACAAAATCTCTTTTCAACTTGACAACAAATTAATCTCAAGATGAAGAGTTGGGTATGTATGGTAATAGCATATATCATACAGTATATTGCAGGTTTGAAGTAGGTGTTTATCGTTCCATGTTATACATGGGGTTTGCCTGCAGGTAAAAAAGATTATTTTATAGTGTCTTTCTTTATACCATTTTCACATTGCTTACACGTGTTTTAATTTTTTTTTCTTACAATAAGAGTAGCAGGTAATGAGAAAATGCATATCTTTATAACAGCAAAGCAGATCCTGAAGCAGGGTGATGCATTAAATGAGTCCCAGCGAGCAGATCAAGAACAATAAAATCATTTTGATTAATGGGAATGAGTGGCTGTGTTTGGGCACTTAAAATTACAACAGAATTAATGGTAGTAACTGCTAGTGATTGGCTGATGTAAGCGTTTTAATAATTAACAAGCCTCTGGCTCGCGCCGCCAGAGGTTCGATTCCTACCATCCACCCAAGTTTAACACTTAATCACATCATTATTAAAAGGGCAAAACATACATTCAGGAAGTGCATCCCCCCCCCCACCCCGTCCAAATTTCGTCTTACACCTGCCAGTGAATGTGCATTAATTGGCTGCTGACATCTGCCTGAGACATACACTACAGCACAACTGTTTTCTGACTTTTTTCCTCCTATTTTCCGTTTTTCTTAATCAGCGCAATGCCTTCCTTACTTCCTCTGTTTACTTATTAGAGGTAATCCAATTAAGTTAGGATGGGCACTTGGAGCAGCTTAAGAACTATGGGACTTTTGTGGGGAGGGTTATTAATTTCTTTTTTACTTCAGAGTATCCCTCTCACGCGACCTGCTTCTGACTGACTGTAAAACGAAGCTCTGAACCGATAATCCCACCCATGTCGATAAATGAACAGCACAGAGGCCTACTTTCTCATACACACCAAGCTCCCTAATCCCCAGGGGAGACCCTGCCTACATCCTACTTCAGGTGGGATTTTCTATGCTCCCATTTGCCCAGTGGCTGATGGGAAGTAAGAAGAGGATAAAAAACAAATAACGGCCAGAGATACACCCTTTTAAGGCTCAGGCTGTTTAAACGATCTACTTCCACCTTATTAGGAGCAAAGTAATTGAATGAAGGCGGTCAGTGATTTGTTAAAGGGCTGCACGTCCTCTATAATGAGCATATTGTTGTGACCTTTTCTCCACACGTCCCCCTTGGGACCTGCCCTGATCTCCATGGCCGGGGGTCTTGAACTTTGACCTCAGCTGGCACATGCTCAGATGTTAGGTCTCATTTCCAAACCGCGCCTGGCCACGGCCCTGTTGTCCTTACGGCTACACTGATCGCAGCTTAATTTTTCACCCGCCTCGTGGCCATATTTTAATACGTCTCGCATTGAATTAACTGGAACCAGAGTAGCAAATGGCCTGGCTTGTCTGCTCTCCCGTCGCCATTATTACAGTTTCATTGGGCGGAATGATTTAGCGTAATGGTCATTTTCAGGGTGCTGCTTGGGCCTCCTTTAATGCACACTTTTATATATGTCTGCGACATGTGATAAAAAGAGTCCTTGTCTATAAACTGTAGCCCAGTAGAAAAATGCAAGCAGACCACTTGGGCTATAGAGCAGGCTGTTTGTTTTCCAACTGGCTCCTCGTGCCACTTAAAACGAGGTCTGGAAATCCTGCCAATTGCAAGTGCTGGTGAGAGTGTAACATACCTCCATCTCATCCCCTCTCTGCCCCACATCATCTGTCACCAAATTTATCCACCCCATGGAGTATTGGCGCAACGAAGAGGGCCCAGCATATGTGCATTTAGATTGTTTGTCTACCTCTAATTAGTTGCTGATCAATAAAGCAATTGATTTTACAATATACACTCTGTTTAGGTGCACAGTCATACTTCACATGTCATAAAGAGGGCTTGTTAATTTACCCATTAGAAACTCAGGAAGATTACTCATTGTCCACCATCATTTTGCTACTTCCAGATAGTCCCTAATGCATGATTAAAAGAGTGCACTCTCCATGTAAAAGTGCATGCTACTTTTAAAACCCCCTGAAAACGCTGTTGTTTCCTGTAGCAAAGCGATGCACGAGTTTATGTAATTTCCGCTTTTTCCTGTCATACTGTCGGATCTTTTCAGACTGCGGATGCAGCGGGCAGCAGTGCATTAGCAGACCGACAGGACGTCCAGCTGTCCCAGGGTGTTGCTCTCAAATCGTTTTTTTTTTTTTTAATTTCGTTAGCATAACTCTCCGCTGATTTCCATGACTGCAGACTCATATTCTCTCCTCAGCACTCGGCACAGACCAGCAGAGAAGCAGATGAAGTGGAGTGCAAATTGTCCCTCTATCTCCCTTCTGCACAGAAAGCTGGATTCCCAGGTCACATGTAAGATGAGGAACAGAACAGTCATATTTAAGAGGGGTGCACCTTGTGACACAATTCCTTTTTGTCCATGGTTGTACTTGAACAGAGTTTTATCATTAATTATTAGTCAGTCTCTTTCCTCAGCGGAGCTCAGCTGATGACAGCTAATTAAGTACTGGCTGATGTCAAGGATCCTGAAAGAGGCCTTCTCTTATGTGTAAGTGAGGCTCGTTCTCAAACGCAGTCACTGAGTATATTTTCGTAATTTCTAGAGTAGCTATTCTTGACCCACAAGTCCTGCTTGGTGTGACAGTACTCCTCTTCTTAGGCATTCACATTTGTGGCGTACACTTGTATGAGTAAACATTTACGTCTTTGCTTTTTCAAATAACACGGTGTCTCTGACGAGTCTGGGGTTCAACCAGATGTGTTTTTGCAGAAGTATTCAGACAAATTTATTGCATTTTTTTATATAACAAAAAAACAGATTATAATGAAGAGAGGGTGTGCCATATTAAATCACTGTAAATTAAGCACATGGAACCTCGAACTGCTGGAAAAATTCAAGAAGTTAAAACCGGTTTAAGCCTGCTTGGTTTGCCATGATTCACAAAATTAAAAAAAAAAATAATACACTTCATGAAAGTAGAGCAAGCAGAAGGAAAATATGTACATTAACTCAATCTGTGAAATAAAATAAAACATTTAATATTAAAATAATTAATTATTTTATTTATTTTGAACAAAGTCCAAACTGACAACTCCCTGCACATTTTCAGCGTGTTAGTATGAGTATTCATGCAATCTAATTACTTTTTCTAACAAGCAGGAGAATTATTTTTGAAGATATGGAAGCTTTTGTGTGTGCTCGAGCCACTCTAGTTAAGTAACACCTATTAAAATATCATTTGCACCTTGAGGCAACTCATTAATATAGTGGATAGTGAAATCACACCAATAGAACTTCCGTTGACCTCGGGGCACTGGTGGAATCAACGGCTCACTTCACCATTAAATTCACTAATGTGCCTCTTCCACAAATCATTTTCAGTCGGAATAACATACAGTAATAATGTGTGTGCACACCATTACTGTAATTCTCCTTTTGATTCAATATAACGGTCACATAATCTAAAACTAGTTTTGTTCTGATATTCTTCCACCATCCCTGTAAAAACTGTTACAGGAACAATTAGCATATTTTACCATATAGAGGTGATGGAACAGGACGTGTTAAACCTTTTTTGTTATTCAATTTTAGCTCTGGAACAGAGCAACTCTGGCACCTGGGTCTTCTAGTGAATGACATTGCTTTTATTTTACAGGAAAAAATATAAATACAATACACAAAAAACACCAAAAGGCATGCGTCCACATTTATATTGTATGTTATATTTAAATACTTTCTATGTATCTATCTGCACTTCTTACATTTTTCTTATTCACCTCCATTTGTTTTTGAGCATGTAAAAACTGTCGAACGGTGGCACATTCGAATTACTCAGCTATACATTTACTTATTGCATAAACATGGACAATTTATATAAAATTAATGACACTCAACATGGCTGGATCAGCAAATAATTTCTCGAATAACATGTATTTACAAAGCATTACGTTTGGGACAGGAAGATATTTTGAAGCACTAATCTGTGCCTTGTGTACATTCTTCTCTTATTGATATATTTTTAAAGAACTAGCCAATGAAATGGACTCGCTGACAGGCCACAGCCAACCCCTAATTAATACCATCGCAAGGGACGGAAAATTACATTAAGGAGCCAGCCAGTGCTGCAATATAGCGTAGAAATGTAGAGCTGAGTAAACAAAAGACACGGTGCAGCTGCCCAAGGAGGCTGCTTCCCCTCGGTCCGGCCACGCTGAACTTCTGCCTGCTTCCAGCAGATGGCAGCTTCCCTCTCTGCCCTGGTCAGTCTGCTGGAGTTTCTCAATGAATTTCCTTCTCTTTTCATCACTCTCTGATGTCCAGCTGCTCCTGTCAACACTTTCTTATAGCATGTAATTCATCGCTACACATCGGCAGCTGAGGCCCTTCTGATGGACTTAAAACTGCCATCCGCAGTGGGGACAGCACCCTGAGCAAGGGTGTGCCTAATCAAGGGAAACTCCCCTTTAAGGGGGGGTGGGGGGCGGTGGATGCGGACAGATTGGGTCCAAGTTCCCCCATAATTATCCTTCGGCAGCCCCCGACATGCAAGCTGGCACCTTCGAGTGAGTGTGTATATGCGTGTGTGTGTGTGTGTGTGTGTGTGTGTGTGTGCGGGGGGGGGGGGGGGGGGGGGTAGAAAATAAACTCTTTTTCTTGGGTG
>JAABNY020000095.1:23955462-23976661 GCA_015164015.2 Brevimyrus niger
TGAGGAATTAACGACACTGCGAGGAAAGCCCCCCAGGCCAGCGAGGTTTAAGGGTGGTGGACCCCCCCCCCCCCCCCAAAGTAATTCAATACATTTGCACTAAGACAATATAGTACATACAGTGTAGCCGTTCAAAAGGTGCGTTACCAAAGGACTAGAAGCTACATGCAAAAACGGAAAAACTACGGAAAGTTTTTGTGCCGACTTTAATGAATCTCATTCCGGATCTGCTGAGACTAGACACTCTGTTTATCTCACTCATCAGAGGGATAAAGCTGTTTACATTTCACTTACGTTCATATTTATTTCAAATCCTAAAAATCTAAACTACCTGCCCTGACAGTAAAAAGAAAAAAAAATATTAAAAAATCCTAAAACATGATAATGAACCCTGATTACATCTCATCCAGCCTCTACAGCAACACATAAAAGCTAACTGAAGACTGAGTATTAAAAAAATGCTCCTGTAGTTTGTTTTATGGGTTTAAGCACCAAGCTGACTGACAAAAACCACCTTTCTGATAGTTCAGGTCCTGGGAAGGGACCTACTGTTGTACCTTGGCTCAAATAAGCATATAATACATCTGTGTAAAGGGGCACACTTTGAGGTCACCGGAATAAAAGCATGAGCAATAACATTTGGCTAAACTGGAAACAAAAAATAAACGTTAATCTGGAAAGCCTGCGGCGTGGCCCAATCACACGCCAGTTCTGAGGCCACACAGGCGACACGCCGCCACCCGGGTCACATGACCCAGGAGGGGGCTCACACTCCACCGCCAAGCGATGGCTTGCCGTCGGCGAAACCATCTCGCTGCGCTCCACCGAACGGGCGAGCTGCGTTTTCTCACCGCGCCCCGCTCTGACGGGCGAGGCCACCGATTGGCTGGCAATGAGGACAGGTGATGCAGCCAACGGAAAGAAAATACCAGAATTTTCTGGTGAAGCGCGATACGTCGTTGCGCCACCGTCAGCCAAGCGGTCAACGACAAATTTGCATTCAAACGCAACGTGTCACAGAAGCCAGTGTGTTAAGCACTGATAGCTGATAGGAACCAAAACCGGCTGGACACAAAGCCCCGGTTGAAGATGATCTCCAAGCCCCGGGGAGGGAACGCCTCAGCATAGATTACAGCTCCCTCTGTATGTGTACTTCTGTGCAACACATTAAGATTTTACTAATACATCATGGGACAATAACCTCAGCGACAATTACTACTGGGCTCAGTGTCTCCTCAGCAGTCGGACCCGGGTCTTCATCACATTAACGCCCTGACGTGACCCCAAGGCGGCACGGCGTTCCACCACAACCGACAATTAGCGTCGACCGTATTACTAAACTCACCAGAGAGCTCTCTGGAAAAAGCGCCTACTAAATAAATAAAAATATGAGAAAACTGAATTGTTATTGGGCTCCGAACAAAGGGCGCAAATTGGCAGTGTCTCTCGTCACTGTCAGGGATGCAGCGCCAAGTGGGCCCCTGCCCAGCTGCCGTCTCCAGTACCACACCCTCACAACTGGAAAAAGGCTGATTGAAAAAAGCTTCCTGCCCACAGAGGACTGGCTACGCGGTCACTGTTAGACAGGAGAGGTGGAGACCGATATGGACCTTCTCCACCGCGGTAATAAATACACAGGGATGGCTATTTTAAAAATGTGCCGTTTTCCAAACGCTCCTCTTGCACAAGGGGAACAATGAATACTCTGAACTACCCAACGTGTGGCGACGTGTCGCACCCTAAAGGGCAAACGGAGATCATCAGCTAACGAGACGTATCTATTATCAGGTGATACTGGCTAAATATCAGCAGTAGTACTGGTTACTCATGGTAGCGCGAGTAGTTTTGTTAGCGACCATTGAAGCGTCTCCATATACACATGGGTCACAGTGCCGGCATTAAGCAGACGACAATACGGTCAACGGCACCCGGCAAGCAAATCCAGGTATTTCCAGGGCGCCCTTCACGTTCCTATTAACGTAAAGCGGTTCATAAAACGGTAACGTATGTTTAACAGAGTGCATCAAGTTTTAATAAATGGATTGAATGAAATGGCTCAGGCATCCGATAATAAATTCAATTAATAGCGCATGCATTTCCAATAATTGTGATGGATATAATGAACTAGCCTACCGAAGGGGGGGGGGGGGGGGGGGAGGGGCAGGGAGGCATTGATTGGCTGCCTGATAATTCCCTGCGGTTAACAGTGGGGACCCCTGGGTTGACGTCGGGGTTTAGGAGTGACGCGGGGGGAGGGGGTTGCAGTGGAAGAACCTCATGGGCAGCTTCAGCCGATGCAGCATGGACGCCACCCAAGGCCCACAGAAAATGCGACGCCAGGGAGCAGCGAGCCCCCCACCCCCACTAGTCCTGGGGTTTAACGGCGTGTGTCCTAGAATAATAAACCACCAAAAAAAGAAAAAACAGCACCCAGAACAAACACTCTCCTTATGGGACAAAGGGCTCTAAGATTCTCTCCCCCCCCCCTCCCAACGTTTGCTGAGATGCAACCGAGACGGAGGATTCTGTAGCTGTGTGGGAGCCCGGACACGCAGGATTGCTCCTCTACACCATGCACTGCAGCTATTCAGAGCTCCATAACAGAAACGATCAGCGAATGCTGCGTCGGAAACTGCGGTGGTGCTTCGCCTGAGGTCTGATCCGAGCGCCGACGAAACAGGAGGGACGTTATGCGATTAGGGCGCCATCCGGGGGGGGGGGGGGGGGGGGGTGGGGGGAGGTACGATAAATAAAGCCTTTATGTACGGGCGTCATTAGACAACAGCCGTTGGCCACCCGCTTCCGGACAATTACGGGCGAGTGGGCCAGCAGGGCGGCTGGCCGGACGGGCGGTGTTTGTTTGAAGCAACTATACGAAGGTGAGCTCTTTCTGCTCCCAGTCCGATAACGTGCCTCAGACGTGCCACACTATGGGTTTTTGATTATTTTCAAGGTGATGGAAAACATCTCCTGGAGGTAATTCCTCGAGCTCCAGGCTTGTATTAAAGGCCTGCCGTGACTGATTATTTAGAGTAGAGAGGCGCATTGCTGGCGCGCTCTGAGTGGAGCCCTCACAGGGTCATGTTTAACATGTCCAGAGGCAATCAATTCACCTTAACCCCTTGCGGTACTTCAGCGCTCCCTGCGTAAGCTGCCCTTAATAACCAGGCAATGGTGAATCACTGATAAGGCATTAGGGTCCCTGACCTTTACATCCTCTTCTCGGGATAATGGAAAAATCCCCACCAGAGAGACATGTATTTTTAAAATGCAGATTCAGTGATTAATGAAATAATTCAGGATATTTTTAAGGTTGCGCTGTTTTTCTGTTAGATCTTGTCTGGAAGTGGCAAGCCTTACCCTACCCGTTGGGTCAGCATCGGAAATTAAATCACTGGATTTTGTTTATGAATATTTCAACATGCTTTTTGTCTTTTTTTTATTCAAATAAATGTAAAAAAGTAAAAGTGTGTCTGATATTTGCTGTTGCCCACCACAATAGAATCTTGTTGATGTGAAAATTACACTTATAAACGGATTCAGAAAAAAAACCCTTCTTTTCCCACTATGTTCACTGTAAGTATTTCACTGTTTTATTGTTATATATTGTTTGGAAAAGCCTGGAAATTTGCACAGCTGTCTTGAAACTTGCAGTAACATTAGCAGTTTAGGACAGTATCAAGAAACCAGACAAAAAAAAATCTGTCAAACATTTCACGTAAAACATTTCTCAGTGTTTTTCACAGAGCACAGAAGTAGCATCCTGTTACATACATAACATTTTTAATTGGAAACCTGTTTTCAAACACTACATGCAGATGAGCTGCTGCTTTTGCAGGACGCTGTTGTGCATCTGGCTGTTGTGGTGTGATCTTGCACCTCACACTGCGGTCTTCTTCAAGAGGAGTCAGTGACAATAGTGTTTCCCTCCAATGTGGCTGGAGTGGACGACTTCCACCAGGAAAAGCACACATCCGTTCCTTTTTTTTCCATATAAAGCCCACTGTCGACACAATGAGGCCTGGAATGTTCCACAGGATTCCAGGCTGAGCTCAGAGATGAAAGGCCACCATAGCAGCCAATTACAGTGTAAGTGGGAACCCTAACATAGGAGTTAAGGATGTCATTTTGCTGAAGAAAGCTCAGCTCAATTGGGGTCAGGTGCTAAAATGTAAAAGCTTCCAGGCACTTTGTAGGTAATTGAAAATCTATTTTTCGAATTGAGGGGACTCGAGTATAATGTGGACAGGATGGAGAGGCTGGAAAGTTTTATTTTGTTCTTGAATTTAAGAGTCAAAGTACACAGTTTGGCCAGACGAGTGGGGAACAAAGATCTGAAAGTTTGCTTGGCCTAAAGACGGATTGAAGTTCGTTTTTATGCTATGTGGTGTCAGCGAACTATTTTCATAAGAATGACTAATTTGGGGGAACCTTGCCAATATGAAAACACGAAGGACTATTTTAATCTTCACTATACTATTATTGTAGTACTATAAAGTATCCCAGACAGACTTTCTTGTTGTGTAGCCATACAAATTATTAATTTATAGCATCACAAAAGCAATTGTCCTTCAGCATATACAATAACAAATCCTAAAATATGTTAATGCAAAAGTCATTGGATCTGATCAGTATTAGACAGCACACAAGTATTCGAAAAATGGTCAAGCTGAAGAATTGCTGAATGTTTTCACCAGGGTCACGACGTAGTTTGCAAGTTCGTTATTACAAACCGTTTTATTTAACCCAAGTTTTATGGCGATCCGTTCATAAGTACAAGTTGTCCTTAACTTAGACATTCTTAATTCAGGGACTGCCTGTATGCGCTTTTGACAACACAAGTATTTAATGCTCCTTTTTTCTCGGAAGACACATCAGAAACCATCTCACGTAGTCCTATGCAATACCATGCACTAAAGCACATTTTAAAGCATTTAAAATATATATTGATTGCACATAGAACAAGAACAGACTTTCAAAAAACACCTTTAAGTGAAATATAAAAGAAATAGTTAACAATAATCATTAAAATACTGACAAGGAAAACAAAGCAACACTTTGTAGAATGTTCAGGCCCATCATCATTCCCACTGCGTAAAAAAGTGACATGATTAATATACGGATTTATGTACATTAAAATGCAGGGTGGAAGGGAAGCTGTGTTTGGTGGCGCAGACTTCAGGAAATGGGAACCTCGGCTACGACGGAGAAGCAGATAAAAATAAATAAAAAATACTCAACTTTTATGACAGCTTTAAACCTACTTATGTTTTGTATTTAAAAAGTGATGTTTTTATCCAAACGGTATAATATTCAGTTCGTTGTAATTTGTTTTTCCAGACCTTTATATACAATAAGAATGTTTCAGCCATATACATGCTTACATTGACTAATAAATATGACAAAGTAAAACAAAAGTAGGCTTTTAAATACTTTTCACCTTCTATTTAATTTAAAAACACAAATAGTGTACGAAAAAATGCATGCAAATGTGAAGATCTACAGGGACACGGTGATGGGGAAAAGACAGTTTTACGGCACACGCTGAAGGGCAGTAAATAAAGAGCGGCGTATTTAAGTGTGGTGCTGTTTAACAGGCTGTTTTTTCAGCAGAGGTCCCAGCTGTCTTCACCATTGTCCACTTGTCACTTGCCCAGTGTGGACTCTGAGCCCTACAATCAGGGTACCTGCCCAGCTGTCGTGTCGGGGAGGGAGGCAGAGACAATGTGGTCCTGGAGTGCGAGGCTCAAGGCCCAGAGGTCGCGGAGAACATTCATCTGCACGGCCGTCTACTGTAGTTATCTCGTTTCCTGCCTGATTTTTATTGTCCGGGTCTCAACCTGTGTCCCATCTGCGACCTTCTTGGCGTCCCTGAAGCCGGCAAACACTGCTCTGTTTAACTTTGGCAAAGTTTGCGTTGAGTAAGGCAATATGGTATTCAGTTTACGAACAATAGCACACTTTTAAGAATATATTTAAAAAATGGATATGCGACATCTGTATTATTATATATTACATGCTATTAAAAATGAATGTATTAATAATACACGACTTAAATGATAACTATCCAAAAGCATTTTTTGTCTTGGGGGACCTTTGTTTGAAGAGATAAAAGCATTATTTCGTTTGTAGTTCGACTGCATTTTGTTCGAGGCGCCGTGCGGGTGGCGAAGGTGTGGCTGTTTAGCATTAGCCACATGCTACACGCTGACACACCTGAGCCAGGCCCTGTCGGCAGCAGAGCGGACTCAAGCACAGGTGGGTTTTCCGGAAGCGGCTGCCTGTAAGCTCCTCCAGCTACGCCTCGGCCTTTGACGGACTCCGCCATTTGAATGCAAAATTTATTTGTCTTGCCCCATTAATAATAGATGAGAAAGTGGAGTTGGTGTCCTTTCAATAAACTCCGTCCTCACTTTAATTAGCGAAAAACAGCCTGCTGAGGACGCCAGCTCCAGCTCAACGTTGGTAATTAAAACTGAAACCACTGAAAGAAAAGGAGGGGGGGTTAAAAAAAAAAAAAGCTCTATTTTTATCGGCATGGCTGTTTGGTGCTGAGTGCCCATGGAAGGTTCTGCAATAAAGAGTGATAATGAAGGTGTGAAACCTCTGAGGAACGACTGGGAGGCTGCTACAATAGCTGCTCTCACACCAGACTGAAATTGGGGGAGCAATTAGAGAGAGCCGCTCACAGACTGGCCATCGGAGATTAGTTAACACCTCCGGAGTGCAGCCTTGGGATGAGCACATGTTTTCTTCAGTCCTCTTCAGGAAAAAAAGAAGTGTGGCAAACGAATGCAGGATGGGGGGCGGGGGGGGGGGCCTCCAGCATGTTTGATATCTAATTTGTGTTCTTTCGTTCTTGCCGTTTATTATTATTTCTTTGTTTCTTCCGACGCCTCGACTAAAAGCCCAGAAGTCCGGAGCGACGGGCGATGACACTACGTAGAGCCTTGGGCCGTTTCGGGGGCACGTCGAGGCAGGGGCGTTCAGTGGCCCGCATCGCGTCCTGGGAGTGTTCGCTAACGCTAACCGATAAAATCGGCGAAATCTCCACAGTTCTTGTGTACATTTATTTCGCATGAAGTTTGACATTCTACAATGGGTTATGGTTTATCAGGAGAAGCCCTTCGCATTGTGCCTCTTAGCAAATCTGCGCATCCGAGCAACAATGTTAATAGGACGTCACTTGGAAGACTTTAAAGATGATATGAAAGGCAAATGTGAAAACTGAATATCTGACTTGAGTACGAATATCGTGAGAACACAGAATTAGGACGGGTGGAGTTTTAAAACCTTTGAAATTCATCACAAATGCTGCTCCACGTACAGTATTGTGCTGAGCAGTCGAGAAGATGGACGAACAGCGGAAGGTCAATCTAAGGAAGTCAATGTACTGGCCCACCACCATTTAGGTTTAATAGATGCGCATCTGCATAATAAAAGTCAATAATCACTTCCCATTCCCAGTTTCAACTTATTTGACACCATATAACCACATTGAAAACTTCTCGTTATGGACAGAATAAATATCATCTGCAGTGAACATTTTGTATGTTTTTCCTCATTATTATTTTTACAGTATTTATTTTTTACACTTCCCTAGTGGTGTATTCTTTGCTGTGACAACTTCACAGGTGCCGCGAATTCAGCAGTGTTTACTGCAAATTAATCTGTTTTAATAATTATTACCATGCTGAGATCAACCCGGAACCTGCACTTGCATCCTCCTGGGTATGACCTTAATCTACCCCCAGTTCAGTAAGGAGGTCCTCTAACTTACCGGGAAAGTTTGGGTGCCGGTGGCAGGATTGGCACTCCAGCCGTCAGAAAAAACTCACCCTGGCCCATGCGGATTAATGTGGTGCTGAGGTGTCACTCGGGTTCTCGTCCCTGAGGTGGTTCGTTGTGTGGTGGGTGCAGCAAGGCGCTGTAATTAGCACATGCTCCTTACCTTACCTGAGATCAACAATGATTAGGCTTTTGTTTGTTAATTGTGTATAGGTGAAATTTGTTACTGAAGATATTGACATTGTAAACGTTTGCCATTGGTCTTTCCACATTTCAATATGATTACAAAATCTACCTGTTTAAAAAGATGACGTTTTAAATTCACATTAAAATACTGCCTCAGTGCTCCAGGAGGAGCAATGTATTAGATCTGGATTACAAAACTCAAGTAGGATGGCTGCCTCTTGATATTTATACTCCTTAAAAAGACACTGTTTAACTTAATAGGAGCTTATTAGCCTGAGACCCTGAACGTTATTCAATTTGAGGCATAGAAGGTACTGCTGTGAAAAACCACACACCGCTCATACCCCATCAGACACATTATGCAAATGAAGTGAGGTAACAGCAAATAACACATTCCCAAGGAAAAAAAAGACAAAAACAAGGCTGATATTACAGCTGCTTTGTTGAATTGCAGCACTAGAGTTAATTTTATCAGACTCATATTGAATCGCATCTAATACACACCAGTCGAAAAGACAGAACGTCTTTGTTCTTTTCAAGACTTTTCTACTTCTTCTACTTATATTGTACACAAATTAAACCATGTGCAAATCCTATGAATCCATATTTTCCTTTCTGCTGCAGTGTCAAAAAGAATTATTCCTACTTTCCAGCATCTTGCTGGTTGGTTGTTTTTTTTTTCCTGCTTGTGGTAGGAAATGGTGAATGATCTCGATCTATGAAAATATTCTCATGTGAACTCAAGATGAGGGAGCTTCCTTTACATGCCCTGGGCATCTTAATTTCATCAGAGGGAGAGAATTTAGTGAAGAATTTGCTATGAGGAAAATAATACTAATAAAACTCAATATTGGATCTGCCAAATTGAAGCATTTTAAAATTTAATGCAAGTCTAGGGCAGAAGTTGTTAGACTCAATACTTACAGTGACAATTTAAACTTTTTCAGTACCTTTAAACATTTAAGTGATGCAGCTATATGAAAGGAATTATCTTTAAAATGCTTATTCTACTTCTTGGCATCTCCTGTTAAATGCATCCATTATGTACACACACACACACACACACACACACACACACACACACACACACACACACACACTTATGCACCATTATGAAGCAGATCCTAGCAAACTATGACTTTTGAAACAAACAAATAAAACAATATAACTCTCTTTCCATAAGGAAATTACATATGCTTGAATTTTCCTTAATACGGGTTCAAACAGGATTCAGTAATCGATTCAAAAAGCTAAGTTCCAATAACACCATTTCGACCGGATCATTTTCTTCATATATTTAACGGTGTATGATAACCAGCATTGCGATTCAGCTGAAGCTGGACGACACTTTAAGGTGGAGTTTGTGTGAGTCATTCAATGTGAACAAAGCAGAAAAGCGTTTCCCTGCGTTCGCCGCGTTTGGGGAAGGCGGTCCTGACATTACTGTGGCGAAGGCCTACAGCAAGGCCCCCTGGGAAATGCTTCTGATTTAAATGATGTATTTCTGAGGCCGTGCATTTCCCGTGGACAAACCTGACTTTTATTTGCACTGCGGAGGCGTGTGTACCTCATGGGAGTTTGTGTGTTCCACTGCGGCCGATCCTTAGTCACCATACTGTCTCCCACCCGTGTCCCCATCATTTTGCTTCCTATTGGTTTCTCCCGTGCTGTTTCTCCAAACATCATCGACAGACAGGCTGACTGAATAAATGGAGCGATTAAAGCGAATGAGCGAAGTCGGCCGTACAGGAGGACCGAGATCACACAGAAGGCAGGAGAGAGTTGGGGGTAAATTAACTCTGACCTGAAGGCTCAACATGTGATGCTTTATTTGTTCAATAACCAATCCAGAAATAACTGGAATTATTGCACAATGGCCAAGTGCAGGCTATGGTGGAGTACAACAGCTTGGTACTGTTATCGTTATTCATATTTTACCATTTTTTAAGAAGCTCCAGAAACTAATGGCATAGAGTAGCGATTCCTGTTCTAAATGGCGTTTTGCTAATCTTTAACTTCACTAGAAGTTAATATTGTCTGACAGGAAATGGAGAAGTTTCTTGTTCTCCTTAACAAAGATGCAGAAAAAAAAAAAATTTGGCACGCATTTGAAATAATTATTTATTTGCTTTTTCAAGCGAATCCCCTCAAGGACAACAGATGAAATGTTTGAGGAAAAAAAAACTAAACCCATCAGTAGAAAATCTGCTTACAGTACTTCTGCATTTAATGTTTGAGCCGTGAATTAATACTGCGTATCACAGGAACCCAAAGTAAAGTATATTTGATACTGTGAATGCTAAAATGGATTAGCAAGATTTATTGCAAAGACAGTTGTGTGTCAACCGCTTTGAGCTAGACACTCATATTTTGAACTCCTTTGAACATTTATACACTTTATTCTAGACTAGTGACATACCATGAGAATCGATGGATGTGAAATTATACACATTAACCTTATCTTCTTGGAATTAGAGAGTGTTGAGTTAGGAGCAAAAAGAAAATGCACGTCTCATTCTCGCCACTACCTGCCTGCATTATATTTTTTTAAATGGCCCATTGCTGTACAGCTTAGTAAATATGATTAGCAAGGTAAAAGTAAAGTTTACAGGGGCCTGTAAAATGTGACCTTACAAACTGCGCAGCATCTACCAAAGTTCCAGTTAGGTGTTGTAGATTGGCTGCGTTTTGTAGCACAGGGCTGTGAGACCAGGGGAGCTGACAAGGGAAGGGCCATAAACAGACACTCGGGGAAAAATTGCCTTTGGAATGCTGACTCGTCAATGACTTGTGGTCAGCATAGTGGCAGTCTTGGTTTCCTCCCTAATACCACCTGCTTAAATGAAGAGCGTGGGGGGAGGGGGGCACATGATTTGTTTGCACAAATGGGTAAACCGGCAGTTTAACACATTTACAGCTGATGCAGAGAGCTAATGCACGTCGCCTCTGCCTGGTTTCAGCGGGAGACTGCGCCGCTGAATGGATGTTGCTGTTGATGCGTACAGGCTAGCAGACCCTGGCCTATCTACGGCTTTAGCCTCTCCAGCAAATGTTTCCTGTTCAGTAACGAGGTTCCAGGTGTACTATATTTTTCAAGCCTTTTTTATTATACAATTTTTTGCTTTATAGTTATTTATATAAAAGTAAAAACCTAAATGCAGGTCTGTGTGGCTTTTGCATAAAAATACAGTGAGACAAATGTATTTCTAACTCAATATAAAAAGGACGATGGAGAATGCATCTTGTACTTAAAACGTATGCTGTAAATGGAAGCATATATGATCCATGTTTTAGATGTGTTTAAATGAAATGCATAGTTTTCCATAACATGAATACCTGAAGCAACTGGGATATTACTCAGCATAAACAAACTAACAGCAATTCCAAATTATTTTATATGCACCAGAAAGAAACGTTTCACACAATGAAAATACAACCATTAAGGAATAAATGAATTTAGTTGAGTATTACATGACAGTCCTGGATGGTTTAATTAATAAGCTAATTAACAAGGTATTGCCAGACTATTGCAACCTGTTACAAGATAAACACATCTCGCATTAATATTTAAATAACATCAGTCTTTCAACAACCATAATGATTTCAAGTGTTACAGATTGTGGTTCTAGATTTATTCATTTTTAACCAATATAATTATTCAAATTGGGGTAATATGAATCTCTACCTATTGTGGCATAATTGTTCATTAATAGCTCATCTACTAAAGTGTTTTTCCATAATTGTTTACTTTTTGATGTAATGGTAAGTAAATAAACACAGGGCCCAATGCAGCTAAAAAAAGCTCATCCTTGTTTTTAACTATCACAATATTTCCACGGTAATGATCATTTTAGTCCCTCAGGAATGTAATTATATTTTAAATAGATTTTTTAAAGTACTGAAAGGATGGATTTGTAACTACATTCATTTCTTAGTTTCTTCTTCAGTATTGTAACTTTCCATTCTTGTTATGTATATGTTGTTTTCTTTTCTTCTGCGCCAAACTGCAACAGATTCAGGCAATAAAATCTATAAAAAGTTTTGACCCTGAGGTTAAAATCGGAAATTTGCAGTTTTCTCACACGCGTTTAACATGAGTCTGAAGGCCAAAGCCAGAGAATTTGCTGCACTGCAAAGGAGAATTCTGTTTCGCCAGGGTGTAGATGCTCTTCTCACTAGAAGTGAAGGCTTACGGACTGAATTTCAGCTCAAAATCTGAAGGACGCAGGACAGGGTGTGGCCTGTGAGGTGTGGGGGGTGGGGGGGGGGGGGGGAGGTCAGAGAATCTCCATTTGGGAAAAAAAACTCCATAAAAAAGGAGAGTGCAGGAGGGGGAGGCGCTGTGATTGATTATTCAGAGATCTCGGGATGTCAGCAGAGTGGAAAAGAAAAACTCCGGACAGGAGCAAATACTAATCCATGAAAAATCTCCCCTTCCTTTTCCTCTTCCTAGCAAGGCAGCGAAGTGGGATCAAAGAGCGATGCCAAAGTTACCCCACGCACGCGATTTACGAGCCGGTGGGGTGCTAACCCATTAACAACAACACAGACACACACAAAAAAACAGCCTTTCGGAGTTTTGGGCAGAAAAACACGGTGTGTTAAATCACTCATTGTAAAACACACCCCAGTGCTTTTAAACTGCAGTTACACATTTACTGGCCTGTGAAAGCTACCAGGAAAAGGCGTCTGTTAACTGTGGGGGAGTCCATTAGCACATAAGCCGCGGAAATGTCCTTTAAACAGAGCAATGACAAACACATTGGCTAGCAAAGTGGGGAATTTAATTGACCTTTTAAGGACACATTATGCATCTTATTTTAATGTAACCAAACCTTTGTATTTTCCAATATAATTTTGCAGAATTTCAATATCTGGTCCTAGTTATAACAGGTCAGAAATATACAACAAGTTAACTTTAAACTAATCTTTATAATGTTAATTTATTATTATTGTTCACTTAGGATCTTTCTTTACTTTTCATACACAGTCCAAAAGTCTGGGTCATGGGTGATGGGTCTCTACTCTTACTTTACTAACTGATTCTCCTGCAGTCGACTATTTACTTATTACAGAATGCCTCTGCACACTTAAAGCCATTGGTTAATGGCAGGCATAAAGTTTTCTTCTTTTCTTCTCCCATTTGGAAAGTGCCATTTTCCTAAATATTCATCGTCGTGATGTTCTTTCGAATCCTTGGCTGACCGTCTCACCATGAGCGCCCCGCGACGCTTCCAGCGAAAACTCTCTCAAGCGATTCGACGTAGCTGCTAAGCTTCTCGTTACCGTGGACGCTGCCGTGATGAGGTTAAACTGTTCATTCCTGATCTCCCATCTTTTTTAATGGGGTGCTATATCAATCATTTTTGTCTGCAAAGGGTGTGATGAATGCAAATTCCCAGCCAAGCCATCAATCTTTAACTGTGAACCAATACAAATTAACCTCGTAATGTCACAGGAAAATCCGGTATGAAAAGCAGCATTCCCAGGACAGCTCCGTTTATAAAGACCGTTCCTTTTATAAATCTGTAAAAAAAAAAAAAACACACACTTGAAACAAAAGCATAGTTGAAATAAAATGTATTTGCAGCCTTTAAATTCATACTGATGGGTTCAGTAACGCTTCTACAGTCAGAAACTGCTTCCATTTGTATCCTGCATATTCACCCATTCAGGCATTTCTACCGGGCAAAATGGATAAATAAGTAACCTATACTAGTCATTATCAGACTGTCCTTTTAATTACCTATTTATGGGCAAACCTTTACACAAAATAGAGTTAATATTCCACAGCACACCCTGGAAAGCCATTAACGTAAAACACATTCAAATGCAGATTGATGTTTCTTAACATGCATGATTTTAATGGCATAAAGCCTTTAATTAGGGTCACCTAAGCTTCACGGCCCAGCCTGTTAGCATCCAGCTTACCAAGTGCACCTAATGAAAATATTTTTTTGCAAAAGTCTGCCTCACAATGAGAGCGGTAACTGCCATAGAAAGCACACTGCAGTAATGATATTGCTAAAATATTCCATCTGACCCGGTTCATAATTACACTTGTGCCGTCCCTAATGTCTGTTTTTCAGAGCGCTGCCTCAAGTTGCACTTAGGCTAAATTAGGACAGGCGACTTAAATGCAATCCATGGGTCAGCACTAGGTTTTAAACATACTCCAGGCAGACACCCCCCCGCACCACCACCACCCCCTGCTTAGCGCTTTGTTAACAGTCAGCCGGACGAAGAGGGAAGACTGGGGAGGGAAGACCATCCGAGCATTTCCAATGGTCCGTGAGAACCAAACGCAAAACCATCACCGTGCCTCTGATAGCTTCACAAGCTGTGAAAAGACACGACCAAAACAAAACGAAACAAAGCAAGGCCGACCAGTAATGCCATCGCCACTGATGATGTCGTGAAGCGAGGCTTAAAGAGACTCACAGCCGTATACAAGGCCTTATTTGGGGCCCTGCTGTGCGTGTAAGTGAGCCGCCCTCAATTTCCTAAGCCGACTAGCTAGTCAGGCAAGCTGCGGCGTTTGTTTGCCAACGGCTTGTTTTGATAGGTTGATTCTCCCTGCACGTGAAAGTGCAGGGGTTCCTCTCTCCTGCTGGGAGGGCAGGACACTGGGATGTTTGTCTTTCCAGTTCACCTGTTTTTTTACAGACCGACAGACCCCAGACGGAAACTGAATATCCGCCACACCGAAAATTTATTGGACTCCGCTTGCCTCCACGCTCTCCGCTTTCTGTTTTTCCGGGAACCCTCTCAGGTTGCCTTGTCCAAAAACAATTAGCGCAGCAAATGGGGCAACGCACACACAGCCCGGCCAGGCCTGGCAGATACGATCCCACTGAACACCGCATTCCCAAACAGGCCCTATCCGTGCGAAGGGCAACCTTCACAGGCAGGGGGGGACTTGGGGGGGTTGTGAACTTGGTGCCCTCCCCTGACCCCTGCGCGATTGCCATAGAGAGGGCAGAGAAGACATCTGGTGGGAAAGATGACCTGAGAGTGGGATACAGATGGGATTTCTGTGGAAAGCAAGTCAGAACTGGGCTGCAAGAACCCAAGCAGTTCACAAACAGCCAATGACTCTCTAGCATGATCTCCATGAGTAATAGTCCCAGGTCTGATGACTGCCCATGATGACCCTCCAGAAACAATTTTAAGTCCTTACATTACTGTTATTTTGATGGTGTTTTTCACTTTCTGTTTTTTCAAGGTTACTAACTTTGGTCAGCAGGTTGGCATGAGATTTTCAATTTGAGACAAGTCTGCGCCCGCATTTACATGTATGCAACAGTTTATTACCTTGCAAACAGTCTGTATGGTTTGCACACTATCCCAGCGCTTATTTGATGGAGCTAATTTTCATTTACAATGTAATACCAAACATTTCTTATAAGATTTCTTGTTTGAGCATGAGAGTCCAAATGCGTGTCGCACCAGATGCGTGAGAGTTGGCAACCTTAGTTTTTCTGTTTTCTTGGTATTTCAAGGTGGTTTCCAGCATTTCAGCTTATCCACCTATTCAGGCATTTCTACTGGACAAAGTGCAAAAAAATAAGTAATTAGTCATTATCAGACTGTCGTTTTAATTCCTTATTTCTAGACATGAATTATTTTGCATATGGTACTGCTAATGAAGTGAAACTCCATTTCCAATCTCATCGCAGCGCAAGTTGGAACCACAACTGACATCAACACTCCCAAAAGCCAAAGGAATCATAGGAGCTGTGGCCATTAACCATTTACCTGCTCATTGCAAAGTTAACACCCTGAATGGCAACTCAGATTCTTATCTCCATCTATTTGTCAAAAAAAACGGATGCTAATGACCTCTAATTAAATCAGGCTCACTTCTGTTGATATACAGTGAGGGTTGTGCCATGATTCTCTTCCATCTGCTCCAGTCTGACGAAACTGATTTGATGGGTGTCTGAATGGTGGCCAACTGAATTCATCAGCACAGAGGGCCGTAAGAACGCAGAAGCAGTAACTTCTTTAACAATTTAGGACATAGAAAAAAAAAGGTTAGAATTGTAGATGACATCTCAAGGGCCATGACAAGGTGATGAATTCAGTATCAGGGTCGCCGACTCCGGTCAGCTGGTTAGCGTGAGATTTTTCACTTCAAGTCTGCACACTGCTGAACGCGCATTTACATGTACATGAATGTTTTATTACCTTGTAAATAATCTGTAGGTTTTGCAAGTGCTTTAGATGTAGCTAACTTTAGGTTCATAATGGAATGATAATGCCGTAAGATATCTTGCGTGAGTGTGAGATTTGGAAAGCCTGCTATATAAAGTATACATAATGCATATACATACAAAGCAGGTTCAAGAATCAATACAGTCATGTGTCGCTTAATGACAGGGATTCATTCTGATAAATGCATCATTAGGCAATTTCATTGTTGTAAGTGTACTGACAAACCTAGACTACCCAGCATTCACAGTAGCACAGGTAAGAAACATCAATGCTCCTTTTCCCACTTGACATAACTGAAATTAGCAAGTAAGATTACAGTGGTAGTGCTGGGGATTGGGTTTCCCAACACCTGGTGTACTGAAAAAACAGACCAATTGGCTTGTAGTATTCCAGTGCTTATTTACAGTAAGCCGTAACCTGTAGATTTCCAACTAATGGTCTTTATTCCTTTTTAAACTCTTGTTAACTGGAATTATGTGAACTATATCAAGACAGAATCAAATTATTCAATTCAGAAAAACTGAACTTTAATGCATTTCTGAGCCTGTATGTATTAAGAGGGCAGCACCTATTAAATTAACAAGTTAACTATCCTTAATGTGGTAAAGATATGATAATATGATTCATCGAATATGCAAAAGAAATAAAGTTTTCAATTAAATCACACTTCTAAATTATGGTTTCCCAATGTACATTTTTAAAATTATTCTTTTATTTTTATGTAATTAAACAGCTGTCAAAAATAGATTTGGTTACGTACACAACCCTGTAAAGTTCTGTTTTTAATTATTATTCATATATGTTTATTTAGATGGTGTTTCCTGTTAATTGGACATAGACTGCATAGTCATAGTCAGCATTCATAAGTTATGCATAAGTTTTCTGATTTTATTGTTTTTGTTCTTTGATGTTATGATAATAGCAAATAATAGTGATATGGTCATAGATAAAGACGCACATTACCCACTAGGTATAAGTCTTCAGAAACTCTGAACACCGGCACGCAAACATCTGCTCGGAAAATAAATTCAGTAGCTGCTTCTAGTGCTGAGTTAATATATGACTTAATGCGTGACGAGAGGTGTGTATAATGAAAAGCACTAGACATATGGAATAGTTTTACTTGAAAATGATAAGGGCACAGCTTCTGACATATAAGCAGTAAATTAGAGACATGGAAATAAACTCCAATGGTGAAATTCATATTTATTATAAAAAATGAATCTTCAGTTACAGAAATCAAGGTTTATTTACTGTATGTGTGATTATACGTAACTGCCCATTGTTGTTCTGTTACAGTATAATGTGATTTTTTTTCTCGAACAATAATTAAAGCAAATCACAATAACTTGTCCCTTGTTAACATCTTTGGCTTAGATGCATTCATGTACATTGTGCATATTACTTCTACTAACGTGGTGTAAGGTACAGTAGGACTATAGGAAAAATGCATTCAGTTAGTATTCAATTACACAATTCTTAGATAATTTGCATCTGTTTTTCATTTTCATGATACAAATATAAAAATATTTAAAACATTGACTGAAATTTGTTGTCGCATTCCTCTTGGGCCTGCACACAACTACTGCGGACATTTCTGAATGCGTGCGCTGCGCATATGCATCCCTTTTGTTTTACATCTTCCCTGCAGCCTGCGGAAGCACGTAATCATAATCCGATGGATGCTGACTTCATGTTTTGCGCAACTGTCTGGGAATGAAACGAACTGCGTAGCTTCTCCACACTGCCGATTATCGCTCGCGCTTCCTTTCCCGTTCACCTGCCGTCTTGCTTCATTGTTTTACTTTATGTATTCTCTCCCATCTTAAGCTACCTGCCGAAAGACAATCGATTATCCCATGCTCGGCCACGCTCGCAGCTGTTCCCCTTCCTTTCCGCCCTGCCCGCTCTGCCATTAATCTCGTTAACAGTCTATGTGGTCCGTGGGCCGAGTCAGAGTTCAAACAAATACTTGTACTCTGAACTTTGAAGTGATTTCCCAGGGAGGTCCTCCGAGGATGCGTGGTGGTGGGAAAGACATAGTCAGGGGCGACTCAACCGCAGGACGCGCCTATCACACCTTTATGGATCATTCTTGCTCCCTCCATTTACTATTTCTCATATTCTGCTTCCTCATATTTTGCTGAGACTGACCGAGTTG
Organism: Brevimyrus niger; assembly: GCA_015164015.2. Taxonomy (NCBI): domain Eukaryota; kingdom Metazoa; phylum Chordata; class Actinopteri; order Osteoglossiformes; family Mormyridae; genus Brevimyrus; species Brevimyrus niger. The sequence continues at coordinate 23,973,815 of JAABNY020000095.1, forward strand.
CACACTTGACGAATTAAGTAAACATTTATCACATAAATTCACATAAAATCCATTGACATCGATTAGGTTTTTATCATTTTAATGTATTGGATAAGCGGTTTAACATTTCTTAAAAAGCTGTCTTTTTAAAAAAAATAAAATAAAAATGATCGCCGGGTTTCAAAACATGGGACAAAATAAGATCCCGCCTCACAGCAGTACAATACTCCAAATGGTCTTGTACTTTCTACTGCAGTCTTTAATTAGTGCTCTAAAACAATTAAACCATCTGTGTCGGTTGTAGCCCATTTAAATTATAATTTGGCACAACAAAATAGATTTTGGGTCTAAAGAGCCGGAAGCTCTGGGAAGACCTTAACAAAGTATTTCGCCAAAACTTCAGCTAATCAAATCGCTAAAGCCTTCCTGTTTACATTTTAAACCTATATTATCATAAAGGGGAGAACTGAGGACAGTTGAATCTACATTCCTTTTTGCAGGAAATGAGTGCTCAGCAATACTAAATCTGGTATATAAATAAGGTTTCACCACAACAGCATGAAGCAAACTAAACATCTTTGAATAGATTCTGAATTTTAAACCTAGATCAAATGAAACATGCACAAAAGAAGTAGTGAGTGAAATTGAAAGTCTGATACAAGACGGGTGAGGCTAAAAACAGGATTAGCCGCCAAAGGCCTGCTTTCCAAAGAGAATAAGGGAAATGACTAGGAACTGTAACTTGGCAGATATATGTTCACATTTGTACTGCATTTCCGGCATATTTTACACAGTTTCGCCTGGCTCAGATCGAAACCTATTTACATGTAAAAATATCCACTTTAATACGTGTTGAAATCAGTTTAGCCGTGCGCCAGACATTTGCATGTTATGCTGACTGAAGCATTGATTTCCAGTGATAATAAGCTTCTGTTAGGCTGGCGGGCAACACATGGGGCTCATTTTTTTGTTGGTTGGTGAATGATTGAATAAAAAAACCACTATACAGTACATAGTGCTTAAATAACATAAATTATTACATTTTTATTTGATTTGTCCACATGACTATATGTATCAGCCTTGAATATATATTCCGTGTGTATAGGTAGCATACAGTACATATATATGCAGCGCATGTGTAGGGCTGGTGGTGAAGCTGCAGGTTCTGCAGATTAAACTTTTCAAGCCGCTAAGGGGATAGAGCGAGACATGTGCTCATATCCAATCTAAGGCAAATTGACTTCCTGCTTTTGAGTGAAGTTTGCGGACTTCTTTTCCTTAGCTGAATTTGTTCCATACTATTAGAGGTAAAGTCAATTACACAGTTTCCCTGTGATTCCCTGAGAAATGCATTTAGGGCCGGGGAGTGTGGAAATGTTCATCATACTGTGCAAGTGCTACTTAGTCAATATTTAATGTATATATATAGTGAGGTGAAGTGGGATTTGATAAATGCACTTAGAGGGAGATAACGGCGCTCAGAAAGCGGCGCACACAGGCAGCCGCTGTTACACGGCGATTTCAGAAGCTGAAATTAGAAAACTACGCACCAATGTGAAGACCGGATAGGACAAAAAGACGAATGAAAAACAGAATGAAGAAACAGCCTTGCTCATAGAAATAGGAAATACATATATGAAAAACAGAACATGATAAGCCTTCCAGGGTGTGACCAAGCACACGAACACAGGGCATTTTTGCAGGGAGAATCGGGCTTCCATCAATGCCATTTTAAGATGAGTAATTATCAAGGTACATCTGTGTAGGTGTATTACCAAATGTGCAAATAATATGAATTAGTGATATAACCATGAAAGGTTGCATTTTCCGCTTTTTTTCTGATATCTCTTGGGGTGTTTTCATGAGCAATCCTGTGTCACCCATCCAATTATCTTCTAGCTGTTCGTGTTTATATTTTAATGCAATTCATTTTTAAAAATGCAGAACTGTAAAAGATGATTTTTGTTTAACTCCTTTATTTCAATATGTGGCCAATCACTTTCTTGAGTGAGGCGGGTCATCTTTCCATTGGGAAAATCAGAACGTCTCTTCAAAGGCCATGTGAAAAGTTTGTCTAAACAAGGCTCTATGGCCTGGGGTTCTAACAATGTTCTTATGATGTACCAGAGTCCCGCACCAGGTCGGGTCCCCGCAGATATTTGCTGAAACGGGTGGATTTTAATGTTCTGGAATTTTATGGTCGGGTAATTAATTACACATGGGTGGGTAGCAGGTCAATCCAAACAATATTGTAGCCTGCAAGAATAACATATAAGCAAAAATATCTATGTATTACACCTTCATGTACAAATTGTCTTCATCACAGTGTGTTCAGTATGTCGGGGGTACCTTATGGCGCGTTTCATTATTTCTCTCCAATTCGGAACTCGGATGAAAACGTCGCGAAAAACATCACTTCCCGTTGGAAACATGCTTCTTTTATGACGTTGATTTCAGACGAGATCTTGTTGTCCGAGTTGCCCCTGTGACGTAATTTCAACATGGCGGCTTACACACTCAACAGTAATTCTATTTTATGAATCCTTAAAAATGTTTATTTTGTTAAATGTATTAATAGTTATAAATGTAACTGCATGTGTTCGATTTAGAGAATACCATATCATGACCGTAAACAGCATCCTATCATGTAGGTATGTGACTGAAAAATGAGACTTCCTGGAGCTGTACGAAAACTGCCATAACTGGAAAGAGCATGAAAAACACAAATGGTCTTTGAATTGTGGTTCTAGCCCAAATAGTAAGGAAGTTATGATATTTTGAAGATTAGAACGTCGACTCAATTTTGACCCCTTTGTTTTAATGGAAAACAAAGGAAATGAGTGTGATCACTTTTCTAGGGCAAATAAT
>JAABNY020000095.1:23976761-23994785 GCA_015164015.2 Brevimyrus niger
GAGGACACTTCGAGCTACTTCGGGTTTTACAAACCGAAAGACTCCTGTGCTCGGCTAAATAGTTTAGCTCTTCTTGTACTTTGACTCATTTGTTTCCTTGACTGCAACACTCATCCAGCTGTTTTACATTACCATTAGTGACACATGCGTGATAATAGGAGACTGACCAATTAGCACACAGCAAGAACTCAGCGCTCAAGTGAAATCCAGGTTCTTTTAATTGAAATGGTAATTTATCATTTCTGTCCTAACTCAGAATGTCCTCCCTGACATGGATTATCTGGTCACCCTAACTGTGCGAGTGCGGGCGGATGCAGGTCTCCAAAAGTGGACCCGTGCAGGATTCTGTGATGTATTCGACCCTGAATTATCGATTCCTTTTTGGCCAAAAAATTAGTTTCGGTCATTTAGAGAAGTAATTCTGGGTTATACAAGGTGTAGTAAAAATAACAAGCAACGCAAAACAGTAAAACAGTAGTGGTTAATACAAGATATTAAGCGTAACTTTCTCTTGAAATTAAGTTTAACATACATGTCATCCGAGCACATTTTGCCTTTTCTTCTCCCCTTGAACCATTGGTATATTAAAGCTGTGTTGACTTCTTTTAAGTAGTGGCATAATCTCATGTTTATGGTTTCCCTCTCATGCTATAAAAAGAATTGATCGAAAAACCTGAAAAGTTTAAGCTCATAAATACTTTTTAAGCTGTTTTGGAATATCCATGCCCAAGAACTTAAAAGTAACCCGACAGCATAAAAATAAACAGGAGTTTTGAATAGCTGTATCATAACGGTATATAGATATTCATCCCCATAAATAATGTGTATTCCTCTTTTTTTTCTTATTGTTGTTGTTTTATGTTGTTGTCGTGGCAGCAGCCACACAATGGCCTGGCTTCCAACCCAGGGTGGATCCTGTCTTGTGTCCTGTACCCTCTGTGAAGTTCTTTTTTCCCTCCTATCCACTTTCTGCAAGAGGCTTTGTTGTTTTTCCCAAGACACATCAGTTAAAAGTTACTGACATGCACCAGAATAGCAGAGCTGGCTGCTATCTAAATGGTGCAAATGAGTGTACTATATGAAACGTCCTCAGTGCATACACCCCAAATCTAATTACTGCCATGCATACGGAAGGGATAGGCACTGGATATGGCCCACTGGGCTCAGAGACGTCCAAGTAGCCTGAGACTAAAGATAGCGATGTGCAAAAATTTCTTTGGTTAGAGCAACATTTCCCAATCCAGTCCTTGGGGACCTACAGACCTTACTTGGAGCTCAGAGGGAGCAAAAACATGGACTGTGTAGTAGGGGGCTTGGAGGGAGCAAAAACATGGACTGTCTAGTAGGGGGCTTGGAGGGAGCAAAAACGTGGACAAGCTGTTGGTCCCTGAAGACCAGATTGGGAAACTCTGGCTTAGAGAGTTGAATTCCAATGTGACAAGTCAGTATGCTGAAGACAAATGCAGTTCACTGGCTGGTTAACTTCCTTCACTTCCAACATGATTTATAAAATTATTGTTTTCTTGTAGCCCTGCTCACTCTTTTCAGTGAGTTAAGTTTGCCAAAATTCAATCCCAAAAGACTGTGTGGCCAATGTGTCGTTGCACAATTTAATATTTTGGTGGCCTGAAGAATACTTTGTAAAATATGAGAATAATTCTTTTTTAAACAGTTTTGCTTTTTTTACATGCATTCACACACTATAATGGTAAATTAATGAATTTAATAATTGATTTAATTAATTTATTATGCATTGCATGGCCTGATGACCTGTATTCTGTAGAATGTTTGGTGCATCTGACAAGTGATTCTTTTTTGGCTGCATCCACAGCACTACTTATGTCACAGCGCCCGCCCCCCCCCCCCCCCAATTGGGATTGCGTCCTGGATGGAAACACCATTTAAGATTTCCCTAGAACGATAACAACAGCAGCAGCTGTACGCCGATAGCAAATTAGCTGAAGGGACACAAAATTAGTTTACAATTACTTTAAACTATTACAAGACCATTTTTATTATTCACTTATAATTGATACTTCTGCAAATAGTTTAAAGTTGAACTTATTCCCATAAGGGTGAAATACCTTATATTCAGATATTTTGTTCATGCTATAGTTCTCTAGCCAAATGAAAATAGAATTTACAAAAAGGCTGCATATTTTATATGCTTCTCTCTCACTGAACGACACACATACTTTCTACAGGTCTTTCTGCCAGATAGTAAATATTACGGTAATTACAGTCAATGCAATTTATTATCATACGTTTCACTGAAAATTGGCAATAATGTTTAAAACAAAAACGTAGCAGTTTCTTTTTAAAAGCTGTGGCAAACATTTGTATTATGCAATAAAATATTTTATAGCTTATAGTTATTGCTTCCCACACAAAACTAAGATGATGTTATGCTAACAGGATATCGGTTTATGACTATATAAATGAAAATAATAAATAATACAGGTTAATACTAAATCCTGTAAGTTTTGGCCTAAACTCTAATCTTGAATCCAATTTCCGGCAGAATAGTGCACTACGCCTTGCTAGGAAATGTGAATATATTGAATAATAAGTAAGACTGAAAGAACTTAATTATAATAAATATTCATATTGTTCTGTTTAACTCTTCATCAGTGTTGTAAATTAAAGCTAAGTCAGCGGCAGAAATCTGGTGCTTATTATTTAATTGACTCCTGGTCAAACTTGAGATTACTCTATGAATATTCTGATTTCCTATACAGATATGAGTTTCTTGAACATTTGATATACTGGTCAAAGGTAATGTTCAGAACATAATATGGGGAAAAATGGGGGGATGGGGAGAGGGGAAAAGGAAATCTTAAAAACAAAAGGGATCTCATTTCTCTGCACTGTGCAGACCTACAATGGCGAATTTAATTGGTTTCCAAAGCTGCACAGGAGAATTAATTAAATGAATTTCATCCTGCCGATTGTTTGTTATTTTTTGCTGACCCCAACTCACGGATTAATATTTAATTAGCCTGGAGGAGAAAGGGAAAGCACTTATTAACCTTATCTGTCAATCTGTCAAGGCAAGGTTCACCACTGGACAGTGCAGAGGAGACAGATTACGGTGTTATAAAAAGGGTTTGTCCTAAAGGTGGCCCCTTAGTACTGTGTTTATATGTTTGTCTAATAAAACAAGCTGCTCGCTTATTTGTTCCGGCTGATCTTACGTGACCTTTTAAAGTTTTCGTTCTCCTTTTATTTTCTGGGGCAGCACAGTGATACATGCACAGTTCATGTCCCCGAAGTAAGACAAGATGATGGTTTGTTAATTGAAAGGATGCAATTTCAGGCTGTTAAGGTATGTGTCATTGCAGTCAGCAGAGACGTTTAGTATTACTAATGGGATTTCCTAGCAAAATAGAAAGCCGTTTTATTTTGGGGTTTTTTTCCCCTGAGAGTATAAAGTGAATGCAAAATATTCCATTCTTCGGGCAGTTCCACAGTTGGTGTACATTTAATCAATATTCAGAATCCATGCACGCATTGAAAGACATTTTAATCTGCTGAAGAAGATACTTATCATCAGCTGCTGGAAAATACAAAAAATATCTGACTTTTTGAAAAATATCTGCTTAATCAGATCGGACAAAAGTCTCCACGATGACACCTTTACAGACACACGGAGCGAGCGAATGGCGTTATCCTGAGTCTGTCAATCACACTGCCAAGGAGGCAGAGATACCGCGAATGTGTCTGGCTAGTGGGACAAAAACTGACAGTCAGGATTTATTTGCAGTCCTTGAGCCTGTGATCATTTCTACAGAAAGTCCTTTCGAGAATCAATGAAATGATTAAACTTTTATATTTGTATTTTTGGTGGAACTTTTGCTGTTTAAGACGAACACGTGACATATCTATGCATCCATCATATTATGCTGCTGAAACTCTCTAGTAAGTATATTTAATAATACAATAATCTATTTTATTTCACCATGTTAGCAGATTGTTTGGCCATGGAATTAATAAAATCTATAATTTTTTTATAAAGATCAAGAAATTATGGAGAGGAAGTAATATATGTAATTGTTTTACTTAAAATCGTACCGGTCACTTGATGTTAAGACCTATACCAGGATAACTAGTGTTTAATTGTATTTCTCTGATGAGTGTAGTCAAGGTGCAAGTTGCTAGTTTAATTAGTCTGTCACCTGACATTTGGACAATACCAAGGGAAAAAAAGGCCCACAATGGGACATGCTGATGTTATAAAAAAAAAACTCAGACTGGAAATACAGAATGGATTGGTTTTTCAAAGCTTGCACAGCAGAATGCTGAATAAAAAGATCTGATGGCTATTTCAATGCATTTTCAGATGTCTGAGGATGAGGATGGGGGCAGGGGGGGGGCTGCTGAAGTGAAATATAATAATTTTGATGCTGATTCACTCAGAGTCAATGGACAGTCGATGATAAGGAGCACGTGTTGGGATTGCGTGGAGGTCAGCTGCTGAACCGTCTCCCCAGGTCCCATTCTGCTTCTGCCTGAGCCTCTCCGGTGCTTTTCGCAGACGGGGAATAATCATATCTGATTTGTGGCTCCCAAGGCAGGGGGGCCCTGGCCTAGACCCTGAGAGGTCCCCTGCACGTGTTCCACAGTGGCTTCCGGCTCCTGCTGGGCTTCACCGACATCCCGTTCCAGCTCTTCTGAGGTGTGACGGTTGACTAAGAATGGAGGTTGAGTGCCGTGATTCCCAGCGGCTCAGCGCCGGGACGCGTCCAGGCCGCTGCTAATGAGATACGCAGGCATAGAGCCCACCGGAGGAGACAATAATCACATTGATGCACAATTAATGACTAAAACAGAGCCCTTACCAATACCTGTTACAGCGGCGAAAACAGGCGGCGGTGATCATGCAATTATGCGAGTGCGGAATAACACGAGGCTCCGAGGGAGAGGGGAAGCATTGACGGATGTCAAAGGCCAGGAGGTAATTATCCATGAGGACATACTATTGATGCACCTGCTTTTTTAAGGGAACTTTTCTAACGGCTGCTAATAATGTTGCAGCCTTTCCCTGCTGAATCCGACAGTGACCCTTGGAGGAATTAGGATTCCTGTGAAATCCAGTATATAAATAAATATTCTAAAAACAGAAGCAAAATCCACTACCGTGGCAGCAGTTTTTTCCCCCTTATCTGCACTACATTTAATAAGTTTAAAAGTATTTATTGTCTTTTAATGATCTTTTAATCTGTCCTTTAAACTGTGGTTTTAAATTGACCTGTATTTTGTGATGTTCACGTGAAACAGTGGAGTAACCTCCATGTATGAAATGTATTAGTCAAATGAATTTGCTTTCTGAAGTAAAAAATTTTACTGGACACATCTAAAAGGACAATAGATTGTAAGAAAGTCATCATTTAGAAAAAGTCTAGAAAATTTGATTTCCACACAATTCAACATAAACGGTTTGTTGATTGTGCCTTACATTAAGAAAAGTATGAAGATTATAGAAGACTATAAAGATTATAGAGAAGTATGTAAATACAGCATGGCTAGTTCTTTGAAACAATAATGTAATATTCATCTTAGAATATTCACTTTAATAAGGGTGACATGATGATACATTCAGAGAGCTAATTGCTTTACCATGAACTTTTCTTTTTAACACCAGTTCATTACTGTGAATCATTTGCCATGAGGCTCTCATTTTAAGTGTAAATTACTCTTACATCTGCCGTTTTTGATGAAAGACCTCACCTGTGTAGAGCACTGAAAGGCTGCTTTACAGTCTCAGCCACATGGGAAGGCATGTGTGTGTCTTTTGATTGTGAGCGTGCGAGTCTGGAGCCTGGGATTCCCACTCGAGAGACTCGAACGCTTCAGTCATGCACAAATTAATGGTGGGCTGGTTCAAAATGATGGAGGAGTCAGATTATGCCATAATCTGATACTTGCATGCTTGATTCTCAGTACCAGCGGCTCCTCAGTTCCAGTAGCTCAATTTCTTAAGCGGTGCGCTGATACTGAGAAGGTTGTGGGTTCAAAGCCTGGGCAGCATACATGACTTGTAACTGTTCTGTTGCAAGTTGCTTTGAGTAAAATGCAAAAATTCTGCTGGTGGGAGACCCCTTTCCCAGAATTCCAGAGACAGATGCATTGTGATATATTCTGGGTCCCTCAGTACATTCTTGTATGCCGCCCCGTTGAGAGCCACTGTGCATCATTGGCCCATGCTTCTCTTGGAAGTGATTTTATCATTCATGTGCTGAGTCTCTCCCGGAAATCACAGGGCACATGGCAACTGAATGCGAAGGAAAGGATCAAGAGCTACAAATATATTAGTTCTCAAACCTTAACACTCTAACACTGGCCTTTTTTCCCATCAACCTCAGTGCTCTGTAGCGTACCCCCCCCCCCCCAGAGAGTCTGCTATGAAAGAAAGCTGAGTAACCATGCAGTCCAATGGGCCCAAGGCTCTAGAACATCCCACTGTCAACAACATTAATTACTGATTCTTTGATGTGATAGAACACAGCCCTGTTGAGATTGATTACTCCTTGAGCTACGTTGTCTACCAATTACTCAGACAATTAGTCAACTAATTAAATACTTACCCCACACTTCAAAAAAGGAGAGGAACGCTTTGAGAGTCTCCCTTGATACATGAACTGTCAAGTATTTGCAGACTCTTCAGTAGTGTAAGGTGAAAAGAAGTCCGGGAGTGGAAATAAGATGTGGTGAAGGTGTGGCATACTATTGTTTATATATAACAACACACACACACACACACACACACACACACACATTAAAGTGGTGGCAGACTGTTGTAGGAACAGCTGGGAATCCCCTTTTTATTAAATCGGGTCGGCAGGCAGTAAATAGATGAAAAGGTTAAGTGTGAGTAATTTTCAATTGACGCCAGTGAATAATTCTGAAACTGGACCGCGTGATTTTGCTGCCAGGGATGTCCTGTGTGCATGTAGCATGTCATTTTTGAAAATCCGGGATGCATTATTCAAGCAGAGGTAAAGGATTTGGGGCGTCGTATTGTTCCTCCTGGTTGTTGATGGCTTGTTTCTGTCGATAGCATTGTCTGTACTCACACTGACTTATTGCCAGATGGGCTGACCCATTATTCATGTCCCATTGTGATGGTAATGGGGTGTTATCAGGGGGAAAGTAAGAATATGGGGTGGAAATGTGGTTAAATAAAGAGGCAGGAGACTATTGTGTGGGGAAATGCTTTCATATCTATTATGCATGCCAAGATAGCTGCTTGATGATTTTGACAACTACTGCCATAACAATTACCTTTAACACCCTCAATGTGACCAAAGCGACTCTGTATCAATAATTACCATTAACTGCTAATGCTAGAATAATTTTTCTCTGGTTAAATCTGTCTGTTCATTTTTTAATTGTTTTTATGACAAAAACATAACTTGTAATCTTGCAATGTCTATTAATAAAATGGGCGGTCTTTAATTGTATTCACTTTTTTTTCTTAAACTATAACTGCATAATTATTCCTCGTTGTGGTTTAGTGGTAAATTTTGAATTAAAGCATGAAAGTCTGCATTTATTTATCTGGCATAATCCCGCTTCCATCAAAGCTTCCCAGTCTCTACTTGGGAGCGATTATTCTAAGATATTGAATTAAATGCCTCCAAAAATGCAGTGGCACCCATAGTGAAAATGCAGTGCTCTTATAGTCCTAAGCTTCTGGTTCATCACTGCGTGACACTGTTCACTGTACGTCGACTCCTTCTATGAAAACTGTAACTGCCCTTCAGATAAAATACCACTTCTTTCCCAAATCTAAATGGGACTAGTTCACTCAAATCTGGGTATCAAAGTGATCTTTCCATAGTTCCCATAATAACTAAATGTTTGGAAACCACATGATATATTTAGCTGTTATTCCATATTAATGAAACTAGCAGGAGAAAATGTGACCAAAATGCTCCGGGGGACGTTCAGATGACTGCGCTGTACTTATTGGCTTATTGCGGGACGTTTCCAGTCTGCGCTTAAAGTCCCATTTCTCGCCACCCAATCGTCCCGATGCCTGATTCCTTGCGTTGGGTCTGATGCGCTGCCCTCACACGTCTCCTATTAATCTCTCACTAAACCTGTGATAGATGCCTGTCTGCCTTCACTGTAAAATCCCACGCATGCATGACGCAATCAGCTGCCTTTAAGCTTTCAGCTCCTTTCCGGGTGGAAGAGGCAAAGCAAGCGTCTGAAATAAATGACAAAACAAGACTGTTTTATCTGGCTCTAGGCGCAAATTGTTTGATAACTTAATACGCCAGTTGTCTGTTTTCTTGATTCTACTCTATTATGCAGATTAGGGCATATATGTATTTTTTTTTAAGAAATGGAAAGAACACTTCTCATGGCAGAGAGATTTGAGTGAAATAAAGAAAACTATTTCCTCTGGAATGTGTAAAAACACATCATTCAGGACCATCAACCTACTTGACATTTAAGATGACAAACACTTTCTCCTTTCAATAATGACAAATGTGCTTTATTGGCTTCTATCTGTTGTAAATTCTTTTTTTAATGTGTTGGCTTGGTGTTCGAGGTAAGTTCTGGGTGAACCTTTTAAATTTCGTAGTTCATTCTCGTCAAAACATTTAATTTCAATTCACAAATGTTCTGTATGCAAGGAATGAAATTAAGTCATGCTCGGCTAATAAAATGTTTTATATTCTCTATGAGCAAGTTCACCTCTGTGAAGGTTGGACCAAAATGCCCCAAAAAATTAGGCCACTCACACACCAGGACAAAGTAATCTGTTCAAACTCACATCCCTTACCAAAGAGAGAGAATAAAAAACAATTAAATCTAAATTCAGGGCTTGTCAGGGTTCTGCAGATCCTTGTTTCTGTTAATCTGTTTAGACGACGGATAAAGGAAACAGCTTCGATAATACAGGCAGTTAAATAGGCTTCTTGTGTCTTTCACCAAATAACGTTTCTTTTAGTGAGATTTATTTTCTTTTGAGCTGTTTGCACTTTTTGGTAATTAAAGGAAGGCAATAATTTAAAATTGGGCCCCTCCTGGTGATTTGTGCAGAATAACAAAGATGGTGCTTTGAGTCATTGGACTGTGATGTTTTGATGTTTTCTATTCTATGATGAGGTGGTCTGGTCTGAGACCTACTAGGAAGTCTGGAAGATCTATCTTTGTTGTGAGGGGCTTTTTGTTTGCGTTTTGCACTGGAAGACTCCTCTTGGTCGGCGTGGCGGCACAGAGGTGTGACGGGCAGACGGCGAGCCTCTCGCGTCGCATCCGGAGTTTACAGACCTTTCCCAGTGATCCGTGCCACTTAATGGCCATTCATGCTGTTTTGGGGATCCGGGAGCAGTTCCAGGTGACTGGCAGGACGGGCGCGGTGACGGGCCGGCTGCCCCTCGTTGGGCGGGACGCGGGGAAAGGAGGTCTGCGTCGTTGTCAACGGCGTGATTAATGACGGAGCATGTTAGGCCCCCACTGTGGCCGAGTCGCCCGTGTTTGTGCCTGCAGCCCCCAGGAATTCCTAGCAGAGGGCAGGATTGATGGGCCGCCATATGTATTCCTTCATTAAAAATCAAATGAAAAACAATATTCACATGGTCTTGTGTATAATTACTTTAAGATCCACCCCAGCCCCCGAATTTTCTTTGTACCATATGTAACCTGAGTGCTGGCCAAGTCTCCAGCCCATACTTAACTGTAATTAAATCCTAGAGGCAATTACTATCAATCAGACAGTTTCTTGACTGCCGTGCATGAATTACGCCGATGTGGTTGGTCCTCATTTCATCCTTTGACTTTGTCCTGAAACAAAATCCCTCACAGTCCATAGAGGTCTTTCTACACACCTATTTTAGGTTAAGCCTCTTAAAAATCTTCCTGAAATTCTCACTGTGCATGCGTACAACAAACCAGCACTAACCCACAAAATTGTTAGACTTTTTAAAAAGTGGGATAATATATGCCCCCCCCTCCATGAATGTCTTTGAAATATTACTTTTTAACAGTAGAAACTTATAGGTGTGCAGCCGGCCTAGGAAAAAAAATTACCTTTGAAGGAAAATAAATATTTAACTACTTTTTTTTTTGTTGTGCACCTATATGAAGTTTTTACATTCTGCAGAAAATGGGCTTTTTATTCTCGAAAAAAGCCACCTTAAAATCCTTTTCATGGTGACAAAAAAGGTAATAAATAAAATAATCTGTTGAATTTTCCCATTCTTTTATTTTTCACATTCCTATTGTAATTTGCCTTAAAGGATTTTCTGTATCACATCCAGCCTCGAAAGTGAACAGAATACACCGCCAAATATCTGAGATCCCACCTGTCACTGGCAGAGGAATGTGAACATTCATGGACCTGGAACTCCTGGAGACGGTTTCCTGAATCCAGGTCCTTCAGACTTGGCTCAGACTATTTTTTGCTTGATTTTGGGAGCAAATTCCATTTGACGTTTCAATTCTCCCACTAAAAGCATAAAAAGCTCGCAGACCTATGCTAAATATATTGTACTGTGTAAGGAAAAGGAGAAACCATTTTTTGTGCGCTAATTGCACACGACCTGCCTGATGCAACACAAAGCCAGTTATTGTGCCTGGAAGGGGAGGTTAATGTGAATCCTGCTGTTTATTATAACTGTGGTAGGTTATGAAAACAGACATTTTTCCTTTCAACACTCCATAATGTCAGATTTAGGTTTTTGTCTCCTGTTCTGAACGATTTTGCAGCAGTTGTCAGACGATTTATCAATGTGGGGCAGGGGGCATGTACACGACAGTGAAAGAGTAGGTCTGTGATTTATAAAGGCCGACAGTCTTTTCTGTTTTTTTGCCTGCTTTCTCGCAGTGATGCTTAAACACCTGTTACTGCTTTTTATCAACGGATGGGGGTTTAATAGGCCTTAACCCTTGGGAACATGCGATGAGATACCCTTTTCTGGTCAGTAATATCAACAAATCTAGCTCTCCAAAGAGTCCTGAGTGTGTGTTTGTGTGTGTGTGAGTGTGTGTGTGTATATATATATATATATATATATATATATATATATATATACACACACACACACACACACACACACACACACACATAGCTGAAGCAAGGTCATTTGTTTTCAAGTATAAAGCTGTAAGAGGCTAATTTGTGAATTGTGCCATCAAATGCCCCAGGCTCTCTTCTTGTTAATCGTATGAGTTGAGTCATATGGGTACACTACACAGGAAGAATTTGGGTTGTTCACCTTTGATCTCTATTACTTGAACATGTAATGCCAGAAAAAAAAATATTAGGTCAGTTACAGTTACAAGAATTCCTTTCTCTTGTGTAGCCATATGTCTTCTAGAATGTTCTGTACGATGCAGCAAGACAGGATTTAAAATGCATCTCAATAAACCTATATATAAGTAAACAAATAAAAGAATACCTTTTCCTAATCATGCCAACTCGTGACAAACTAAAGCAAAAAAAAAAAAAGTTTGACCTGTTTACATGCAGAATTGTTCAGTAAACGTTTCCTGTTTTTCCTCGGGGGAGGAATTTCGGAGGAATGGACGATTCACTGACCTCTATCTTTGGAAATTTTTCATTGCCTTTGAAGAGGAAGAAAAAAAATCCCCAAATGATATTACTGAGTCTGTTTGGTGTTGTTTCAGGTCTGTCAAAGTGATTTGCTTTGGGTGTTGATGTGGCGTATTGGGCTTCTGCAGTCCCCCAGAGACGCACATCCTACCTTCCGAGATCCAGATAACCTGCTTCCAAAGTATCCCCCCTTCTGTCATATTGGACAATTCAGATATGCATCCCTAGTCCAGAAAGGGTCTCGTGAGGTCTACCTCAACTGGAAGTGTGAAGGTCTATTTCAAATCTGCTGAGTCCAGTGATGCAGTACTTTGCATCTGATTTCCCCCTCCTTCAAGAAGGACTGCGCACTAAATTAAATGATCCCAGGAAGTTGTCAGGTCATAGGGTCGCAACTGTTAAAAAATGTTCTGGAGTCATGGAAGCATTTTTAATCCAAAGATAATTATTATTTGCGTTACATTGTAGCGACTCTAGGACGTGAAAGTCATTAAATTTTTTATTTTACAAAGCATGCACACGTCAACACGAAACACCGGTAGTTATTCACTGCTTTGTTTCGTGCTGTAAGATAAATTAGTAATTATTTTGATTAAATCCAATATGAATCCGAGAAACATTTCAATCATCCAAGGTGTAATAAGACACAACATTTTATTGACTTTTATCGATGAGTTTGTTTGAGTTCGCCTCTCCGTGAGAGTGGAGTCTATTTCCTCATCTGCGGCACTGGGACCGAAACCCTGGTCTGCTTCTGAGACTCTCCTATGCCCGGCAATCAGAAGCATATTCTGAATGCAGACGGTGGAAGATTCATAAATCACCTTTCGAATGCAGTAATTTTATGCCTCACGGGTTCACTAGTTATATGAGTAATACATTAGAGGGTGCAGGATCAGGATGGGATCTGACAGGTTCTCACAGCAGCGACAAAACAAACCTCACCGTCTCCCATTTCAGATGTGGCCAGGCGATAAAACATGGAAATTGATCATCCCTATCTCTGATATTTATGGAGTGTCGAAACGTCTCCCCCGTCATATTTAAGAGCTTGTTCACACGGCACGGGAGTCACACTGCTTCTGTAATTGCTTACAGATTCTAAATATATCTATTGACGTTATCTTGTCCTATCTTTTGATTCCGCTTTTAATCGTTATCAATTTGCTATTTTATGCATACGTGCCGTTCCGGTTGTGTCTCAGATATTTTTGTCGAAAATTGTTTCGTCGCGCATTCTGTTTTCTGATACAGCTCTTTTTAGCTATCATGCCGAGTGTTCTCTCTTGTTTTATTTACTACTTATCACTAACCCAGTATTTACGCTTTAGGCATTAAATGAACCAAAGTAAATGTTCATATTTGACATCCTTGTGCAATCATTTGTTGTAAGTGCTTAGTTATAATCAGGATTTGTCTGGCCCATTCTGACCCAAACTAACCTCAAATCATCATCCCCAAACCCAGTATTCAAGTTTCTCACAAAAACAAAATGATCCTATAGTGTAAATGATAGGAATTTGTTACATGTTTGATATAGTTGATTGATCCATGTTGATTGATTTTTCCAGGGGTTGTGGCACAAGTTTTATATTTAAAGTAACAAGTTGCATCCAGAATATTGCTGCAGTACAGTTGTTCTCTTTTATTGCACCACGACCCATTTTTTACCATACCAGTTCAGTCGCTACCCCTTATCAAGTATAGGTTTAAATTAACGCTATGATCAAGCAGACAGTGCACTCTGCGTTATACACCAACCAATGCCCATCGCACAAATCTGATTGGATGTGTCAGTGAGTTTTAAATTAAGCATCTGTGGTTTGGCTTCTTGGATTGGATGAGTGTTCCCTAGTCTTGTGCTAAGCATTTGCAGACCTGGGAGCTGGGATATCTGATACTGGATCAGCATAGAAGCTTGCTGGTTTTAAAATGCTTACATTTCCAGCTCTTCCTCATGACCCTTTCAGAACTTGCCACAACCTAAATTTGGGTCGTGACCCATGAGTTGAGCATCACCGCTGTAGTACGCTACTTTCAATTAACACAAACTGATTATCACAAAGCAATTAGCTGTTTCACTGTTCTAAGAGATGGGCAATTTATCATACAGTATATAGTACATTGTTTAAACATTTAGAAGAACTTCTTCTAGAATAAGCGTCTTCATTTTGCATTTCCATTAATCAGATATTTGAATGATATAGAGTGTCATACCACTGTGAGACCACGATGTCAGTAGTAATAGCAAAAATAAAGTCTGGTATTCTAACCACCTTGACCCCCATAAAGCAGACAGCTCTAAGAGCACAAAGAGCAAGTACATTTGTGCCTGTTTACCTTCTGCTGTAATTGGATCAGGTGTCATTCCACGTTTTCACAGCGGAGGTGTGTGTGGCGGACTGAACCATGGAGATTGTCTCTCTCTTGACAAAGAGAAATGAAATGACTTCTGAGCACTACGAGCTCATGTTGTACTTGTGTCACAAACCCCTGATGTCACTTCCTTTTTCTTCCTAGACATGTTTTATTTATTTATTTTTGCTGGAAAGCAGCCAAAACTCAATCTCCCAATCAATCTTTTACCACGCACTCTAACCAATCGACACCCCCGGGGGACTCGGCCGTGCAGCAAAAATCATCCACTTATTTGTGAATTTTAGCCATCTGATGGATATTTAATGCTCTGGAGGTAGACTTTCAAAGTCAGCCTTTTTTTTTTACAGCTTTAAACAGTGAACAGTTAACAAGTTGGGTAAATTAAATGAAAGAGGCACCTGCATAATGGGAATCTGTCAGGACAAGATAGATGGTTCTAATCACTTTAGGGCCAGCGTCTCCCTTAAACAGTTTCCAGTATGATACAAAGGAGCTAAGTGAATGTGTCTGCTCCCCCACTTCCCTTCCTTCTATTCTGGGTGACAGTTAGTAACGTGTCGGCAGCTTAGCTGGCATCTGCACTGAAAAATCAATGGATCTTTATTTGATTTGAAACCTGGCTGATTGGCCTGGATCAGCAGTGTAGGGTCTTAATTACCTCATTAGCCTGTGGTGAATTAGCTTTATGAAATGATAGTGCTACTGGTTCAGTGCTTTTATTGCACATTAGCTATGTACTTCCAGGGCAATGCGAGACCGAATAACTTTCACTTATGCAGCTATTACCAGCTCCCTCGATACAAAATAAATAAATAAATCTACCCGGCCACATGGGGCAGTATTTTCCTTTAACTTTGTTTTCCCAGTTGGGCAAGAGTGGACTTGGGGACCCTGCGAGACGGAACAACGGAATGTGTGTTTAACGATGCTTAAACCGGGAAGTATCCAGACGCATCATGGATCTCGCTTCCGCTGTTTGCGCGGCACGGCGGGCAGCATTGTTTCTTTATTTCCCAGATAGCTTGTACTGTCCAGCCAGTTGGTACTGAATGGTTACAGCTGTCAAGTCCACAAAGGGCTTATAATAATATAAGGAAATAGACTGTTATTCCAATGCTAACCAGATTTGTTTAACAATGCCGCAAGTGAACCTTGAATTTCTTTGTCCTTCTTGATTACTTTGGCAGGGGAGGAAGCACTGGACATATGTGCACTTTGTCACCCAGTTAATTATTGCCAGAAAAAACATCCGAATGCATTATTATTATTAAATATGAGATTTTTTTACAGTTTGTTGGAGGAATCGGGATTTGAACCATGGGAATTCTCAATGCTTAATGACCGATAATG
The DNA here is from genome assembly GCA_015164015.2 of Brevimyrus niger. NCBI lineage: Eukaryota > Metazoa > Chordata > Actinopteri > Osteoglossiformes > Mormyridae > Brevimyrus > Brevimyrus niger. The sequence continues at coordinate 23,992,060 of JAABNY020000095.1, forward strand.
ACCATTTATTGTATTATTTTTTATTTAGTTTATACTTATTCATATATCTGACATATGATTACAATAAAGACATTATAATAATGATGCTGGAAGTTTCTTTAATGATACAGTGTACAGCCGTAGTGCAAACACCAGCCAGAGCCAGGCAAGCTGGCAGAGTTTAAACTAGAAATCCAAATGCAGAGTTAATAACAGAAACCGGTCAGGAAACAGGCAGGCGAAACAGGGTGCTAAACGAAATCCGGAATCAGAATCAATAAACAGAAACAAATCAGTGAACATGCAGTCAAGCAAAACAGGCAAAGTCCAGTAATAATGAGTGCACACCACCTCACAAAATTCAAAGGGGAGAAGAGGGTGTCTGAATGTGTTTGACTAATTAGGAACAGGTGATCTCAATACTCAGGTGAGAGAGGGCACGGGAGAGCTGAGCTGGGCATACTGGAAGTGCTGGGCTGGATGGCGGATCTGGAATCCAGTGACATAACAGCAGAACCCAGATGCATTATAACCCTGAAAGGTTCATGGTGATATCTACTACAATACTGAAGAGACCCATTCTTGTTTCATTCAAGTTCATCCATTTGTTTGTTTGTCAGACGTTTCTTGCTGTTTGTTTTTTGTCCACAGCTGGACAGTTTTTTCTGCACACAAAACAAATAGCTGGTGTAATGGAGGTATCATATTGGGGGGTTAGGGGCACCCGTTTGTAAGTGGAGAGGCGTGACTCTCGTGAAGCACTTGTCAAACAAAGCTGCCTGTCTGCAGCGGGTTTTGGTGCAAATATTTGTACAGTATTTAATGTTCAATTACAGATGAGTAATAAACAATATCTGTGACACTGTAAGCAAAAGTGACCTCATGCAAAACAAATGAGATGTTGCATCCAGTTGTGGGTATTTCCTGCTTTGTACGATCCAGAGCCGAGCAGCAGGAGGTAAATGTCTCGGGGAGTTGTTGACAACTTCCTGCCTCTTGCTGAGATGCGTATTTTCTCTCTCCCTTTCCTCCCTTTTTACATTGATTATGAATTTAGGTGAAAGTTTTCTTTAATCGAGCCGCGAGGCGATGCTCAGAAGTGTCGCCTTGTGAGTCTCTCAGAGGGTGGGCCGGGGAAGGGGGTGGTGTTTACTGAGAGCCCCACCTGCTACTGGTTAAGGGTAACAAGCACAGCATCGGTGGAAGGTAGCAGACTGGCAAGAAATCAATTAGTTACAGAAATGAAGCCTTCCAAGTCTGTGCGAGGGGGCCGGTCGGTGGGAAAGTGGGGTGACGTTGCGGAGCAGTGTGGATCCACGCCGGTTCCCGCTCCTCACAGCCCTGCCCCCCCCCCCCCCACCTTTAAAAGGTGATAAACAATCAGTCCCTTTTTGTCATCTTGGGACAGCTCGCCCAACTTATCTTTCTCAGCTTTTTTGAAGCCAGCACAGGAAAGCGCCGGCTGTAATTAAAAATAGCAGAGCCTTTTGGCTTCTAGATAGGAAACCTTTCAATCCCCTTTCTCTGAGTAAATGGACATTTCAAATAAAAATCAAAGATTTGCATTGGACCCTTGTTCTGCATTCCAACTATAAGGGACTATTAGCAACCATCTCTATGCAGTAATATTATACTTCTTAGCTCTGTAAAACCACAGACAAAACCATTTTGCTTTTAATTATCAGAAGCACAACAAAAACACCAAACACACAAAAGAGCTTGTTAGACCTAGATTGTATGAATATTAATACATTTAATTACCAACATAGGAACTTGTCAGTATTGCAGTATTTCAACATGTAAAGAGTACGTTATAACTATTTAATTAATCTTAAATGGAAAGGAACAAGAAACTCTATAGACCCCCTTTATTGGTTATGTAAATACTAGAGTATTATTGATATCATTATTATTTTTCCTGTCTATTTCTTGTTACAGGTTTATATGAAAATTTCAAGTGCTTCTGAACTAAGCCACTGAAAAACAGAGAAAACATTAGTGCTGATGATAGTTGGTATAATATAACTGTCAGTTCAGAATGGGCAAATCAGCTGATGGCTGCTGCACACGCTCTGTGGGTCAAGATTTCATCCTAGACTTCAGTCCACCGGCCAGATGGCCACTTCAGAAAGAAACTGACACACCGTTTCAAACCAATTTTATGCAAAGTCTCTGGAGAGAGACAGACAGACCATCAGCTCTGCTGGGAACCAGGATTACAAAATAGCCAATTAAAACAGAAGAGGCTGAAATCTCAGTCTGATAAGGCTCAGATTAAATTGGTTATAGTTTATTAGGCTCAATGAGTTATTACAGTCCTCACCTAACCAAACAGATTCCCCATTACTTGATTTTAACCTTTTGTCCCTCTTCTTTGGACAGATATTACTTTTATTCTTAGAATATCAAACAATATAAAGCACAATGGTACCTTTATCTCTATGCAGAAAATAGAATCAATTATTCATCATTCAATGTGTCCTAAAATTCAATACTCCGAAGAGGAGTGTTAATGTTTAAAGTACGTATACGCTTCTTCTCTTCCTTTTATGTTTAATACCTTTTCAGATTTTGGGAAAAAGAAAATGTGCGAGTCAATAAAAAAAAAAGAGCGATCCATTCTTGAAGTTGTTCGCACCGTCTTAAAATCTAATTATTCGTTTAGCACCATCAAGAACTGTTTTCCATCCTCCTTTCCCCCCCAGACTATTTACACCACCGTTGCTTTTACAAACTGCAATCTGCAC
>JAABNY020000095.1:23995050-24009248 GCA_015164015.2 Brevimyrus niger
CGATACAGAACAGAGGGCCACAGATCTGGAAGGATCTCAAAGGCCCGTTTTCCAATATATGAGAATTAAAACAGTCTCCATCCTCCTCACGACCCCCCCCTTCTCAGGTGAAACCCTATCCTGCAAACTATGGGCCGGTAGGTAAACGGTCCGGCAATTCATTACGTCGCTCTCCTCAAAATAGATGGCATTGTTGTGTTTATGGTCATGCCATGGGTAGGGGCTATGCCTAAATTTCTCCATTGGAACAGATGCGGATAACTTTCCACAATAAATTCAGAAAAATTTTGACTTTGAAAATCTACCACATCGAAACGACTTCACGAGGAATCTCTATAGAGGATGTGGTGCCTCCGGGCCAGCACTTGTGTTTTGGTACAATTTCCAAAGTACTTCTAGAAATCAATTTAAAAATTGTCTAATTACAATCTGCATTTTAATAAATAGTAGAAAGCAAATGAGATATGCAAAAGTCCCAGCCTACAGCAGCAGCTCGGCCCGCTGCATTCGGATGCTGATCATCAGCTCTTTGTTTACTTGCTCTCTGACACTCTGCCATTCACCCTTTCTGTTTTTTTCTCCTTCTTCCTGGTTCCTTTCCCGCCCTGTATATTTTTTTTATTTCACTTTTACTGGATTGAATGTGTGTCTTTTGGAACAATGATATTTGATTTGTAATTGGATGCACAGATCATTTGTACAGATCACAGCAACATGCACCTTGGAAATTCATGAAAACCACAGTGTCACACACTCATCCCCATCACCAACATTATCATTATTATCATCAATATCATCTCAGAAACATATAGTCAGTCTTTTACAGAATTTGTATTATAAATACAATTTGTATTATAATTATATACTATATACAGCTCTGCAGAAAATTAAGAGACCACTCTTCATTTTGTTAAGATATCTGCATTGTTAAATCCTGGTTTAATCCTGGTTCTGCTGGCAGAAGGCTACGCTGAGCAGCAGGCTGCTTCCAGGTTCAAAATGTCTTAGGCGGTAAACAAGAACAAGGCAAAGCAGGAGACACTGGGAAAGGCCAGAAACCAGCCGTGTAGAGGGCAGGAGCGGCTTTCTAATACCATTAACTTACCTGACAGTTTCTCATGAATCGGAGGATGACCTCAAGTGACCTTCAAAAGGAACGGGATACATTAAGGTGCGAAGTGAACTGCAAGGGCAGATTCAGATTGTTAGAAGCAGGACTGAAGGCCCATAAAGCAAGGAAGAGGCCGTTAATTAATGAGAAACGGGGAAGAATCAGGTGGCACACACACACACACACACACACACACATATTTATATATATATATATATATATATATATATATATAGAGAGAGAGAGAGAGAGAGAGAGAGAAATGACTAATGATTGAAACAAAAATATTGGGTTGAGGTCTCTTTCTTTTTTCCAGAGTTGTATCTATATATGTGTGTGTCAGCATATGGACATTCCTTTTTGATTTATTTCTTTTCATTTAGGTATTTATTATTTGCTATTTAGCTCGTGTATCGCTACGCTCCGGCCTCATTAAGAGATCATCGGCGTCCGCTAAGAGAGTGACAGGCGGCAGCCAGGTGATCAGGCCGTCGCTACTCGGCGGGACGGGGCCGTGCCGCACCCCACCGGGGCCCAGCATCCCGCCACCCGGCGCCGCGTGGCAGCGGCCCGGCGTGCCAGCACGACTCGCAGGGTGTTCAATGCAGCGGCGTCGGCGGAGGGAGAACCGGCGGAGACCCCTCGACGGGCAGGGCTGCCAAAACGTCGGCCTTGCAATTCAATTATGAGGAGCACTTGCCAATGTTACATTTAGCACAGAAAATGCAGCATTCATAATCGTGTCTCGCATTGCGCCGGCTTCCCGTGTCAGCGGCCTGGAGGAATTCTGGGTCACACCGTACGGCAGCGAATACCCTCCCGTGAACGAGTATATGCTCAGATCATCTGGTGCCGTTTTGACACAGAGAAGTTTCCAGTTCATTTGCCTCAGTGGCTGGGCATGTATTTGTGCAGTACAGAAAACCTTACTTTCTCAAAGTGCAGTGAAACAATTTAATAACATTGTGCTCGTTAGCAATGCCTGTTGACAGTGATAGTGCTTATACAATATTTTGGGTGCACGCAATGCAAATGATAAAACAAAGGTTAATTCGTTGCTTTGTTTTCTACTTATGTTCTTTGTTTTTTTTATTGCTTTTGTATTTTAAAAAACATCAACCTGTGTGTAGGTTATTTAAACTTTACTTACTGTATTTCCTTGACATTATGTATAAAACCTGCCTCCTGCACCATAAAAAATAAGCTACTAAATTTATCGCAATAGGAATATGGGCTAATGTGTATGCAACATACTGAATAAAACAATAAAAGTATGCAATTTTCTCATAAAACGTAACAAAATAATAGCTTCTAGATTCTAGATTCTTCTCAGATCCTTTTGGAAATTATTTCTCAATGTAAGTATTTTTGGAATAACATGTTAAATGCTCCGTTGCACCATGCCATTCTCTTGGTGGGGACTGACTACTGAGGAAGGCAAGACCAAGAGATGCACCATGAGCCACGGGAGAGACGTAGCGGACTGCAGCCAGGCCTTTGCACGTCTGTCACAAGCGGAGTCAAGAGCTTTGTTTTTGTGCGCATATGTTCCCCTATTCCAGGCACTCACCATAAATTGCATGCGAACGCAAGTCGCGGTGACAATGTCCGGCAGCACTATTTCATCCAGAAGGACGTTATTCATAGTAATTGCTAATCAGGTTCCGATCTAGACACAATTCCTGCGGGGATCTGAGGAACTTAGGAGCAACTTATAACTCCATAGACAAAAATCTTTTTCACAATAGTCTCCGTGTTGAGCTTTACAACAGAATAGTTTAAATCACTGTTGCTTAATATTTCCCTTTTAAAATCAAAACAATCACACATACACACACACACACTTGTGAAGCTCCTTTTAGGATTTCAGTGTTCTAGATCCTCAATAACACAAACCTCAATTTAAAAATGACTTTTCAAAGCAAAGCCAGGGCCTATAGTAAATGGCACAATATTAGCTTTATCTTTAAAAAGAATGAAGCAAACTATTTTTAAATATAATTGCAATTTGTCAGTCGGAGTTGTACTCTGTAAAAAATGTAAAACACACAATTTTTTGTCCAATAGTAAATTAGTGTCTCTCCTGTATAATGGAGTCACTCAAATTTAGTTAGACAATAGTCCATCTCAGAACATCCCCTGAGCTTAAATATAACAGTAATAAGTGATCAGTTATCAAAGGACAGGGTGACATCGTGCCAATTTGAGCCTTGGAAAGTCAGGGCTGATTCTGAAAGCTTTAAATGGGACAGAAACGCATTCATTTAATAAATGAAAGAGTATTTTTTTGTGATATTGCTTTTAGATTTTAATTGCTGGCAAATGCATTTTTAAGACAGCCTTTCTTTCGTGAAATGCAATTTATTAAATGGCAAATATAGTGTCATCTGAAGCATACTGTTTAGTCTTTATATGAATTAGTTTAAATGATGGAAATAGATAAATGCTTCTTGATTTATAGGGAAAAAACTGAATTGGAGATAATGCACGTTAATCTGTAGGAGGGCTTGGTTTTAATGGGTTTAAAGTTTCATAATGCATAATGTATTTTTAAAAATACGTGTAAAGTATTGCTTTGCCTTTACCATAACAGGTAAAGGTAAAGCCTTTCATACACAACTCAGGAATTGTTTGAAATTGTAACTGCCTCCTCTCTACAACCATCTATACTTAGAAGATACAATAATAAAGAATCAATAAGGCGCCCACTATATCAGCCCAGGGGCGCGGCAATTTGTGGAAGTTCTCTGGCCGGATGGAGTCCGACAGTTCCTCAGACTAATAGAACACATTCCATGCTCATTACGTTCATGATGAAAACAAGAACATTTCCAATCACAATTGCCAGTAATGTTTGCTCTATTCACCAACCACACCCCCCACACACAAAAAACCCAAGATATATAAATTTGTTTCCAGTTGGCATCCTGTTCTGACTGATACTCAGCTTCTCCCATTTGTCCCTCCGAGTGACAATCACACTTTATTGAGAATGGGAGAGTGACGGCTAATTGATTTTACAGCAATACCGAAGGACAGACAATGAAAGTACCATCAATTTAATCCACTATTTAATGGTTCCAATTTAGCCTCTGTAAACGCTCGCTAAACTAATTTCTTTGGGTTCAGCAATCTGAAAAGCTATCATATCTCTAATCTCCTTCAATATATTCATTGGGAAAAGGAAATTTAGCCAATTCTGATGTGCGGAGATGATCTGTTAGCGCAGTGTAAATGTTTATAACACGGCAATCTAGTTCGTTTATAAGGATATGAAAAGTTTTATTGGAGAGGTCAGTGGAGTGGAACTGTTTCATAATAGGCAGTTACCCAGCAGTCTTTGAAAGCTATGGAGCATAGTGATGTAGGGAATAAAATGCCGGGACTTACCTTAATCGGACGCTAAACTGAAATTCTGAAACTGCACGGCCGTTATATTTCCACTGATAGCAGCTTCCGTGGCAGAGGCAATTTATATTCTATTTTATTTATTTTTATGTCTAAGCTCTTCAATTTTGGCCCAAAACTGCAAAGCAGTGAGTCACATATGCCAAGGTCAGTGCAATGTAATGCGAGATGGGGATGGAGAAGCGGAAGCCTTTGTTTTCCTGGCCGAGTGTCTCATGAATCCGCCAGTGATGGCTTATGACTTTGACGTCCGGTCGAGAATGAGCTCCAAATAACAATATGCCGTATTTCTGATACGCCGAGGTGAAATAGCACTTTAAAGGCACTTTGCCCACCTGCGCATTTCCATCCGTGTCTACGGGTGCGAAGCAGTTTGATTTCGGTGGAGGTAAACGCTGTGTCACTCCATCCTGCGCTTTTAAGAAGGGGGTTAAAGATGGAACACTCAACGAAGTGAATAGCGCTCTCATCTGGAGATAAAGAGCTTGGGACTTTAATCCACACTGATCCCCGAATCACAGCCCATGCAGCAGTTCAGTGTTTATTGCTTGGAAATAGATGCATCTTCCTGAATGAACATAAACTTGCAGTATTGATTCTTAAATGCAAGCCCAAGTCTGAAATTGTTGTTACTATGTGTAATTACCCTCGATTCTTGACTTTATTTTTACTGCCAACTGATATGCATTATAGTTATCTTTGACACACTGCACTGTCATTGTAATTGATACACTGTAATGTAAATGTAATTATAGCTATGACCAAAGGACTCTATATATATTTTCAAATGCGACACAACAGGAGGAGAAGAACAGTAGTTGCCCTTATGATTGAGGGAAAATGGGGCAGCAGCTTTACTGAAGGCTCCCCTGTGAGTTACTCGCTCCACTCTGCTACTCTGACTTCCTGGTACCTGGGGAGCGTGGCACTGAGAGTCGTATCGACATGGCACTTTCCTCCCTATCTTGCACTCTTCCTTCATTTCACCCAGTGCTTCCGTTCATTGGGCGGTTAAGAACAGCCGTTCCAGTCCGAACCCATGAAATGGGGCACTAACATTTGGGTTCTTAACAATTTTCAGCTGGGAACGTGTTTTTTTTTTTTATTACTGTTGTTCTGTATTGAGAAATATCGCAATATGTAGGGGTCCCAGCTGTCACCCCGCTTAGCTGAGGTGGGGAGGCTCCTGCAGCAGGCCCGTGAGGCAGGAGTACAGGGGCAGCCTGCTCAGGGCAGAAGGAGCATTTCTTTCGGCTTTCAATAATATTTTACACCCGGGAAGCAAAAATGTCAGGTTGTCATACACTAGGGATCACAAGCTTTTGTAAAGCTTTCCTCTGCAATGTAAACAATGTTAAAACGTAACACTTTGCTTTCATTGGGAAGGACACAGCTGTCAGTCTAGTCTTGCTAACAAGGGCGATGCAAGAAGAAAACACACAAAGCTCCCTGTGTCTATACATACCCATATATATACACACACACACACACACAGTGTTTCTCTACCTGGTCTTCAGGGACCCCCAAACAAATCATGCTTTGCTCCCTCCCAGCTCCAGGGAGCCAAAATGTAGACTGTCTGGCAGGGAGCTGGGAAGGAGCAAAAACATGGACAGTCACGGGGTCACCAGGGACTGGGTTGAGAAACACTAACCCAGCTAGTACCAGGTAGGACCCACTTTTGCCTCCAGAAGCTCTTCAAAGTTTAAGCCTTTCTTCGCACTTCTGCTGTACCGAGCTGTTATTTTTGCACTTGTGGCCTTCCTGTTAGCTGTACAAAGTCAGACTTCTCTCTACTGACCGCTCTATTATCAAGGTGTTTTCAACCACCAAAATACCTCTGATTGGATGTCTTTTGTCCATCACACCTATTCTCTTTAAACTCTAGGCACTGTAGTGAAAATCCTAGGAACCAGATCACATATGGTACCGGTGGTGTTGGAAAGAGTTTGACATTGGGGGTAACCAAATTTGTCCAGGCAGCAGGGCTGGGGGGTTGCAATGTATATTGTGACATTGCAATTGTCAGACATTCAGACATACAGTAGTCACATCATGAAAGTATGCGATGTAAGAAAGACTTCGAAATAATTTAACAATAGTAATGATTTCATCATTTATAAGACTAACACTGTTTAGGATACAATTTCACTACTAAACGTAACTAAAAAAATAACTGATTCATATGATAAGATGAGTTTCTCTGATACAGGACAACAATCGTTAGCTATGCGTTTCTTCCACATGCATTACACGCATAACAAATTGGCCTCAGTAACAGAATGATTCACAACGAAAGATAAGGAACATGCTGTTAATTATTTATTGATTGTTTGGGAAGGGGCTGGGCTGCCGATAATGGGTGGGGACGCACCCTCCCCTCCATTTCCGACACTCCTGTCTGACACCAAGCTTCACCTCTTTCAAAACCTCTGGGATAAGGCTTCTGTGCAGGCTAGTGCTTATCCGAATAGTAAGTGAACCCCTTGGCCCAGCCGGTATGCTGTATGTATTCAGTTGCATATAAAATATATATTCCAGCTCAAGAGCAGTAATGATTCAGTGATTTAGTAAACGCGGTGAGACTGCCATTTTTGGCGAGTGAATGTTAAAGTCAGAATGTGTGTGCAATAAAGATTCAGGATGTATCTCGGCAGAGCTCCCTAGTTGTGCTTAGTCCCAGGAGAGGGGAATGTAAATATACCATCTAAATGTGTCATTACAAATTGTTACCATAGAAACTGTTCTCTACAGACTGATCCTTATTGAGTCTCCAACACCTTAATAATCTACCTTAGCACCATGGGCAAAGCCCATAGAAAATAACTCTCCAGCCAACAGCCATGGCAACTGAGTGAAATATCTAACCCTTGTTCATTAAACTGCTTATTTCCCGAATTGGTTCCATATTTAGCGGACTAGACAGGCAGTCTTCACTCATGTTGATTGATGAATCCCGTTCCTGTTTCTGGTGCTCTGGGTGTCATTTAATTTCTTGTTTATGCTGTGCTAATTCCAGTTTAAGTGAGTCATTGGAAATATTCCTTTAAACCACGACTTTGTGAATATTCTTCAACTGTACGGAAACGTTTTGCTGTGGATTTAAGTCACTACTTTCCCAGATTTATTTTGTAAATGAGGAAAATTAAACATGCATACAGTTTAATGATATTTTTTTAAACATAAATGTCTAGAAAAACTGCCACACAGTCTCCATTCATTTGGAGAAAATGGAAGTTCTACTGTTAACAATCAAAATATCCATTAGGGGACCAGTAGTTTTCCGTTGTTATATTTGCACTGTGGATTATTTTAGTCTAAGTTCTTAATAAAATATGATACTCTCACTGCAATCCAGTAAAACATTAATTAGAGCAATTATTGCTTAAAGGTAATTACCTGCAGCCTTTCCCATCATCCATGGTGTACTCAGCTAACAGAACAATGCAAGACCATGGCCTGCTCTACACCGTCTCTTTGTAACATGTTGTTAATTGTGCAGTGCGTTTAATTTCATCCTGTATCTTCACCTTTCGCTCTCCAAAGGGTGAAGCTTTGGGCCAGCTGATCTGTGCTAATTTGCCTTGGTTCGCAGTCTTATTTGACTTCATGACTGGAGCGTGTCACCGCTGTACATGTACAGACCAGCAAGGAGAGACGACCCTCATCCTTCTCAGATATGTACCTTTGTCTTTGAGTGGTGCTATATTTATAACCGAAGGAGTGTTGGGCAGGAATTAAACACAGAACCCGAGTACCCAGTGGAGTCCAGTTGGGCGCTGATAAGAGAGATTATGCTAAAAATGACTCACAGGTAAGACCTCTATCTCTGGCGACCCAGCTAGAACAGGACTTATCCAGCAGCCCTTATTTACAGCAACAATCCGGGTCTTAAACACTATACTGGATAATATCCCCATCAGTGGGGAAACATCATAGGAACCAGCTGTGGTATTACAAGAAAGAGGGTGGCTTTGCATCTCTTCTTAAAAAGTCAACAGTCAGAAGCGATTGTGTCAGGTCAGGATAATACAAGCATTTGTTTACATTTCATGCAAGAAACATAAACATGGAATGTACAGATATTACACAATGTTACACAGAAGTGTAAAAAAATGCACAGTGCCACCAATAAATGTATCTACTGGAGCCATTGTACTGTATCGACGTGTTCCTTCCTATCAATCTCATATTTTGAACCCTTCTGTATATTGTATATAAAGGTCTAAGGTTTCAAAACTTGAGATTAATTTGAAGCCAATGATATGAAATAAGTATCTAGCATGGAGTGATTGGGGCTGGAGCCATAGCATTGCAGATTGCTCTTCCGCTGACCATAGGTTCATGGGCCCAGACTAAATGTAGATCAATTACAAGGTGGAGAAGCCAGTGTCAAATGCGATTCACAATGTCAATTTCATGCTTTTAGAAGCCGTTTAGAGGAGCACGCCGTCCGTTTGCACGAGGCAGCCAATCAGAAAGCGGGTTATTTGCAAGAGACAATTTAGCAGTGTGACAGTTTACCAGAAACTGTCATGTAGAGAGGTCCCCACAGAAGGCCCTGCCTGTCAGGGGCGCGTATTTATTTATTTGCAACGCCTTTCCCCACAACACAAATGAAATGTCACATCTCATTTGCACACTCATTGTGAGATGCAGGGGATCCTTTTAAATTATGATCTGGGAATCAGATAGGTCTGATTAAAGTTCTATTGAAAGCTGTTAGCACGCCAGAAGCATACTGTGGCTTCTGAGAATACAGGGGAAAAATTAATATGAAATGTAAACAAATAATGCAGCCTGAGAATGTGTTAGCATGAGATTTAGGATAGCAGCATTTTAATAAACACGTAGCCCTTATTTTTTTACCTTATATACATCTAAGGAACCAACTTTTAGTGAAAATTACACACTGTAACAAATGTATCCAACCAATCTTTAAAGCATCTCATTTTATACATTTTTCCTTAATTTCTTTGCTCATATTGGATTCCTCGAGTTATTGTTGTTTAATTAGTTTTTGTTTCATAATATAAGAGAGTAAAATTTGCAGTTGCAGTCTCTATACATCTTGAACGCATGATGCTGGTCCTATATGAAACTCCAGGGGGCGATGCGGCCTTTAAGGCAAGACCCATGTGACCCGGTGATGCGGTTCATTCAGGGATCTCCCTAAAAAACATTGTGCCGTTCGCGTGCCTTCAACAGAGGCAGCAGACAAGGGGAAGCGCTGAGCAGCATGTAGGGGATGAACGGACACAAGGACGGTCTCGTGGAAAAAAAAAGGGGGGTTGGGGGGGGGCCGAGATTCTCTGTCCGTCTTCGGGAGCCCGGGGGTTTGAAAATAAACATGTAGCTGCTTTGGCGCTGCAGAATGCCCTGAAAAGCACAGGCCGCTAATCTGCAAGATTGTAGACGACGAGCCGGAGAGGCCCATGACAAACTGTTATCGCCGCGTGACATAGAGTGTCCACCCTATTCAGCCCCCTCTCATGAGCCATTCCAAAGATTATGTCACCGTAATCCCCCCAGCAGTAATATTGTTGCTGGGATGGGCAGGTAATTCTGTATATAAGTAAAACAGCAATGCAAGGATGGCAAGACTGATCACTGTAGCTTTGGGAGAGACATATTCCCGTATCCCGAGTGATTCTATTTTATGGTGACATACATTGCAGTTTGTCGGAAGGAAAAATATCAGGCCGCAGAGTAAAAATAAATCTGGCTTTCTTTCAAAACGTGTTAAAAAGGTAGATGTAAAGGCTACTACTCACTCTGTTAGCATGTGAAAGGCAGGCTTGGCTTTGAACTTCACGTATTACTGCAGCATTGCCGAGTCTGTTGGTGATTCCTACCTACGTTTTTCCAATCCAGTAAAGCAGGAGAATATACTAGGCTTTATATATGTCATAATGTTTAAACTGGAATTTCCAGCTAAGGGAAAGGATTTCTAGTATTATTTTTTATGGGTCTTTTAATTGATCCCAAAGGTATTATTGATCTTTAAGAGCCTTGCTTTGCACCTTTATGTAAGAATGTTTGCAAATTCTTTAATTTTATGACTGCACCATTAGCTCCAGCTGGAGTCGTTCTTCTGCTTGGGAGAGTATTGACATGTCTAAAGGGCTTTCAGTTAAAAGCAGTCCTGCACCAATCCGTTTAGCTTGCATTGTTTGGCTTCTTTGACTTCTGCTAAATCAAAAAAAAAAATGCTGTCAATGACTTTAAGGAGCTGTTAATGAATCCAAAGTAATTGATATGCTTTAATATTTTTGAAGCCTTAGAGAGTAATTGGTGGATATCTGAGTACACTAGAATGTATACTTTGGTAAGTGGTATATTTGTTTCTCTACAATGAAAGGATATGCAGTGTAACATTAATTATAGTACATGTTAAAACTGCTTGCTGTGTTTCTGCTACTTCTTTGTACGTTTCATACATTTAGCCAGCTCTCGCAAAGCGAATCATTAAAAAGTTAGATTTAAAGGTCAGGAAAAAAGCATTTTGGTTACTTTAATTCTACAGTTCCTTCGTTTGTAACATTGCACATTCACCAGAGTGAGGCTCATAGGGAAATAATATCTCCCAGCATAATAATATCTCCTAGCTTAACAGTAAACTTGAGTGGGGACCTGAAGCCCTGCTTCAGAGATGTCACCATGTTCAGAAACTTCAGAAGGCTTACAGTAATTACCTTACAATAGTGACCCATCAAATATTGCTGCTGGCCAGGCCGAAGGGCCTGCCAATCAGGGTGGTTCATTTAATGGCTTTTTTAGGAGCTTGGGAAATCACCTTGGGGTCTTTTTTTTTATCATATAACACTAATTTTTAAAAACTTGTTTCGAGGCCGTGTGACGGTGCGCGGGGAAGCGGGAGCATTTCGACATCGACAGACTTGTTCATATATCATCTGGCGTGAGTGGCTTAAAAAAAAAAAAAAAAAAAAAAACAAAACGGGAAAAAGAGGGAGAGAAAAAAGTGACTGAGTGCCCAAGCAGGGCTCGCCTCAGCCCCTCACTGAATGAAGCATTTCCCACCAGTCATGAACCATTTAACCGGAGGAAACAGGAAAGCCGGTCCGTTAAACTTGGATTTCTGGAGTTCTCCCTGTGCGCGCTGACCCATCTGTGCTGTGTATTAGAATTGTAGAGTAATAAATGAACAGTGGAGGGGTTTGTAATGATGATTAGAGTCTGAAATTGGTTCAGATTTACAGTGTCACTCAGAAATGGAGGGAGAGGAAAAGCAGTCTAAGCGTCCTAATGGATCCATCAACTCGTTTCGGCTGCTCAGCGGGCCGGGTAGGGTCACCCGCCATCCACTGGCAGCACAAAAGCACTTCAATTTTGTTAGGAAATGTATCAATTTAACTGACTTGAGCAGCACACTGAAAACCTAATGAATCTGGACTCAATTTTCCGCCACGCTGCTTCTGTGAGCTGTCGGAAACAATGTCGGCGGCGGAGGGATGAAGGCCGGCCCGTGATAGGCCGGTGCCGGCTTTGGCAGCCCGCTCGCGGCCAGTGGGGGAAGCGGAGCCGGCCTTCTGTTATCTAGTGACAGGCCTAACACCAACCACCAGCACCGGTCTAACAATGATGTCATTAAAGGTAAATTGGCCTCTATTTCAGCAGGATGATACTGCTAATTGAGTGGCAAAATATAATATAGGGGGCTGTTGTCTGCAGTTAAGGGGAGGAGGGGGACAGATTAAACGGTCGTACAATAGTGAGTGTCAGGCGTGGCAGATGTTGCTTTATGCTGATAACTGCATTGACATATCTCCTGCTTGTCAGACTGGGGCTTTAGCGGGGACTTACAGCAAATGGGACCAGATGGTTTCATGCCGGACGCGAATAAAGCGGTTAAACAGCCACCGGTTTAAAAACTCCACCGCTAAAAAAGTGGTTAGTTTGTAAATAAAAGGCGCCGGAGTGCCGTATCGATCTCGCTGCCACGTTCGGGCCAAAACTACAGGCTAATGAACAGCCCCAAATCAGCAGGCGTCAGGTTTATTTAGGGGGCCCGGATCTGATGGCCCCCCAGATCCCCTCGTGTCAGAGTCCACTGCGCCGTGCGAGTGCAGGAGGAAGGAAGGAAGCTGGTAATGATGGGAGGCCTCTTTATTTCACAATACGCACACGTGCCTCTGGCTCGCCCAATACCTTCTGCAGGAATATCATTAATGAATTAGACTGGGAGGCGGGCAAATATAATTATATGCTTATATAACAGGCGGAGCAGGCAAGAAAAAACTCTTCTACTAAGGGTACAAATTAGTGTTAGGACAGAGCTGAACAAACTCCAGTACCTCTGAGTAGCATGTATTTCTCTATAAGTTTTATACAGCCAATGTTAATAGGATCAATAAAAAAAAATCATTTTAATTCCCAATTGCTACTTACATCACAGTGATGGTAAATGTTCTCGCATGTTTGCGTTGAGTGGAGGGTGTGCGTGGGAAAGGTGACCTGTCAGTTAGTGGGGCAGATATACTTGTACTATTTACTCTTCGGAAGGTGTTTACGACAGGGTTGAAGTTCTGTATTATGTTAAAATAATACCATTGCCATTCATGCACTTATTGATCTTTTCAAGATGTCTGTAAGTTGGTTGCTATGGAAATGTGCACATTTCTTAGATCAAGAGAAATTAGTTACACGGGTAAGGTATCTGTTTACATCACTGTTGCCGATTTGCTATAAACCTACTGCTCTATAAAAAATACCATGAGTATAAATCCCTCTCATTTGTTTTGCAGGAAAAGTTTAGAGCAGTGTTTTTTTCCTTCTTTATTTTTTTGGCAAATCAAACACCTGACAGTCCTTTTCAGTAATTTCTCCTGAATTGTACCAATCTCATTAAGAGTGGTTTTTAGTCACACCTTCATTATATTTGTCGTAGGTATACTGTACGTTAAATTCAACCAAAATAACTTATTTTCCTTTGGAAATGATCCTATTTGTGAAATGAAATGTTTCAGTCAGTGGCCTTGGCTTCTATGTGCACAATTATTGTGCTTGTGCTAAACGAAACTCACTCAGAATGAACATAATTATTTGTAGGGCAGCCAATAGTAGCTGTAAGCCAGCAGAAAGCAGGGTCACATTCACATTACCGGCGTGGGGAGCAGACAGATCACAGTGACATCAGAAGTCAGAAATATCGTAAAGTACATTAAACTCTTGTCACTTGAGTGATTCATGGAGTATGCATATTTAATTATTGCTAAATATTTACATAACTGAAATACAACTTTGAGTTTGAATATTTATACTGACCATATTCATTATTTAAAACTTTTGATGAGTTCCACGTTCATTGCATTTGCGTAGTGAAACTGAACTACCCTAAAATAGCAATGGATGCACCAGACGTCTAAGATTCCTGACAAATCTTGAGGTTAATAATGAGATTATGGAATGAGAGGCAGCTGGCAAACTTCTGAAGTGTTGGTTTAAAGTTGTCAGATGACCTGTTATACAGCAGCATAATCCTCTGAATCTGTAATGTACCGAAGATCCTGTTGAAAAATCATGAAATTCCTGACAAAATTATCACAGTCTGGAAAATGCATGACGACGCAAGGCCATAAAAGAAACTGCAAGAGGCACATACATATATATATATATATATATATATATATATATTTATATATAAATAAACAACCACCCC
>JAABNY020000095.1:24035913-24038413 GCA_015164015.2 Brevimyrus niger
GCCGGGTGTGTGGTGGTGTGTGTGGTTGCTGTTGTGGGGGGGGGGGGGGGGGCGGACGGGGGGGGGGGCCTCCCAGTTCTTGAACATGCATCCAAAACTGTGTGGATTATGTTTCCACTTACTGCAGTTAGTTAGGCACATACCAGTCAGAATCACACAGTCACATAAAGTGCAAGATGTATCAGAATCACAAAATTATGGACAGCCATTGACTTGTAAATATATGTTACAGTTTTCAATTTGTAGCCTATTATTATGCACCCATCACCTTTATTATTAACTATAATCTTAACATGTTTGCACTCCACAGTATAATCTCATTATTTTGTTCCTTATTTACAAACGATGACATTATCATCTCTGTAACCATTATCTCGGACTAGAATAATGCAAACACACCTTTATCACAGTAGAAATAGACCATAAGTTCCTAATACAACCCCCTGCGTGTTTTTTCTAAATGCGTTTTTCCTCGTGTGAGTGGTATTAGCGCTGCTTCTGAAATTTCCTTTCAGATTACACGGCTTCTTCTGGTTGGAAATATCGCTCTTAAATAAATACAGCGGTCGTAAGCTCGTGTAATGAACAGAACTGGCAAGTCGCCGCGGTTAGGTCTCTTCATCTTTAAAACATCAGGAGTAAACCATTTAAGAGGTTGGCAGGTTTCGGCCGCGTACCCTCACATCTGGAAACACTATTTAACTCGTCCCATCTTAGGAAGTTTTCACACTTCACGATTCATTAACCCGTGGGGCTCGGATTCCTTGGGAAGGAGAAAGAGAAAAGGTCTGTTTGCATGGTATTGCTAAATTATGGTTATGAGGTTTGCAGCCACTATGACAAATAAACACTGCAACAAATGCGAAAGAGAGTAGGCTTATGTCATGTTTTACTTCAAAAATCAGACATGCTTCATGCTTTAGAAGGCAATAAAGAAACCAAGTTCATTTAGATTAAATCATTACAGAAAATCCTTCTTTGACCACCATTAAAACTAAGAAATTACAAGATATTGGCCTATGTTTTCAACGCGAATCTTCATCCGTCATTAGGTGTCGATGTTATTGTTTTCCACATTGATGTATTAGGCAGATGGTAAAGTTCCATCCCCAGTTTCGAAGTACAAACAAAGCCTGGATAGATTCAGCATTTCAGTAGATCAAAATGATCCGACACCGCTATTTCATTCGTAATTGCAATAACGCACCTTCTGTAGGTTGTTACTTAGAAAGGGGTACGTTATAATTCCTGAATGTTCTGGGCCACCTTGTTCATTATACTGACACAGTAATCCGAAGCGCTTCCCCAGCTGATCATGCCAGCTCTTTCCTTCGAGACGTCTCTGTGGACGCTACTGTTTCTGTACTTATTATGTCAGACCACATATGCTATCATAAAATAATCAACCGTAGAACTGTCTGCTAAAAATGCATTTATCTAGGTGCACAGCATAAATTTTACAACATTAACAGTAAGTTGTGTACAGGCGTGTTAAACTATACTACCATCAAGTGGCCCAAACCAGCTTAAAATCAGACTGGATAAAAGCGGTAGTTTCAAAACAAAACATTTACATCTAAGGCGGAACCCTGGGCATTTTCTGTGTCAATATTTATATTTCCATTCCAATGCTTTAATTAAAAAGTGATATTATGGACTTAAGCATAACAGACGCAAAACGGACTGCATTTCCAAGCAGAAGAGTTATATCCACCAGAAACAGATTTACTACACACTGCTGACTACGTGAAAACCTGCCTAATATTATTTCCGTGTACGTGAGCGGGGAAATGTGAAATAACAATAAAACGTTAATACACAAAACACACATCAGTCAATATCTACCGTGTATGAGTCATTATGCTGAGTATTGAATGTTTTGCATTTAACATTATACATACACACTCACACACACACACACACACACACACAAACTTTTTTATTATCCTGCAGATTTCAGTTAATTAGTTAACTTAGACCTAAGTCGGTATTTAAATCGGTATTTAGTTCCTGTTTCAATCAGTCGATTTTTTTCTGTGGTCAGTGTACTGTCAATAATTAATCAAAGGGTCTTAATGAAACACTTTTCATAAGGTGATAATTAGCGGGGAATGGCACGGCTGCAGACGCTCCCGGTTAGATATTTAATAATCACGGCGAACAAGTCCGGATCCTGGGGGTGTTAGAGAATGAAATATAAAGTAGGAGGGTTCATGCGATTGCTGCGATCATACAAATTCAAAAGCAATTCTAATGAAAAGTGGGTAGTGTCTGAAAACCTTTTATACGCACATTTCATGTTGTTAAGGAATATGCTGCATTTGCTGCGCTATAGTTTATAAGGTAATGGTATTGCATTTACTTAGGTGTTATATTAACGTAATCCTAGATCTGTGATATGAAACAGTTATTTGATTTAAAACTGTGGGAAAATCGCGTCGTGGAAATTATATTATGGCCAGTCCTTTCCATTCATTCCCTCTTGATTTGAATCTAGTTT
>JAABNY020000095.1:24043413-24050913 GCA_015164015.2 Brevimyrus niger
GTTATTACTAATATAATTCTTGCTTTTGTTTATGTGTCCTGGATTAGAGACTGCAAAGCTTGGCTGAACAGGACTGCTGTCAGTATTTAAGCCTCTTTGTCCCGGGTTAACTGTCTCGGGGCTCGCTGCTGTTTTTAAAGCAGTTTGTGGTACAATGAAACCAAGCGGCTGCGTGATGGGATAGAGTAAGAAATGCCCTTTCCCTATTAAAGGGCGTGGGGAGGGTAAAGCTGGGAAATCCAAAGTGGGTTTTCGTCGTGGTGTTGAGTCCGAAAGAAGACTCTCCACACTGAAAGGGTTTAATTTTTGAAGGGCGGAAGCTCTGCCGTTGGAATACAAGCTGGAGTTGGGGCTGCTGTCGGTGGAGTCCTGCTC
Organism: Brevimyrus niger; assembly: GCA_015164015.2. Classification (NCBI taxonomy): domain Eukaryota; kingdom Metazoa; phylum Chordata; class Actinopteri; order Osteoglossiformes; family Mormyridae; genus Brevimyrus; species Brevimyrus niger. The sequence goes on from JAABNY020000095.1 coordinate 24,043,789, forward strand.
CGATCCGCCGGCGTCTTGTGTCGTGTTTCTTTGGCTCTGGTATTTTTGTCGTGTTTGGTCACAGCTTGATTCGGTTTGGTTTCGGCCTGCTGAGTCTGGATTGATCATATTTGTTGATTGCTCACTGTCCGTTACTTGTGACACGGCACTGTCACTATCTGATCCCGGTGTATGGAACAGGTCTGCCGATAAAACTTTATTTTGTGACTTCAATAGCTTCCTCTCCTGCTTCCTCTTCTTCTTCTCCATTCTTTCAAGTTCTCTCCGAGCGATTTCTTCAGGGTCCATCGGTTCTCCGCTGCACGTTGTTGGGTGGGAGTTGTGGGCCGGTCTCCCCGGTCCCTTCTTTGTATTTTCTTTTTTCCTCCATTTAGCTCTGCGATTTTGGAACCACACCTACACATCGAAGAATGAAAATTGTTTTTATTAAATTCAGAATGCTACCCGTCGGTGCATGGCTAAGTTTTGTGCTCATACTCCTCATAAACCGGTGTGATTCTTCTTCACATAGGCTAGTAACAGGAAAACAGTCACAAGTGAACTGGGTCACAAAAGTAAAATCTGTTTTTAATATATTCCGAGGCATCGGCCAGAATTAGAATATAAAAATCAAAGCCAAAAAAAAGTGCATGAGGGAAATGTGCGTACTTTAAACATAAAGTAATCCAGTAAACAAATATAATAAAATTGTATATTTTTTGAACGTCGGGTCTGTAAATAATCTCTTACATTCTACAATTAGTCTATGACATGCAGGATTTTAAACTATATTGATCTTTCTGTTTTGTTTGGATAACCTAAAAGCAACAGCATTATCAGAACTCGTGACTTAACACACGCTATGGTGATAAATATGACACCTGCCAATTGATGTTGTCCAACTGAACAAACACGGTAGCGATAATTGTCACTCTATCTGAATCAATGCAAAAAGTAACTCTGCCTATTATACTCCGTCTAATTCTCCCACGGTGTATTTGACTCACATTAAACTTGTGTAAACAAGTAGGCCTGTATACTACATACGATTCGGTGCCAAGCGAACGCCACTCTAAGGCCCTTGGCAAAAGCTTGTGCTTATTTTATGCTAAACACGATTACGTGTAAAGTTACCGTGCAAACGTAAGAGCTGTATAACATTGTTATGATGCACATTTTGTACACACAACGTAGCCACATTATTTTTATTTGAAACGCAACCATGAACCAAGGAAGAATATATCCGTAAGGCAATATACCGAATCAGCAATGCTCACAGAAATTTTAATTAGAACTGATAATACGTGCGAGCACTTGTACTGGCGGTTCTACTACTGTGAACACTCATTTGTTTAATATCCATAATTTTTATATCAATTAACCAAAATTTGATTGCTTTGAGTATGGGAATTATATTTTAATAATAACATATCGTAATATAAAATATAGGCCTAGATGTAGGCAGTCATACAATTATTAAAACGTGTAGCTAGACGAGATTATTTTAAACATCGCTTACATCTCTTTGTGCTACCTCCACACGGCCTTCTTAATGATTACTCATTGTTGTACACGCAAAAAACTGATATAATCGAATGTAGGCCTATTTCTGAACAAATAAACAAAACATTTTTGTGATTGTTTTCATTGATTGTGTACTCCTTTTTTGACAACATCTGTCCGGAAATAATGCAAAAACAGCCGTGGCATTACGGTCGCTCATGTACATTTTGTCCAGTTTCCATAGGGCCAGAAGGCCGGAATATTTTATAATCATGCAATCTATCCTTAATTATGCAAACGGTAGCAACATATTTCACTATCAGTATTAATTAGGTTCACATAAAAACCTACGTAATACTATGTAAAAAAACAATAAATGTCCAAGACTATTACAACGGCAACAAAATGCTTAAATACCACCCGTACCAGTAAACATTTGCTTTATTCATCGGTTATATTAGATATTACGACGAACGTAACTGTTTGTTTATATTACTGATCCCTTATTTTGCTATATAATATTTTTAATATCAGAAAAATCACGCAAACCTAATTATGTTCATGCCAGGTGTCAGATTAAACTGTTTTATTTGGACATATTCTGCACATATACATTTACATGTATATTAAGGATGTAGAAATAGAGTAAAACTATTTTCTTTAAAAAAAAAAGCACATTCAATAACTAACAAAATTATAATATTGATTTAAGACCTTCTTGGCCACACAAGTGAGTTAGTAGATAGCAAATATTATTTACCTGAACTCTAGACTCTACCAAGTCCAATCTCAGCGCAAGAGCTTCCCGCATGAACACGTCTGGATAATGGCTCTCATTAAAAGCTTTTTCTAATTCTTCCAGTTGCCATCCCGTGAAATTTGTGCGAGTTCTCCTCCTCTTACAACCAGGGCTATCCTTGTCTGGATCTCCTGAATCTACAGTGAAGGAGAAAGAGTTCGTCAGCACAGAAATTAATGCTACGTAGAATTATTTGAATTTTCTCGTCTAAATTTATATAGACAAAGTTCGAAATTTGCTTTTTGGTATAGAGATACAAAAACTCCAGTTTAACTGGTCTTTTTATGGAATTTTAAAAGTGAACTGTACAAATTTTTCGCCAAGCCATCACATCAGACCAATGTAAATAATATTAATATGAGACAGCGTAAAGAGCCTTACATATTCCTGTCGCCTGTACTCGTCCATTTAAAGCAGAAAATATAAGCTGTATTTACATAAATATGTATCTTGTTCTCCTCGGTATGTTTTATGTTTACAGTTTTATTTCTTGCTTCAATTCATGCTAACGAATTGTTTTATTTCTAAATTATCGTTTTGTTCTTTTCGTGTACTTGACGTTTTATTCAGCATTCTTACAACACGGAAGAGTGTCATTCGATCACACTGAAACACACGGAAATTAAAACACAAAATATAGCTTTCATTTTACCTCTGAAATGTTAGCAACGGTTCTGCAGCACGTTTTCCGAAAGATAAGCGATGAAGCTTCCTTGTCATTTTAAGTAAGTCGGCAACTGAATCCCCGTTCGTTGAAATAAAATAAAAACGCGTTCTGTTTTTACTCCCTTACCTGTGAGTTTGTACTGCTGGTTATCTCCATTCATGCCGCAACCAGAAGACAGTAGAGGGTTCGAATTGACCACGGAAGCAGTGCATGAACCATTCAGTAATCCGTCTATAGAGAAAGGAACAGCAGCCGCAGACTGGAGTTGGTGCCCGGCTAATTCGTATACATGATGGTGGCTTAAATGGTAGGGAAATCCCACCATCCCACTAAGAGAGCCTCCAAACTGGGCATGAGGGTGCTCTAGTATCCTGCTGTCCATCATCTCCCGGGCAAAAGAAGCCAAAGGCTGGAGGCTGGTTGTGGGAATTTAGAAAGCATGCAGTAAGAGTGGGCAACGAGGAGGAGACATGCTGTGGAGAGGAGGATGAGCTTTACTTTATCAACATCAACCTTCCAATAATTAGCCCAGGCTTTGGGAATTTGGGACCAATAAGAAACGTTAATCGGCTATGACGTAGGAGACGCGGTTTGAAAGCGTTTTCCATATCGATTGCTAATTATACCTGACATCCACCTCAATAAACAATATCAGAGCTGTCACAACAGGACAGAGGGGTTTTGATAAGAGCTACATCACAACTAGACGTTTTCTTTTCTTTTTTTTATTGAGAACGAGCGACGTGATTGATATCCAGTTAAACACAAAATAGACAGAGCGCAGATTTACATCTCACTCGTTCTAAAAACAATAATAGATTTCCCCCCAAATCAGTCAACAGCATGTTGTGCAGATATTTCAGAAGAAATGCTTTACGCGCTGAACCTTTAAAGTGATGTTTTCCAATTACAGAGAGACACTGGGCGTCAAGAAGACTGATCCAATAATAGGGAATTCATCACCTACCCTTCCTGAGCTGTCACATTGAATTTAAAAGTACAACCCCCTTCGTATCTTCTCTGCTTCCCGAATTCAACGCAATTTTTGAAGCTGATATGTTGGAGGCAATGAGAAAAGCGATCTTTACTTCCACATCCACTTTTGCAGTGCATTGAACAGATGATATTTAAGACTTATAATTATTAATTAGACGATCTCTCTTAATTGGCCATTGCTCCGTACTGTTAGAGACGTATACACACTTGCATACACACTCGGATGTAAAACGTAATATGTATGAGTTTGTATACGTGTTTTACAACAGGAGCCAAAATAAAGTACTCATTATAAATGCACCAAAGCACTTCCGACGTAATTCTCAAATAAGTCAGCATGCGATTGTTCGTGCAAAACCAAATGGGTTGATACTGTATCTGACATTGTTTCTCCTAAAATTAGCTAGCAACCATTAACATACGTAATTTCTTAACGCATGTATTAACGTACAGAAATATAAACGTTTTATATTTAAAACTGACACTTAGGGAGAATGATGTCACATTAAAATGTCAAAAAAAGAATCAGCCAATTTGTATACAGACATATACACAACGTGTATCTTCCATGTGAATGTAGCATCTGACATAACTCTTGCATCTACTTCGAATTCGCTAAAGTCTAGACTTTTATTCATAATTACCCTCTTTATGTGTACTTAATATAAACTGTGTCTACTCGACCAGATTTTGCCTGTAGCGATATCGCTTCACTTTGTGTTAAGTTTGTGAAGTGAAATGTAGGAAAAACGTGTTTCTGAATACTGAATGGTAATCAATCTACTCTGTATGAGTACAGGCTTTCTCTCGCTTCCATTACTGAGAATTAATTCGACTTTATTTATCCCATTTCTGAAGCTGACAGAATGTTAATTTGAGTTGAAATTTCTCTCGCCTCTCACTCTCTGACCCCTGGCACCCGGATTGGCGTGTTGTAATAACCTGAATCTTTCAACTGAAGCCCTGATAATTGTTACCTTATTAGCATGCAAATTGTTTAATTAATATTATTATGAAGAAGCATATAATCCGTTTGTCACTTGACCTCGAGTCCACATAGCAACCAGCTTTCTGCATTTCAATGTGTACATTTGAATCAACTCTTTTTAATGTTTCAGGATCCTTGTCTGGCTTGACAAAACCTTTTCCTGTACAAAATCTGCCTTGAATGGTACGAGTAGCCGTTTGATGCGACTTTCTTTGTGTGTGGAAGCTTTTTTTCTCATATTTGCTCATTCTATACTAAATTAAGGAAATAGTTTTTAAATATATATTTATATTTATTTGAACATCAAAATCCGATAATTGCCTTCTTGTCATTTGCTCATAAAAGAAGCGTCTTAAAAGCCCCCCCTCCAGTCCGGAGCACAGCTCCAGCCAAACACGCGGCTCAATGAAAGGCAGCCCTTGACACGCAGTCCTGGGAGACATTGCATTTAAATCCGTTTTTCTACAGCCGAGTGACATTGTCAGATGCTAGCTTTAATTAACTTGATAATAAGACGTACACGGCTAGCATTCGGGGCCTTAGCTCGCCTCGTCTTGTTTCCCTTTCCATTTGAATTCTGGGGTTTTATCTTCGGCAGCTTTCGCTGGCCTTTTCAACGGCGAGCTGCAAAAGCGTTTAAATGTCGAATACATGAGCTAAGTAATAATAACTAAGCTAATAACAGGCAAAAGTAATCGCACGGGCTAGCATTCCTTTTTTAATGTTTAATAAATTGCGTAAAACTGAGATACACAACTGTGCATTCACATGTACGGGGACTAAAATCTATTCGGTAACATAAATTACTGGGGTAGGTTTTGCAGATTATAATGACTCCAAATTCTAAATATATTAATATAATTGGTTTCCAGATTTAACTAAAATATACCCATCTTTGGAAACTGTCCCTCAAAAATCACATGCACATAGCTACAGCGCTATTACCGCTTAAGTTATTGACGATGTGTACAGAAGGTGACTTTAAATGTATCATATAATTGCAAAGTAAATTAGAAATGGGGAACATTTATTTTATAACTGCCAAACTCATAAGGGAATTTAAAACGCATTACATATTGAAATTTGCCGTCTGATCTGAGATTCCGGGCAGGGATTAAAATGGAGAATAAACTAGCAGAGAGGAGATTCTTCACGGCGATTATAAACCGAGAATAAACATTACTCTTTGTAAGCACCCTAATAATGGAGTGAAGCCCATGAACTTTGGTATGTACCTAATAAATAATTTTGCAGTCTTCTGTCAGATACCTGTGTAAACTGGGCTCCCTCATGAGATACTGTTGATGGTCCTGACACCAGGCCTATCCAAACCATTTTAAGGAGATAGGCATCGTGCACTCATTTAAAACAATATTCATACAAACCGATTAATGTTATGGCAGGTGAAGACCACAAATGAACCCTTATGAGTATGCAGATAAGCTTTACCATGTTCGCTTTCCCAGCATATAGACCAGTTTACAGATTACACACACAGCTAAGGTGTAGTTCAAAGGAGAATTTGCCATGCATCTAATCAGGTTAAATTATGAATTTATTTATTTTAGAGATTATTTTAGATGTAGAGCAACACATGAAGAAAGCAAAAATGATCACCATAGGAAAAGCAGACAACTATAGCATTGATGGTGAACTCAGAGAGGTTATAGGAAACTTTTGCATGTGTAAAACATCAAAAAAATTCTCTCAGACTCACACTTAGCAGAGCTGTGAAGGATGGACAAAATTAAAAATATTCAAAAACAATGAAGAGCAAAAATCAGAATTGTTCTGAATATGGCATTCTCATGTGATCTAAGTTATTGGACATGGAAGTTGAACAATAAAGAATCAGGACTGGATGCATGTTGATGCCTCTTAAGAATCAATTCAGGACAAAGTAAACAAGCAAGTGAATTTTGGTCAAATCAAGCCTGAACTTTCACTTGATACACAGAGGAGCAAATTGAAACTTATTTTGGATGTATTGTGAGAAGACCCAGTGCACTGGAAGACTCTATAATGTTTGGAAAGTGCTGGAGGTAAACAAGGAAGAGGATGACCAGCACTAAGACTCAATCACCAAAACAATGAGTGTGCATTTGGGAAGCCGGATGACTTGGACAGAAGACAGAACGTTCTGGATGAATGCCATCTATATCGCTGCCAGAAGTCAACATCAACTTGACAGGA
>JAABNY020000095.1:24105753-24116390 GCA_015164015.2 Brevimyrus niger
GTAATTAAACCCTGTTGTTACCCTCAACTGGAGTTCTCCTGCCTCCCTTGTTCGTGCAACACTCACCGTACGTTACACAAGGTTTTTTGAGTGAATATAGGGTATTTTGAAGGTGCTGAATTCATAATCACATTACTTTTGCTGAGTTGGTTCTAGTTTTAGAGATAATGGACATCCATGAAAATAATGCATTCTCCCAATGTGACTTGTGTGTGATAACAAATGCAATAGCCTTTGGTCCGTCTTTCGACTCTTTAACAGTGTCTTAGGTAATGAAAATGAATGAAATGATGAGGAAAGTCTGAAAATAAAATTAAAGTAAATTTCACATGTGCGTGTTTGCATGTTCATTTACTGCTGTTACTGTGGTGGTGAATATTTACAAAGATCAAATCTGCCAAGTAAGGAAGGGCATCATTGGAACACATGTCTAGTATTTAGCCATTGAAATGCTTGTGATAGGGCCATGAAAAAATGTAGTTTGGCCAAAAGAAGGGGATCCATTTCGGCTTCACAAATGCAGTGAAAAGAAGATGTCCCTGGGTTTTTCACCTTTTTGACTTCACCAAGTCCATATATTTCACTATAGAGGGCCAGACTTCCAATGCTCGTTCGACAGCTGGCAAATTTTCGAACCACCGACGGCCACAGAAAGGTAGAGGGAATCTTGAGGATGATGTTGCAGCTGTGAAGTCCTCTCTTCTAGTTGGTGCAGAGTGGAAAAGAAAATGTAGAGCTTTGAGCACTTTCTCCACCATCCACACCTCAAAACCAGTCTGGAATGAGTTGTGAAGGGTATGTAGGCCACAAATTCCTACAATTACTAACTGTGTCCCATGAAATTGCACACTACAATGTGAATGTCATCATTGGACGTATAGGAGTGATGTCGGCTAACCATTTGCAAAGCCCATAGCACTTCTGCTTTCAGTGTGTCGGTTGAGGAGAATATACTGAAGGCATTGCTTGTCATGAGATCCGAAGACACTGCCAAAGCGGGTGTAGGCCTATCTGTACAGGTTGCACTTGCAAGACTGGCAAACAACTGAATGGGGACAGTTGTCCGACTTTTGACAAAACGCTTGTGCTGCTCTCCCCTGATAAGAGTCTATGGTTTTTTCTATTGACATTAATGACGATTAATAACTAATTAATGTTGTACTATTTAATCAAATCATACATAACTTTCTCCTGCCACTGTTAAATATTCTAAATTTCTTTTTTGCATAATGTTAGACTGTTTACTTACTAGCTATAACTAAAATAAAAAATATTCCTTCAATTTTGAATGCTTTCCAAACGTGTTGCGTTAATTGACTAATATCTCAGAAACTAGAGCCAATCTGGCAAAACCGAAGTCATATTCTTATTCAGCACCACAGACTTAATATAAAAACGTTCAGACGTTGTTGGCACCAAAATCACTGTAGACCAGTGTTATTCATTTAACATTTAGCAGTTTCATTTAATAACTGATTGGTTAGATTTGGTCTGTTTGGGTGGGCTGAGTATCCATTTACGTGGGTCCTGCCCACAGCCTGCGCGCCTGTAGCCATGCCCCAGTGCTGAACCGTTTACGACTGTGATATTCAAACAGAAGTGTCAATGAAGATAACAAGAAAAAGAGCTCTGAAGTGAAATATCAGAATCTACTGTATACACACTCACTCACACACATATATATGCTACTGTTCCAAAGAAAATTTAATGGGATGTTGGTGTAAAACTATGATTTTATGCCTAATTGTGTTATCTTCTAAACTTCTGCTAAAATCACCCCAGTACTGCAGTAATCGTGCAACATACCGCATGATCACTAGTATACCGTGTTTGGCTAATCAACACCTCATTGAATTAACTATGTTAATTAAGTGAGCTGAGCTGGTGGGGAAATTTAACAATGACATGAAATCATTGGGGTGCCCCTGAGGAGATGTTTTGGAACCACAGTGTTGTTCTTCTGCCCATCTAACAAGATATCCGTAATTTTTTTAGAACCAAAGTAACTCTGCTTTTTATTGTGTGTTGTGTTTTGGTTGTCTTCTGCTTACCCTGTGGCTTGTACTGCGAAGCGGGGTTACTGGGTTATCGGGGTAACTTGTCGGATAAGCCAGTAACCCTGCTTCACAGTACAGGCCACTGATCAGGGCGATGTGGTACCTTTAGTCCATTTAAGGCAGCACAGGATATCAAGGCTGGGAAACACCCTATACGGGAACATGTACTGTAATTACATAAGCCACTGACCCCCTACCACCTTTAGTTTGATGGGTAAACATATTTTCTGTAAAGGAAGTATCTTTACGAGTCACAAAAATATACTGATAACCCTATTCCGCTGTCCATTAACTCACTCTCAATAAATGTGAATCATTATTTGTAGGAGCACACAGTAAAATGCACTTGTTGCTGTTATTATTATTATTTGAGATAATTTGCAATTCCCCCAAAACAGATGTTTTAAAAATTGCAAATATTCATTTGTTACCAGCTTATGGCGGATTAAATTTGCAACGTTTCCCACTGGGCGACAATGCCCAGAAAGGGAAAAGGCAGATATGTAGGATCATGCACACTGGAGCGCGACGCGGCGCAGCATGATGACGAAATGACAGGCTGTGCTTTTAGCTGCATGGGGGGATAAATAAGGCGCAAAACATGCAACGAATAACTGTTTACGGCTATTATATAGCTACCGTTTATAGCTTTATAATAGGTTATTAAAGTACCTTGGCGTTGCATTGCAATTCACAGTATTACTCATAAATGTAACAGCAATGTTTGTGACCACGAAGGATGCACTGGACTTACTTGCAGCTGGCAAAATGAATTAATGATGCAAAGTAGACAGTTATTTTGGTAGCGATCAAATTGCTTTCGGTGAAACTTACAGCTCTCCCGGGCTCCTGGTGTCATCGAAATATTTGTAGGGACGACTCAAGTGAATCCAGTCAGGCTAGGCTAGCTGTTTGCATGGCCATGGATGCATGCACCTTATCATGGGGAATTAAGGCTCTGCCGCGTTGACATCGCAGGTTCGGTCTGTTTGGGAGTCTAAATTAACGGAGTTCGGGAATTAATGCTTAATTTCCCACATGCCCCCATCGGTGCAAATGTGGGTCGAGAGGAAGTCATATTAGGCGGCATGCTAAATAGCCTCATGCGTTTCCCTTATAGAAATCCAGCATAGGATGAAGTGGGAAATGCTTACAGGGCATCGGTTAACTGAAACCCTGCATCGAGATGTAAACTGGCACGGTACACGCAAAAAGATACTTTTCAGCTAATATAGGATAATTTTTTAATTCATATTTTTTCGTTAGCCAGCAACCAGTGAGTGTAAGAAGGTAAGACAGGTAAGGATATCCTTATGGCTGAGCTACGGAGAATACAGCTGACCACCCTCTCAAGCAACGTCCCGCTGCCCGCAAGTTTACTAAAGATCCCGGCAAAGGAGGACGGGGCTGTTGCAGCCGCTTTGCAGAACGGAAAAGTGGAGACCAGCTTAAGGCTGGTTCTCGCCCTTTTCGAGCCCGATCAGAGGCGCTGTCCGGAGTTTTACTACCCTGAACTTGTTAAGAAAAAGGTAAGTGTCACACCGGGTCTTGGGACACCACTCTGCTGTCTCAGTCTTTGCCCTTTAAGGTCTTGATATTTGTGTAAGTACTTTAATTGATGTTCCACACGGTAACAGGTTTTCTGTACATCGCTGTAAACTTTTCTAATCCGCTCGGCGATGCTATAGAAAAATTATTAAAAGAGCATAATTGTTCAAGTGCATTTGTAAAACCGAACGTTTAAGTGGTCAACCTGTTTTTAGAGCAATGCGATCAAAGAGTCAAGTAAGAGTTTGGAGGAGGAGAGTCAGAAGGAGGTCGAGGCCCTGGCGAAGAAGTTTGAAGAGAAATATGTGAGTCTGAACTTTTTTATATGATCAAGGCTGTAAAATGTTTTCGATCAGCAGTGTTCTGTTACTGAGTGTCTTTCATTATTAGGGTGGAAGTAAACGGAAGAAAGATCGCATGCAAGATTTGGTTGATATGGGCTATGGATATGATGAGACCGATTCATTCATTGATAACTCGGAAGCAGTATGTCCTTTTTACGTTTTTAATACATTGCAACGTGTATCTAGGAATGTGCATATCTGAATTCTGAATATTTGTCAAATTAGTAGGACGACCCTGTTTTAACCTCATCTTTGTTGCAGTATGATGAGCTTGTTCCAGCCTCACTTACAACAAAGTACGGAGGATTTTATATTAATTCGGGGACACTACAGTTCAGACAAGCTTCAGAATCTGAGAGTGATGACCATATTAATGATGAAAAGAAGAAACTAAAGTCCCCAAAGGTACGGTTTTCCTTTAAAAGTTTCTAAGCTTTTTTTGAAATTCATTTTATGATCTTAGGAGTTATTATAATGGAACATCGAAACAAAAGACAGCCGCCTTTCCTGTTATGTCTACTTGTCTGCAGAGGAAGAAATTAAAAGAGGGGGATGTAAAATCAGTCAAGAAGAAAAAGGAAGGCCAACACAAAAAATCCAAGATGGCTAAGACTGGGTGAGTCCAGCTCATTTACTGTGTGCCGCCTATCTGGCACGTGCGCTTTGCAGAAACACATCATGGTAATCGATGTTCCCCGATGGGCATGGTGCTCATTCCCCCCCATTTTCAGGCTTCCCAATTACATGATTATTTCTTCAGTACCTGCCTCAGGCCTGGGTTGATGCCATCTCATTTGCTTATTGAATCCCTCAGAAAGCTTGCATTCGTCGTCCCCCCCCCCACAAAATATGACACATTGTCTTTATTGTACAGTCAATACATAGCAGGCCATAAATCTGCAACGCCTATATTTTGCTACCTTGTGTTGTTTGAGACTAAGTTTTTGTTTCCAATGCTAACTTCTCTACTTTATCCGTGAATCTAAAATTTGCTGTGTTTTGTGAGAATTTTAGGTTTCAGACAAAACAAGCAAATTTTGAGGTCTTACCTGCCTTCCAAACGGTTGTCCTGAGTTTGATACCCAGCTAACGCGGCAAACCTTACGTGGGCTGCGTCTGGCTCAGTGGTTAGGATGCTGTGGTTATGAGGCGGTCACTGGTTCAAATCCCAGGTGCACCTGAGAGGTTTCAGCGTTGGGCTCCTGAGCAAGGCCTTCAACCCCCGGCAGTGACTGACCCTCCTTTCCACACTCAAAAAAACAAAAAAAACTGTATGTTACTCTGGATGGAAGCTAAATTAATAAGATGTAGATCTTCAGCTATGCTGCTATTTCAGTCTGGCATTCTCTTCCGTTTGGCCGTTTGCTGATTTTCTTAGCCTACGCTGCGGTTCACGTCCGCTTTTCTTGCCTCTCTTTCTGAAAAGAATCGTGCCGCTCAACGCGACGGAGGAGAGGAAGAAGAAGAGGCACTCCGGCACCGTGGCTGTCAGCGAAATGCTGAAGAGATTCGAGAAGGCCAAGGAGTCGCTGCCGAGAGAAGAAACCAAGCCGGCCCCTAGCGTGGCCCCGCTGAGCCGCGAGCCGGATGTGGGCCTCAACGTCACCGACCCCCTGCTCTCCCTCATCGGCTCCACCAACGAGAGTGACCTCCTGCAGGCCGCCAGCACCATCGACTTTGACATCGATCTGGACAAACTGCTGTACGAGTCCCCAGAACCGAGCCCCCCCGGGCTGGATGAGAACAGCGATCCTATGGCTGTGGGCCAGCCGCAGAAGCAGCCCCCCCCCTTCCCCGAGGGGCTCCCCCCAGCACTGGAGAAGAGAATCAGAGATCTGACTCAGGTGCTTTCTATGTCCCTATTGATCTAAAAGTCGGACCACGCTTTGAACTTGAGTTTCCTGAGGTAGCATCAAGTCTGTATGCCTCAATGCACTTAACTGTTCTTCTGGGAACTTAACATACTGAAACTTCCTAAAAAAGCAAGACAAACCTGTATTTTTATGTTTTCTATCTCGAAGCCATTGGGCATTTTGCATGCTGTCTCCCTGGGTTACACATATTTCCTGTAGCTTCTCTGGTTTCCTCCTGCTGTTTCGAAGATGGATGTGATGCCCTTAAATTGCATAACCGACCTTTTTACATTTTCAAAGAGAAATTGCTTGTTTAGTGCACCTTCTTTCCAGTGGAGTCAGTGAATTTAAGGGAACAGTACTTTGTCCACAATTTTTACCATCGAGTGTTTCAGAACCTTTTATCCCTCATAAATTGCTTTAATAAACGTTAGTCCCCTACATTCATATAAATTTAATAGCGTTTTAATTAGACTTTAATCTGGCACAGCAGGTTAGTCTTCAAGGCTTCTTGCTTGAGCCTCCACTCCATTTGAACACCCACTCTCTCTGACCTGATGCAGCATCTGTTCTGTCCATCCTCTGCACTGAAGGCTCCCTTTATGGGAAAATAAAAGCCAGCTGACTCTCTTTATGACCCTGCAGGCTGCCAAAGGCTCAGAGGGGGAAGGAAAGCAAAAGTTTTTCACTCAAGACGTGAACACGATGCTGCTTGAGTAAGTGTTTCGAAGCCCGTAATTGATTTGTTTGACCGTTGCGTACTGAATGAGGGTATCTGATGCGATTTTAATCTGCCTCGTTTTTGGCCACCAGCATTGAGATTCAGTCCCGGGAGCTCAGCAGTCCAGTTCGCTCGGGAATTTACGTCTACCTGGCCTCTTTCCTGCCGTGCAGCAAGGACACACTCGTGAAAAGGGCCAAGAAACTGCGTTTGCACGAGCAGGTATGACGGCCGGTCCGAGTGGTGCAGCCCAGCGGTCTCCACATTCCTCCCTGCCCTGGGGGGGTGGGCCGGCCTCTCTGATGCTGGTGGGGTCTCTGAGCAGCAGGTTATGGAGTATAGGGAATGCTGTATCGAATGATGGTCATGTACTACAACAATATCACCCGTAGTTGTGGCATTGTGGTGGCATTGTGTAAGATCTCCCACTGGGAAGGAGAATTTCACAGTGCATTTTATGCCTCATCTTATTCAAATTTATGTAGATTTAGTAGCACTAACTATAAAACATGGCTGAAGGAGTTTTATTGCAATCTCCTGAAAGGTGTATATATATAATAAAAAATAAAAAAAATTGGGACCAGTCCGCTGTTGGAGACACATTTCTTGTTAGGGCAATAACTCAAAAACTATCAGACAGATCTTTTTCAAGCTTGGTAGATCAGAGGGCAGAGAGGGAGTCTGCAAACTAGAGTCCTGTATGGGCCTGCAATTAAAGCCTGAGAGCTTGAGATCAAACCCGACCCAGCCTGAATAGTACTAGCAAATCTAAAACCTGCATCTGACCCCAACCAAAAACAATGGAGATATAAAATTGGAAGCTGTATAAAAGCCTTCAACTTAAGGCTCAACTTAAACTGTATAAAAGCCTTCACACATCATAATTCACTGAGGCTGCAGCCTGCCAAGACGTATTATGATGCAAAATGCTGCATTCAGAAGAGTAACATTAGCCAGCCTAGTTACATAGCTTAGCAAAGCACGGAAACCTGTTAGTGCAGCATGATAATGATTATAATAAGCCATTTGGCTTACGGCTTGTTGCAAACTTCAGACAGGAACAGTTGCTCTTTCAAATGAGCAGAGGACCTAACAAAGCACAAAAAGCCATTTGCACATAAAAATGACCTTGCATGAAAAAAAAAAAACTAAAGTAGACCCCACCCAAGGCTGAAGCTGAACAAAAAAACAGATTCTGAAAGCTGGTGCCCCAGATCATCGGATGATTTTCTGAATATGCCAAAAAAACGGTTTTTTTTGGGTTTTTTTCTTTCCCCATCAGTTATTCAGTGGTCAGCATAACGTACTGCGGACGAACTGCCTCATACTGCTCATCAAAATTTAAATCTCACTATGATAATCTTGTCACTTTGCCCATGTCCTAGTAAATGCCTGATTACAACTCACACACAGTTGGCTGGTGGTTGGAGGTAGGAAGAGTGTTTTAGGGTCGGTTTAGTAAGTATTATGCTGATATTTTTGCTTTGCCACCAAGATTCCAAAATACTATAACAGTGTTACATTGTGGAAATCCCACCAAATCACCATAAGCTGTGGTATACTTCATGAAGAGTGTGATGATGTGAAAAGCCAGACATTTTCCAAGCATGGTGTAGGGGGGCTAAAGGTAGAGGTTGGGGATGTGGGGGGAGTAGGGATTAGATTGGGGCTGGGGGGCGGTCCAGGGAGTACATTGTTGTCGTTCCAACAGCTTTTAGTTTACACTTTATTTTGTTAATTATTAAGCTTTATGTGAATGTAAGCATATTCTGTGTGACTGGATAATCTAGCAGTGTAGCTTAGGGTGGCTTCTCAAGGCTGGGCTGGTTGATCCTTAACTACTCAGACTGCAGGCTTTGGCTTCCTGAGTCTGTTTTAAATGAGTAGCACCTTCCATGCAGCATCCCCTCCCATTATCCCACGTTTTCGTTTGAATGCTGCTGAGCCCAGTGTCATGGTTCCCATGGTGGTCAGTAAAACCTGGGGGCCAGAAGCTGCAGGGGGGGCCACCACCAGGGGTCCCTCGAGTTGTACATTTACATTAGAGCATTAGAGGCTGCTGGCTTCGCTGTCCCCCCTATAATATGACTATTAATATTTAATATTCAATTACTAATAAATGAGAATACAGGTTAGTCTTCATTTCCATGAAATCAACTTCTGTGAATCTGGGCTTCCACGACTAATATCCAAGATGCATAGTTTAAAGAAGCGCTAATGCAAAAAAGATGGAAAACTGTAGGGCTTGGTTTATATCTCATTATGTATAATGGGCCACTTGAAAGGTCACAATCTGAATATGCTAATAACGGTAAGATCTCTAAGTACTTTTGAAGTCTAGGTGAAGTGATGATGTTATCAACAGCCCTTATTATCCTGATGCTTAAAAGCTCTCTCAGCGGAGACCGTTTTCATTAGGCTTTACTTTCAAAGGCATTTAATTAATACAAGGCAACCGACTCAATCACTCTGATGCTAGATGGATATCTGTGACGCTGTCACCATGACAACCCCTTCCCCCTCCCTAGGACGGCCGTCTCAAAGAACCACTTCAGAAGCTGAAGGATGCTATTGGTCGATCGATGCCCGAGCAGATCGCCAAGTACCAGGAGGAGTGTCAAGCTCACACGCAAGCCAAGTTTGCCAAGTACGTGTGGATCTGTTTCTCTGAGTTTTAGTGCCGGTGGTTTTAAGTTGAAGGCTGCAAACTCTTTTATTCTGCAGGATGCTGGAGGAAGGAAAGGAGAAGGAAAAGGTGGTTTCAGATGAAGACGAGGATGAGGAGAAGACTGGGAAAAGGGTAATGGGACCCAGGAAAAAATTTCAGTGGAATGAAGAAATCAGGTGATTTTTAAGGTCATATACGCGTCATGTGTGCTGTTTTCTGCTTAAGATGGGACAAATCTGTAGCTTTATTGTGTATTTGCCTTTGGGCTATCATTATGATTCTATCAATAATTGTGTAATCTACCTATTTAATCTGACAATTTATCGAATAATCATTTTTAATATAATATCGTAAACTTTGCAGTTGCCATTAGGCAGGACAGACTCTGTTGGTTGATAATAAGTATGTTGAGTAATATAGTTCATTTTCTCCCCCTAACTATGGCAAAGACTACAAATATCGCAATGTACACAAAAATAATATTATACGGTTATTATGTACCGTATTATGTAAAATGACGTGGCTAAGCAATGAGGCTGGGGCCTGTTTCACAAAGCAGGATTACTTGCTTAGCCAAATAACTTGGTAGATTTAAGGTAGTCTGGGCTAAATAGACCTTATTTTCATCCAGTTACATTTAGCCCAGACTACCTTAAATCTGGCAAGTTATCTGGCTAAGCAAGTAATCCTGCATTGTGAAACAGGCCCCTGATCTTCATTTTAGCAGCGACCATTTTGATATAGGAATCGTAGAAGGTAGATTAAGCTAAATGGTTTAAGGCAATGTGACGTCAAAGATAGGCTAGGCTACTCTGCGAGACTTAATGGCACAGAGTCCTTTGAACTTGAATATCTTATTTTAAGATTTATTTGCATTGCAGCAGTACTGTGGTGATATTTAAGTTCTTGTTTGCAATATCGACAGTCGATTGCTTTTTCATTTATTTTTAGTATGAGGTGTTTCATCACAAATTATACTTTCACTCTTGGCCTTAATGTGCCATCTCCGTCACCCTAAGTAATCGAGAAGGAAAACTTTAATCGATGCTTTTTAGTAATCAAGTAATCATGACCTTTCTAATATGGGTAAATCCATCCATCATCTTCCAAGCGATTCACCCTGGTCTCCAGCATAGCTATCGCAGGTAGTATAGGGCACGTGGCTGGGGTACAACCTGGACAGTATGATATGGCAGTCTAAAGAGGCATGTGGAAAGAGGGAGCGCCCTTGAGTGTCTGTCTGTGAAGGAGCTGATGTGGTGGTTTGAGGGAAGGGCATGCGTCTGTGAGGGAGCTAATGTGGCGGTTTGAGGGAAGGGCACATGTCTGTCTGTGAGGGAGCTAATGTGGCGGTTTGAGGGAAGGGCATGTGTCTGTCTGTGAGGGAGCTAATGTGGCGGTTTGAGGGAAGGGCACGTGTCTGTCTGTGAGGGAGCTAATGTGGCG
>JAABNY020000095.1:24120580-24136032 GCA_015164015.2 Brevimyrus niger
GGGCGTCCCGCGCCGGGGAGGGAGAGGCGGCGGGAAAACGGGGCCGGGGCGGGGGGACTATGACCCGGGGGTGACCGGCCAGTGGGCCCACAGGGGGGGGGGGGGGGGGGGGGGGGGGGTGTCTCTCTATCTGTCTGTCCCCGCTCCCTGTCTTTTCCCGTGCATCCCGTCCCGCTGTGGACGCCATTCTCCCATCGCTGTCGCTGTGTGCACGCTGCACTCTGGATCTGGCCTGTCTGCCGTCTGTCCCCCTTTACCTGTCTCCCCTTGTTTTTTCTTCCCTCTCCCTCCAGGTCTTTTTGCCAGTTTGCGTTCTAGTCCCGTCCACCCACCACAGCTCGCTCAATCCACTCTCTCCCATTTACAGCAAAGTCTGCAAGGTAATCTGGCATGTGACCATTGTACCAGTGCCCTCCCGTTCAGCCCAGTACACTGGGGCAATATGGCTCATCAGCTTTGGCTTTGTATGTCTTGTGTATGTGTGTTTTATTATTTTGTCCTGCCCGGACAGCACTATGTATTTTGAAATGTTGAGAAATTTCTTTCCAATACATAACAAAATTGTCCTTCGCATTTTAATAGCTTTAGCAACTTTTTGTATTTCATTGGTTTATAGAATATTGAAGTTTAACCTAGAACCGATTTCTGTTGAATGTTGGGTCTGGCCTAGAATTTTAGGATAAACTTTCTTAATGAACACAGACTGTCTCCTTCAGTCAGTCTCAGGGTTATCTGCAATTGCATCAGTGCCCTACCAATAAAATTGTAGAATGTGAATTTGGTCTGGTGGAATGAACTTAGTTGCTGGTTGAGTGTCTACAAATCTATTGAAGTACACAGTTGTCTAATGCAGAATTGGGTACATTTTGGACACTTATTTGTCCAGCATCCCTGAAGCAATTGGGGTTAAGGGCCTTCATCAAGAGTCTGATGGTAATATGTTTATGTCCCACCAAGTTCTGAACCCACAACCTTTGGACAGGAGCACAAACCCCTGATCCACTGGGCTACACCACCCCAGGAATACTTTCCAGTCTGCATCAAATCACCAAAATCTCTGCGCAAATCCTTAACTGTCCTGTTGTTGCTAAATGTTTCCATTCTTGTTTCAGATGGAAGTCAAGTCCATGGCGAGGTCCCCAATGCGCAGAGGAAGGTGCAGTGACCCCGGAGGGTGGCAGGCGGACGAAGAAACATTCAGACGCGGTTTATATTGAAATAAAGTATTTATTTATCTCCCTGCCCGTTAAGCAACTTTGGTCATAGTGCTAAATAGTGACTTTCCATTAAAGATCATGATTATCATCTGAAGGTCCATAACACTCTAAATACCCCAACTACAGTTCTCATGTGTAACACATTTCATGTGATTACTTATCTTAGGTTGGAAGCATAATAAATAATTAGTGTATTAAAAGGACTTCTAGGTTAAGTACCTTTTTAACCACTCTTCAGTTTTAACGTACTTAATTTGTGGTGTTGCTTAGCTATGTAGTGTTTTTTCCACACTTCTCGCTCTGGGTAATCTAACCTGCTTATTGAGGGTAAATACCGACCCACAGTATTCCGCTTTCTACCGTAAACGTGTTGAGCTATTTGCCAGTATAATTAGGGGATCACATTTCAGATTTAGTTTTGATATTAATTTGATATTACCTGATGTCTTTCTGTCATAAAGTGCAAAAGTTTATTCTATAGCTTTTTTAAATTTGCTTGGGTATTTAATTTATGTAGGGTTTTTTTTGTTGTCATCTTTAGCAAATGTTTTTGCACAGTTGAGATTCTAGCTATTATTATTTGACTACTGCAGCCAGTGTTAATATTACCTTTAGGACTCCGGTCCCGTAATCCAGTGCATCCAAATCCAGTTCTCGGGGACCCCCAGACGGTCCACGTTTTTGTTCCCCCACAGCTGGGTTCCTAAGAACTGGGTTTGGATGCACTGCCTTAATCAATGATGATTTTGAGTTCTTTGAACAGCGAAACGTGGTTGTAAGCTAATTTATTATGTCTGCACTGTTCAAGCTCAGGAGTTATGGGATTATTTTTGAGCCATGTACTTGAATGTTTGTATATATATAACAACCCAATGCTCTACATCAATGTGAAATTGCACTTAATTCTTTATCATACTTGTTTGTAGTGGGATCAAATTTCAAGGCATACGAGGTCTGTCCAACTTGTATATAAAGCGCTTAATGTTTTGTATTTCAAATTTTTGCATTTACGAGATGCAAACTGTTCGCAAAATAAAGATTTTTTTCTGTAAAAGCATTCAGTCTCATATTTTTTTTCGTGTCCCTTGTGGGAAAATAGTTTTCATCCTTGGAAGTTCTGCACTTCAACCCTGTCTTAATTTCATCTGTCCATTTTCTGCACCCATCAGTCACTATAAATCTTGCAGTTCCCACAAATGAGAGATTTGGGAGGGCAGCGCAACAGTAATATTGCTTCTTTCTTATCTACTCTGCAGCGCTGGGCATTGTGACCGTGAGGCTAAACGCAAAAAAATGAACATACAAACAGTGTTATTGCCTATTCAATGGCTTTGTCTAATGCATTGGCAATCAATGTTCTGATCCGAGGGGATCATTTTTTTTCTTTTTAATGTTCTGGTCAATTAGCTTGCTTGTGAATATGAGGCTTGCTTGCTTTAAAGTCTGGTGAATTTTAACATGTTTCATGCGTGAGCTTGCGTCAGATTCATCTAAAGCAACTTGATAGCTGTAGTTGTCCAACTGGGGCCATTGAAATGCTCCTTCATAGATGCAAGAGATGAGCCTCAAATCACCAGGCTTATGCTGTGTTATACATCTATCTACTGTGTGTGTGCATGTTCGTTAGTGTTTAAATGGTTTTATTGGTTTCATCAACCCACCGGTTTTCATGGTGAGGGTAAAAACCCATTTTTTCTACATTTACTGTCATTTGTTTTGGCCCGAAACCATGCTTCCAAACTCTTCGATGCTCATTCCGTCGCCATGGTACTGCTGCACGTGTTCAAGTTTTATGCTTCCGGTGTTCAGTGCCTCCTCCACCGAGTACCACTTGCCCGTCTTTTTGTCATGGAGGACCGATGACTCTCCATCCGGGTCCCGTATTGTGATCTCCTCCCAGTCGCACTCCTGGCTTTGCAGTCTAACAGACATGGTCCAGTCTATGAGTCCCCACCTGTACGCCTCTTCCGGCTTCAGCTCCTGGTGTGTGTTTGGGTCAATGATCCTAATGGCCCGGCGATGATAATTTTCCCTATGTTCCTTCTTGATTTTCACCCCTGATAACTGTTTCTTCAACTCCTCAATTTCTTGGTCTTTCTTGTCATCAATGGCCTTGAGGTT
This sequence comes from Brevimyrus niger, assembly GCA_015164015.2. NCBI lineage: Eukaryota > Metazoa > Chordata > Actinopteri > Osteoglossiformes > Mormyridae > Brevimyrus > Brevimyrus niger. The sequence continues at coordinate 24,123,919 of JAABNY020000095.1, forward strand.
TGACAGCTCCTGCTGAAGGGAGGCCAGTTGTGTCTCCATGATTTCCCCATTGTGTGACTGAGGCAGATTTGCTATGTTTCCGTTCTTGTTTAGCGTGGTCTGATATTCCCCACCACGTCTCTCAATTTCCTGCTTCAGTTTTTGGTTCTCCTGATATAAATTATTGTTTATAGTGTGAATTTCTTCCAGCTCTTTGTTAAAGTCTTCATTCATATTTTCCATGTCCGATAGTCTGCGGTTAACATCTGTTAGATGGTCATTTAACTCATGGTACCGATTCTTCTCCTCCTCTAAGCTTTTCTTCAGCTTCTCAATCTCCAACACTGGGTCTCTCTTTCCTTCTTCAGAAGGGACTACATCTTCCTGTGTTGCCTGGAGCCGCAGTAATGAGTTTATCTTATCCTCCAACAGAATTCGCTTGTCACGCTCTTCCTGAATTTGTTGCTTGAGGAGAATATACTCCCGTCCATCTTGGGAGTCCTGTGGAAGGGCTACGTTTTCTTTAACAATTTTCCCATCATTTTCTTTGTTCTTGACTTCGAGGTCATTGAGCCGATCTTTCAACATCTGTAGCTCCATCTCGGCTCTCTTCCGGGCTTTTTCTTCTCGCTCGAGCTCCTCCAGCTTAACGTATGAATCAGAGTTTTGACCTTGGAGCTCACACAGATCATCTCCAAGGGCTTCTCTTAGTCTCGTTCCATTGGTGATGCTCTCAGGAAAGGTGGAGCACTCAGACTTCATAAGTGGGTCTTCCTTCGGGTTACCGACTTCCTGCCGGTCCACGTTATCCTGGGCCAGTAAGAGTGATGTCTTCTGAAGCTGAAGATCTGACTTCTCTTTCTCCAAGTCTAAATACTTGCTCTCTTCTTGAATAAGTTGTTGACTGAGAGTTTCTAACTCCTGCTTTGCATCTGAATCACCGTGATTCTGAATAACTTCCTTTGTAATCTCTTCAGTCCTCACCAGAAGCGTTGCAGCCTTACATGTTTGAATCGCATCTCTAAGTTTAAGAATTTCCAAATTACACTTCTCTATTTCATGGCCTTTGTCTAGAATTTTGTTCCTTAGCTGTTGCACTTCTGTTTCCTTGTCTTTCTCAGTCTCAGGGATGGTTCCTGTGGCCTCATTGTTCTTAAATCCTCTCAGTTTCTCCTGAAGGAGCTCCACTTCTTCTTCAGTCCGTTTTCTCTTGGTGGTTTCTTCACGTATCTGCTCCTGTAGCTCTCTACATGATTTCTCAAACCCTGCCTCATTGACAGCCTTGGAGACGTCTTGTTCCCTGTCCTGTCCATTGCTGAGTTTCCCTTTTGCTGCATCGTCCTCCCTGTTCTCTGTTTCCAGGCTACAACATTTTAAACTGAGCAGCTCCAGCTCCTGTTGTAGGTCCTGGTTCAGCCTCTGCTCTTCAGACAGCCCCAGTTGGACTTTTTGGATCTCTTCTTCCAGCTTTCTCCTCATGGTGATATCTTGTGGTTTTTCGCCTTCCACAACAGGTATTTCAACCTGAGTACTTTTTTGTTCTGGGACGCTCTGCTGTGACATGGGAAATAAATGTGTCATTATCATGGGATTTCTTTTCTCACCTTCTTCATATATCGCAATCTTATTTTGTCAGTGCAATTTTACTATTAATATTACTCAGTATGACATGAATGTCCTTGAAAAAAGCTGAAATATTTCATGTGCATTTTCTTACTATGTAAACAAATAAACAAATATCAGTATGCATTTTATCTTATACACAGATTACATGTTCCATATACAGTGGTACCTCAGAACTCGAATTTATTCTGTTCAGAACTCCGGATTGAATCCTAAAAAGTTTAAGTTGTGATCGAATTTTCGCCATAAGAAATTATGGAAAACCAATTAATTGGTTCCCAGCCCAAAAAAAATTACACCTAAATATGTTTTTTTTTAGCATTTAAACACAAAATGAACCGGATAAAACAAGAAGAGCATATACTATACTAAACACATCTAATCACATTTATCAAAACAGTCATTTGTAAAGTAAGAAAATAAATGTATTCAAACAATGTATAAAATAAAAAAAAACAATGTGTCCTGCCCAATCATCTGCTGCTTCCATGTGCCACGCAATGTTACAATATTATTATAATTAGATGTATTTTTACTGTCTCAATATATGTATTCCGCTAGTGTAAACATGCACAGTGCTATCACAGCGAATGCAAGGCTGAGACTGAAGCGTTACCCTTTGTTTCCGCTGAGAGACGTGCTGCGTGACTCATTTCCCCGTGCGTACAAGTTATCTTAGGTTGGCGTTCACAGTTTGACTTCTGAGATTCAGATCAAGTCCTAGCTAATTTTTTTTCGGACTGGTTGGTTCGACTTTTAAGAAATTTGACTTCTAATGAGTTTGTGAACTGAGGTACCACTGTATTTATCCGAAAGTAAAATTCATTACCTGGTTTAACAGATTTAGTGCATAGTCGAGGCTTTGAAGTCTGTGTTTGTTTATGGCAGAAGCTTCCAGAAATTTGAGTTCTAACATAGATTCCTGCAGAGTGGTAATATTCATGAGTACTTATACTTATAAAGACATAATTACACATAATGTTAATTATTCACATTATCATGTTATTTTCAAGTTCAAATCAGTATTGTGCAAAAATACTGTGGATTAGCAATGTATTTATTGTACAATTAGCCATTTCACCTCATTTTTGAGACTGGAAGCTGTACGTTCAAGCATATTTGTGTTTTTCATGACCAGACCATCCTCAAGGTCAAGGAATGTGTTCAACTGACGTGCCTGAGTTTCATAGTCCTGAAAAGTTTAGAAAATTAGAAGTGAGAATATTGCAAAGGCCAAGCATTAATCAGGGAGTGACAGAAGTTAACAATTATTTGCTCTTCCCATTTATAAGATCATCCCCCTAACCTCGACAGCTTGCTGGTACACCCATGCATTTCTTAAAATCTCTTGCAAGTCCGATTGTTTCCTTGCAATATCAGCGATCAGATTCTGTGGCAGAAAAAAGGAAACATCATATCAAATCCTGAATGAGACATACTTAGGAATGAGAAATACTTATGGAAGGTCATTGGACTTAAACTGCTTGTATCAGAAAGCAAGCAGTTTCATCTCATCTTGTCTTGTTCCAGTTCTTACTTTTTGTTGTTTCAGCTTGGAATCCAGTTCTTGGGCATTGTCTGTGTCCTGGGGCTCATAGCTGGGTAGCCGGGAAAGCCAATCGTTTAGCTCGTTATACAAATGGCTGTAGTTGTTTAAAGCAGCTTTAGCTTTTTGTAGACTCTTAGACCTTCCAGAGAAAATGAAACAGGTGGGTTTGGTTGTGTAATAGCTAAGTGAATGACGACATTGACAGATGTCCCAAACGCCCAATACCACCAGCTACTGCATGGTTCTGTGCTAGACAGCTTGCTCACCTGGACTCAACTTGCTTGTTGACAAGTTCTTGGTGCCTCCTGAGTCTGTGAACCTCTGCCTGCTGCCTGCTGATATCAGGACAGTGCTCCTGGACTTTGCTGACTATGCCTTCACAGCAGGACCTGAGGGTTCCAAGATTGATCTCGGCCTCGTAGAAAGCAGATCTTTTGGATTCCAGGTCAGAGCATATTGTCTTTGAAAACAGAATAATTTAGCTGCAGTAGTTATCGGCTTGAGTTGTGCGTGTAATTTTATGTAGTTCTTGGTCACATGTCAAAAAAGACGTTCCTCAATGGAGGGAAATAAAAGCTCCTAACAGGAGAATTTTGTATTTGTTATGTTGCTCAATACGATCAATTTTAAGAATATACAGTCTACTTTGCCATATGCCATAAGTTCCACTAACATATTACTTTATCCATAAAGGAGAACCTGTACAGTAGTTAACCTTCAAAATCTATTAAGAACTTACAAAAAGACACTCCTGCAGTCTTTCAAGGGAAGACAAGTCCGATGGCATAACTTGCTCCTCCGCCAGAGTCATTTCGTAGGTGTTCAGTAGCTCCCCTATGGTGCTCAAAGAGCTTTCCAGTTTGCTGGAGTTCATAAACCTGTCGGACACAAGACAGGACAGTCATTGGATTTAATAAGCAGATCTTTACAATGCTCAGTTCATGGCAGTGACTTTGAGATGAAGAGCCATACTTGTCCTCTGCACAATTCAGCAGCGCGTTGACCTTGCTGTATTTATCGTTGGCCTCGTTCATTTTTGCGAAGAGCTGAGGGGCACCAGCACACTCAGGGTGAGAGTTTAGGAGCGTCTCCGCCTCTTGGACCTTGGACTTCTTCTCAAGCTCGATTTTCTTAATGCGAGACTTGATGTCCTACAATGACAGCAAACCTATTTATACTGAGAATTTAGTGTTAGTTAGTCATGATAACCATAATAAATAAAAGCATAACTGGGTGTGTAACTCTTGTCCTACTGAAATGTTTAAATAAAAAGTAAATAGTAAAAAGTTTCTACAAAATAACTAAAAAGTGTATTACCCTGAGGGCTCTGATCCGATTTGTACTGTCCTGGAATGGATTATTCCGCTGTAGTGGGGGTCTCAAAACAGTGTAGATGCTCTCTTCCTGTTTGTCGAGATCATTATTGATTTTCTCCAGGTTGGCCATCAACCGAAGACAAAGCTGCTCTTCACTGGCTTTTGGGTCCAATTTATAGTAGAAGCAGAACCAACAGGGTAGACATTACTTTTATCATTGACTGATCGTTTACTTGAATAATATAAATAATAGACATAGTAAAAATATACGTTTAAAGCTTATGTACCAGAAAGGCCCGGCGTCTCTTTCTTAAGTTCTTCTAGTCGTCTTTGTAGTATATCCTTGCTTCTAGAAATACTTTCTCTGATATCACTCTTCAGGCTAGCTATGCTACAAAGAGAGACGGTTATGGTAAAGTTACATTTGAGTCCCATATTGCAGAAGGTGCATAAACAGGTCAACGGTGTATATATGCACCTCTGGGAGAGAGCGACGGCCTCCGGGTCGGTAGGAGGAACGAGGAAGCACATCGCCGGGGCGGACAGCCGGCACCCTGCCCGGTCCAGCACCTTCCACTTCCGTCTGCCGATGCTAAGAAGGGTGTAGGTCTCACCTTGGATTATTGTTCCCTGTGTAAAAGAAAATCTGGGATACGTATCACTGACATACTCCAGTTACCTCTGCACTTCTACAGACTATGAATGATTATTTCTGAAATATTGGGGATTAAGGGCCTTTGCTCAAGGACACTTTAACTTAATTTATCTATGTCTTACTACTTTTTGTCTTTATTTATTACTCCCTACAATGTTGCTGATGTATCGAGTATTGTTTACATACTCTACCAGTCAAAGGTTTTTGGCACTTTTCCATTTATTTCATAAACTGCTGATTTTCTTTTTATTCTTGTGAAGCACTGGAAAGCTGAATGAACTATAAATGAAAATATAAGTCAAATAAAAGTTTAAAATATAAAATTTTTTAAATTTATAAAATAAAAGTTTATTTTATAACATGGAAAGAGTGTGTAACAGTGTTTGTCTGATATCTTATGAACTAGTGTGGTGATCCGGTGATCTAGACTGATCTTTAACTTTACTCAAACTTTGATTAATCAAAGATATGACAATTTCTTGCTAATAAACATACTCAAATAGTGAGCATACTGTAAATGCATTTCTTAGCAAAGAATATTGAGCGTATTTTAGGAAATGTTAAGTGAGTAACATTTTGCCTGGTAGTGTACATTCACATTGTAAACCTGTTCTTGAAGCTTACTTCTGATATAATGGTAATTTACACGGTTTACGTGCAGGGTTTCGGCTTAAATCAGGCATCAGTCCCCCCTTTTCACCAAAAATGTAGCCTATACAAGAGCCACCCATGGACTGAATTGTTGGGATGGCAATAGCACTGATTTGCTTTTTAATTGGATACATATAAAATGTTTTTATGCAGATACTGATATTTGGTGCCAGTCCCTTTATGGCAGGAGTGCGGACGATAAAGGGGAGGGATTACCTACATCCTACAGTACCTATCAAAAAGTGGCTCTTAGTCACACATACACACACAAGCCCCAAATTAACCTCCACTGTCACAGTGGTGTTTAACGCTGATTTGACCCAACCTCCTTCCGATCACAGGCACTGTGTTCTACCCCAATCACTCAGCTGCCCCTTGGGATTTCATCACCTAACCTCCTTCTGATCACAGGCACTGCCATCTATCCCACAGACCCACCGACCACCATTAGTTTTCTAGACTAAACAATTTACAGGGTAAAGTTTACCTTATTCAAATATATGTTTATTTGTTTTTTCACATGTGAGCAGTGAAATGAGAGGCCTTCAAGTGGCCTCACAGTGCTACATTTAACAAAAGCGACATTTTAATATATCATTTACAGTAGAAAACGGGGTGAGACAAACAGTATCTAGTGAAACAATGGGGGGGGGGACACGGTGCAGCATAATATAATGTCACATTTGGAGCAGTATGCTAAACACTCAGGCTCAAGTGACAAGGGAGAGGGCAGGTAACCTGGTCTGTGTGGAAATTGCACAGGGCCTCCACCAGGGGGAGCTCCATGGGCATCTTCCTGCGGACCTTCAGAGGAAGCACTTCCTGACTCTGCGCCTGCAGGACATCCACCCGCTTCTCATGCTGCTCCATAGCTCCCACCAAGACCTGGCTCACACAGGCATACGGGTCAGGAGGGCGTACCCCTTGCGGTCATGCATGAGGGTCAAGGAACTTCACAGGCGAAGGAGAAACTTAACTCACGTCGAGGTCTGAAATGAGAACATCTATCTGGTACGCGTCCTTGAACTGGGGGTTGTATCTGCGGCTCAGCTCTTTGTCAATCCTTTGTAACAGGTCCCGGACATCCCGTGCTTCCCTGTGAAACTGCACATACAAACACACACCCATCTCATCTGACAGTTTAAAAGGCAAAACAGTATCAACCCACACTACAAAACAGATCTCATTACACCGTAATTACTAACTGCATCAAAGTTACTCTACAGGTGAGCCTTCAGCTGGTTTTTACCCTGAAAACCCTGAAAATGATTATTATACTTTTAAATCGAGACGAGTGGTGCTGTGGAAGCTCCCTGGGTCCATAACCCTGAGGTTAATGGATCGGAACCATCCTCTATTAATAAGTCTTAGGGATTTCTGTTTTGGTGATGGTGTGTGGCTCAGAGGGATAAGTCTCTGTGCCAATGCCCAGAAGGTTGCTGGTTTGAGCCTGGCCTCTACAGAATAATCATACTGTACGCTCCCTCTGGGCTCCCTGCCAGTCATTCCACTTTTTTGCAAAAACCTGGACTGTCCTTGGGTCCCCGAGGACTGAACTGGCAAACACTGGGCTATGTGCTTTTGGGCTGCACTGACTCTGTGGTAATCCTCCATGTTCCTCAGGTGCTCTTCCTCGCAGGTAAGCAGACCACGGAAGTCCTTCCACTCTGCCAGTACCGCTTCCATGTGTGCCTACAGGAGAAGGTTGTGAGTGCCGGCACAAGGGGGCGCTATTCTCACTACGATCAGCCGTGGATGGATGGATGTACCTGAATAACGTTTACGGCCGGGTGGTTATCAGCTATGAGTGCTTCACCGTCATCAATCAGTTTGGAAACGGCAATCTCCTTCGATTCAAGACACTTGCTGATGAACTTCTGTTATGAACAACAGGACATCAACAACATAATATATTATCCAGGTTCCTAGAAGAACAAATCTAAACAATTCAGGGACCAAGGCAATTTCACACACCATTTACAATTCTAATGAATGTTTGGTTGTTTTGTTTTTTTTTTTAATTCTGAAGGCTTTTATGTTAGGTCATCTTCTCAAGGTTACGGCATAGTCACTTGCAAGTCAGAAACTTCAGTAAAACTTTACTTAAAGCACTCATAATGTATTCTAATGCATTGATAAAACATTATAAACATGACAATAACTATTTATAAAAAGCCATAACCTATTATAGCCATGTTTATTATTCATTATGAATGCCTTAGAAAGCTCTCACCTATAACATAATTCATTACAATTTATTATTGACTTGACTTGCCCTAAAGGCAAAAATAGTTCCCATTCTTCAGCTGCCATTCTCTGCAAAGGCGTGTAAATACATAAGTTCATAATGCATTATCAATGCTTATACTGACCATTATTATGCATTATGAATGTTTTATAAAGCTCTCATCTATAAATATGTACCTTCATAATGCATTATAGAGACATATACTGTCCATTATTATGCATTGTGAGTGCTTCAAGTAAAGTGTTACCGAAACTTCTAGTTACTTTATTTCCCTGAATGCCTGCCACCGTCAATACAAAATGAATGATGAATTATGCCTCGTATTGCTTCTGCCGGGATGGGTAATCAAGGTTGGCATCACTCCAGTCATTGCTGATACGTTCCTCCGCCTGCTGCTCCATCCAGAAGAGCTCGACGGTGCAGCGGACCATGTAGTCCCGCAAGGTTAGCAGGTGTCGGTGTCTCGCACTTGAGCTGACCTGGGATCAGAAATTATGCTTCAAGTGTAGTTTCATAGGCACCTGGTTTAGAACCATTGAGATGGAGATTCTAGGGAAATCAGGGCATTAATAGGTTTTCTTTGTTTTAAACAAGACACAAGTCTCCACAACTAACAGATTCACTCCAACAGCAGAACCGAGCTGTACCTCAGAAGGCTTAGTTACATATCTCTGGATGCAGAGTAGTTTTCTCGAGATTTTTAGAGTTTCAGTTTATTTATCGATTTTTGTCAAAGTATGCTCCAGGTTAGGGCATAATGTTAACTGAAGCGGTATGCATCTCAATTTTTATTTCAAGCAGTCTTTAATTCAGCAGAACAAAGGCAAACTACTTCTGATGCATTTTACAATCGCTCATCAATCTTCAGACTGGCTGTCCTGCAATACCGACTCGGCACTGACAACACTGCCTGAAGGGATTTCGCCCCTGTTTTATAAGAATTCATGCAACATCAAGAGTAATGTGCTTCTCATTTGTTTACAAGCTGTACATGAATGGACCAAACGTCAGCGGATTATTTAAACCATGAAACCTGAAAAAGTGAGACGGCTGGGTGTCAGCTAGGTGGTGTTAGATTCTGCCGGTCATCTTACAGACTAAACCAGAAGCGATCTTTGGAAGAAGGAGTTGATTTCCTGATAATGTTTTATAAAGTCATTTAACCCTCTTTCCAACATTCTGAATGTATAACAGAGCTTTATCCAGACACTGATCACAGACCATTAGGAAAAACAAGATTATGTCAACTAATGAAAGACTATCTTTTGTTCACCCTGATTGAGAAATCCTTTGTTTAATGCTATATATTTGCTATACATTAATTTATTGTAATAGTGTGCTTAATTAAGGGTGGTTGAGTTTCTGTCCGAGTTTCCGACCTATAAAATCCTACTACAATATTCCACAGTGGTCAGTTAAGTCATAATTCATTATTGACTTGTCTTGCTCTAAGGGCAACAAAAGCTGCCATTCTTCAGCTGTCATTCTCTGCAAAGGCGTATATATCCTTCAGCCGGAGATACCAATGTGTTAGAAGCTTCGGTTGGTGATCACGCCTAGAATCAGCTCTGCTTCATGTGCCGCTCAGGGTTTTCAAACTTCCTGCTATGTCTCATATGCGTGAATCCTTTATTGTCTGGTTGCCTATAAGCAAAGGGTGGTTCCTCTTAAGTTTCTGAGCTGAACAAAGCTGTTCTTACCAGAAGCTTATCGTATTTCAGCTGTAGGTCAGCGAATTTTCCCTGTTGCAGAAAATAAGAAATATGAAGACCATCAGCGCCTAAATTAAAGCTTATGAAATAAAACAACACCCAATAAATCTCTCGCAATAAATGCCAGACTCACAAGTCACAAGTTTCATGCTTATTAACTGACAACAGGATAATGTAATGCTGCTCACCTTGTCATTTTCCTGAGCTATAGAAGGTCCCCACGCTTCAATTTCATCGTGGAAGGCAATGTGTTCTTTCATCTGGCATTCCATGTTGGTTAAGTCAGGCCCAAATTTGCTGCTGCTCAGACTCACCTGTCAAACAAAGTCAGCACCATACAGTCTTAAGCCAGAAGACTGCTAGAGCTTCTGGTCACAGAGAAATAAGAGATTGTCTGGTATCATAATAACCTGTTTCTCCTCAATGATTTTCTCCCAGTCATCACTGCAGAGCCTTTCTAAACACCTTGAGTTATACATTCTCTCATGGTCCATCTGAAGTTTCCCCACTCTCTCTTCCAGCTGTATGATGCTTGGAAGAAATAAAAAGACCCGTTATATGTCAGAAGTCACAACAAAAATGTCTACAAAAGAACAACTATTCTATTCACTATCCAGTGTACAGTACATTAAACATTATGTCAGAAATACTATTCATTAATAGAAATCGATTAATTGTTTTGAAAGCCACGTGGGACCAGCCCATCACAGGGCTCACTCACACACCATACACAATTCAGTAACTCCAATTAGCCTCAGCATGTCTTTGGACTGTAGGGAGAAACCAGATTACCCGGGAAAAAAACCCACGATGACACGGGGAGAACATGCCAACTCCACACAAATCGAACCCAGGTGGAGACTCGAACCCAAGTCCCAGAGGTGTGAGGAAACAGTGCTAACCACTGCAGCACCATGCCACCCCACAGATAAATAGATGGATGGGATCTTCCTATCAAACTTACTCTTCCTTGATTCTTTCTGCTTGAGGATGCTTGAGGTCGCTGATAACGTTCCTTAGGTTCTTCAGCAGCTCAAGAGATTCCAGAATCTTCTCCTTGCTGTCATCCTGGTATCGTGGATCCTTTCCTTCATTAATTAAACTCAAATCCTGAAATAGGCCATTTTTACCCAATTAGAATTCACTGTGATGTCAATAATCCAGATGGAATACAGGTTCTTGGTAAAGCCGGGTGTTCACATAACTGTTGCCAGGTTTTGTTCAGCTTCGGTGATGGTCTTCTCCACTTTGTCAGTCACCGCTGCTGGCTCTGTGATGGGTTTTCTGAGATCACAGCCCATAAAACAAATCAATGAATTACACAGCAGATTAAACTCTGCTTTTCTCTCCATGAGTTTCCGCTGGGAAGATTCTGCAAGTACCAGGGTAACTTACACATGCACAAAAGGATGAAACAGACAAGTAATAACTGCTATTACTGTACAAAGAGGGTCAAAAGTGTCAGGAAGACGACAGGAGTCTAACGCTTCCAGTACTGGTGTGGGTCTGCTGTACTGGTCAGGTCTCCTGAAAGATGAGTATAACTCCTCTCACTGCTTGCTGCTTTCCTCACACTTTTGGCCTTTGTTCTTAATAGTATTTATTAGTCTGTTTCATTCTTTTACACATGTAAAAGTAAGTAAGTCATCCTGTATTTCTGCCCAGTACACAGTCCCCCTTAACACCCTTTACACATGCACAATCCCACTGCAGTTGCACATCTTTAGTTGCAATTTTATCGGTCTAAGCACAGCAGTGGAACCCTATTGTCTTTGCTAGGATTTTTCTTCTGCATTAAACGATATGGGGAGCAAAGATTGTAAAGTATAGAAACATCAGATTTAGTTGAGTGGTGCAGAATCCCCCCTGCTACTCAGGCAAGCAATTTCATCAGCCTGATGGTGGCGCTGTAGTGCAGTGTTTTTGGGTTTGCTTATCTCTGTAACTGTGAGTCATAGAAACAATATTGTTTCATCTAGACTCGTGGCTCACGACAAAAAAATATCACAAATGGCACTATGATCCTCCACATTACATTTTTTGCTAATCTGCATAATGAAAAGTTGACTTTTTCAAACTCATCCTAGACCATTCATCTGATTCACACAAAATTTGAACTGCAGCACCCTGAGGCCATGTACACAAAAAGATTTTTATACTTTCTACACTTCCATACGTAATACACATTAATTTACAGGTATTTCAATGGAACATTAAATGTGGCCAATGTGTCTATTCTGGCCATAATGTTTGGACCCAAATAATCACCAACTGCAGCTATATTTCTTTTTGTCTTTATACTTGAATTATATTACCATTTTCTGCCACTTGTATTATGCTTATATTCCTTATCTTATCTGAAATCCCTTGTATATATATAT
>JAABNY020000095.1:24149073-24163232 GCA_015164015.2 Brevimyrus niger
TTCCTTATTGTTGCGTGTGTGTTTGCCTGTGTCTTGCATGTACCCTGTCCGATCCTCATGTGAAATTAGCTTCCGTAAATCTCCCAACATGTGTGTATCTTAGAGTTCAGAGTCTGACAACCCTGTGTTTTTAATGTGTAAGCAGTTCGGTGCTCGTTGGGTGCTGATGTAGTCCTTTTGAGGACTGCTAATAAAAGAGCTTTGGATCAGACTTAATTCTTGACGTGCCGTTATGGCTGAAGCTAACAGATACCACAATATTAATAAAGTCCAATGCAACGTAGAATCACATTTGTATTTGTGCGATTTTCAATCGGAGAGAAAAGCACTATGCAAAACACGACTATATGGTATTAGCAAGGAGAACCTGCACAAAAACACAGCTATCCAAGTAAGCGATAGCAACGTTCCATTGATAACACATTCTTCTTTTGAACCGGTTCCTTTCAGTGAATCGGTCAAACTAGTTTTCAAATGTAAGAAAATAAAACTTTTTTTACATCCACACATAGCACAGGTCAATGTCTTACATTCTAAAACTCACAAAATATTTCACAAAGTATCATAGGAAAACACACAGCAACCTATTTGTTTAATCCCTAACATCTGCCTTTCCTAGACAGTAGCTACGTTGCCTTCACTGTCCCTCTACATTTCGTTATCCGCTGTACTTGTGCTGCATGCCCAAATGCACGGCAGCTGCAGCTTACTGCTCTCAAATAATTATGGCCAAAACAACGCTTCATGAACCATTTGCTGTATTTACTGACCCCACTTGACGATGTTCTCTGTTCAAAAAAGGACTCCAGACATGTCCTAAAGTAATCCAAGAGCACCATCTAGTGGGGTCACAAAATACAGCAAATGGTTCATGAAGTGGCTTTTTGGCCATCACTATTCCTCACTCTCAGCAATCCACAAGTCAGCCAGTTTGGCACATTCAGCTGAAGTGGTTACTAAGAAATTCTCATGAGACTCATTAGACCCATAAGAGATGTGTTGCGATCGGGACACGAAGCAGGCAACGGAAGTCGTGAATATGAATCAAAAGGGGTTTATTCGTGGGGAACTCCAATACAAAGACACATAACGTCAATGACAGATCTGGGGAATATTGACTCAGACGCAGACTAAATACACAGGACAGGCTGAACAAAACAGGAAACAGGTGATTACAATCAGGAATTAACATGAGGTAAAGAGGGAGGCGTGGCACACACGAGGATTAACATGAGGTAAAGAGGGAGGCGTGGCACACACGAGGATTAACATGAGGTAAAGAGGGAGGCGTGGCACACACGAGGATTGGACGAGCCGGGCGTGACAAGATGTTTATGATATAATTATGCAGTGTACTGTTAATATTTCTAATTTAAAATGCATACATTATTAGCCACCAGTATCACTGTCTTTATTGTTATTCATTTTATTTGGTGTCAGTTACTTAGTTTTTGAGTTGCATTCTCCTAACCCTATTCTCCAATTGGATATGTGTATTTTAGTACTCAATTTCAATGAATGCAAGGTTTCTTAGCAACACATCTGTAGCATTGTAGCAAGACTGACTGTAATAGAAGTACAAGTTTCGCACACATGACCATCAGCAGATTGAAAGCGCACAGAGTGTTAAGTGTGCATTAGGTTTTAGGCAATAGTTTAATTTATGTCAACTAAACATTCATTTTAGAAAGACAAAATGCAAAGCATTACTTTTCTAATATATTGTATAAATTTCTGTAGATTAATAATTGCCCGCAGGTCAACCATACCTCATGTAAATGTCTGATCACACAGTGTTTTTTCCATCCATCCATCCATTATCTTCCGCTGGATCCAAGGTCAGGTCGCGGGGGCAGCAATCTCAGCACGGAAACCCTTCCCTCTCCCTGGCCACTTCTTCCATCTCCTCCAGGGGAATCCCGAGGTGTTCCCAGGCCAGCCGAGAGACATAGTCCCTCCAGTGTGTCCTGGGTCTTCCCCGGGGCCTCCTCCCAGTGGGACATGCCGGGAACACCTCACCAGGGAGGCATCCAGGAGGCATCCTAAGCAGATGCCTGAGCCTCATCTGGCTCCTCTCAATGCGGAGAAGCAGCGGCTTTACTCTGAGTCCCTCCCGAATGACCAAGCTCCTCACCCTATCTCTGAGAGCCCAGCTACCCTGCGGAGAAAACTCATTTTGACTGCTTGTACTCGCAATCTCGTTCTTTTAGTCACTACCCATAGCTCATGACCATATGTAAGGGTAGGAACGTAGATCGACTGGAAAATCGAGAGCTTTGCCTTTTGGCTCAGCTCCTTCTTCACCATGACAGACCGATGTAGTGCCTGCATCACTGCTGATGCTGTACCAATCCGCCTGTCGATCTCCAGCCTCATCCTTCCCTCACTCGTGAACAAGACCTTGAGATACTTAAACTCCTCCACTTGGAGAAGGACCCCCCCCCCCAAAACCGGAGAGAGCACTCCACCCTTTTCCGGCTGAGGACCATGGTCTCGGATTTGGAGGTGCTGATTCTCATCCCAGCCACTTCATGCTCGGCTGCAAACTGCTGCAGTGAGAGCCGAAGGTTGCATTCTGATGAGGCCAATAGAACCACATCATCTGCAAAAAGCAGAGACCTAATCCTGAGGTCACCAAACCTGACACCCTCAACACCCTGGCTGTGGCTAGGAATTCTGTCCAGAAAAGTTATGAACAAAATCAGTGACAAAGGGCAGCCCTGACGAGTCCAACTTACTGCTGACAATGCAGACTAAGCTCTGGCACTGGTTGTACAGGGACCGAACAGCCCTTATAAGGCAGCCCGGCACTCCATACTCCCGGAGAACTACCTACAGGACTCCCCACAGAAAGGTTGAATATCCACCAAACACATGTAGACTGGTTGGGCAAACTTCTACGCACCCTCCAGGACCCTGCCAAGAGTATATAGCTGGTCCACTGTTCCATGGCCAGGGCGAAAACCACACTGCTCCTCCTGAATCTGAGGTTCGATTATCCAACGGACCCTTCTCTCCAGCAAGCACCTGAATAGACCTTACCAGGGAGGCTGAGGAGTGTGATCCCCCAATAGTTGGAACACACCCTCCAGTCCCCCTTCTTGAAGAGGGGGACCACCAGCCCAAGCTGTCAATCCAGAGGCACCTCCCCCGATGTCCATGCGATGCCTCAGATGCATGTCAACCAAGACAGCCCTGCAACATCCAGAGCCTTGAGGAACTCCAGGTGGATCTCATCCAACTCCAGGGCCCAGCCACCAAAGTGCTTTTTAACCACCTCAGCGACCTCTGCCCCAGAGATAGGTGAGTCCAGCCCCAAGTCCACAGACTCTGTTTCCTCATTGGAAGGTCTGTCGGTTGGATTGAGGAGGTCTTCAAAGTATTCCTTCCACCGACCCACAATGTCCCAAGCTGAGGTCAGCAGCACGCCATCCTCACACTAAACAGTGACCACTTTCCCACCCTGAGCCGACGGATGGTGGACCAGAATCTCCTCGAAGCTGCCCAGTAGTCGTTCTCCATGGCCTCGTCAAACTCCTCACTATATGCTTGGGTCTGCCAGGTCTGACCGGCTTCCTCCTCCACCATCGGAGCCAACCCATCACCCGGTGGTGATCGGTTGACAGCTCTGCTCCTCTCCTCACCCGAGTGTCCAATACATGTGGCCACAAGTCCGATGACACAACCACAAAGTCGATCATTGAACTGCAGCATAGGGTGTCCTGGTGCCAAGTGCACATATGAACACCCTAATGCCTGAACATGGTGTTCATTATGGACAATCCGTGACGAGCACAGAACTCCAATAACAAAACACCACTCTGGTTCAGATCGGGGGGGCCTTTCCTCCCAATCACACCCCTCCAGGTCTCACTGTCAATGCCCACGTGAGCATTGAAGTCCCCCAGCAGAACAAGAGAGTCCCCGGGAGGAGCGCTCTCCAACACTCCTTCCAAGGACTCCAAAAAGACTGGGTATTCTGAACTGGTATTTGGTGCATAAGCGCAAACAACAGTCAGGACCTGTCCCCCCACCCGAAGGCGAAGGGAAGCTACCCTCTCATCCACTGCGGTAAACCCCAATGTACAGGCACCCAGCCAGGAGGCAGTAAGTATGCCCACTCCTGCTTGGCGCCTCTCCGCGTGAGCAACTCCAGAGTGGAAGAGGGTCCAACCACCTGCAAGGAGACTGGTTCAAGAGCCTAAGCTGTGCGTCGAGATGAGCCTGACTATGTGTAGTCGGAATCTCACAGCCTTGCGCACCAGTTCAGGCTCCTTCCGCACCAGAGAGGTGACATATCATGTCCCTAGAGCCGAGCTGCCAAGGTCCACTCCTTCAGCCACTGCCCAACTTGCACTGCACCTGACCCATTTGGCCCCTCCTAAAGGTGTTGAGCCCATTGGAGGAGGGACCCACGGGCTTTCTTTGGGCTATGCCTGACCAGGCCCCATGAGTGTAGGCCTGGCTACCAGGCACTTGCCATTGAGCCTCACCCCCAGGCTTGGCTCCAGGGGTGGCCCAGAGGCCCACGTCTGGGCGAGGGTAAACGTAGATCTGCTTTTTTACTCCTCATAAGGGATCTTTTTGAGCCGCACATCGTCTGGCTTCTCACCCAGGACCTGTTTGCCTTGGGTGACCCTACCAGTGGCATAAAGCCCCAGGCAACTAAGCTCCTGGGATCATTGGAACACACAAACTCCTCCACCACGATAGGCAGCAACCAAACCACAGGCCAAAACTCAAACAAAGGCATATATAAGACTAAACTTAAAGGAGGGAGTGTGCAAAAATATTAATAACATTAAGCATCGAGAGATACCTGTCAACCTGACTGTTTGCTTAAATTAATGCCTACCCTAGTAGGAAAGTAGCAAACAACTCCAAGTGACTAACACAACCAGAGGATGGTGCTCAAAATTTGTGAGTCCAGTTAAGTGTGCCCTGCCCTCCAGTGGCTAGGAGGAATCCTAATGAGATTTTGAAATGCTGATAAAATCCCGTTTTAACATCCTGGTGCTATCGTTGTATGAGTAGAAGGTTTTGATTGGTCAACGAACTGGTTAAAAAATAATTGTGTAACCTGGATGCAGGGTGTATTATTTAAAGAAGGAAACCATACTTTTAAATCAGATTACGGCCAGTTAATTAAATGTATTCAAAAGCAAGTGATAATGACTGTTTGAGACCTGTCTCCTTTTTGTCACTGACACTGTTCTTGTGTTTTGTATTAATTTAGTTTGCGATGGTAATCTTTAGCATAATATGAAACGTTCTGTTACGCATTCATTGAGTAGAATTTCACAGCAATGGATCTTGTATTCTAGTCACAATGCAAGCCTAGAATTATGAAACATTACTTCAGGGGTTTTGATAAGACGGCACTGCTGCAATTAAAGACATGGCAATTTTATTATTCAATAGCACAAAAATTTAAAGACCTCAAGTCAGTGCCCAGTAATTTAAAACATTTATGGTAATATGCATAATCTACTTTGAATTAAAATTAAACGAAAGATTGTCGTACTATAGTACAATCCACATTTGCATGTTCATTCTTACAGCCTTTTCATTTTTATAAGTTATTTTTTTAAATTAATTTCGCAGCACATTTAATTTGTATATAAATACAGTAGAGCTTGCGTATCTGTATTGCCTTGTATAGGCTATCTGTTTTAATCTGTCAGCAAAGTTGTGGTGGATCGCCGGTTCACAGCTGAATACCACAGGATAGGATCATGTGCTGCCCACAGCGCCGAAAGGGCAGATCGTTTCGGCGGCTGGATGCGAAGGAGTCAGTGCACAATGCCCACGTTTTCGGTCATGTACAAAGGAGCTGTTCTTCTCAGCAGGTAATGCAAACGTGTACTGGGGATCGGCGGGCATAGATAAGGGACCCTGACCAGGGTAACTGGTTTATGCAAGCAGTTTACTCATACGATACTCATACGATCATTTCGCGAGTGCGAGGATTATTTATTTATTTATTTATTTATTTGGGGTCTTATTTCGCATGTTATCCAACTGTATTCCGCGCTCCAAATAATACTTGTGTACTTTTTTGTATACATGTTTTTATCATATGTCACTTTTCCGTGGATCCTTAAACATTGAGACAGGTTCGTCTATAAATAGATGCTGTTTAGCGTGTGGTTGTAATATTTTATTGAGGTAGTATCGGGAGAAAATCATTGTAGAGTCTTAAAGCACTTATGTAAGTCGCTCTGGGTAAGAGCGTCTGCCAAATGCTGTAAATGTAATATGTGATCGTTGGCGTCTTTTATCTTCTGTTAATCTACATCCCATGTTCGTTTTCTTGCAATTTACAAAGCGTGCACCATGCGTAGCCTCACAACTACAGGTCACTTTATGTAAGCCCTGTCTTTCTCCGGTGTTAGTAATATTTTCTCAATAAAAAAACAACACTTTGGATGAGGTAAGCGGGTTGTAAGTGACATTTCTTAACAGACCCTTTGAAAACAACAATTTTTAGCAGATGCCTTCATCTAGGGCAGGTGGAACTGTAAATAGAAAGCAGAGGTTTAGCAGAGGTTAGGCGTTTTTTAAAGGTGCAACTACAGCTAATTTAAGTGAAACTGCATCGAAGATCCGCCACTGCCGAGAAGAAGTTGGAGCTTAGGATTTACATCACTGATTCCATGATCTTCTTAAAGAACAGTGTGGATGAAATCCGCTGCAGCTTCACTTTCATCAGAAACTAGGTAACAGATGTGTGCTTGAATCAAAACAGACCAAGAGAAAAATTGGTTCAAACGATTGAAGTTTTTAATTATAATGGTCAAGAAGCTTGTGAAATGCATTGCTGGAGTTAAACTGAACAGGCAAAGAGATAAGAGGGCTTTCCCACTCAGTGCTGTAGTGGTGTCTTGGTCAGTGTATTGGTGTAAATAATCTGAACTGGCCAATACACCCCCACCCCCCAAATAATCATTGTCATGATGAATGGGTGGGGACCTCAGTCCCGCATCACTAATGTTCAGTCTAAAGTTATGCTCTTGGATAGGTGGATATAATGTTATGGCATATAATCACAAATACACACACTTCTCCTCTAACTGATACACAATTCTGACATTTTTAGGTGACTATATGGTAAGTCCCTTTTATAGAGGTGGAGCTGTACTGTGGTTATGCACAGACCCAGCACTATACATTTCATCATGCAGATGCCCCTCCTCAGTGGACTGACATGTTTTCTCTCTTATTTCCTTGTTGTGTTTTTTCCTTTTTTTTGGCTAGAACAAAACCAAAAAGACCAACCACATTTGGATGGCTTACAGAAGCTAATCCTTTGATCATGCTTGGGGTTATAAACTGAAATTGAAATTTGGTGAAGCGTCAAGGAATCATGCTGAGATGTGATAAATCATAAATGTCTCCTTGTACATTTTGATTATCATACCGGGTCTGCTGCAATAAGCAGTGTGTAATGTCACAATGATGCAGTGACATGTGGTTACAGTCATATCATCACTCTCGTCTCCCTTCCGCTCGCGGTTACTCAGCAGGAGTCCACGGGGCGTATCGCTGTTCACCACACCTGGCTACAAAGGTCCATCCCTGATATCGCTCATTCATTCCCCTTTAAGTTCTGTATGTTCCAGTGGGTTTCTAAAATGTGGTGCGGAAACTGAGGGACAGTATTCTGTCATGGTTGTCCCTTTTGGGGATCCATACTACAGTAGTTTGGATACAGTTTCTTTCTTACTTTTTATCTATCTATCTATCTATCTATCTATCTATCTATCTATCATCTATCTATCTATCATCTATCTATCTATTCAATCAATCTCTGTCCATGAAGGAGTAGTAAACATATTAATAACTACAAGAAGAATATGGTTTGCCACTGTGAATTTTTTCCTGTATTCTTTTTCATCTCTTTCCAGACAGTATTGTTTTTTGTTTTGTTGCCTAACTTGCACATAGTATATTCACTTACTTGTCACTTGTTATTGTTGCTTACAGACTGTGTTGATCAAGTGATAATCACCTCAAACATTTTTGCTTTATAGAATGAAATGAGAAAAGTTATATTTTAGTTTTCATTTTCTTTCATATCCCGTATTTAAAATGTGACATAATTTTTTATTTGACCATTTGTGTCTTCCGTGTGAAATTCAGAACACTGATGGGTCCGTATGGATCAGATCGGACTGTCTACTCCATGGAATTTACGGACTGTGAGAATGGACTGGGTAAGCTTTCATTTTCCCCTCAAACTGCTGTTCTTTCACACAGCATATGTGCGTTTGATGTGTATTGGCAGTGTGCTCTACAGCAGGGCTGTTGGCAAAATATGCTCTCAATGAGTAATTAACATTGCATTTCAGTAATGAAAAACCAGAATGTAATTATCTAATAAGGCAATCTCCATGATGACCTTAATCTTTTGGTTAGTGGATGCTATATTGCACCAACTTCCGATATGACATGCTTACACTTTGCAGGTATATTGGTGATTCCGAATGACTGTCAGTGTGAGATTTTTAAAGATACTAAAAATATTAATATTGAACATACGTAATATTGTACATCTCAGCTCATTTGTCAATGCAAGCAGAGGTCATAAAAGTCAAGTGGCACAGGTTTGTTTGATCTCTTTAATGTACTGTCACAACGCAGGTATTCAATTCCAGTAAACACTCCCTATGCAGTACTCTGTGTTCTGCTGGGTGACATGCAGAAGGTGTGCTGTTTTGTCACCTTACCAGAAACAGAATTTTTAATCAATGTTAAAAAACCGTCAGCAAATACTAGTGACCGCCTTTGACAGCCATCTGAGTTGGTATGTCACCTTCTATCAAGTACAGTATTTGATATTCCAGATACTGTGTCATCCATCTGTGCATTTTATTCTCCATTTTTATCTGTAATAATGCTGTTAATTATCAAAGAATATTCCTTGGGATGCCCTCCTTTGTTAATCTAATTCACACACATAAAGTTTGAGGTGAACATTCCTACTTTCTGGACATTTAAGTGTACCATGTGACCATAGAACATTCCTATCAGACGCTCTGCAAGAGATCAGTCCTCATTACTTAACAAATCACCAGCTTAAACTGTGCAGTCTAATCAACTGATTCAGGGTTTGCAAGATATGTTGAATGCTGGGGATGAATGATTCTAACAATGAATAATATATCTGTAATCTTTTAGTGCTGGTCTGAAAATATAGCAAATGGTGGGTGGAGCCAAAACAGGATGACCACACCTACCTACCTAAATTAGACACAGTCACTGAAACCTTGAAACAGTGTTTGTGTCCTTTCTGGAACTACGGTCACATTCAGCTGTTTGCATATTTTAGAGTGAGAGAGAGAGAGAGCACAGCTTCAAGAATTCACTAATGATTCAGGGCATGTTTTCAAGGTGAAAGTCCTGCTGCTACTCCAGAGATGTGTTTGTGTGATTTAAACATCCAGAGGTCATTCAACTTACCTAATGAGCAAAGAGTCTATTAGCAGGGAGTAACATAAGAGCCTTAACCTCATCAGTGAAGTATGCTTAGGGTAGGATCAGCCTCTTAAAGATAATAATCTTATTAGTGTACACCAATCAGCCATAACAATTAAACCACTAACATTCAAAAAACTGATGTGAAGTGACTATCATTGGTTATTTCATTACAATGGCACCTGTCCAGGATGTCATTGTACATTAGGCAAATGAACAGTTCTTAATGAGTTGGAAGCATGAAAAATGGGAAATATAAGGACCTGATTGACCTTGACAAGGAGCAAACAGTGATGATTAGATGACTGGTTCAGATCATCTCTAAAATGGAAGGTCTTATGGGGTGGTCCCAGTGTTTAGTGGTCAATACCTACCAAAAGTGGTCTGAGAAAGGCCAATAGGGTCAAGGGTGCCCAAGGCTCATTGGTTACTGAGGGGAGTGAAGGGTAGCCCGTCTGGTCCAATCCTACAGGAAAGCTACTGTAGCACAAATTGCTGAACAGAATAATGCTGGCCATGATAGAAAGGTGTCAGAACACAGAATCCCAGCTTGCTGCATATGGGGCTGCGTAGCCACAAACCGGTCAAGGTGTCCTTGCTGACTCCTGTCCATCACTAAAAGCACCTACAATGTGCACATGAGCATCAGAACTGAAACAGGGAGCAATGGAAGAAGAACTAGAGAATACTGATGAACACTGAGGGCTAACATTAGGAAAGAGTAGGAACATAAACACAAGCAGAACAGAATTAAACCGAGCCAAACCTAGACTCAGGGACACAAAGCAGACTTAGAACAACATTAATAAACGCTATGGTTAAAATAATACCAGTATACATTAGACAAAAGTGAGGCTGGCCAACCACAAACCCACGACTGGAGGGCCAGCCTATAAGCTGCACACTCAACCCTTTGAGCCACACAGAGGCCCAGGAAGCAGGGAGACACACCTTGGACTGAGGGGCTACAAGATAGCGAGGAGGAAGCAGGATGTCCAGCGACACCTGCTGGCCAAAAGGGGATAAGACACGTAGGACGGGGAATTTTATACTGTAATTTTATATTAAATATTTTATTATAATTCACTCCTTGTTTTTACCTTTAGGAATTAAAGTCATAGGAGGTGTAAAGGAATGTGGGGAAGAATTTGGCGTTTATGTGAAGAGGATTTTATGTGGTGGTCTTGCCTCGTGTGACGGTAAGAAATTGGAGTCCATTGTTGAGTAAAATGCAGTCATCCATTGAACTAAAGAAACACTGATATCAAATGGAGTGAGGAACTATTCAACAGAGAAATAGCTGTTTCACTTGTCACATCCAGTCCACTAAATGTCTTCTTCAGGATTGGTTGTTCCCAAAGGCCACACCCAGCCCCAGATGATATTAATATATAACCAGCCTCACCTGCTCATTCTAGTAAAGGTCCCCTTGCTCAGCCTTCATGTTTGATCTTTCCTTTTTGGAGATCTGCTCACTTGGTGTGATTCTGAATGTACCTGGTCTCTCTCTGGTTTTCTTTAGTTCAGTGATTTAGATTTGATTGATTCTGTGTGCTCTTTGATTTTCTTTGTTTTCTCTTTGTCTTGGTTCCTGTTTGTTGACTGCCTATCCTTGTGTAGTACCACAAACCCTTCCTTAGTGATAGCCATTGTAATTAGCTATTTAAGTCCTTACCACCCTTGGTGCACCTTTGGGGCTGTCAACACAGAGTACTTGGAGACCTGCCATCCAAAGATGGAAGAACTCACTGGACAAACATAACCTGACCACATGGATGTGTGGAGTTGCCTGATGCTGCACCATGCTCAGCACCTTCTTTGTAAAATAGGAAAATACATCTTGTTGTCATGATACAGTATCACATTATTTTGTCATTTGACTTCTGTGGCCTGTACTATGAAGTGGGGTTACTGGCTTATCAGAGAAACTTGTCAGAGGTACCACAGTTTAAATGGACTTCATATTCGTTCACTTACATTTTGCCCAGACTACCTTAAATCCAACAACTTACCCCAATAAGCCAGTAACCCCGCTTTATAGTACAGGCCCCTGATTTCTTATGGATATCAGAAGATGGTTAAATGTATATAGTAGGGTACTCAGTAAGGTTTTTGTGATTAACCACACCTAATATTAAAACTTATAATCATAAATATGTGTACCTTGAATCCCCAAATTAATATAGAATTAACACAAATGGGAGTATATGGGTCATTGTCACAAACTCATTACCATATCATATTAACTTCCAGATTTTTTTTAGTAATTTGATAACGGAATAAAATTATACTTAAAACTTAATTTGGTAGTTAATGGGTTAGTTAGTGGGTAGTTAATCAGTTTTGTTATGTCACCTTTTAGTTAGTAATAAAAAATAATATTTAATGAAATCCAGGCTCATGTGACTGAAATAAGAAAGAAATGACAGAACTGACAAAAATTCAAGCAAAAATGTGTATCTTATCATACAATTTGATTGTAAATGTGTGTTATATGCAATAAAGTTTTTTTTTTTTTTTACATTTTATATAGTTTTGTGCTACTGATTTTTGGATACCTATTTGGAGAAATGGTTAAAAAATAACCAAATCAGAGCAACAAATACGTTGCTATAGTGATCGACAGCTTATCAAAAAACTTGGGACAGAATCATCCATCCATCCATCCATTTTCCAAACTGCTTATCCTACTGGGTCGTGGGGGGTACGGAGCCTATCCCGGAAGCAACGGGCACGAGGCAGGGAACAACCCTGGACAGGGGGGCAGCCTATCGCAGGGCACACTCACACACCAGTCACTCAATCAGTCATGGGCAATTTAGCAACTCCAATCAGCCTCAGCATGTCTTTGGACTGTGGGGGGACTCGAACCCAGGTCCCAGAGGTGTAAGGCAACAGTGCTAACATTACTTACAGTAATGAAGTAGTCTGCTTGCAGTGTTCATTTTGGGTCTTTTTATACATATATTTTTGCTTGTCTACTTAGCCTTGCGGTAACCCATTTGTTTCTGGCTAAAACTGCTTCCAACTAAAACTTCTATTGTACAAATGATTAATTTACAACAAAAATACTCCTTGCACGCAAGTACGTGCTGAATTTTAGTGCTTTCAAACCAGCTCAATGAACAGTAAATACAACCATAAATAAAAGGATATTATTATTAGTAGAAGATATTGTATCATAAGAAGGGACGTTAAGCAGTTTTTAAAATGATATCGTGGCAAATCAGTACCTAAATCACTTCCCTTGTCAAAATAGGGCTCATTAATAAAACAATGACAAACTTGACCTAGTTTCCTGTAGGCTTGTGTCTAACAGTCACTCAAGAATAGTTCCTTTCAAGACGTCAGACACAGAACTAGCAGACATACTGACACTCTGAAATCAGAATTTAAAGCTTTTTTTCCTGCTGAATTTCCCGGGTACCACCATTCACGTAGTGGGAGATGGCAGGGATTTTAATAGGCAGTCAGTGTGATGCTGAGGGGGTTGCCTGTCACGCCAGCGTTATTCCTGGTAAAACTAAAGGCTTAAATGTAGCTAACAGGAATATTGTCATTTCAGTGATGCATTGCTAATTATACTTGATGTAAATATGTTAAATGTAATTGTAATTTTGCTATGCTACAGTTTGAAGTTTGTCGTGGTTAAGTACATTAGGCAGTTGTTCTATAATTTCTTTATATTTTATTTTTGTATGTTTAATACACCTGTACTTCTCTGGTGAAGTAGTATGTTGCATGTGTTATTGTTTTTCTTTATGCTTTATATTAACCTGTATATATCATCATCATCTTCTTCTTCTTCTTCTTCATCATCATCATCATCATCATCATCATTATTATTATTATTATTGTTATTATTATTCTTATTATTATTATACCTTTCACAGGACAGCTACAGCCTGGTGACCAGATTTTGGAAGTGAATGGGGAAAGTTTAATTGGAGTTACAAGTGAAAGGTAGCCAGCTAACAGCTGAAATTTAGCCTCTCTAAGCTTTTTTTGTTAGATGTCTGATTCTGTAATTCTTGTTTCCTCCCATCACCCAAAGCTATTTGCTGCCTCTAAATTGTCCATAAAGTATAAGCCTTGTGCCCTTTGCTGTCTGTCTAAAATAGCTTAAAAGACTTAAAATTCCAGTTGACTAATGATTCATAATGCTGTGCATGGCTTGCTCAGTTCTAGACCAAAAACTATATTATAATATGTCAGAATATCTTGAGTGAAATTCAGTTTTGCTCATCCACTGATGGTCACTTTCTGATACAGGGCAGTGGAAATCCTGAGAGCAGCTTCTGCAACCAATCACATGACGCTTATTATAGCCAGGGATGAGGAGGCCAGGTAAACCTTTCGGAATGTGGTCCTAGAGAAGCCCGCTGGGCCTCCGCTGGTCCATGTCCTCAGAAAGGAGCTGCAGTCCCGTATATTTCTCTGTCAAGACTTTTGCATGTTTTCTGTTTGATGTGAATGTCCTACAATTTACAATGCAGACTGACTGCATGGACACAGGATCAGGTATTACGGTAATGCTATGCAGCAAGCAGTGTAATTTGAATTTTAGGAATTTAAAAAACATTGCACCTCTCTGTTTTATTTATTTATTTGTTTTGTGTGTGTGTGTGTGTGTGTGTGTGTGTGTGTGTGTGTGTGTGTGTGTGTGTGTGTGTGTGTGTGTG
>JAABNY020000095.1:24175194-24191822 GCA_015164015.2 Brevimyrus niger
GTGTTGGGGGGTGGGGGCGTGGGTCGGGGGGCGGTGTGGGGGGTGGGGGGCGTCGGGGGGGGGCCGGAGCTGGGGGTAAAGGGCCTCGGTCGGGGGCCCATGCTGGGGGTTAAGGGCCTCGCTTGAGGGTCCATGCTGGGGGTTAAGGACCTCAGTTGAGGGCCTATTCTGGGGGTTAAGGGCTTCGCTCGAGGGCCCATGCTGGGGCTAAAGGGCCTTGGTCGAGGGCCCATGCTGGGGGTAAAGGGCCTCGCTCGAGGGCCCATGCTGGTGGTAAAGGGCCTCACTCGAGGGCCCATGCTGGGGGTAAAGGGCCCTGGTCGAGGGCCTATGCTGGGGGTAAAAGGCCTCGCTCGAGGGCCCATGCTGGGAGTAAAGGGCCTCGGTCGAGGGCCCATGCTGGGGGTAAAGGGCCTTGGTCGAGGGCCTATGCTGGGGGTTAAGGGCCTCGCTTGAGGGCCCATGCTGGGGGTTAAGGGCCTCACTTGAGGGCCCATGCTGGGGGTAAAGGGCCTCACTTGAGGGCCCATGCTGGGGTAAAGGGCCTCGCTCATAGAGGCCGTTCCATTCAGTTGAACCCCTCCTAGCAGTTAAATGAAGGACACCATCCATAGCAAGAACATTATGGGATAGAGCAGAAATTATATCTAGGGAAGCTTTTATTCTCTCAGTGTCTAGCTAAAGAATGGTCTGTGTTGATGGCCAACATGTTAAATCACCATTCCATTAGGACTACAGATTTGTCTGACAAATTTTTCAAACAGTTTAAGGTCATTTTTAAAAGTTAATGGTCATTTTAAGACAGATTTTATATGCAAATATCCTACATGTGAGTATCATTATGTTCTAAAGTGAGGAATGACTAAAACCATAAAATCGGCCTTCGGGTACAGTATTCATACTTAATTTCAAACCTTTGTCTAATATAAAATGTTTCACAGGAGTTACTAAAGAACAAAAAGCACTGCAAGAATAGACTTCAAGGGGGTACTGTCTTGAATTCACGTATGAAGTTTTTATGATAGTTTTACTGAGTCACTGAAGGAGGGCTAATGATTGCGTGCTGCCATCTAGTGGTATTCTGACAACAAGCAAGTTTGAGGGAAGGAAGTATTCTGACTTGGTAGAGGTGCAAATGGTGTCGATTACATGGAATCATTATTTGTGCCAATGTCCAGAGCAGACCCATTGCGCTCAATGGAAATGGTTCACAGTCACAGGTAGGTTTGATGCCTCCTGCTGGTTTGTGCTGTAGAAAGCCAAAACCTTGTCTGGGGAGAGCAAGGCTTTGAAGAGCAAGGCCCCGGCAGCGGAGGTGGTGCGGAGGCAGCCTAACAGCGTCGAGCAGGACTACGAGGAGGCCGTCCAGCTTCTGGAGGCGGAGATCGCGGACCTGAAACAGCAGCTGGCGGGGGAGCAGCACCGACCGGGAAGGGAGAGACCTCAAGAGGTGCCATCTTTGATGGCCATTTAGGCGGGAAGCTTCACTGGACATGACATCATAACCCAATAGAGCTGGCAGGATAGTCTTTAGAGAACTGGGACCGCATGGATAGAGGATCTAGTCCCTGGAAGGGTGTTTGATGTTAAACACAGAACACTAAAAGTTATTATTTTTTGCGGAGGGTCAAACTCAAGCTTCGCTCTCTCAGCAGGGGCATTTTGTGATCATGCCTTGTGAAAGCTACAATAATAGACTTATTTAGATTAGATTTTATTATATGTTTGTTTCACTCAGGGAAAGATTTGCGGGCAACAAATTGTTCATTTTCGTACACTTAAAAACTTCACCCAATATATTTGTTTAATGATCACATGAGCCGGTAAAAATACCTCTGGCATTTTGCCAAGGTCTGCTTCAAGGTCCTTCAGATAAATAGTGTGATTGACTGGACAAAATGTAAAGTATCCTAAAATTTTGGAAATTTAGTAGTATTGAATAGTATAAATTTGGAAAAACAATTAAGCCTATGAACAAGCCTATGAGACGTTGGATTCTTTCAGGAGGATGTTCTTGTACTGAAGAGAAGGCTTTCAATCATGGGAAGCCAGCTAAAGAAATCTGAACTCAACAGAAAACATCTGGAGGTCTCCAACGGAGAGCTCTTGGGGTTTGTACGGGTAAGCATGCCGTGATGTCCGTCGGGATATCTGCATGAGGAAAGACATAGTCTTGCTATAATGAATCACTGCCCTACATTCTCATGTCAACCTGCCATCACCTCAGTGTCCACTCTGGGTTATGTCCATGTAAGAACGTATTGCTGGGATCATATTCTTCACAGAAATCATAATTGTCACAACTTGGACATAAACAAAGAGCAAACTGTCATAACCAATGAAAATATTGATCGTCATGGTTCATGTTCTTTTCCTCTTACCATTCCAGAACGTTTCCCGAGTGCTCTCCTCATCCAGCTTATTTGGGACGGAGAACGGCGGGTAATGCACAATTGCGTATTGTATGAAATTATACTGCTGGTATGCAGTTCGGTCCCTCCCCAGAGCGTGGGCATGGGGGGGTTGGGGGTGCCCCCCCTCAGGAGTATGCTAAGTGGCGTGTGTCTCTGTGCTCTCCAGCATCTCCCCATCCGTTCTTGAGCCTGTTGGACGGCTGGCTGATGAGGCCAAAGCACTGGTGGAGCGAGTCTGTTCCCCGGGCACTGAGGACGGTGAGAGGTTCCACCGCATTGTCAGTGATTCCACCGCATTGTCAGTGATTCCACCGCATTGTCAGTGATTCCACTGCAGCATTATCAGTTCCCTTCCTGGCTCATTTAATTCACCTCTTTCACCATCAATATTTTCTGCCCTCCGACTATGTTTTGATATCAAGAGTGACTAAACTATTAGCTATATTGGCATGTTTTTTTTTAATCACTAGTTGCAGGCCATAATTGATTGAAACATTAATCACCAATATACTTTTTTATTTAGAAGCAGCTGGTGATGTAGAGGACAGCAGTATGGACAAGGGAGACTTTGCTGAGTAAGTTTGGCATTGTATTTATTTCTTTCAAAGCCAAGTAACATTGTCATTTTTCATTTGATATTTGGTCCAAGGATGTGACCTACTTTTTCATCATACTGCGTCGGAGATTTGAAATGTAGGGCAAAATCCAACAGTGTGTCTGTGTGGTTTTGTCATGATTACAATGTGGGGGAAAATGTCCCCACAATGTGATAAAAACCTGCAAGTTTTTACCTTGTAGGGACATTTTTTTCAGGCTCCTCAAGAGTGTAAGAATGTGAATGTAATCAAAAAACTAAAAATGTTAAAAGTCCTTCATTTTGTTTAGTTGCTTGTGGTTAAGGTTAAGGCTGGGTAGGCATTAAGGTTGTCATTGTTGGGATTAGGGTCATGCCCATAGAACATAATGGAGAGTCCACCAGTATTGCTCACCAGTATTTCTTGTTTTTTTTGTGGGTATGACAATGGTATACTCTAAGAGGCCTATTCTCCCATCAGGCACTTAGGTTAAAAAAGCGCTTCAAAATTGTTCTTTGAATTCTGGGATTCTGTGAAATGCCAGAACCTAAATTGTCATGTTGTTAACAACGAGGAAGGAATGTTATAGGTCTTCAGTTAAAAATGTTTGCTCATACTATGCTCCCATTTCAGTATCAAAATGCGGCATGCATTAATTCAACCAAAGAAATAATAGCGTGCTATGACTTTAAAATGAACGCAACACATTAGCACCAAAAATTCCAGTCCTGATATAAAGTTTACCGCTGCTGCTTTTGCATGAGCTCTCTGAGCCCATCATTACAATTTCTGTCCTTACTGTTAAAATGACTCAATTGAGCCTGTGAGAAATTTATTTGTAATTCTTTTTTTCTTTATCAATATCTAAATACAATAAAATCCTTCCAATTCGAACCGGACAACAAAAAACATCTGCATAGGAGGAAGACTGATGCTACAGAGTGGACCAGTCACAGGTGCTGTCTTCTGCATCGCCGCAATGTGTAGGTACATTTCGGGGAAGGCGTGTGTCAGGCTACAGTAGGGTTACGGGTACTCACAAACATGGAGACGTTAATGACGGATCTGGGGAACACGGACTGAGACACGGACTAAATACGAAAGACTAGACCGAACGA
The DNA here is from genome assembly GCA_015164015.2 of Brevimyrus niger. Classification (NCBI taxonomy): domain Eukaryota; kingdom Metazoa; phylum Chordata; class Actinopteri; order Osteoglossiformes; family Mormyridae; genus Brevimyrus; species Brevimyrus niger. Next base: position 24,179,302 of record JAABNY020000095.1, read on the forward strand.
GCAACAGGTGAACACAATCAGGCAAAAACAATAAGTAACGAGGTGGGCGTGGCACACAGGAAGGATCGTACGGAGCAGGGCGTGACACCAACGTCTGCGTAAACCCCAGACTTAAGTTGATGGGAAAATACATTTAAGTTAAAAAAGTGTAAGTTCACGTTTTTCTGACTTAAATGCATGGGAGAATCGACCAGTGAAAGAGCCAAGTAAAATTTAAGAGGTAAAATTTTTTGATTCGTGAATACTGTTCTTGTTGATTGTAGCTAATCCTGTGTTTATACTGTACATAATTTTTGTTCTGTTTTTTGTGCAAAAGGAACATGTCAATGTAGTCTTGCAATTACATAATATGTAATAGTTTCCTGCATATGGTGCAAAATGTCCAGTATTGAAAAAATAAAATGTCGCATCCTGTCTTGTATTTTCCAAACTCATGATCGACCTCCCCTTTAATCCCAGTAAATTTATCGTGGGGGACCTTAAGAGGTGGGCCAGTGACTTCCCGTACTTTTTTTAATTGAAAGCGGCAACCGAAGTCGTGACTGATGGCTTGATCAGCAGCATGTGTCTCTATTTAGCCACAACGATACAGTGAGGAAAAACTGTGAGATTCCATCTTCATTGGAATCCTATGAAGTTCTGCTCTTTTAATTTCCTCCATTTCAAACAATGGATGACAGCAGCATTGAGGAAATTCGAATTCAAAATCAAAATTAGAGGAACGGTGAAGAAAACTGAAACAATACTATCAAAAGATGAAGCAGCAGAAGGAAAGAGAAGACGAAGAAGGAAAAACTGCTGGAAGGGGCAGTACAGCTGGTGGGTGGAAGGCTGAATCTCCCCCCGCATTGCGGGAGCTGGATATGCCAAAGGGCGGGCGGTGTGAAAACCCAGAGGGTCTGGGCTCCATCCATCCATCCGAATCCGGAGAGGAGACGGGGCACGATAGAAGGAGCCCACTGCTGCCCTGTGGTAAGAGCATTCACCGACCAGCTGCAGAAATAACAGCTATTCACAACAGACAGTCTCTGGATGCAAAGAGAGGAAATGAGTCCAGCCAAAGGGCTTGGCTTAGGAGCAAACGGGACTGCCAGCACCCTGCGGAGAAGTCGGGGCAGGGAAGGAAGAGTCCGCAGTTGGCCTACCTTAGGAGGGTGTGCCCAGGAACACCAAAAAAAATACAGCAGCTTCTAAAAGATATTAGTAACAGTCTTGGTATGCTAAGTGGCAAAATGACTTTAGCTAATGGGCTCGGCTAAGACGCAAGTAAGGCTGACAACGCCAGAGATGTTGTGGAAGAAGGCATGTTATGAAAACTCACGAGGAACATCTGAACTGAACAGATTCTCCCCTCCAAGCTCTCTAAGAGGTCAGGGACACCCACAGGGGTCTCGAGAGCAGCAGGTTCTGTCCCCAGTGCCATAATGCTTGCCTAGGGATCCACATCTGCAGAGCTCAATGCTGCCTGATGGGCTGCACCTGTGGCAGCTGGATAACGAGGGAAGTCCCTCAGATTATCAATCTTATCACCACAGAAAATTGTATATCTAGAATTCTATACATGGTGTCCTGATAATGTTTCAGAAGATTATTATGTTGGTCAGGTTAATCATAGAGATTATTCAGTGTTCTTTCACTTCAGTTATATGATAAAATTACATGATTCTTAACTTAGCATTATATCTTTGATGGTTTTATAAAGAATGAAATAAAAAGGAAACCTAATAATTAACACAGAGGCCCCTAGTAAGATGTCAGGGAATGGGCTAAGTGCAAATTAACAAAATAAGTCGTCAGTAATAATAATAAAATAATACTTATCAACACGATTCTACCTGTACGAGAGCCTCTATGGGTCACCAGTGTAGCTCTACATGATTCCAGAGTTCAGAAATACATTTACAGCTAGAGATATGTGGTACAGAACCTTATTATGGTATGATTTAGGGCTAGATATAATGAATATGTATACTTACTGTCATAGAAAATAAAACAATAAGAAAATTAGAAAATAAATTATCAGGACACATTATGCTAGACACAGCCTATCACATCACAGAAACAAACTCAGTTCCAACCAATCATATTGTAGTCTTTCAGGAATGGATAACCGACGTCCAGCAAATGCACAGTAAGGTTGGCTGAGTTAGTGGAGCACTCTACATGCAAAATTTTCTATAATACGCACCAGTTATTGAGGAGAGTGCTTCCTGAGAGTAAACTTCAGCCGCAACATTTCAGAAAAGAGGTATTGTGGCTAAACAAGTTGAGAAGTCGTCAGTGGTGTGGCTGTCATTTGGCTGTTTAAGCTGTGACCCTACAGCAATCCAGCAGAACATGCAGCATGCTGGCTGTCATTTGGCTGTTTACGCTGTGACCCTACAGCAACCCTGCAGAACATACAGCATGCAAGTGCCTACTGTCACAAATACCAGCAATGTCAAACCCACCCTCTGGAATGAGCAGCAACGCAGTCAGAGAAAAGCAACAAACTGTACTGTCAGCATTTTTCTGTGTTACACCCCATGCACAACAAAAAAGTTCATTCTATTCCCGGTGCTTATATTCCCTGGAATATAACCAGTCCACTGACAGACTGGAACAGGGGAGGACATTGACAACAGAAGGACAGACATTAATGACTGGACTGGGGAAAAGACAAACGGGTCCTTAGGTACCATGACTAATGAGCGGCTAACGAGAGGCAGATGGGAGGGATTTCCACACACGGGTTAGAAACAAGAGGCAAGACAAGAGCGATAAATTAGTAACAGGTGTGGCTCCTTAGCGCCATGACAGGAAAGCCAGGGGCAGGGATATGACTATTTCATTTTGTTCGATTTTTTTTTTTAATGGAGTAGTCACACTTTCTAAATTGGGTTATTCAATAAATTGTTGTTAGATTAGTTGACTAATCGAAAAAATAATTATCATAGGTGCAGCCGTAATTGCCAAGTGTTCCTACTAAGTCTTCACTCCTGGCCCAGCTTGCGTAGTTAGTTGGTTGGCATGCTGACAACAGCAGTGCAAAATCGGTAACACTGTGACGTGAGAATGCAGCTGCGTGCAGAAATTAAATGAATCAGCCATGCATCAGCACTACTGGCACTGCATGGCACTTATAGATATATTTACTATAGTAAACCATTAATACATTTATTTATAATAATATTGTTGTGCCCAGCGGGGACGGAATGGAGACAAAGACACAGATGTCAGGGTATTAGGGAATACAGGGTTTAATTATAGGCAAGGCAAGCAAAACGCAGATGGACAACACAATGACCAGACTGGGGAAACAAACTGAAACGTGGACTAAATACAGAGGACTAATGACAACAACCAGAAACAACTGATCACACGGGGATTCCACACGAGGTTAACGAGGGGGCAGAAGGAGCGGACGATCGGGGCCGGACACATCGTTTGGATACATTTATTTTCTTACTTTAAAAACTGCTGTTTTGATAAATGTGCTTGGATGTGTTAAGTACAGTATATGCTCTTCTTGTTTTATGCGGTTCATTTCATGTTTAAATGCTAGAAAAAACATACTTCGGTGTAATTTTTGGGGGCAGGAATCAATTAATTCGTTTTTCATTAATTTCTTATGGGAAAAATTTGATCAAAACTCAAAGTTTTTAGGATTCAATCGGGAGATCTGAATGGATTAAGCTTGAGTTCTGAGGTACTTTAAGAGTTCTGAGGTACCTTAATTTTTAGGTAGTGAGTGTTTATTACTCATGAATGTTCATTGCATCTGTGCAGAATCTACTGCATATGTACAATATGTGTAATGATGTACACATTTTTTTATAATTTTTGATTTTTTTTCTATTGTTATAGTTCCTTGTTTTCTGTTTTAACAAGTAAATTTCCCTGGTGTGGGATCAATAAGTCTTATTATGTCCTTATTGTTTCATGAGCATATGTGATGTGGGATCTGTTTAATCTATGCAAAAAAAGTGTGTGTATAGACCAGGACCCAAAATTTACATTTGCAAATTTGATATATTTTTGTTTACATTTCTCAAAGGCACAAGTATGGTGGGTCTTAATCTCTGAAGCGTGACATACAGCTCTTAACCAGATGGGTCACAGGTTGGCCAGTTACCTTACAAACAGTAAATACTGTATTCATTATATAGGCCTACTTTTTATGTACTGGTTTATATAGGCCTAATATAATGCAAAACTAATGACGGGCTAACGAGAGGCAGGTGTGAGTTATTTTTCTGATTAAGCTCAAATTAAGCTCTGCAGGGATTTTAAGAGCTGTAGCAGCTTGGATCGAAAATTGGTTAATGGACAGAAAGCAGCGAGTAGTTATTAGAGGCACAATGTCACAGTGGGCCTGCATTCATAGTGGGGTACCACAGGGTTCAATTTTAGGACCACTATTGTTCCTAATTTGTATGAATGATATTGACGCCAACATACAGTAAACTGGTTAAATTTGCAGACTACACAGGTGGTGTAGCAGATACTGAACTAGCAGCACAGAGGCTACAACAGGATCTTGATTTAATTGGAGACGGCTGAAACCTGTCAGATTAAATTTAACATAGATAAATGTAAGGTAATCCATGCAGGGAGCAGAAATATAAGGTACAAATATTTTATAGGTTCCACTGAAATAAAAGTAGCTGATTATGAGAAAGACCTCAGTGTTTATTGATGCTTCCATGTCCCACTCTCACCAGTGTGGGGAAGCAATTAAAAAGGCCAATCAGATGTTTGCTGCCTTGGAAAGGATTCAGCGTAGGGCTACAGGAATGATTCCAGGTCTTAGAGGAATGTCTTATGAAGAGAGGTTAGCTGAGCTGAATCTGTTCAGCCTCAAGCAAATTAGACTAAGGGGGGACATGATCCAGGTATATAAGATTCTAACAGGTCTGGATGCTGTTCAGCCAAATAGCTACTTCAATATTAGTTTAAATAAACTCAAGTAGAAATTAGCGGCAGAATATATTAAACTGGATTTGAGAAAGCACTTCTTTACAAGGCATGTAGTTAGAGTATGGAATAGTCTTCCTGCTAGTGTAGCACAAGCTTAAACCTTGGGTTCCTTTATAGATAAGATTTTAACAGTTCTGAGCTATTAGTTGAGTTCTCCCTAAACGAGCTTGATGGGCCAAATGTCTTTCTCTCGTTTGTAAATGTTTTATTTTCTTGCTGTTTTTGTACTGGTTTTCACTGTTTTCTAATGGATAATATTTCAGTAAAGATCTCATCACTGGAAATTTTTGCTTTTTTTGTGATGCTTCCCTGCAGAGTGTTTGAAAATACTGTTGACATAAACATAGATTGCTATGTTAACATAAGTCTCCAAGGGTTGGCAAGCAACAATATTCTGCCCCATCTAGAAGCTGTCTAATGCTGTAGAACACCTACTCTAAAGTCTATATCCAAAATAAACTTGCAGAATAACCCCAGATATCACAACTGAAGCTAGGTTTAATGTAATATATACCATTCCTGTAAAGCCTTATAAAATAAAAAGGGCACTTAGCAGCTCAGCTAGGCCTGGTTATTACTGCCATGCACATAGCAAGATGGCTGGTAAGCAGGCACTTATTTGACCTACTGTTTGATCTCTAGCTGTTGCTTTAAGGACAGTTCAGCCATCTATTGGATGTGAGAAGCTGTCGTGACTTTGTGCAGATAAAGGCAGGCTGTCGTGTTTCTGTCCTTGGGAATCTCGAGGCAGTATCTCAAGTCACGAGTGCTCTGCCTGCTGTTCTAGCTGCGCCTGTATCATTGTCAGCAAGACGGATGTCTTAACTGGGAGCCATTTTTAACCAGCGTATAAGGAGAGGCTTACACGCTGGTCTTTTCAAAGCTTTCGTAACAAAGACTAATTGACAGGAAGAGATTAAGCTCTGAAATCCATAGCCATGGAGAGCGATGCGGAAGATCCTGAGCATGTGTGTGTGCGTGTGTGTGTGAATTAGGTTTATAATACATTGTGGGGACCAAATGTTCCCCACAATGTAATACAGTTTTTTCTGATGGCTTAAGCACATTTTTGTAACTATTGGCTATTTTTGCAAAACTCTATACACAAATAAAGAAACCTCACACCAAATCAGCAAAACATTGTAGGTCTCTTGCAAAAGCTAACAAATCTTGCCTAACTCTTCAAACCTTTGTAAATAATGCCATAAATGTGTATAGTTTTACTAGGAGTGTGCTGATCATTTGGAAATGGTGTGTAAAGCAGTGAGTTGTGTTTACAGTTCCACAAAAAGAGTGCTTTACAGTGGATTGTATTTACACATTTGTAAATTGTGTGTAACAAAAATGCAAACTGAGTGCAAAGCAGTGTTTGTGCTTTTAATTTTGCAAACTCAGTGAGTAATTTTGCTATAACTATGAATAGTTTTAGAAATTGTGCCATGAGAATCATTGTTATACTTTAACCATTCCAAAAAAAACTGTAAAAACCTGTTATTTTTAGGTTTTCACAAAAATCTTTTAATGCAATCAAAAAAGTAAGTATGTCAAAAGTCCCCTATTTTGTTTAGTAACTTTGGGTTAAGGTTAGGGCTGGGTGAGGGTTAAGGGTGTTGTGATTGCGATTATGGCTTTGCCCATAGAAATGAATGGAGAGTATCCATTTAGATAGGTACGCCAACATGTGTGTGTGTCGGTGTGCTTGTGCGTGTGTCTTTGTCTGTGTGTATGTGTGCGTGTGTTTGTGTGAGTGTGTATGTTTGCTTGTCAGTGTGTGTGTGTGTGTGTGTGAGTGTGTGTGTATGTTTGCTTGTCAGTGTGTGTGTGTGTGTGTGTGTGTGTGTGTGTGTGTGTGTGAGTGTGTGTGTATGTTTGCTTGTCGGTGTGTGTGAGTGTGTGTGTATGTTTGCTTGTCAGTGTGAGTGTGTGTGTGTGTGTATGGTGGTGCTGGGTGGTTCTCTGTCAGCTGACTAATCCATCATGGTAAATCCCCTGATGAACATGTAGCTCTAGATTGATTTCAAAAATTGATATTTATATAAAATCTGTCTGTTTGATATATTAATGGTAAAAAAGTCATATTTATCATAGTATAACTATGCCATATTTCAAACATTTTGCAGTTGTTGCCCATTAGATGTACTTGCTGTAGATCTATGGTTAATTTTGATTACTATATTGGTGTATTTTTTAGGAAAGTTATTTACCTCTGTGAGGTTAATTTCTCTGCGGTCATGTTTTATGTACAAACAGGAAAGGGGTCAGTTAGATTACAATTCTGCTCTTAGCTCGCATGCACAGTTTACAGATTCTGCCCAGTAACTCACTGCTGGACTGGCAGCAAATATCAGTGTAGAGCCCAGTGCAGACATATGCTCTGCTGGCATCTCTATGCAGGGATTATCTTTGTATTCATTCCAGCACTATGAGACTCACACTCTGTGTCTCTTGTCGTATGTCCTATTTAATCTTTTGTCACAGGCAATCTATTTAGCTGAATTTGTCTTTAAAATGACAGCCCTTGATTTTTTTAATTGACCAATGTTAATAAAAAAATTTTGCAGCAAATATCTACATGGAACATTCCAGAACACTTAAGAATTATTCTTACCTCGCACCAACCTCTCGAGAAAAGGAAAACTTGAAAGAAAGTTACATTCGTTGAAAAATACATTTCTGGAAGATCTTGGCAAGATCTCACCAGAGGTTCTATCTGTGATTTCACATGCTTTTTCTGTTAACCGGTTAATGATGTACAATGCTATGTTTATTATGTGTATTTATCTATTTAGGGCTATTTATCTGGGTAGCAACTGTATATTTGCTCAGAAAAAAACACAGTTTCACATTATAACATATGGAAAACAAGAGTAACGCTGTATAAAAAAAAAAGATTTCTTCTATTCTCCAAAACATTACTTATATCTAGTTTGATGGCTAGATGAAGACCGCTTCAGTTCCCAAACCTCTCCTCAGGGGCACCCCAGCCATTCCATGTGTTTATTAAATTTCACCACCAGCTAAGCTAATTAATTTACTTAGTTAAACAACTCAGTGAGGTATTGGCCAGCCAACCAAGGTTGGGTAGTGGTCAAAAAAACACCTTGGTGTATTGGACTGTTGCTGTAAATACTGGTGCGACTATAAGGAGTGGTTTCGAAATGGCTAAGCTGGCACACTTTGCCTCAGCCAGTACTGCATTTTAGCTTGATATCTCATTTCTCTCTCTTCCACATCGACAGATTCTACAGACGTGGCCCTCCTGCTCAGGACTTTTTGAAAAACCCATCAGGAGATGTTCCTAGGAAGTCCAAGAATAAAAGAAATGAAAAAATGAACTGAAAACAGGCTGGAGAGGGGAGCTTGATGGATTGTAAGAAAAGCCTACACAGTCCCTTTTGAGGCTCAAACATAAAGCAACAGAAAAACCAAGTAAAATGAGTATAGGGAATTACCTATGAACCTCAGACTTTATCAGTAATGCAACTTAACCTTCACCAGATCCACCCTGCTGAGATGCTGACGGGCCTGTATCGGATGATGAGTGGCTTGGGGAATCACCTGATCGCTGTAATTTTGCCTCTTGTTCTTGCGTTAATCTCCCAAACCATATTCCCTACCCCCTTTCCAACACATGCCTCAGCCCTAAGATCTCCACAATGAAAACCACTAATAAAGCCAATCTTTGCTGGCAAGACACAGGCACGGCTGAGGTTGCAAACTTTGGACCACAAAGTCTGAGTATTACCACAGGCTCACTGGTCCTGTAGTCCTACCCAGGCTTACTATGGGTAGTTACTTATACGCAGTTTGTCTTGTCCCAGTAGCGTCCCTGCGATAGGATGCGGAAGACATAACACTGAGTCTCCACATGGAGGCTGCAAAGATTGGGCACTTGGCAGGATGGTAAGTATGGCATCTGGTCCCCTGGACAGGACTGGAGTGGCAGCAGGCTGATCTGTGGTGTGTCCCGTGGAATGGAGAGATGGCTTTGGGTCTTCTGAGCAGGGATTGTGTGGAAGATGATACTGGTGCAGATTCCTTTTCTAAGGGGAAGAACCACATGCAAGGGCTCTATGTGGGAGGCGACTGGAGATCCTTCTCAGCCTTGGTTGGTTCCTTCATGATTCACAATGGTCAGATGGTCATCGGCATCCTTCTCAAAGGCTGGCCTCTCCATCCTCTTGTCCCATTTTTCAATAGTTATCTGCTGGTTTGCCTTCATTCCTCATTCTCAATCTCCATGCAAGGCCACACTCCAGAAAGTAGTTCCTTGGGTTTGTCCAGACATGATCCAGCAATGTTGCAAACTCCGAAACGTCCTACTGAGATGTTCCCAAGTCTGCCAGGTGCCTAAACTCCAAGGAGCATCAGAAGCAACCCAATTACACATCCTGCTCCTTCCAGTGGACCTCAAGGTCATCCTGGGCCAACAGCCTCTATTTCCTCTTTTACTCACTGCACTGTTTAACTGTGACTGTAGTACATTCATTCAGAGCTGATGGGTTTTGACACCCTGCTGTTGTCAGATTGATGTTTCCCTAACCTCTACCCACCCACAAACTATATTTACCACAATCTGAAACTCAGTTTGATTTTTAACATCTACACTTCTCTGAATCAATGAGATGGACACATACTTGTAATCAGGAAAAGCCAGCTGGAATGAAGGAGGCTGTCACACAGCATCTTTTGAGAATGGTTAGATATTGCTGTATGCTGTATGCTGTATAATGAAGTACTGCTTTGCCAGGAACAGGTTGTAACCAATAATGTGCCAAGAACTGGCCACGATTCATTTCCAATGTGCATGTAAATGTTCTTCTAAAATCCACGTTTTTCACAGCTTATCATGACAGACCCAAGGTTGGCAGCCTGTCCTTTTGTGCTTCGCCAAGAAAGAAGATTTTTAGTGGTTATTACTAGGAAGGGCAGAATTACTTGGTTTTTCTGAGGGAATAGAAAACAATGGGTTTGTGGTCTAACCCTGAAACTTACCAGAAGATACAGTAACCATGTTTATTACAAGCATTATTCTAGTCAGCTGTCATTTGCCTATATTTGCCATTTAAATAAATCGCATTTTTACTATGATTGCAAATTTATATTTAATTTTATAAGTTCTGTGTGGGTTTTCTATAAATCATTGAACTGAAAAATAGTTAATTGAAGGAGGAAAATCAAAAAATATTTTGTATTTGTGTAAATTGTGTAACCGACATTCAGGGCCTTTTCATTTCCCATATTGTACTGTGCTTTGCTTCTGTATTATATTCCTGTCTGCTTACATCTTTTTGTCTGATTTGTCTTTTCTACGCTATTTTTCTGAACCGTTCGCCCATTAGCTAATGGCTCCTTTATGCTACAGGACATGTTGTTTCCTTCTAACATTGCACAGTGTTCTGGAATCATCTTTTACGGGTATGTGGAAGTGCTGGTTGCTTTATTTTAGAGAAATTACATGTCTGTGTAGGATGGCAGAAAGTAAAATTGCCGAGTGGAGCCTGAGTTCATTGTTTGATTAATTTGCTTACATACTGTTCAGTTTTCTGCTGCGTCAGCTGAATATACATTCAGGCACTTCAACTAATAATTCAGATCATAGTTCATCCCAGTATTTCAGGTCTAAGTCTACAGCATCAAGTTTAAATTAAAAACAGGATACACTGAATGAATGTAATGGGAGTGTGTTCAGAGCAATTGGGAGTATGTTCAGAGTAACGGGAAGTGTGGAAGAGCAATTGGGAGTATGTTCAGAGTAACGGGAAGTGTGGAAGCAAGGTGAAGAAGAGAGTACAGACAGGGTGGGGTGGGTGGAGAAGAGTGGGAGGAGTGATTTGTGACAGACGGGAATCAGCAAGAGTGAAGGGGAAAGTTTACAAGATAGTAGTGAGACCAGCTATGTTATGTGGGCTGAAGACAGAGGTACTGATGAAAAGACAGGAGGCAGAGCTGGAGGTGGTTGAGTTAAATATGTCGTGATTTACGCTAGGAGTGATGAGGATGGTCAGGATTAGGAAGGAGTATATTAGAGGGACAGCTCAAGCTGGACGGTTTGGAGAAAAATCCAGAAAGGCGAGATGGTTTGGATATACAGAGGAGAGAGAAGGATACTGAGGATAGAGCTGCCAGGCAAGAGAAAAAGAAGAAAAAGATTTAAGAGGAGGTTTATGTATGTGGTGAGAGAGGGCATGCAGGTGGATGGTGTGAAAGAGGAAGATGCAGGGGACAGGAAGGGATATAAACCGATGATCGCGTGTGCCAACCCTGAAAGGGAGCAAACGAAAGAAGATAATGATGTGATAAGTTTGATCTATATGCACATGAATTTCTTATAATTTTTAACTGCCTATGTATATGGTTTTACGATTGTATACTAAGTTATACTCTGCAGAATTATGGGCTACATGGACACCTTACAGCTTTAATTCATACTGGTATTTAGATGAAGCAACACACAAGCACACATGAACGTCTCTGTCGGATGGTCAACCTGGGTGCCAGTATCTGTGGGGGCACCAACACAGCCAGCCGATTTCATTTTGACCCGGACTGGGGGCACCTGTGAAGGGGAGGGGAACAGTGTCAAGGATGCATTTAGGTTAACAGGGCATAATGAAAAAAAAAAACACCATTTTAAGTGATGTGGCAACAAGAAAAAAGACTAACATTTCAAAGGGAGCAAAGATTGTTAATAGGGCCGTCAAACAATAGTATTACAAGTGGGGCGTGTTGCAATGGCATCAAAAAAAGACTTTATAGTAGGTAGACAACAGGAGAAGAATGACCCGAATGCAGGCTGTGCCAAGGTAAAACCCTCGCAGGGGTGTATGTTGAAGGGAACAGGCAGGATCACACACATAGACAGGAAACAATGAGCGCATAGGAAGCAGAGGGGTCCTTGGGTTACGACACAGTTCCGTTCCTAGGACAGTAGCGTAACCCAAATTTTGGTGTGTCAAAACACACCCTTTTTCTGATCTCTTTACAATGACTAATTTCACTTCCATCGTGATGGCTTTCATCTTCATAATTGGAACACTTGCGCTTTTAACAGTCCAAAATGGTGTAAGCATACTGGGGGGCGCCAACTCCCTCACTCATACCCCACGTTACTGCCAATTCTTCCGTCGTGCTCAAGCAGACTAGATCACCCTCTTAGTTCATAAGCACGAGGGTAACGGCATAAGCCGAAACACTTCTCATTTTTGAAAGTATTTATGGGGGTGATCATCGTAAACTCGAAATTTCATATGTCGAGACGTCCTAACCCAAGGACCCCCTGTATACATGACTAACAAAGGAGTAAACGCAAGGCAGCAAGGACAGGAACAAGAGGGCTGGAACAAGAGGACAGGAACAAGAGGAAAGGAACAAAGACACAGGAACAAGAGGGCAGGAACAAGAGGACAGGAACAAAGAGACAGGAACAAGAGGGCATGAACAAGAGGACAGGAACAAAGAGACAGGAACAAGAGGGCTGGAACAAGAGGTAAAACTAACAAGTTTCAGGCACGGCTGATTAGAAGCCGTCCCCTGACCCTCTTCCCCGTGCCTTTCGATAG
>JAABNY020000095.1:24196215-24224431 GCA_015164015.2 Brevimyrus niger
GGTGCGGGGGCGGGGCTGCCGCGGTGGGGGGGGGTCGCGGGATGGTGCACGCGTAGTGGGGGTGACGAACTGGGGAAGGCGGGTAGAACATGTTTAACCTTGTCCATGTCCTTCTCAAGTCAACACTGACGACATGTGACCTGTGGACTAGAACACTCATGCCAGATGTAACTGTATCCAGAATAGGGTGTACTGTCCGCCCTTCTCCATTCCACACCGTTATGGAACCATGCAGAAACGTTCATGCACAGAATAAGCCGAACATTAGCTCATTGAAAACATGGATAAGCGTGACTTTGGCAGTATCAGTGATTCACCACTGCAACATTCATTGTCTTGGTTAATTGCACCACAGAACGAGTGGGAGTTATAATGTATCACTATGATTTATTGCATAGAAACGTGACTATAGCGTCTTGCCCAGTTGAGTTGCCCGTTTGTTCGCATGTACCCGCCGTTTGCCAAGACGCAATCTGACCTTTATATCAGTTTTGTGAGAGAGCAGTGGGATTTGAGGTCTCACGGAGTTCTACAGGGTTACCCGTGCAAGGAGGGGTTAGAAGCACCATCGGTTCCAGCAAGTGCAGATGTTCCCTGTATGATTTCAATGCCATAGACAAGCTCAGCCCTGACAGCTTATCACCAGGGGCGCGGAACCACAGGTACAGTGCTGTTGGGCATCCTCTTTAGGTTAAAACGAAGGGAAATTTGAGCACGACGCCTAATAGCGTAGTTAAGACACACTTAATGTTAAGTTGGCATCACATATTCAAATGAACGATGTGTCCTGTATGTCAGTGCTCCAGCGCTAGTTTTGCTCCAGTCGCTCAGCTAAACACTGCGGTTAAACTGCAGACCTTGGCAGCGTTAGGCACAGTGGTTTTTGGAGAGAAGCCGGCAGTTGGCACGGCCGCCGGACAGTATCAGTGCGGCGAGAAGAAACGCAGAGCATCTCCCGCTGACGTCTTTCTTTATTTTGTCTCTTTTAGCTCCTCCAGCGTGAAAATGGTGCAGAAGTATCAGTCTCCAGTCAGAGTGTATAAGCACTCCTTTGAAATGGTCATGGCGGTAAGTGTGTTATTATTATTATTATTATTGTTTTTTTTGTTGTTGTACTATTATTATTTTTTGAGAATATGAAAATTGCAAGACTCTAAGACCGTGGACGAGAAGATTAGATGAGCAGATGCGGACGGATGGGTGCCATAACAGTAATAACATTAATAATCTGCCTGGCCATTGTTCTTCATGTCTTATAAGTCTCCCATCTAATGGCGTGTCGGATGTTCCGCACCGTGGTCTGCGAGGACCATTTAGCACTAAAGGCAGGCGCACAAAAGGCACTCTGTGGCGGCGCCGTCCCTCTTCCGCCCCGGTGTCCAGAGGCCTCCCAGCTGCCCCGCAAATGGCTTCCGCGCCCCCTCTCTACACGCTCGGCATTCACTGCGCCTCATTTGCATTTACATGCAGCGTAATATAGGCAGTGCTGGCTGCGAGCTGCCCTGGCTGCGAGCTGCCCTGGCTGCGAGCTGCCCTGGCTGCGAGCTGCCCTGGCTGCGTTTAGTGGAGTCTAGTCAAAGGCTCGTCATATTGCTCTTGCATGCATTCCTCATTCTAGACATCATACAGTTATTGAATTGAGATATATATATATAACGCTCTACTTTAATCTACTTTCAAGGAAAAATCACCTTTACTAAATAGCCAATAGTCAAGTAACCAGTAACTATTAAGTATTAGGCTACATAAATCGCTTAGTATAACAAATCTAACCAGAGATGGATTTCTGTGGGTTTGTTCTGTCAAGGCTGAGATTCTGAGTTCAGTTGTAGGAAATGTTTAAAGGTACATAAACAGGCATAGGCATTGTTATAAATATCTGTCACTCTGCTTATCAGCACTGTTCACCAGCTTATGGATATTTCTAACATAAATGGGCTATGACAATCATGTGTTTCTGTCATACACGGATAGCCGGAAGCATAAAATTAATCATTAGATATGCAAAGTGTTTATTAAAAGTGGAATCATTTTATCTGCTTAAACACCTTTCGCAAGTTACATTGAATATTTATGAGTAGTCGAAATGCAACATTTATGGAATGTCGGGCAAAATGTGTTTGATGCTTTGTACTAAATATGGGCGGCTTGTCATTTTCATATTTAAACAAGCACTCTTAGGCTGGTTAAGTAACAGTCCGACAGGTACTTTGTGGCACTTCCATCATGTCACTCCGCAGTATCTGTGTGATATGCTGTGGAAAATTCCGGCAGCCTCCCTTGCTGCCCACAGCTCATAGCAGGTGGCAGTAGTGTGAATAGCAGGAAGTAGAAGCCTGGTGATTGGCATTGCTTACCGCTGCCTCCTGGTGGGCTAGGGGCATATGGAGGGTATGCATGGAATTTTACTCCACCGTGGTCTTAGAAATGCCATTTCTCAGCATTTCCCTGCTGGCCGCCCCCACGCACTGCGCTCGGGGGCCCTACAGTGAGCTCACTGTGCGCTGAGTCAAGACTGAGTGAAGGCGATTGTTCTCCGTAGTGGTGAGCCGCGATCGCTTGAGGTCAGCCATCATGGTGCACAAGCAGAGGGCAACGAAAGGACAGAAGAGCACCTCCAGGGTGTGAATTTTTAACCTCATCTTTAATTCCAGGCATCGCTGTGTTTGTAAAAGATAATTAGTGATGATTTAGTCTAAAAATACCCCAGTATTGTTCCCGACCCCTGTTGTACCAACTGAGTGTGACGGAGGTTTGGCGTTTTTCTGAATTCTCCAGAAATACAGCAGAGTAGCATGTACCATGTAGCAGGACTGGGGTACCTGCTGGTGTCCGTCCGCTAAATGATTGTGGGAAATCTGAGACGGGCAAAGGCACCATCGAAGATCGTTTGACAAAAGTAGGGTTTAATTGTCCTACGTCCAAGAGCAGATTGTATGTCAGGAAGGGATCCACTTAAATTGATGCCGCACTACATGGTAATTCAATTCAGCCTTTTATGCTAGTAAATGACAGGGCTTTCAATTTGTCCACTGATATCCTTTTATGAAGCCAGATTATTGTATTTCGTTTTTCTTGTTCTTGTCCGTCGGCTTTGCAGCCGCCACAAGCGTGGTGAAAATATTGTGCTGGATAGGATGTCTCACTTAGTATTTTTGAGATGGCGTTGTTTCTGTATGAAAAGAGTGCTTCAAGTGTGATTGTATTTTATTTTTTTTTGTGCAGGTATGTTAGCCAGGGTCTGCACCGGTTATTTGTTTATATTTGTAAACATGTCCCCTGCTTGAAACCTACGGCTCTCTTCTGAGGCCACAAGGTTGTACAATCCATATGGCTGTCTGTAAGGGCTTCAGCTCAGTAATATGAGGAACAGGGGTGCCTGTAATGCACAAGCTCTATAATTATCCTCCTGGTAAAGCTTTGCATCGAGGGGCTGAGCTCGCCTGACCCATTTTCTCAGTTCTCCCCCCCCCCCCATCCGTGGTTGTCCTTGACGACCTTGCCGAGTGGCCGTGATGCCGCGACCTGAATCCGGAAGATTCCACGCAGTGACGCGCGCCGTGCTTCCCTCCTGCTGGTGGTACAGTGTGGTCGCATCTCACAGTTTCGGGTCGCAGGAAGCCCGTCGGTCAGGATGGGAGGTCCCTCGCAGCCACACACCCCCCCCCCCCCCCCCCCCCCACATGTATCCGGTTTCCCGCCGGGCAGTTATCTGGTGCCCCTGGTTCTGGGAATCTGAAGCTGGCCGTCTTATTAGCATAAGACTCTCCATAGTGGTGTTTAACGGGCCTGTAAATCTCACACCTAATCAGAAATCATCAGTTCTTAATTCCACTGAATTTCAAAATTATATATGACTCTTTATTTATTCTATGTATTTAATTATTGTATATTGGATGTACAGTTGGTTGTCGTGGGTGTTAATGTTGAACAGGTGCTTTTAAAGCTTTACATTTTAAAGCTTTACATTTTATAAGCTTTATATTTTAACTTATTTTTACCTCATCACAAGACGCATGGCGACCCCAAAATAACCCATACAGTATGTGACAGGACTGTGGGCAGCTATTGTTTAGCACCCTGGGAGCAGAGCGCCTTACGAAAATTAAGCATGGTTTACTATGATTAAATAACAATGGTTTACAATGATTTGCCGTTTTTCATGGGTTTTTTTTTTTGAGTAACTATGGAAACCATGACTGGTTTTGTCATCGTTTCACTACAGTTAAACCTTAGTATAATTTTGGTCATAAACCATGGTTTTTGTTTTACCATGGTCTTTCCAAACCATGGTAGTACTTTGGTTAGTACAAAAGTACCATGAGGTACCATAGTAAAGCCATGGCTGCTGCATGAAAACCATAGAAAACCATGATGAATTTTCATATGGGGCATGAGGGAAGAGTCTCGCTCAGGGTACCTCAGGGGTACTTTGCTGGCTGAGGATTAGGAACAGCAACCATTTGATTACAAGCACAGTTCCCTGACCATTAGGCCATTAGGCTTTATATGGTGATGTGAACAATAAAGGATCTAGCATGTTGAAGAGCTCTTGGGCTGATCCAGAATAATGGAATTAAGCAGGAATGGTGCACATGGTTTCCTGGTATGTTTTTGCGTGTTTCCTGCATGGCTGCCTGTCCTCCATGCACCGCTTGCCCTCGCAGGCAGCCACCCCTGCTGTTTTAAAACAAGAGAAGAGTTGCTATTAATATTCCCAGAAGGTTTTAGCAAGTGTGCCAGGGCCTGGGCTCATGTAACAGCAGCGCTTTGCTCATGTGTTTTAGGCTAAGCTGCACGCTAAACTGAAAGCTGGCTGCCTGCAGTATTTGTTATATGTGGGGAGTGATGTGGTAGAATCTCGGATTGATATTCATTTTACACCAGCCTTGCTTTTTAAATATCATTTCCCGCTTGTGTAATATTGCATTTAAATATTTAGCAAATGCTTTTATCCAAAGCAATGATTATTCTTTTTGAGAAAGCAGGACCTAATGGTGAAATCACTCTGCTGAACCCAGCATTCAAACCAACAAACGTTCACAAATGTTTAGCATCAGGAGGGGTTCGTTAACAATGCTTAGTTCCAGATGGGGGTGTTTGTGAAGCAGTCTCCCCCACAGCAGTGCTGACTGGCACACCGTCCCACTGCCCCGAATCAGCAACATGTCCCCCGCTTTTACGATGTCCCGTCATTTCAGGTGACACAATGCATCACAGATAGCACCCCCTGCAGGCTACATTGGGCTTATTCTTGCACCGCTTCACAGACAGAGGGGTGAACATTTTTAATTAGACGTCTGAAGACCCCGGCAGCATGAAGCGGATCTTTTGTATGCCTCGGTCTATTGTGTCACGCGTATCGATTTTCCTAATTAAAAATGCACATGGACCGTATCGCTGGCTGTTCAGTGTGTCCTCTCTCTGGTTTAGTGCAGGGTTCTGGACCTTCGTGTCATTCCCCAGGGGGGAAATGGCACATTGTGGGGTGTCGGAAACGCTGAGCCGTTTATCTTACACTATTAATAGAGCTGTGGCTGCCAGCTTTGACCGCCTGGAGATGGCGTGCATTGGTGCAGGGGTACACTTTTCAACTTTAGTAGGGGACCTGGTGCTCTCTACAGGGAAAGACAGAATATAGGGACAAAGCGGATTGGCCCCTGAAGTCCCCTCGCGTCTGTCAATTCAAAACATGTTATTGGCTAATGGTATCACCTATAAAAAAAACACTATTAAAAAAGTCTTGGGCTCTCCCCTGGTTGATATCCATAAAGAAATGGGCTGTGTAGCCTCACCGATAATTATTGGTGTAGCCTCAGGTTTTGCTGACGTGAGGTACGGAGGCGGGCAGCCTGTAGGTCGGACAGCGGCTGCTTTGTGAGAGGATCCTTCTATTCTCCAAATTGGGGACCACAGGAGGATTTAAATTTGCTGTGCCACATTATGTAAGGAGGCATAATTCCCCCGTCAAGCCCAGTGTGCATCAGTTCTGTAAAATCCCTGCTGCCAGACTTTATCTGCGAGACTCAGCACGGCAGTGAAGTTCCCAGCCCGGTGAGAGACCTGTCACGTTAATCTGTCCAACGTCAGCAGAGAGCGAGCCTTTAGCCAGCGGTGTGTGAATCACCAGAGATGCACAAGAGTGGCGTCGTCCCCGTCCGCCTGCGGCCAGCCCTAGGCGCTGCCAGGCCTGCCCAGCATTGACTGCTGTCCTGGGGAGTCAATCAGATTGAGGACTCGCTGCCGCAGGTCTTGATGCCCCCCCAGCAGCACCCCCCCCCAGCCTCAGAGGCCATTGCATCAGTCCCATCACCGAGGACGGCATCCTGTGCGCTTAATGAGCTTGTCAGCACCCTGCATCCCAGCTTGGGGACTCCGCAGCTCAGGGCGCTGTCCCTCCGGGTCTTGGTGTGAGGAGCGATTTGTTTACCGGAAGGCATGCTGTGGGCATGTGGGGACGGAAGCCGAGGCTCAGCCTGTGACCCAGGCCGTAACGGGAGGCCATGTAACTCGGAGGAACGATCGTTCAGGTCAAACGCTCCGGTAACCGCCTCCCAAAAGCCGGCTAAATTTAATTACTCAGTTTAAAATCCTGCACAAGAGGGGAAACACCTGAAACAGTGGAACATAAAACTGAAAAAAAAAAATTCAATGTAGCGTAATTGAAAAATGCAACTTATTAGTGACGTGGTGATGACACGTGTGTGTATGTGTGTTGGGTATGTTGTTTATTGGAAGTCAGTGAAACCTGCAGCTCTATACCCAGTTAAATCGGATTTGAATAGATTCTGCAGCGAGTAATCTGCGCAGGTCGGGTCTGTGCATCCGGAGATTCGCTCCAGCCCCAACTCGTCTGACCAGGATAAGTGGATAAATGGATAGATTAAGACTTGAATGAATGAAATGAAATTTAATTGTGTATAGATGCCACCCAGAAGCGTGCCCTCCTCATAAAGGTGCAGGCAGAAATGTTATTTCCTGTTCTTTTATTCTGTCTGGGAATCTGTAGAGTAAGGTATAATATCACTTGCTTGTGAAATTGGCTGTTGTCATATGATAAGCAGAGCTGTCCAAGCGGGGGGGTGGGGATGGGGGAGGGTGCTGTTTGTCATCCTTATGTGGGTCAGGCTGGATATGCACACTCTGCAAACCCAAACTTTTCTCAGGAGCAGCCGCCGTTCCCTCAGAGGCCTGAGGGGGGGGGGGGCGCTTTGCCTCAGGGGAGCTGACCGTCGGTGTCTGTCCCCCTCGCAGGCGTACGAGAAGCGCTTCCCCACCTGCCCCCAAATCCCCGTGTTCGTGAGCAGCGAGGTCCTCAGCGAGGCCATCAGCAATGACAGCTCCCTGCACGTCATCGAACGCAGCTGCAAGCTCAACGTAGACGCCCCGCGCCTGCTGAAAAAGGTATGGGGGGGGCCTCCTGCTCGGAGGCATGCCACTTCAGTGGTCTCATTTTACACTGCGTACCTCGATATTTTGCATTTATTTAACAGACGGGTTTATTCGAAGTGATGTACAACTGAGAGCAAGGGCAGGATTTGAACCAACAGCCTTCTGACCACAGACACAGAAGCACACACACTCCCTTCCCTATGTGGCTGTCTAAAGAAGGGGCTCCCAAACCTTTGTGGTGCATTTTTTAGAAATTAAATTAGTTATTTAACGTACAGTTACGTTAAAACCCCGTTACTGCACCCATGCTTTTCACAGCATAATGACATAAGCCTCCGCTTCAGGCAGACAGAGTAACATGACAATTCCAGAAAATGTCTGTGTAAACGATCCCGTAGATTAAACCGTTTGGACAGGCAGTTGCAGGTACGAACCCACCCCCTTCCGTCACGCGCCCAGCAGCGCTCGTTGGGGCTGGGCTCACGTTTGAAGCGCATTGATCCCACTCTCTTCGTGTGTTAGACAAGAGGGAATGGAGAGATGAGTCTGCAGACTGTCGCTGAATATGAAAGAGATCAGCCATCGCAAATATATTCGTTCCTCTTGCAGTTTATAATGCACATGCACAAAAGCACCATTTACCTTGGGGGGGGGCACTTTCCTAGGTGTATTGAAGCTCAGTTCAGGCATGTCAGATATGCATCATGTGTATTAATAATAGATCCTGCTCCTCCCTCTGATTAAGGTAATTACTTATAATGCATAGCCCAGGGTACAGACAGTACTGGGTTGCTCCACTCTTCTAATGAACCTAATAACCTCCACATGGCTGGATTATGTCCATCCCCTTTAAGAATTGCTGTGTTTTGGCTAAATTATAATGGGCCTTTAATTGATCAGGTACCGGTAGTATTGACAGCTTCCTTTGAAAGTACCTGAACGATGCTGAATGGCGACTGGCGAATCTCACTGTCCGCGTTGTGAAACACCTGCCTCCCATCCTTTGGCAGATCGCCGGCGTGGAGTATGTGTACTTCATCCAGAAGAACACCCTCAATTGGAAGGACAGGACGCTGCTGATCGAGGCCCATAATGAAACCTTCGCCAGCAGGGTGACGGTTCTCGAGAAATGTAGCTACAGCGTGAGTCCCCTCGTGGCACCTTTCCGGCTAACTAGCCCTCCTCTCTTCACAGATGGAAAGGCTCATCCCTCTATGTCAGTAGCTGTATTTGGAGTGTATCTCAGAGTGTCTACCCCCTCATACTGGCATCGTAAGGCCTCGACACTTGCAGGGATCTCAGAGGGCGTGACCACATGCCTGGGGAGGAGGCGCGACGTTCAGATTTCGGTTATGGCTGTTGAATTAAAGCTGTATTTTTCCACGTTGGAGCCTCCTGGACGCAAACGGCTCGTCTCTGAGTTACGAGTCACTGCCGGCTGCCCCTGCTTCTGTGTTCTCGACGCTCCAGGCTCGTTAAAAATGCTACGGCTTGAGTTTACTGCCTGTTTGAAAGAGAACAGAGCTCCAAATAGATTTGGGTTGTGTGTGCTAGGCAGCGTGTTTGCAGCAGTGTCCCCTGTCCCCCTGAACCCCTCCTCTACCCGCCCCCCACTGCCTGCATTCTGGACAATCCAACACAGCGCTCCATCCACCATAACATGCAGTTAGGGGCAGCAGGAAGCATTTTGCCTCATTGTATTGAGGTCTGGGGTTTTCTTTTGCGTTACGCACTGCCGGTAACGCACTGCAAGCTCACGACGGCTAGATGGCATGTAGAGGCACATTAACACGGCTAGAGGCGCTATTAATGTGTGAGGTTCCTGCGTGGGCGTCTTAGGTAACAGTGAAGGGAAGGGTGAGTTTAGGGTGAGGCCCACGTCTGTGTCCATGGCCCAAGCACCTTTCCTAGTGCGAACACCTGCCTCCGTTCATTATTCCATTTCGCCCACAGGTTCATCCTGAGAATGAGGAGTGGACGTGCTTTGAGCAATCAGCCTCCTTGGATATCAAGTCCTTTTTCGGCTTCGAGAACACAGTGGAGAAGATCGCGATGAAGCAGTACACAGCCAACATCAAGCGGGTAATTAGGGTGTGACGCACCGCGGAGGCGAAAAACCCTCAGCTCAGCACCGGCATCAAAAGCTCTTATTAAACAGCTAAATGGCACTGTGATGGACTGTGTAAATAGCAGCTTCAGTCGTTGTGATGAAGGCTTAGAGCGCTTTGAAGGGTGCGTCGGTATGTAATCGTCATCCGGCTGCCGTCAAACGAAGTGCATTCGACCCAATTCAAACAGGTCAGGAAATAAATAAGTTTGGCCAAACTCACCTAGTCGAAAAACTATCTGGAAAATTATAGATTTTTCAAGTCATCTGACAAAAGCAAAACCGTGGCTGTTTTTAGGCAGTTGGGGGTGGGGGGGCTTTTATGTCTTCGGTCAGGCCGCTACCGGCTACAGAACAAGCACAGTCGGCGTTCTCAGGCTGCCTGTCAAGCCGGGCTCTGACAGAACGGGGTCCGTCTGCAGCACCGATGATTGTGCCGGATCTCCGGGCCGCCTGTCAGAGGCACAGTCAGAGCCGAGGGCTGTGTGTCATAACAACTGTAGCCTGACACTGTTCTTGGGATGTATCTCATACTGGTATTTTTACACCTTTTTTTAGATCTACTCTTTTTTTTATTTCCTTTTTACTTCTATTTTATATCCCAGGCTTAGATTCTGCACATCCACTAACCTGCCATAATTATCCAAATTTCCATGCAATTATCCACAAGTGTTTATTCACAATAGGGCACATTTAGCAGCTGGGTTAATTCTGCTCAGGCCACAACATAGCTAATTTGGTTGATGGTAGGTGTTTTGCTTGTGTATATATCAGAGAGATATTCTCTTACCATTTGCAAAAACTGCACAAAAAACATGCTCCCACACATCTGGTGTGACACTCATGCTTTCACTCACGCAAGAAATCTTAGAGCAAATCTATTTCATTCCTTTAAAAATGTAAAATTAGCTACATCAATAGCGCTGGGGCTAACCCTACAGATTATTTACAAGGTAATAAAACTGTTACATACATTTTAATGAGTGTGCAGACTGTCACAAACTGAAAACCTCATGCCAGCCAGCTGATGGAAGTCAGTAACACTGGTTTTGTAATGTTTTTTTTCTGCTCTTGCTAACTTGCTCACTCAGTGGAAGCTGTATGATTACGACATTTTATCTGTCTCACCTCCACATCGAATTTTTGGCAAAGTGAAACAAATAAATGTAAATGTAAAGTTATGCAAAAATCCCAGCGGTGTGTCCGATGCACTCACTGCGGCATTACGGGAGCTGTGTACTTTGAGATGTGACTTCGGGAAAGACGTTTTCGCGCGTGGCGATAATGAAGCCGAGTAATGACATCGTTAGCCTGTCGCTACGTGGCCCCGGAGAGAGCGATAAAAATATGTTATGATGCCAGTCAGGTGAGGAATGGAGGGTTTTGTGCTCCAGCCTTGATTAATGAGAGGATTAATGAGGGCTTCGAAGGGTTCGTGCTCCTGGAGGACCTCGGTTCAGTGGGGCGCGTCGTCCCAGGTGAGCCGCTTCACAGACCTCGGCGGTACGCAGGTGACAGCGGCAATCGTGCGGAGAGACGGCGGCAGCGCGCCAGGTTGCGCGTGCATGAAATCATTCCCCAACGCGGATCCCCTCGGAAACCACGGCCGGAAGCTCTATTCTTCTGGCCATCTTACAAGATATTAGTATTGTCTTGGACAACATAATTTTATGTTAAATTATGTGTTTTTATTTCCTATGGAAATTTGTACTAGTAGCCAAAATTGTGGAAACTCCTAGCATTTTTGCTGTTATGCTTTAAAAATTACTTAACTAATATTGGTGGTGAGGTTTTAAAACAAACAATGTTTACAAATATCATACATTTGATGATTAAATAAGTAATTGGAGTAACTGGAATATTGTTCTGCAGTCTCTAAAAATTTGAAGTTTTTCCACAATGTTGGTCACTAGTGAACACTGAATACCCAGGTTAATAGCTTTAAACATTTTCCTTGACTCCCTAAACCTTTGCACAGTGCTGTGCGTCTTTCTGAAGTTGCACACTGTTTATTGTTGCTGTGAGGCATATTTTCTGTTGGCTGCACATAAGTGTTTCATTCCCCTACACTCTGCTGAGTGTCGAGTGACGTGACAACATACAAAAAGCCGTTTGATTTGATTTGGGCTCCTCCGTAAGGGCTGTCTAATCACCAGGAGCCCACTGCTTTTCACCACTAGGGCAAGGAGGTGATTGAGTACTATCTGAATGAGCTCATAGCTGAGGGCATCACTGAGATACCTCGCTGGGTCCCACCCGAGAAGAAGGTCCCGGCCAAGCCCGCCGCCCCCCCCTGTGAGCCCCCCCTTCACCCCGCACCTGTCTCCAGACTGGCCCTCAACTCGCTGGCACACAGCAGCGGGAAGGAAGCCAGCAATGCAGCCGAACCCTCCAATCCAGATGGTGAGTAGAGCCGACATTAATAGACTGAATGGATGAGCACGTCACTTTTATAGCATGTAAGACATGCTTGGAGCAGGAGAGGGAACAGAACCTTCTGACACAGGACAGGAGGAAGGAAGAGGGATTATATGGGTGAGAGGAGATGAGATATATTTAATAATACCAGAGGGTGAGAGCGGGGTCAGGATTCTCAGTATGTCACCTGACCTTACCTGCCCCTCCCTCATTTTATGGCCAGAAGCATTCATACACATTTTGATGAATGCTGAGTGTGTTTCCAAAGTCCCAAATCCAGTGCAGGACCGTGGCAACCTTGGAGCCGATGCCAGGAAGTGCGGGAATCATCCCCAGCGGGATGCTCATGCATCGCAGGACATGCACACACACACACACACACGCGCGCACGCACACACACACACACACATAAACATGCACACACACATACACATGCACACACACATACGCACACACACACACATACACATGCACGCACACATACGCACACACACACACATACACATGCACGCACACAAACATACACACACACACATACACATGCACGCACACAAACATACACACACGCACACACATGCACGCGCAGCCACACACACACACACGCACACACACATGCACACACATGCACGCGCAGCCACACACACACATGCACACACACACACACACGTACACGTACACACACACACATGCACGCGCAGCCACACACACACGCACACAATTACACCTTTCCAGCCATCCAGAAGCACAAAGCCCACCTAAGCTGCATGACAGTGAAGTTGATGAAGGACCCAGAGGAGAACATGTACCTCACGGTCACAGCGCCTGAACGGGGGTCAAACATGCTTCCGCCAGAGGCGGAGCCTTCACTGACCGTGACGAATCAGAACACAACAGGGAGGCAGTTATGGGAAGAGGGGGGTTCCGCAAAGGCGAGGGACCATGACTGGTTATCTCATATAGGGACATGCTGAGTATGAGGTCTGTACCAGGAAACACAGGACAGGGGGACACCCTGGGCGGGCGGCCGGTCCCTCGCAGGACACACATAATATGTGCCATTTACAGATGCCAGTCCACCTTGTTTTTGGACAATCAGAGGTAAACCTACATAAACACAAGGAGACCATGTACGTGCATCTGCACATAGACACAGAATCGGGAACAGGAATTGAACCCACGGCCCAAGAGGTGTGAAGCTATATTGCAGATGAAAGACAAAGAGAAGCTGGGTTGTTGATCACGGCCCTGTCACATTCTCCACCTTCCTCTCTGCTGTCGTTTATCAGCCGCAACAGGAGCTCTGACTGGGGCTGAGGCTGCACTTTTTCTGGGTCGTTTATTTTAAGCTTGCTGAGATTTAAACAAAAAGGCAACAATATACAGCATAACAATAGAAGCCCTGGAAATGAAAAGGGTTAGCGACTCAGCCCTTTGTGTAAATGTCTCTGAAGGAGCAGAATCTGCTTAGGGTTTTCTGTGGTCAGGGTAGTGGGGAATTTTCATGTATGCAGAATACAAGAGGAAATATTAAGGTGTAATATCAGCAAACGTTCAACAAAAGGAAAATCTTTTTTTTCTCTCTCTCTCTAAACTCCACATCAGGTACAGTTAAAAAGCCAGTCTCGTATTAAATATATATATATACATATATATACACATGTATATACACACATATATATATACACACCTTTATGAGGGCCATTACTTGTTTGCCACAGCTAAAAAGAACAATGTGAAATGCTTAATGTAATCTGCTCAATTTTTTTCATCAAACGATAGCGTAAGGCTACCAACTAGGATGTTATATATCATTAAAAGTGAACAGAGATTAAAATGATTTGTGATTTATCTTTTACTGACATTGTATAATAGCCCACAGTGCCCTTTTTCATATTTTTCTGTAAAATTTCATGCAATTTTTGGAAAGCGGTGCCTCAAAAAGGAGCCCTTTGGGTAAAATTACATGTCAATTATTTATGTGTATGAATTTTTAAATGATGTAGGTGTATGAGAATCATTTCATGCAGCGCCCTCTACCCCCCCATACATAATGGTGCACACATAGAAGCGTCACGCTGAGTCATGCGTTTAAAGGCCATTTACAAGCCGATAGGAGCAGATAGTGAAATCAATTCACCACACACACACAGCTGGCAATTTCCTGGACGGCCGAGGGTCCTACACACATATGAAATCCAATGGGTGAGCTGTGAGCCCTTTAGTAATGATTAAACTATGTCTTCCTTCTAAGACTCGGTGGGCTTCTTTCTGAGGGAACTAGCCAGCTGTGTTTTGTCTCCCTCAGCCGACAAGCTGGATGCCGAATACATCGAGCGCTACCTGGGACAGTTAACACCAATGCAGGAAAGCTGTCTGATTCGCCTGCGGCAGTGGCTGCAGGAGACGCACAAAGGAAAGGTGAGCCAGCCTAAAACATCAGCCTTGTGCTGATTTACACATTGCACTTTACCTTCAGTTATATCGCTAAACAGTGTCTGTCCTCTTTGATCTCAATTGTTGTGACAAGAACGAACAAGAACTCTATGTGCATGACATATAAGCGAAGAATGTGTTTGCCTTCCTCATTACTGTACATTGCCCATTTAGATGTTACATTTATTTTTTTATTTTATACATTTGTTAAAGTTAAAGTCCCCCTTACCTTTGTTCTGTTTAATGAATGACTCCATGCTGGATAATGTATAATCTAGCTGTGTAATGCCCTGCAGTGAGTTAGCTTAAGCGTAAAATCTGGGTGGGTAGCTTAGTTGGACCTTTAACCACTTGAGGTTACGAGTGAGCAGATCAGGTGACGTCTGTGGCCTGCAGGAACTGTGCTCCTACGACGGGCTTAATGATTTCTTTTCTCTGTAGTCAGAAGCTGGTGAATGGAAGGCAGAGAAGGTAAACATTGATGCATGCTGTGTGACACGTGTGGAGATCTTCTATAGATCTGAGGAGGAACCCCCAGTGATCATAAGCTGAGTGACAGGGGAGACCTGTTAGAAATTCCATCGCAGAATGGAAATCAGCACCTAGAGCTTGATCTGTCTCTGGCTTGACCTCAACCAGGAAAGCGATAGTTGATCATTTTCCCAGGAGCGGTTTGATGTATGACAGCATCGTGTCAAACTAATGCCACGTGTAAATTCCCAAAGCAATTGGATCAGAGGTAGAAGATGTTCAGGGGATTTTGTATTTTCATTGTGGAGCCGCAGTTTTCTGTGAGTCTTGTTATGTGGCGATTAATCACTGACCGGAGCAGCGATCCAGGTGCAAATGTAGACAACTGATTTTGCTTCTGAGATGAAAGTACCTCCTTGCAGATTCTATGTTCACAGAAACTTCCCGGGATATTTATATGTTTATGTTTTAGCAATGGCCAGTGCAATCATTTTTCCTTAGGAATTAATCTAAATCCAAAAAGTATAATCCAGAAATCTTTACAGTAATAGCCATGAATAAAGTTTAAGCAAACATACTGGGATCAGTCATGTATAAAGAAACTCCTGATATTCAGTGCTTCACTTATTGTGGTTTCTTTAACGAACTGGCTATTGCTAAAACATGGACATTTCCAGAATTGCTTCACGTTTAAACTCATCCATGATCCCGTTTTCAGTTTGGGAAGTTACTTCTGTCACACTTTCTTTATAAATAGTTTTTCAGCTTTTGTTTGACTTTTGAACAGAATAACATGCTGCGGCCGGCTTAAATGACAGGCGTACGAACGGCAGTAGGCGACCTCGTCTGGCCGACGGACATGTCGTCGAGTTTGGCCGCCTGTTTTTTTTACCCAGAATGCCTTTCAGCGAACAGACGCATGGAGAAACAAACCGGCCTAAAACGGGAGTTCTCCCGTAGAGTTTTGCAGTCCCGCTCACTGTATTTTATTTCCTTGTAACTCATATTCCGATTGATCTGCATGACCTGCCGCATTCATCATCCATCCGAGCGACATGTTGAAAACAAAACGCTGTTTGCAACATGGATGGAACGTCATTCATATTCATCAGTGTCTGTTAATGGGAGCTAGCTGCTGTGGCGTCTGTCGGCAGGTTCCCAGACACTGACGTGGTCAGGGCCACACTCTCCCCCCCCACCCCCCCCACCCTCGTCCGCAGATCCCCAAAGATGAGCACATCCTCCGCTTCCTGCGTGCCCGTGACTTCAACCTGGACAAGGCCCGCGAGATGCTGTGCCAGTCTCTGGCTTGGAGGAAGCAGTACCAGGTGGACTACATCCTGGAGACCTGGAGGCCGCCGGGCTTCCTGCAGGAGTGCTACGCCGGCGGCTGGCACTTCCACGATGGCGACGGCCGGCCGCTTTACATCCTGCGCCTTGGCCAGATGGACACCAAGGGACTGGTGAAGGCCCTGGGGGAGGAGGCCCTGCTCAGACACGTGGGTGCCTCCTGTCTGTCCTCCTGCACTGCGTCTGATCGCATTTCCCCATCTTACTCATCCGCCGGGACGATTCTAGAAGGCGGGGCGGCATAAGAGGGGGCCGCGATTGATACGGATGGGCCAACCTTATCATTAGCCAATGAAATGTTTTGAATGCATGAGTGACAGGGGAGGTGGCCAGTCAGCTTTCAGAGGGATGATTCTGGGTGGTAAACTGCAAGCAAAAGAAAGTGTTTTATCTGTGTGTCTCAAAATGTGTTCACTTTAGGTTTTGTCGATCAATGAGGAAGGACAGAAAAGATGTGAAGAAAACACCAAGATATTTGGAAGACCTATCACGTTAGTATGCCATGTTAATTAGATAAATGATTTATGTTTCCAAACCTTAATTGATCCAAATCAATAAAGGGAGGTGGGGGGTTCACTACCTTCAGATAAAAAAAGCTTAAACCGTAAGCTTGCCTAAATAATTATTTAATAAATAAACACATTTGAAGTTTTAAATATAGAAAATTTGATCACGCATCCATTCTGTCCTGGGAGTGTGATGATTCATTTGGTACTGGGTTAGGGTTACTTTCAGAGTAATTTAAGCTCCTGAGATTTAAGCTCCTGGGTAGGATTTGCATGCTCTACCTGTGTTACAGTGTGTTTCCTCAGGTACTCCTTAGCTTAGGCTAATCGGCATCACACACTGGTGTAGTGTATACATGTGTCCTGCGATGGCCTGCTGTTACACCTATGTTGTCTGAGATCATCTTCAGGCTCACTGGATAGGTGGATAGATGGCTGGGTCTAATCCATCCCCGCTAAGTTACTGAGGTCAGACTGTAACTGTAGGTGTGATCATAAGCGTGAGAGTAGCCACTTCTGCTCAGGTCGTGGACTTGCCTGGTGGACCTGGAGGGTCTGAACATGCGGCACCTCTGGAGGCCTGGCGTGAAAGCTCTCCTCCGCATCATCGAGGTGGTGGAGGCCAACTACCCTGAGACGCTGGGCCGGCTCCTCATCGTGCGAGCTCCTCGGGTCTTCCCCGTGCTCTGGACCCTGGTGAGTTTGCAAAATACAGTAAAATCCAATTATAATGGACTTCAAGGGACCTGGCAAAACAGTCCATTATATCCAGAGTTGCTGTATGCCCAGAACACAACTACAGGACACCATTTACTCATGCCACACCCCAGCAGACACACTTGTGGAATAGATTATTATATTGTTCATGTAGTAATCCAACTTTACCTCACAAGATGCGTGACTATTAATAATCCTGACTACGTACGTATCTGCGCTGGATATCATCAACGCGCCTCACACCTTGTAGGCGGAGCCTGCATGTCCGTTACAGCCGAACAAAACTGCAGCTAAAAGCCCCGGGGACTAAATTGTTTGTCCGTTATAAGCGAAATTCCATTATATGCGAGTCCGCTACATCCGATGCTTTTTTTGTATGTTCTTAAAGGCGCACAGCCGGGACCAACGGACCTGGTCCGTTATCGATGACATTCCGTTATAAGCGAGATCTCGTAAAGTTCCAAACGTTTTCCATCAGTCTGTCAAAGTGATATTTACCTCTCTCGTGCTGGAATGTGGTGCAGAGTGTTGAGACGAGGCAAAAAAGAATCACTTTAAACATTTTAATCAAACGATCAGCAAAGTGAAACGGCGTGTGGAAAACGGGAACTGATTACTAGCGATGTCCGTTTGACTCGCAGGTCAGTCCGTTCATTAACGACAACACCCGGCAGAAGTTCCTCGTCTACAGCGGGAACAATTACCAGGGAGTGGGAGGGCTAGTCGATTACATCGATAAGGAGATCATCCCCGACTTCCTCGGGGGAGATTGTATGGTAAGCTCCTTTTCACCATTGTGTTTTTTAATAAGATGTTTTTTTTTATGTTTTGAACGACGTCCTAATACCAAGAATGAGAACGTCCACAACCCTTATTTTATTCTGACCTTTTAAAGTTTGATTTTAACCCTTTAAGTTGTTTTCGCCTTGAAATCGGTCACGGTAAAACTGTCCCGTTTCTGAACGTTACATTTTTTTCCAGTGCACTGTCCCAGAAGGAGGCCTCGTGCCAAAATCTCTGTACCAGACAGAAGAGGACCTTGAAAACTCAGACCACATTAAACTGTGGACAGAGACTATATATCAGTCAGCTCATGTCTTCAAAGGTGCTCCACATGAGGTAATCATGTTCATACATAGTTAATTTTCATTTTCATTATTCTCCTCTCTATACACTGTACAGAATTGCTAATCATAGTTCTTGTTAGCGTCGACAAGTATTAGCGTTGTGCCTGTAATTGTGTGATTTTATGGCTGCATGTCTGGGTGTGGTTCCTGGACAGCTTATCCACATTTGGCCAGTTTGTGCAGTCGCCCAGTTTCTGTGCCAGCTTCCAGCAGGCTGTCTGGCTTCCTCCCACAATCCAAAGGTGTTGATTAGTGTGTGACTGTGGGTGGCATCATGGGATGGCTTACCGAGTGGGAAATGGATGTATGATTTCATCGCAGGCGTCTTCAGTGATGAAATCAATCGATGCATATGACCATCTTCCAGCTGCTTATTCTGTGCGGGGGTCGCGGGGGAGCAAGACTCATACATTCACAGAATCAGATATTTACTATGACTCATTGCTTGAATATCAGAACCATTAGTTACATGCCTTTTTAATTTGTTTTTTTGAAGATTGTCATTGAGATCCTAGAAAGCTCTTCAGTCATCACCTGGGACTTTGACATCCTGAAGGGGGACCTGGTCTTCAACATCTTCCACTCCAAAAGGTCTCCACAGACTATCAAGAAGGACCCACTGACCTCCACCCCTGGTGTGGATAACGTCCAGCTGATTGAGAAGAGCTGGGTCCTGGGTGTGGATTATAGCATGGTGGAGTCTTCGCTCGTGTGCCGGGAAGGCGAGAGCATCCAGGTTTGCCTTTAACCTCTTTCTTCGCACACATGTAGGAAGACTGAAAAATTCCAATTAAAACCTTATCTTGAAAGTTAAGAGCGGGTCTGTTCATTCTGCTATTTCTAGCACCAGATCAGAGTCTGGCTGGCTGTGTGGTAGCTGTCTGTCTTGATAGCTTCTGTCACGTTATGAAAGTATTCAATTAATCCTTAGCTTTTGTTTGTTTTTAATCATTGTATTTCATGATGAGTGAGTCACACCTGAATATATAAGCCGTCTTACTGCAGTCGATAGGTCTATGCATGTAATTCCAGTACAAACAAGGAATCACGTGGCTGTAACAGAGCACACAGAGCACACAGACAGGTTTGGTAGGTTCATTTAATGCTTGGCTGGGCATTAGAATGGCTAAGATGCACGATTTAAGTGATTTTGAACATGATTTGATTGCGTCAGGCATGGTGGTTCCAGCATCGCCTCTGGGTGATTCGAGTTTATAGAGAAAACCGTGGCAGACAAAAAACATCCAGTCAGAGTCACATTGGAGGCTGATGAGAGACTTGAGCCCCATGCACTGCCGCCCCTGATATTTTCTAGACATTACCAGGAGGATCTGTAGATGTGGACGTGAATGTCAGAATCAGTCGTACCAAACATCACATGGACTTTAAGCTGCTGGCCGGGTAAATTTGCAGTTGACCGGCATGTGTGAATGAAGCAGGGAGAACTCCGGAGAATTCCCTGCCAGCCGGTGGGCAGACGATGACGCTCCTGTCATGGGACTGGCAAGAGAGCAGAAGAATACAAACAATCAGAGAATTCTATCAGTAAGAGCCGATGCTGAAATCATCCGACAGATTCAGGGAACTGCGAGCGACTCAGTTGTGCACGATCGACTTACAATCTGGCTTCGTGACCACAGTGTAATCCCAGCTGAAGTGCAGGTGAACAGCAAACATCTTCAATACGCTGTAAACAAAACACTGTGATTTCTGCAGCGTGCTTTTTGTGTCACGCATGCTCTACCCAAACCCCGCCCCTCATCTAAATAAACCAGAGTATTTGTAGTAGGTGTAAACGTGTCTGACACAGATAGTTTCTGGTTATGTGCCACATGTGTGAAAGGGCTCCTGACGTGTGAAAATGGCTTTAATGGTTAATGGGATAGGAGAATAGTCAGACTGGTTAAAGCTAACAGGAAGGCTACAAGTTCTCAGCCCTTTACGTTTGTCTGAAGGCAAAAGTTAGTCCTACTTGCTACTATGTCGAGGTACCTACTACAGTGGTTACCAAGTACAGACGCTCCTCTACTAGCAAACGAGATATATTCCGAATGGTCATTCATAATTTGAAATGTTCGTAGGTTGTTACTCAGCATCATTTTAAGGGTATCCGCAAGTACAAAGAACTAGGATGCTGGGAGTATGCACGCTACGCTGCTGCATAGCGGGAGTAGAGGCCAGAAACCGTACCAGGCGGGACTGGCTCGCAGAAAAAAAAAATGTCTTCGTTCGTAAGTCTGAAAGTTCGTAAGTTGAAAGTTTGTAAGTAGAGGAGCATCCATATATATTTCAACTTTGAGCTTGTTTTTACGTGACTGACTTTAAATGTGTCCTGAGCAAGCCCCCAAGCCCCTCACCCGTATGTGTGTATGTCCTGCTCGCCGTAGGGCTCCCACGTCACCCGCTGGCCCGGCCTCTACATCCTCCAGTGGAAGCTGACAGGCCCCGCCTCCTGCTCCAGCAATGCCCTGCCCCGAGTGGACGACATGCTGGCCTCCCTGCAAGTCTCGTCCCACAAGTGCAAGGTCATGTACTACACCGAGGTGCTGGCCTCCGAAGACTTCAGGTGGGAACTCCGGCTTCTCATCCTCATGACAGCAGCGCATGGTGTCGTGTGAAGCTACAGCACCCCCCCACCCCGCCGCTGTAAGGCAGTACCACGTGGGGTTGGGGTGCCGGCTCATCAGAAGTGTGCTCTCATCTCATACACTAACCACAGAGTCAGCTCATTCTATAGAGCACCGACAGTGCATTTCCATCTAGCTCTTGCTTCACGTTTTTCATGGATCAAGTCATGCAGGCATATAGAAAACTATTCATTTTCATTGTGTCTCATGACATCTTGCATAGTGGTAACATCGTGGATCTTAAACACTATGCATATTGAAAAGAGCTGTATGGATGTATTTCTCTAGAATACAGATGACTGATGCTTAGTCATTCCTGAGCCCTTATTGTCTGAGCCCTTATTGATCAAGCTGAAATCTTTGTCACGTCAAATAAAGTAATACCCACTTAAGTGAGATTGCTAAACATCAGGTCTCGTATTTCTGTATAGCACACTGATCATATTGTCATTTTTCCAACAGGTAACATTCTAATACGGGCCTCATAACAATTCTGCATTCAGGGGCAGATTAATGCATAAGGTATCCTAGGCTACAGCCTAGGGCGCTGGAAAAATCAGGGGCCCCTCTCTACAAAACGAGGAAAAAATTGAACGGCTAAGCTTATTAAACCTAGCTGAGTAGTCTGCCGGTGCAATACTCCATGTCAGCCTAAAGCCCCTGGAGACGTTAATCTGCCCCTTTCCATGTCACAGAAAGAGTTGAGCATTTTTTAGAGAGATTACGGTATGTTGGAATTTCTGTCCCTAGGTGGAGGCCTTGTGTGTCACTGACTGAGGGTTTCCCTTCTGTGCAGGGGGTCCATGACCAGCCTGGAGTCATGTCACAGTGGCTTCTCACAGCTCAGCGCGGGCACGACCTCTTCCAGCCAGTCTCAAAGCAGCTCCCTCGTCTCCAGATAATCCTCAGGATGCCTGGGTCAGGCTCACTGTGAGCCACAGACACAGCATCTCAACACTGGTATCTACATACACATCAAACAGAATAACCTACACACTCCAAGGGCTATAAAATCCCAACAACAAGCAGTAGGAAACTTTATGGAAACAGTCCAGTTACCCAAAGCTTGTATTTGAGATTCTATTATTTTGTAACTGAAGACTCATGAGTGATCTGTGCCACTTTCTGTCCAACCAAGAAACAGGAGACACTGTTTTCCTGAATATAATCTGATTTTACCCTGTAGTAATGAATTACAGCAGCTTAGCTGTCTCATATGATAGAGGGCTACCATTTGATTTATGTCACCGAGATAATTATACAAGAAGGTTGTTTCTTAACCTGGGATTTGCACAGATGACCAGTTCCCAAGCCATCTTCTACAACAATGGCCGATAATCCACTTTCGTGATTCTCGGAGGTCTGTACTTAAAACAGGTTTGACATGTTCCATTGTGTTGTAATGAAGTTTTGATCCTTTTGCATATTTAGCCAGGGATACTGGGAAAAAAATCTTATGGAGCAATGCTTCTAAAAGAACAACAGTTTGTAGATCTCACAGGTGTGCTGTTTTAGCTTGTGACAGGGCCAGCACAAAAAAGACAGACGTTAATTCTGCAATTGTCATTTACAGTTGTTCGAAAATATGAGGATATCGTACATCACGTGGCTATTAATAGCGTTGATTTCCTGAATATATGATGCACTCACTAGCTCATTGCCCCAGAAGTGCTTTCAGGTGTTTACATGAACCAGCCCCTTAACACCCCTCACTGCTCATCAGTCCATGTTTGGCCATATAGTCCTGAGACCCGCTTTGCAGACCCATCATCCTGAAGGTTGCCTCCATATCATTGGTTCAATACACAGAGGTCACCAGGACTGTCGGGGATCAGCCCGTGGGGGTGCTGAGGGAGTGCAGGATTCTCGGGGCATGGCCGACCGCCCCGGCTCCGTATAAACCGCTTTGGGACCCAGGCGCATACCATTCTGACGCGCTCATTAAACTACCTCCAGAAATATCCGCAGAATTGAGTCGTAGTGGATGCGGTTGCCAGGCAGCGCACGGCGATTGCACGTTCTCTTAAATGTTTATGAAATTTAAAGCCATAGTTATTTATGCAGTGGTGTTCTGGGAAATGTAATGTAGTGTAATTGAGAGCATTTGAATAATTAAATCGACCAACAAAGGGCTTTTTGTACAAGCAATATTGACAAAGCACAGTCAGAGCACTAATGGAACTCTGTGACCTTTGTCCTAGGTGAGGGGTTTTATTTACTGCCTTAAACGGGGAGAAACGTGCGCGAATGAAGGTTGAAATGGGGTAAAAAGTGACAATAGAATAAGCACATTAGACTCAAGTCTTGAATTTTTAAAGTCTTTTTTTTAAGTCTTTTAATATCTTCAGTTTAACAATCATGGTCATTTTGTGGTCGTTTCGAGGTCATTTGGAAAAGTGTGATGGTGGTAACTGTCTCATTTGGGTGGCTGTATGTCCATTTTTTATTTAATTATTTAAACAATTTTGGAAGAGCGAGAAGTACTATATACAGAAAAACAGCGGAATTTTGCTACCAGGATGCTTCATTTGTAAGACTGAACATTAAAATTGATGAGGCAATTTTATGGGGACAGTGATATTTATTGAATTTATAAATGTACAATACATGTACAAAAATGTTTATTACAAAAATAAACTATGGTAAATAAATTCTGGGGTCTTCATTTTGCAACACTTACTAAGATATACTTACTTGTCGATATAACGTCCACATGAATGACCAGAACAGAGACTGAAATTATAAGTATCATTTATTAGTTTCCAAAGAGCAAAGCTGAACTTAAAAATAAATAAAACTGGAGAATAAGGACAGGCGGGGTGCCCTCTTCAGCCCAGAGATGTCTCTGCTGGTCACGACATCTCAGCTGTGCGTGAACTGGACCCATCGGTTCCAGTTGTCCTCCTCGGGGAAGAGGCCTCCGAGCCGGAGACAGCAGTCCATGGTGGGCTCGTAGAAGGGGGTGGCGTTCTCCCGCAGCCTCACGGAATCCTTGACCTCCGGCACCCGGGCCGGCGAGAAGAGCGTGGCCTTGGCCTGCCTGCCGATGTACCGCTTCCACACACAGCCAAGGTCCTCTAGAGCCTTATGGGGAAATGAGACTTAGGGAGGATTGAGGGAGACCAGCAGGACAGGTGATGAAACATCCCGGTCAAAGACGGCTGAAAAAGGTCACACTACGTCAGTGTTAATATATTTAAAAATTTCAGATTTTAGTTTCAAATCCAGTTTAATTTTAGATCTTAGTGAAGTTTTATTAATTTTATTTTTAAGATATAATTTAGTTAATATATTTAAGCTTTAGTCATTTTATTTCTAGGGACGGTGGGAAAGTTGGAGAGATCTTATGTGTCTGATCTTAGGAGAGAAACCTGCATATTAGGTATTAACATCCTCAAAATGGGCAAAACATGTTGTAGGTATTAATGGTCATCAAAAGATAATATCCTGGATTATGTCTGTTTGATAATAACCCTGGTGAGGTTTGCGGGTCCCTCAATGTCCGCGGCCGTCGGCGGTACCTGCAGGAGCTCCAGAACCACCACAGGCTGCAGCACGCCCTGGTAGTGCTCCACCAGGCTGGGCTCGCTGATGCCGGGCCTGCTCATGATGTGGAAGAGCAGGGCCTCCAGCATGCCCTTGCACACCGACTTATTGAGGCTCCCGTCGACGACGCGCCACGGCCGGCTGATGAAGCTCACCCTGTCCTGCGAGCTCGGGCCCAAATCTGCGGCCACGCTGGAGGACGACAGAGGAGTCACCAACCCGGATAAACTAACGGGATCCAGCATCTGAACGGCAGCACTCACCATAAGTGAAATGGGGATATACCAACAACGTACGCAGAGAAGGGTGGGGATCTTAAGTTTAATTCACTTTACTTAAATGACACTTCACACACTGGAAACGTTCACACCCAGATGTAACGCTTACCTCTCGTCTCCATCCACTGTAAAACAGCTGATGTCTATAGAAGTTGAATCTCCCGTAAGTGGAGAATTGACTTCAGATGCGGCTCCCCCCTTTCCCTCCTGAGTTTGGTCTGTTCCTTTGTGCTCCTCCACCATCTGGATGGAGTCACCGGTGTTTTCCGGGGCAGGGGGCGGCGGCTCCTCGCACCTCCCGTCTCCAGTAAGGCCGACTCCATCTGCAGGCGCTCCATCCAAGCCCAGCATTTGTTTGGCTTCCCTTTCCGGAGGCGGCTTCTTCACCCTAGGCTCGTCCTCGTGCGGGTCCCGGGCTCGCCTCTTCTGGGTGTCCTGTGATGACGGGACTTCCTTGCCCGTGGGTCCCAGTCCCTCAGCGATGTGGACCAGCCAGGGGTCGGCGTATTTCACAGCGACCAGCCGTACGGAATTCCCTCCGACCTCGACCACCTCCTCCAGATCAATGAGGTCCTGAGCAGAGAGACGCCGTGGGCTGAAAGTGGCCCCTTCCCAGTGGTATTCTCCGAAGGTGAAGCCTCCGGTGCGCTCATAGGTCTCCGAAGAGACACCTACCTCCAGGTACTGCAAGAAGGTCCGGGTCCTGTCTCCCTGCACCTCTGCCAGGTCGGGGAACATGCGGGCGAGCTCCACCCTCTCGCAGCCGAAGCCCTGGGCGGCCTCGATGGTGCCGCTCACGTCCAGGATGGCCTGAAGGTCTTCGCTGCTGTAGCCGCACTGGTGGATGCACCGATCAGTGAAGCGTTCCAGCCGGCTGGAGTCTTGGCTGGCCCGTAGGAGACGGGTGAAGTTCCTGGGCAGGCCAACCTCCACCTGGTTCTCTCTGTCCAGCAAGTCACCACCTGGGAGATGGGGGTGGGATGAGAGGAGAGACCGACAGGCGCCCGTAGGGGGCGCCGGACCCGAAGGCGCCTGGGCGGGACTCACAGCGGCGGGGGAAATGCTGGTGCGAGGGGCTGCGACGCAGTTTCACCCGCATGGTGCAGGAGTTCACCACGATGTTGTCGTTGGTGTTGAGGTTGCGCAGGCTGACGATTCCCGGCACGCAGTAACCGCGCATCAGCAGGTAGTTGGTGTGCGAGGCCTGTCTCGCCTTCACCTCGATCTTCCTCCGGCCCTCGCCTTCCTCGACCTCGTCTTCCTCGGGGTCTTCCTCGGCCACCTCCTTCGCGATGCTGGAGGAGCCGTGACACTTATGAATGCTTGACGTTCAAGGGGGTATAAAATGGATTCCACTGAACTAATAATTAAATATTAAAATGTGAGTAGGTATAAAATCAGCTTCCGGATTCATATTATGCTGCAACATGAAAAAGATAAGTGGACAGATGGACGGACGGACGGACGCTCATATTACCTTTTCACCACCTCGTTATCTACCATGGTGCTGTCCACCACCACGATGTGCTCAGGGATGGACACCTCCACAGTCAACCAGCCCAGCATCATCAGACTCAGGCAGGCCACACAGGAGCCCCCAGCCGAGTCCAGGGGGAAGAGCACCATGCTGGGGTCCGGCTGCGGGTCACCCCCCTCTTGGTCCTGGAAACGGATGGTGCTGAGCTGGTCCTCCCTGCCCACGCTCTCAAGGGTCTCCAGGAACTGATGGGCTTCCGTGCAGATGGTGTTGGGGAAGCGCCAAGAGAAGCACCTGGGAGGGGCAACAGTGCCGGGAAGGCCGGTTTTAGGGGAGGGGGGTGTGACCGCCCTGGGCGTGTAAGTTGCCCCTCAGCAGTGCGATAACGAGAGCAACCATGTGCCGGCTGACCTCAATCGCATGACCAGGGGAAAAGGAAACCAAAACATGGGTCAGAAGCTCCTGAGTCTGAACCACTACAGCTGCAGATCCTGAGCTGAACATCCAACACAGATACGGGCTACTGAAGCAGCCACCAGTGTGATGGGCTAACAGTCACCTGTAGTAGGTCTGAGACAGCTGGTAGGACATGGGCAGAAACGGAAGGGCGCGACTCTTTTTGGGCCCGGTGAGCTGGTTGATGCGGCGGCGATTGACGAGCCCCCGCTTCTGACACTTCAGGAAGGCTTTGTAGAGGACGTCATCCCTGTACCTCCTGTAGATGCGGAATGTCTGGGGCAGGCAGAGAGAGAAAAAGACAAAAATAAAGGGCTGTGAAGCCTCTTGCGTGCGAGAGCATGTGAGGCGGCTGGGGAACGCTGCCGATTCGCTGGGGCTGTACATCTCAGACTAGGCTAGGCTGACTGAAGGAAGCGTTTAAGGACCAGGGTCTCCCTTGGTGGAATTCTGCCTCTTACCTGAAAGGAGAGATTGGTCTTCATCTGCGAGTTGGACAGCACCAGCGTACTCTGGATCAGGTTGTTGAGAACCAGGGAGTGGATGTCCTCAAGGCTACAATCACAGCACCCGGGGAGGTGAACTCAGAGCTCTCTCTCACAGGCACATGGCCACACAGTCACATGCCACGCTACCTCGTCAGGGAGTCCTTCCTGTGCTCCTTCAGGGCCTCTCCAATCACATACACCTTGAACCTGTAAAACAGATAGTTGTACTTTCTGGTACACAGCTCACTACACGAACCGTATCGATACGCGTTTCAACCCTTTGATTTTACCTCCTGAAGAGCTCGGCCTTGGTGTCGGGGATGGTGAAGTTGTGGAACGCCGAAGGCGAACTGAATTTCTGCCTGAGGACGGCGACAAACTCTTTGAACTCCGACGCGCAGACCTGCAATGGTCACAAATCACTCGGGTTTGTTCGAAGCTGACTAACAACGCTTCAGACAGCCTTAAAAGGTCATGTTACTGTCCCTTCGCAGCAGGATTATATACCGAACAACCTGCTATTTATCACCAAACCAAGGCGCTGTGTTCCCCAATAGGGGTACAGATGCAATTCCCACCTCAGGGTTGCTGTAATTGTTCTCCCGGCTCTGAAACTTGTGAATAAGGTCTTTATCCTGGTACACCTCCGCCAGACATATTCTACGAGCGAAAAAAAGCAAGTTGTGGAATTAATGGTCACGCGAGCGGCGGGTCACTGTTATCGGCCGCTAGTGACGTGAGGGCACAGTGACGCGAGGGCACAGTGACGCACTTGAAGTTGAGGTCGGTCTGGGAGTTCTTCATGATGTACCGCGAGCGGCGC
>JAABNY020000095.1:24232927-24243894 GCA_015164015.2 Brevimyrus niger
GCGAAATTGGAGCGAGACAAAGCGACCGCTCCAGCCTTAATTAAAAAAAACGCTCCGCGCTCTGACCAAATTCCGCTGCGCTCCTTGCTCACGCTCCGCTCACATGCTCTGGGTAAAACAGTTAAACAGTTTTTTTGTTTACAGGTAAACTGGTAAACAGTTACATAAAGTTTTTTTATTTTTTTATGTTGTGTGTGGTTTTGATATAGTGCTGATATAGTGCCTACTCGCAAATTTGGTTTGCATACCGCCCCTGTATAACAGCCATGGGATTCAAACCTACAACCTTCTGGACACAGATCCCAAACCCATTAAACTACACACTGCCCCCCAAAAGAAACAAGCTGCTACTGGCATGTTCGCACCTTCCTGCTGATGCCGTCCTGAATGATGGTTGTGCGGAAGAGCTTCAGCATGCCCTCTCTGGACAGGCTCCTCAGCAACCTCATGATCGACTTCTTGCAGCATCTGGTGGACACCCCGTCCTGCTTCTCTTCGTCCATAATCATCTTCTGTAGCCTAGAGAAAGCAGATTCCTGTCATGGAGTCCATCCTGACCAGGACAAGCGGCTACAGCACGGCTGCAGAAAAACTGTGTGAATTATACTATTGGGAACAACCAATCGGACAAGCTTGGATAACCATCACCCTCTTACCGACGTAGGCATCCAAGTAATAAAGCAGACCAGATGATGCCTTACGTGAACAAGCTCTCTATGATCTTGAGGCTGCGAACTGCCTCAATGATCAGGTTCTTCCGCTTAAGCAGCCTGTAAGTCTGGTGGGGCTTTTCCATACGCACCGGCCGCGTCTTTTTCTTGACCGGCGGCTGCTGCTGCTGGGACGAAAGCACGGATTTCACACCCCAGGCGGAAAACGAGGCAGATACAGGCCGAAACAACACAGCCAGAAGCGAAGCATTAAAGGTTCATCTATTTATTTATTTTTTAACCTTGGGACCGATCTTTTCCTCCACGATGGTGACGGAGGCCTCATTCTCCGTGTTTTCTATTCGCTGGTAAGAGACGTCCCGTGCGATATCGGCCTCCTCCGCCATCCCACTCCAGTCTCCTCTCCCGGTGGTGTCCATCACCTCCGTCACCTCCTGGTTCGCTTTCAGTGACGGAGTCTCTGCAGCACAGCGATGCTCGGCGTCAGAATGACAGCCGGCTCCCTCCACCTCTCCCCCCAGCCCATCTCACTCACCTTTCACGGGCGTCGAGTGCTTGACCCGGCAATCCAGCTTCACCTGCTTCCCTGCTTTGCTTCTGCGGGGGTTTTTCTTTGAGGCCCTCTCTCTCGTGGAGTCGGGCGTCTGGCGACCGTCCCCGCCGGCCGGCTGAGGCTGGGCCTCGGGGCAGATGGCGGGCGAGCCCTCGCTCTGCTGACATGCCGTCTCCCCCGTGCCCGTCCGTAGCTGCTCGCTGCGCGCCTTTTCCTTGGCGAATTGTTGGTTCAGGTCGCTCTGCTCCACATATATCTTGCTGATGTATTTGGTGATCCTTTGCCGCCCCTCATCTTCCATGAAGCCCTGGGGGGGTGACGTCCACGCACATCAGTATTAAAACCTTAATCAAAAACCTTAGTCAAAATGTCAACAAAAAATTGGCTAAATGGCGGGGCGCTGAAGGAGAAGAGGGTCAAAGCAAAGCCGTACCTTGATCATGCCGTTCCGTTCCAGGAGGCGACACATCATACGCGCCTCTAGCTTCCCGACATTCATGCGTCCCCTGAGAGCGGTCTGTGAGATTCCCTTCGTCCCGCTGGATATGACTGAAAAGCAGCCAATCACAAGCCTCCAGTAAAAAATAGATGAAATTCAAATGATTGCCAGAACATTTTTGTGCAAGTAAAACTCCCACTGAGGGTCAGATTTGAAGAGGGGCCCAAGAAACTAGAACAGGTGGGACCAAGACATCTGATTGGTTGGTGTCACGTCCTCTAGTTGTTTGGACCCCTGATTAGTTATCTCTCCAAACCAATCATTTTTCATTCTGCCCTCAAAACATTTTTGCGCAAGAAAAACTCCCATGAACCAAATGGTCTGATTCCTAGATCAGTTTTGAAATGTTCTGAAAATCCCCCTTTTTAACGGGTAGTGTTCACTTCCTACTTATTAACAATTAATAATTCCCTTCTGCTGAGCACATGTAATCTGCGCGTAGTGTGCAATTCCGACATACTTATTTCATAGGCCTGTGTCAGGGTGTCGCGCTCTAAAATGCGGCTCTCTGACTGCGGTGTCCTGCCGCCGCCGTCCTCTTCTTCGTTCTCCTCATCGTCTTCCTCATCCTTCTTCCCGTAGCTCTTCAGCAGCTTCAGGCAGCGCACCATGATGTCTGTCCCTATGGGTTAAATGCAGAGTGCGTATCTGTCCACGCCAAGCAACGCAGGCAGCCGCCTCACTGGGGGGCGGGGGGGGTCTGGCCGGTACCTTTCTTGGTCTTGCACTGGGCGGCGTCGGGATTCAGGGTCTGCAGCGGGACGCACACGCTCTGGGCCAGTTTGGCAACCATCATGTACTGGTACACGCGCTTAAAGGTGCGTTCGCTCACACACTGCGGGGCACCGGCGGGGGGGGGGGGGGGGGGGGGGGGGGGGGGGGGGGGTGGGGGGACAGAACGTCACGCTCCACCTCCCGCACATGCCTGGACAGCAGTTCCGTAAAGTCCCCCCCCCCCCCCAAAAAAAAAGCCCGGAGTCCTACCAGTTGCTCCCTGAGGTTGACCATGATGCCGATGTTGTTCGGACAAGCTGACAGGAGGTTGGAGGTTTTCTCCATCAGGATGTCATACTTGCTTCTCCTTGAAAAAGTAAAGCAAACACTTTAACCAGACCGGTAAGAGCAGTAAAACTAGACTGGCAAAGAGAAAAAAGTGACCCAAATCACTCCAGAATCAAAATATTATTTCTCTATCCAAAAATGTCAAAATTTTTTCCCAGAAATAAAGAATTCTTCTTACACTTTTTTACTAACTTTGTTTTTTCTTTGAAAAGCTGCACTGAAATTATCCATTGCAATTCAATGATTTATTGCAAGCTTCATTACCAAAAATAAAGCTTAGAAATCAACGTTTTCTTTCTCAGAAAGCATTAAAGACAATAACTTGAACTTGAGTCTTTATTTGGTATCAAAATAAGACTTATTAAATCTAACATGGGCCAATGTTTAATCTTTAACTGCCGGAACATAGTACAATATATCCATTCATCTTCCAAATGTTTGTTCACTATAATGTTCCAGTGGCCAAAGGCCATCCAGGTCCGCCACAGGGCTCACACAAGCACTATGGCAGTGGTTCCCAAAATGAGGGGCGCACCCCCTTAAGGGAGAGCACAGGTGCGGGGGGGTGGGGGGTTACACCAATGGAAAAGCCTCATGGGCAAATAATCTCTTCACAGACTGGGCGATTAACCAAATAAAGCAGCGCAACATTACAGTAACTAACAAAAAATAAACCCCTAACTTACGTGCAGGGAGACTATCAATTAATGGGTATGATTTAGTGTTGCTTTGTGCTAAAGTATAGGCTGAAAGCTGCGGTTATCATCGTAAGACAAACTTTAATTTGTGTACGCCAATGAATATTGACAGAAATGTTAAATCTGCATTCTCATAACTTTAAACTTACGCTGGACTTTAATTTTTGATTGCTCTTTTTCTTCCCACAGTGGAGAAGTTGCGCCATTTGTATTTTGTAATTTGTTTCGCTCAATTAGAAAAGGGAGTTGTATTTCAAATTAAGTTTGAATCTAAACCTGTGGAATTTGAATGGGGGGTCAATAATGTTCCTATCTAGAAAAGGGGGGCCCTGCAGAGAAAGTTGGGGAACCACTGCACTATGGGAAATTTTAAGACTCCGAATATCCTAACAGCATGGTCCTGGATGGCAGGCTGAAAACAGAGCACCTGGAAGAAGCCCAGGAGACACAGGGAGAACATGTAGAGCCCCAGAGAGGAGGAGGGATTTGAGCCAGCATGCGGGAAACATTCCTGCCAACAGGGGTCACCCTTGACCACAATTTACAGCCAGCAGCATTTGAGGAATGAAGGCCTTTATAACAGTGCATGCTCTAAGGCCAGTGCTTAGCCACGGACACACTGACCGGTCCACGTGGAACCTCTTCAGCAGCAGCAGAATGGAGTGCTGCTGTCCCCCGTT
The DNA here is from genome assembly GCA_015164015.2 of Brevimyrus niger. NCBI lineage: Eukaryota > Metazoa > Chordata > Actinopteri > Osteoglossiformes > Mormyridae > Brevimyrus > Brevimyrus niger. The sequence continues at coordinate 24,237,091 of JAABNY020000095.1, forward strand.
GGGCAGCCGGGTCACGTGGGACTGGAGTGTGATCAGACCGTTCTTGTCCAGGGACTTCCTCATGTAGTGCATCTTTCCAGCGTCGGTCCTGAGCGGCGAAAACAAGACACCCCGTTATATCAGGAGCTGAGGGGAGTGCGGGAAGCAGCCGGTCAGGAGGTGGAGTGAGGGAGAGCAGTACTTGAAAGCTCGGCTGTGCAGGTCCCTCTGCAGCTCCCCCTGCCAGCGGGCCCTGCCCAGGCGCTCCAGGATGCAGTACGAGTGGTCAGACAGCTTCACCTCCGGGTCGCCCACCGGGCCGATCAGCGTCCGGAAGCGCACCTTCTGGGCGGCCACGGCAACCAGCTTCTCCCCCCACCTGCCGCAGTTTCCATGCGCGTAGCGAGTAACACAAGTCAAATGCAGTTTAGGTTACCTGCCACACGACGCCACATCGCCATTATGCGGCATAAACATTTGTCCGGATGCCAGCTTTTCATACAGACGTTTAGTTATGCCCTCAACTCCACAACCATCAGCTTTTTATCCTTGTTTATCCACAACATCTCCTTTTCAAAAGATATTTTGCCTGCTGATCTCTCCCTTTCTTCACTTCAGTGCTTATCGTGATTTACCAAAACGGTAGCATACTGCATGCTCTGCTAAATATTCTTAATAAAGATAAGGATACACCAAATTTATACAGATTACTACCTTTTGGGCACCACAATACAATGCTCATTAATAAGCACAACACTAAGCTACTTACCAAATTGTAAGTGTAAGCACACGTCCATTTAGTACCAAAAAGCCACCATTCGGACAAATGCTTTTGTCTGTCATCTAAAACCATCAATCTGATAATGTGCAGCCCGAGTTTTGAGTCTAACCCACTTATTCTGTGTTCTGCACTTATAAACTGCTGTGAATCCCTCACTTAGTCACTGACCACCTGCATGTTGCACCGTGGTGCTGGGTCACTGTATATGGGTGATATGACAATAAAGTCCATTTGACTAAATACTGGGAACAAAGCACAATGAAGGTGCATTGGCTGAACAGTAATTTCATACTTTCAACAGGTTCCACCATATACAGCTTGACATATGCTGGTCAGGATAAACAGTCTGCTAGACTGCAGCATGGACATAAAGTGAATCTCACAGATTTGAAATTCAGATTGCTTATAACTGAAATTTTGCATGTTTTATTTATAAAACACCTGGAATTAAGTAAGAACTGATATCTAACTTTTGTTATAAGAAATTTGTTAAATTCCTCTTTTAAGGATCCAGTGTGTCAGCAATAAACTAAATCAGAAACAGATTACTGTAAAGCTCTGAATACTGTTCAGTCTGTCTCAGCAAGTTCATAGTATTGGTGTTTCATGATGACCTGAGTTAATCCAACGCATCAGAAGAAGGGGCAGAAACGAGAAGACACCATCCTGTCACGACTCTACCCTGTCCAATCAATCAGTACGTTAAGTACATTTGAAAAGAAAATGATGGGGACAGTTAACAAGCGTCTTAAACACATCGTGAACCATCAGTATATTTACCTTTTAAGCGCGCCCTCAAGCGTACAACATGGCTTAAAGTCCTGTGTCCTGATAAGATCCGTTATGTTTTTTCTTTCATTAAAATACAGGCACGACCCTTGGATGCCTTGCTTGTCTTCTTGGATCACGTTGACTGGGTACACATCTTCCCGTGCGTCTGCGGTCCCTGTGAAACTCCGGATCTCCTGGATCCCTGTTTCTGGGTCAATTTCTGCGAATCTACAAAGAAATCAGGCTTTTAGTTATCGTGCCCGCCTCAATAAAGGCTGCGTTTATCAATTCGTTGGCAAAATATTGCACGGATAAAGAAAAAGCATTATGCCGTTTTATCCGAATAACCGTGGCTAAGTGACATGATAGGCATTACCTGTCAAATAACACAATCTGTGGCCTTTTTTGAGGAAGCTCATAGAATTCAATGTCCTCATCACAAACCAATGCTCTCCAAATAAACTCCTTAGTGGCAGGATCTAGAATGAGTGGAAACTTGGGGATTCTGTTCATTAAGCGGATCCACAATGAAGAAATTGTTATTCCATCCAGACCTTCTAAAGCAACTTCATCGATAAGCATCTCCAGGGCGTCCATAATTTGATGGCTAGCTAGCCTCAGTCTTAGTCTAAGTGCATAAAATATAATATCTGGGCATTAGCCGGTTAACTGTTTTATATCTGTCCAACCCCAAAAAGCGATGTGTACACTACAAACCCCACGAAAGGACTACATTACACCAGCGCATTAGCCAGTAATGCGTGACGTTCCTTCCTGGTGAACCTTTGACCTCCTTCTTCTGCTTGTTTATAATTTCCGGCTTTATTTCCGGTCTGATGCGGGCGTTGCTGCCCCACCGGCTGTGGAGGGTAATTGCCCGAACTTCACTCTCACCTGTGTATGTGTGTATGTCTCAGAGAAGACCAAGACGGTATATGTAAAAACTAAAGATTTCCAACGTAGCTATACTTGTGCTTGTTCAATGGCAAATCAAGTAGCCTATCACAATTACTATAATTATTTGTATCATCATTATCATCACCTCCATTGTCGCTTTCTTTTCATTTCCTACCATATTTCCGTTATCCTCAGTGTATTACTGCCCCCAGTGGCCGTGTGGGATAATTTAGGGCACTGCCACGGAACCTGTAGCAGGGCCTCATACAAGCCGAGTTACGACTACAATTCGACCCGGCCTTCGTTGTGAAACAGAAGCTTCCAACAAATCAGTGTTTTGAAAGCGACAGTCACATATTTATATTTATTTATAATTTAGGATAATAAGCACATTATAAAACGAAGAGTCGTTTCATGTTGAATTTCAAAATAAAATAATCTTTAATGCGTCTTTTTCTTTTTTAATCCTTGCAACAGTGCATGTAAAGCCCATTTCAGTCAATGCTAATGACCAGCCCAGTCCAGCTCAACCGATGATGTAATACTAAGCACGATATTTGTCGCACACATACTCAGTGTTGTCATTTCGCTAGGCATTTTCTGCTCTTTCACTCTATTTTTAATACAATAATTTAATAAATGGACCCCCACCTAAATGAATTAATTGGAGCGCAGTTGATATTACAGGTGTATAATAATGTATGTACAATTTAATGTAATAAATCTGCTTTTACAAAGTATAAACCACATATCATACTTGTATACTTATATCCCATCAAGAAATCACATGCATAATGTCTTATTTTATCGCCTTTATTGTCCAAGTACCTTTTAAAAGACAACTGTACAAATCAGCACGTTGGAATACGAACAGGGCATTAAACATTCTGATGTTCAGCTGGCCGAAGACACGTATGAAAATATACATATTTACACAGTCATACTAACGCTGAGTCACCATAATGAAATGCCAAACGACGACACTAGTCCCTGGATGGAAGTAAACTTTCGACACTGGGAAATCGAAAACAGACAAGAGAATGCATCGAAATCGAAAAGGCACTCTGTGATAAACATTTATATAATATAGTAACTTGTTAAAATTAGGACATTTCATTTTGTGGATGAGAGGGGAGTTCCACAGTAAATGCTTTACCATTTTATTTCAGAGAGAATCCTGGTAAACACAGCAAATGCAATTTCAGGACGGACAAACCGGCTTCCGTTCATGTCCTAATACTATTTAAGATCCCGAAGTACTGCATATGAGCGCGAGAATAAATACAAAAATAACATTTGGCGGGACGCTGTTGGTGAGAATATAGCACGTAGGTACATCCAGCAGTTCAGATTTAAGCATTTCCATTAGGCCTATTTTTCCCCTTCGTAATTTAAGAAAACGTGTTCATGTTTTCCAGAATTAAATACACATTACATTTTGCACAACTTCATAACCTTGAAAATGGGAGACAAAACACACGCACACACAATTGTGAAGCCACTACTGCATGAAGTAGTAAAATACCTTTAAAATAAAAAAAAATACAAATATTTAATCTCTATTGTATATCATGCTCTTTGGCATTTCCACAATCCAGCAAAAAGTAGAGACTTATATTAAAGGTACAAATTTTAAGGACTAAAATACTACCAGGCACCTGGATTCAGCCACAATATGTTGAGAATGATGTACGATAAGTTGTTCCTTAAGTCTACCAACGTACAATGTAAACCTGAATCTTGTACGTGATAAAATCAGAAATGTCTTTTTCTCAGTGCTCCACCACAGAATGGTACCTATCATTTTAAGCAGTGGCAAACGGCAGTTTCATTCATAATCAATTTCAGCAACCTTATCGTGCTTCGGTTTTCCCAAATTAAATATAATAGGATTTCCACCCCAATCTCTGGGATCTGCGCTGCCAGGAGACGGGAGCAAGTGGCGATGGTGAAATGCATACCGGGAATTGTAGGCAAACCATCCCATTGAAACGTGTTATATTACACACGGAAAAAAAAGCTAGATTTTTTTGCCATCATACCAAAGGACATGTTAACCCACCCAACTTCTGTAGATTACCCCTTAAAAGTACACCCTTAATTGCCAAGGGGTATTTTAAAATGGGATTTATTTTTTTCCATTCCATACTTCTCTAAACAACATATTTGACAGTTTAGTTTTCTTTTCCCTGGACTGGTTTCAGTTGAGCAGGTTTGTGCCCTCCATGGTTTCTGACTTTTGTTGACGCTTTCCGTCCGTTTGAGAAAGAGACACGCACACACGCATCGAGCAGACTGCCGTGTAAACAGATATAATGGCGATCCCGAGGTAGCGGGTCTGTCAGCCGCCGCCTCCGGGGAGGTGACATATAGTCTGGCTTCACTCGATCTGACAGGCGGAACCATCTTCACGACTGAAGTCGACTCCAGGAGAAGCGTGTCACCGTATTCGGCTGTGAGCAGCCGGCGACTCGGACCCGATTCCTCATGTTAAGCACAACGACGATGGAAAAAAAACAAACAGGTACATCACGAGGGCTCTGAATGCCCGAGAAAAGCGACCCAGCCGAGAACAGTTATTAGGAAATGGAACAGTATCTCGTCCGTTAAATGCTTGGAGTTTAAAGCAATTTTTTTCTTATAAAATAATTTTATAAATACAGAATAACTTTTTAGACTGACTATACATATCTGGTAAATTTAGTACCTGTGCATATCAAAATTACATTATAATAATTACATTAAAAAGGCTATTTCCCTTCTATGACACAATATCAAAAATATGCAGCTTTTGTACAGATTCATAGTACATTTTGTCTAATACACCTTTACAATGCTACATTACAGTTAAAGTCTGACAAATGCCAGTGGAAGTTTCCGGCATCCTATTTTAACTTCCAGTCTTCCACACTGCACCACAGTGCAGCTTCTATGTGTCAAAGCACCATTTGTGTTCTCAGCACTGATTGGCCAGAAGGGACCCCAGGAAAGGGGGCGGGGAGATCATGTTTTCCCGATGTTGCAAAAGCCACCTCTTGCTCCTCAGCTTCACAGGAGATGAGCCGGCAGCGTGAGTCAGTGACGTCCCCACTCTCCCTCCACAGGCCCGCCTCCCTGCGTCCCTCTCCACCGTTTCCGGCTCCCTGCCCACATGAGCGACTGAAGCCTCTCAGTCGATCTTCTCCACCTTCCCGACGATCTTTTCCTCGAAGATGGGCAGGACGGCGTCGTCGTCGCGTACCTCCTCGAATACGACGCCGCAGTCAAACTCGTCGCTCACTTTCTTAAAATAATATCTGTGAAACACCACTCAATTAGTCCGATATTGCCTCAATTACAAACCTGTCCACCGGACACACCGTAGCGAAACGTATGCAGACACAGCAACAGGTCTTCCCAAAACCAAAGGCATTAATAAAAAACACGGTTCAGTCGTTGTTATAATTTAAGCCTCAGCTCTTCTGAGAAAGTCTTCCATCAGATGCTGTAACATTGCTAAACAGTGAGATTTACAGCCATTCTGGTCGGCTATTGATGTTGTGTGATCAGGTCCCTTTCTGTTTGTGTTGCTGCCACTTCGCAGCTGAATTTTCTTCCAGATGTTTCCACTTCACAATCCCTTCATTTACACTCGACCTGGGTAACTCCACTGAGGGGAAAAATTTGGCGAACTGACTTGCTGGAATTACAGCACCCTGTGATGGTGCCAAGTTTAAAACCACTAGCCTCTTCTGCATAACCAGTCAAATCTGATGCTAATGATCGTTGCGGGAGAATGTGTGACCATGTGCTTAATTACGCAGCGGTGTCAGTAAGGGGGGTGGCTCAGTAAGCCATTCCCTTTAACATAAAAGGGGTGTCCACATACTTTTTGGCCAAAACGGTGTACATACATTTAATGCCAATGAAAATCCACGATTCCCCGGCATACCTGTACAGCCCCTTCTTAGTGAGCAGCTCCTTGAACTGGCCGAGGGTGACGACCCGCCCCTTGACCGACGTCCGGTACGGGATGGGCTCTCCGCAGAAGTAATAAGCCACCGTGACGTTTTCGCAGGCCAGCTTCTTTGCCGCCTTGTGCCTGCAGGACAAACGGCCCGGAGACGTGTCAGTCCCGCACGGCCCTCCCGGCGTTCCTCCGTAAGTCTCCGCCCGTGACCTTGCTCTGTAAAGCCAACACGCGCTCAGCTGTAAACCCTTTGAAATCCCTTCAAAGAGATGCCAGCGGCATCAGTCGGGAGACCCCGTCGTATTTCAGCAGCTGCTGTCAGCCGGCGCTGCCTTTAATGCCGGCTAGAGGGAGTGCTGTGAAAGCAAGTTAAAAAGGGGGGGGCGCGCGCTGTCCTGGCGGCGGGCGGCCCGCTCCCCCCCCAGCG
>JAABNY020000095.1:24243994-24258290 GCA_015164015.2 Brevimyrus niger
TAAACAGGAAATGCTCAACCATCGCTGAACGATCCTTTCCCCTCACGAGGTTCTGGAAACCAAATGAGTTATGTTCACGTCCTGACGGCGGGCGACACGCTCCCCCCGCAGTGATCACACCTCTGGGGGGGGGGGGGGCAAAGTCAGAGCCTCCTGGAGTGTCCGGCCTGCCTCGCTTTCACAATGACACAAAGTCATTATGGCGTTAAAGCTCGCCCTGGGAATATCCCAGCCCCACCCCACAGAATCCACAGCAGGCCTCCGAAAGCCCGACTCTCACTCAGGACCGGTCACCATGACGGCTGGATACCCCAACGTAGGCGGGGGAAGGGGGGAGCAGGGGCTGCTGGGTACGCGGGCGAGAGACAGAAGGGGCGAACATGCTAAATCACAACAGTGAGTGTCATTAATGTAGCTGGTCGAAAAACCTACCAGCGTCACAAAATACAACCTAAGCAGAATCCCATCATCTGCAGGCTCACTTTAATCATTCTGCCTGTCGGTATTTTCCACGTAGGTCATCTCTCTCTGAAAGTGTCGTTCTCTCTTAAGGTGTCTAGCAAATAAGAATGGAAATATGACGCATCGATGTCTAATCTGATGCCAGGTCCTCCCTTCCCTTGACTTTTCATCGTAACCAAAAGCGTTCGCGCGTGACATTACAAGCACAGCGTGAACACGACGGGATCTCGTAATTCAGCCTTCCTACTGCCATCTGTCGGGTCTTCTGTCTCGTGAGGTAGCCGCTTGGATAGTCGGACAAAACGCCACAGCCCACCTCCCCTCGGGATTCCAGCTACAGCAGAGTAGGCGACAGTGGGGATCCTGAATTTCAACCCAGGACGGCTATGTGGCTCCCTGTCCAGCAGGGGGCGCCCCTGGCAGCAGCGTGAGCCCCGTGACCTCACCTGGGCTTCATCTGCACGGCGGCCTGCTTCTTCCTCTCCTCCTCAAGCCGCCGCCGAGCCTCCTCCAGCTGGGTGAGGGGGTTGGGGGCCGGGTTGGGGGGCATGGTTGGATCCTGGATGAAGGGGTGCGAGGGCTGGGCGCCGTTCCAGAGCTGCGTGCTGACCCAAGGATAGACGGCCCCAGGGCGGTCCACTGAGCCCACCCGCGACGCTTCGTGGGCCTGACCTTTCTTGGCCCCGGCGATACTCCTGGGGGTGGGGGGTGGGAGAGTAAGGAATTAAAAAACCTTACCTGCCAGAACTGCATCACTTCTGACGTAACTTGATACTCTAATGTGAGCCATTCAAGCAGTCAGAAAGGGACATTAATACCATGCAACACGGAATCTGAAAGCTTAGGGGCCTGACTGACGTACCCGTAGGGGGACCTCTTCTGGCGGCCTGCCTCCTTCTCCCCCTCCATCATCCACTGCATGATCTTCTGGTTCCTCTCCAGGTCGTCTGTGGTCATCAGGGCCTCCAAGCCCACCCCTGGTTCTGCCTTCTTCGACGCCCTCTTCGTCGGCACGCCACCCTTACCGCTGTAGGGACGTACGTGTCGTGAGTCGACCCCGAAAAGCCCGCCAGAGGGCATCGGGGAGGGAGGATGAGCAGGGGATGTGGGGCTAACCTGTGTGAGAGGGGGTCCGGGGGCCCCGGGGCCGGGCCCGAGCTGTCGGGGAAGCGCGGCCTGCCCGCGTAGTGATGTGGCTCCTGGGTCCAGGCGAGGGCGCTGCGCTGCGGGGCCTCGGGGCCCCCGTGGTGCCCATGATGCGCGTGCTTGTGGTGGTACACGCCCGCCGGCTCCGGCTTGGGCCCGCACTTGGCCGGGAGCTTTCCGTCCGGCGAGCGCGTCTTGGGCGAGTAGCGCCCGTTGCCCGGCGACTGGCAGCTGGGCGTCTTCATGACGCGCTGCACGTGCTCGTCCAGGATGGACTCGGGATCCTCCTCGTGGGTGTCTCGCAGCTGCACCACGTTGTACGTGGTCTCGCCGTACCGGGCGCCATAGTGCTGGGAGCCCGCTGCCGTCTTGTGGCTGACCAGAGAGGGCGCCGTGGAGACGTCAGCCTCATCACCTTCCTCCTCCTTCAATCAACCAATAATAATAGATTAATAAATTGGATTAATCATCCACCTGTCATGCAGGAGATGCCCTGGATGGGGCGCTCTCTCACCAAGACGTGTATGCACACACTCTGTGGGCAATTTAAAGTCACCAATTCACCAAACGGCATGGATTTCTGTGAGTTTCCTGCAAATACCTAAGGGAGAAAAGCCCAAACCCAAGACACACACATACACACACACACACACACACGATACGAATCAAACCCCCAACCATGGAGGTATGAAGCACTGAGCTGCAGTCCTACCACTAGAGGTCACTGTTCCACATACAATTATCATGCACTACCATATCGTTACTCTTGTCCATGAGAGAAAGAAAAATGAGGTCCACATTGGGGCTGTCTTCAGGTAGTAATGTATGCGAGCCCTGGAAGGCCCTGGATATAGAGTCCGGCAGAGTTACAGCCAGGGTCTAGCCAGTGTCTGCTTGTCATTTGAAAAACCTGAGTGAAGCGGGGCGACTGATGTATGAGCTGCACAGCCGGGGGCTGTGTAGGCGCGGTCAGCACCCCTCTGACTGTGAGCACATCATTACCCAGCTGCTCCATTTAATCCGAAGCGGAGCCCAAACGGAGGAGGCCGCGTTTACCCCGCGACACGCGGCCGCGCGAAGGGCCCGGGTCACGCACGCAGGCTAAAGCCGCATTAGAGGCACCGGGAGATCTGCTGTGCTGCCCCCCCCCCCCACCCCAACTCTGCGTCCGGGTCCGGGCTGCCCCTCCTGCTGCATAAGGGATGCGATCGGAGCCAGAAAGCCGCAACTCCATTTAGCCAGAAGGTGATGAGCTTCTCAGGACAGCCGGGTACCTTGCAGAGCAGTCAGCCTGCATGGGCCTCAAACGAAGAGGGCCAGGCTACACCCCCACCCCCACCCCCACCGCAGATGCTAAGTACAAAACAAAAGAAACTACAGCTAACTGTTAAATCCTATAAAGGGGGGAAAACATCCGAGATATTAAAGGAACAGTAACAGGTAATGAAGGTCTGGTTGATTGAGGCAACGGAGGGGAAGCAGGCTGCTGGTTACGGGCCCCCGGGCCCCGGTGGCGTAATCGACCCGCCCAGGGACTTAACGGGCAGCTTTCTGTAGCGCGATATCTATTTGAGGAGCCGGCTGGCTTTCTCTTCACGCCTCGGCAGACTTCAAACAAGCCCATTACCGCATGGCCAGCCGGCGAACAGCCCCACCTGCGGGGGTCCCAACACAGGTGGGGGCAGGGCGGGGGCTGCTGGGCATGTGGGCGGGCAGGCAGGGAGCCGAACATGCAAACACACAAACGGCACTAAATCGCAGCCGCGCTCTTATGAATGTCACGGACGCTGCGGCACTTTTTAAAGCTCTTTTGGTTCGGCATGCTTCGGCCGCTTCCCTTCATCCGCGGGCTGCGGGGTGTGTGTACCTGCCGCACCCTCCGGAGACGCTCCTCCAGCTTCTCCTGCGCCTCCCTCTCCCGCAGCACGCACTCCAGCCGGCTGATCAGCTCCGCCGCAAATTTATCCGGGTCGACGTGGACATCCTTCGGCATCCTCTGCGTGCGCTGCGGGGTGGGAGACGGGGGGCGCTCTTAAGTGGAAACGCACAAACCCTTAAGCCCCTCCCTCCCACCACCCCCCCCGATGCTAATCTTATTACTTGCAGAGAAACCAGCACGTCAAACTAGCATAATGCTAACATGTGGGTTAGCATACCTCTTAGACCCCAGGCTTTAGACTTGAAGCACCCTGAGCCGATCACATGCTCCTGCCTGCTTAATGTCAACCTGACAGGCATGATCGACGACATCTTTTTGGATCAGTGTGTAATAAGGCTTCACAATAAGGGAATGTGAACCAGAGGGTCCCAATAGGTCTGTAAGAATGACCTGGTTTGGTCTGATCCGCACCTATTCTACACACAATGTCAAGATATGAGTCTATGGCCTGTTTCCACTGCTTATTAAGCTATACTCAGCCATAATTATATATATTATAAAAATACCAAACAAACACAGATGGCTAGAGTACATAATTCTCAGAAGACTGATCTGAAAATGTGGATTGAGAAGAGGATAACAGCCAAAGAATGTCTTTTATCATTTTCAAACGATTGAGTCAACATCCAGCTTTTACATTGCAGCCAGTGTGAAAAGGCTTTTAAACTGTTTAACTAAAGTTTTTTTTTTTTTTTGCAGATCTTCCAGAAAGAAAAACTTACCAAAGTTACTAAAGTTACAAATAGAAAAGCAAATAAAGCCTCCAATTTCTGCACTCATGGCTAAAACAAGGGGGGGGGGGACGACACACAATCACAAATCACAAAATATGACATGAACACCTCTCCCTCAAGTGACAGCTGACAGCTCAAAGCTCCAATCAGACAGGACCATTCTGGGAGACGGACCGTCTGCCTACCTGTGCCCCCTCCCACTAATACACCTGGACACTAAGATGCTGGGAAGCACCATACTGACACTTACAGGGATGTGAGGTAGGGGCACGCGGCCATTGGTTTTGGCGCTCTCCTGCATCTCCCGTCGATTCGGCTTGCGGTACCTGTAGGGTGAAATCCCATCCCTGGGGGGGGGGGGCACACAGAGAGACAGGCTGAGTCACGTCACACTCCGGTTCGATTGCCGTCGTGTCTGCAGCGCCACCTGCTGGCCGTCAGAAATTTACAGGTGTACCGTTCGGTAGGTTGCTGCATACCGGAAACACCCATTTGATAAAACATGATGGACACGAAAGCTTATTAGCCAGCCCTGCGGATAATCTCTACGGGCTGCAGAGGGCGCCACTGCGTTTGGCGATAACGCTGAAGCTATTGGGCATAGCTTCAATAGGGCCGTATTTCTCTGCGGGGTCCTGTTCTGTTCTGTTCGGAGGGGGTGAGTCTAGATGGCTTGGACTTCACTGTCGACCGGTCTGTGGTAAACGGCTGATAATGGGCTCTAATCTACACTGCCTCAAACACGTTCTCGTCCCACCAGAGAGCCTTTGATGTCACTCCAGCTCGATCCCCGGGTGCCATCTCTGAACTCGCACCCCCCGCCCCACCAAACGCTCCCTGGAAGCTCATCCCGACTCCACGCGTTCAAAGGGAACATTGCTGAGGTGTGCCGCTACAGGGAGACGAGTAACTGCCAAATAAAGTCCTATGGTCAGGAAAAAACTGCAGGAAAAGAAAACGAACTAAGAAACACACACACACACACAATACACTTTATGCTGCAAAACTTTTCAAAGAAGATTTACAGCCTACAGAAAATTTCTTACTGAAAAGTGGGAAAAAAGAAAATCAATGCGGAGCAGAGATCAATAGTTATCTTGGAAGGCCCGAGTGAACATCTTCGAGCATCAAGCTTCTATTGACATTTTCCCATAATGCTCCACAGTAAATTATGATAAAACTCAGCGGCGTGTCATCAGCCCGCCCAGCATTCTTCATCGTATCTAAACAATCGATAAAAAAAATAGGTAATGCATCATCAGGTCCTGAACATGTAGAGATGCCTCGACCCCCCCCATTCCTCAGCATTTTATTGATCTGCGGTCTCTTATAAATATTCTAATTAGCCGAGGCTGGATAACGAATCAATGTCAAAACGTTTTGCATTTTCAGACATAAAAGAAGAATTGTTTTTGCCGACGTTTACATAATTCATCATTTAGATTCGGCATCCTTAAAGCATGCGAGGGTGAACTTCTTTAATTTATGTTGATTTAATATGGAAAAAAATTAACAAAATAAACCTCAGGATGAGTCTAATAAAGACATTTCGGTTTTATACAAAGTAGTTTTACAGTTAAATAGCTGTAAGTGTACACATATTCGCGTGTGTGAATAATATCCTTTTCAAAGGCTCAAGCAAAGGAAACAAAGTTGCAGTTTAAAGTTTACAGTTGCAGTTTAAAGCCATACATTTCATCGTTGCATGAAAATTGCCCTAAAACCAATACACATCACCTTGTATAAAGTTTACAACGCAGATCACAGACATCAGATCTGGCAATGTGAGTAATTCAGTGTCGCCAAACCTATTCCATACATGCGAAATTAAATGATATTGGTGTGATCTTTCAGTCTGAATCTGATCCAAATATTTCCCAATCATTGTGATTATTTTGCAGATAAACCTCGTAACCCCCGCCAGTAAGAAAAAAAAACAGAATATTGAGCCTTTCGATCCAGTTTCCTTTAAAGTGTCATTTTCATCATAAAGTATTCAATGTTTGCATAACATTCATGTTTGTATTCTGGGACCTTTTTTTGTTGTTGTTGCCATTTCTAAAACATTATGACGGGAAATAAGATTTTCTAAATGTATGACCAATTTCTGTATTTAATAAACATATTTCAGGAAAACAATGACTATTAGCTGTAAGGCTCCTTCTGAGCCTCCGCCCCGGAGCGGCAGAAACGGCGACGCGGGTTCCGCTCCGCAGAGATACGTACAGGCTGCTGTCGGTCAGCGAGATGGTGTCGGCGTCGCTGGACATGCTCTGCTGCTCGCTGTCGTTGGCGCTGGTGGCGGGGGCCCGGGCGTAGCCCGTGTTGATGTAGTACGGGTTGACGGGTCCCCTCCACGTGGCGTGCCTGCAGACGGGGGCAAGAAGACGCACGGCCGTAAGGAGCAGAAGGCCGCGTTCCGCCTCACCTCGCGCCCCTCCGACGGCGAAGCACATTCATCTCCGGGTCTGACGGCACGTTTAACAAGCTCGTTTTGCCTGCCGTGTCTCCGGTCCGTCTTTGATACCACCGACATTTACAAGGAAAAAGGCTTTTCCAGAGCCTGTGTGGAGCGGGGGGGACATTCAGACAAACCTGACGTAAAGGGCATGTAAGAGACACGGACACGAGCAGGGAAACGGCAGCCTTATAACCCCCCCCCCCCCCCGCAATTCATCCCGTTATTCTACATTTCAAAAAGCACCGTCGGTAATTACTTCTAGTATTAGAAAGGCTTTCCCACTGTTGACATGAAATACATAAGTAGATTACCTTCATTTAAATTTTTATTTTCTTGATTATGTGAGCACTGAGGTAGTCAAGATGCGTTACAGCAATTTTCCTCAAGGTGTCCCCGTAGGAACACCATATTCGGAAATAATTTCATAATTACGATCAAAGGCATTTGTAAACTAAAGCAAAAAGGGCTGCTGCTTAGCCTCGCAAAAGCGTGCAGTTTACCGGACAGCCACGGTACCATCAGGACCCGCTGCCATGGAGTACACGGGGTAATAACGAATGCCGTCGACTCAGAGCCATTCCGCTCTGCTTGGTACTGTAAAAACACTGAAAGCATGCCAGATAGCTACAAAGCGCAAAGGGAATTAAGTGGGAAGCAGTGAGTCTCATTTTATTCCTATCCTCAACCAAATTGCATACGATATTAAAAATTAACCTTACGGTGTCTAAGGTCTAAAATTATACACTGCTGCATAATTGCACCAGCATTCTACATTTACACTGCGATTTTTATAACAAAAAGAAAGGCTTGATATCCTGTCTTGATACAACAATGGCTTAATTCTCAGAAGAGAGAAAGGCCGTCAGAAATTCTGAGAAACCAGTGACTGCCAGGGAGCCGGAAGCGGAGATCAGGCCCAGCTTTCAATATCACGTCTGCCGGTCCGTCCAGAGGCCGCTGATGCAAGATTACCGCGATGGGTCACTTTTACAAAGCAAGTTACCCGATATAACGGGAGATGAAAAAAGCTGGAACATAAAGCACGGGGCGTCTTCGATCACACACTACAAAGCAGGCATGCAGCACCTGACAGTCCATGTTTACTGGCAGGATGAGACTTCCCGATGACTCCAGACAACAGTGAGTAGGGGTGCAGTTAACAGAGACATTGCTGAGAGAGGCAGCTTGAGAGTCGCTCATGACTGGCTTCAGATACCCCGGCTCTGAGATAACTGTAAACCTGGATAAAGTTAGTCCAAAACTGAGAAATACCTAGCGGACATGACCGTGTAAATATATATACAAATTTGAATACAAGGACTATGTCTGTATGCATATCGTCACTGTCAAATAAATCTTGACAAATCAGTTATTTCAGGAGTGTGAAAAAAATGCATTTTCTGAGAAAATGCTAAATGAACCTAGAACAATACAATCAGACACCCTTATCACCACAAATGTATTAAACAGACTTTTTAAGTGGATTGTTGTCAGCAAGACTAATCTCCGTGCCAACAAGATGCAAACTGTTCTCGCTCTATATTCACAATTATAGATATGAGATACGTTATAAAAAAATTTGCAATGTAAAGTCAACCATACAAATGACGATAACCACAAACGTTAACTAGTGCAAACAAATACTAGTGAAACAAATTACTTCGTAAAACATCTTTTTGTTGGTCACTTAGATGTCAAATGCTATCAGTTTACAGAGGAGAATTGACATTTTCCATCCAGAATAAAATAGTGACAGTTTCCTTCGGACAATCACAATATATAGCTCTCAGAAATACATGTACAATTAATTATGGTAAAATTCCCCAGAAAAAACATGCAAACGTTCTCAACAGAATTCTGTGTAAGACAAATAAGATGAAGCCTCATAGGCAAATCACCAACACTTATGATATTTAAGCTAAATGAAGTGCTTCAGATCTTTTGAGGTAAAACATTCCAGACCGAAAATATGCAGCAAAATGACCGGCAGCCCTGCAGGCCCGAGGAATTCCCATTACAGGCGTCGCTCCCTAAATCCTCAGCGCCACTGGAGGCACATCAAAGAAGGTGGGGGGGGGGGGCGTTTGGTGCTGGTGGGCCACCCATCGCGCGGCTTCGGGACGCAAAGGGACACGGGCCAGCGGGGAGAGGCGTCCGGGAGGGTTTACGAGTGCTGACCCGAACGCGGAGACGTCTGGAGGACGGGGGAGAGGACTGACTGATCTCGGCAGGACGGAAAGCGCCTGATGGCGCTAAATTGTGACCGTTTCTTAGACCCTCGACGAGATCACAGTAAATTACCAAGAGACCATTATCGGGAGGGGGGCACTAAACTGTCCTCATGTTGCCAGTACAAAAATACCAAGTACAAAATTTCCTGCTCTTTTAGAAGGACTCTAAGCTCCTTCATTCAGCTTTTTGATATATTGCAGTGAAGCCTATTCAGATGTGAGTCCGCTGCAGCCGGCGCCACGTCCTTGGTTTTCCTTCAATATCACAGATCTTCTCCCATTTATTTTCACGAAGCTATTATGCCAGTTTTATACTTAAAACACTGCAGTCTTCAAAAGATGCTAAATAAGCCGCCGAGAGCCACTGATCCTCTCATTACCACTTTAATACGTTTAATACGTTTGAAGCATTTGGGGTAAATGCACAGTGTGACGACGTTTGATTGCGCATCGCGCGGCAAACCAAACAAATTACTTTGCGAGAACCATACTGTCCCTAATTTTGACAACACGTGGCACATTAAAGTTTATTAAATGGCACAAAAATTTCAGATTAGAGTTGCGGGAATGGATTTTTTAAATATTAAAATTCACGGGCAACACTCTTCTCTCACACCGCCAGTCTGTGAGTGTATAGTCCAAAGTGAATGACTCTGTGTGTGTGTGTGTGTGTGTGTGTGTGTGTGTGTGTGTGTGTGTGTGTGTGTGTGTGTGTGTGTGTGTGTGTGTGTCCTGCAATAGGCTGGCATCCCACCCAGCGTGTCCCCGTCTTCTGCCCAATGCAGCCCGGGACCAGCTCCAGACTCCTCCTACGACACACCCCGGGATGCACGACACTGGAGACATTCTGTGATGTGATTCTTTGATGTGATTGTGATGGGATTTATATAAATACTGCGGTATTTACAAAGCAAATTTACAAATTAGTTGAAAATTCGCCCAAAATAAATCATACACAAATAGAACTTGGTATTATCCTTAGTTAGCGTCTGTCAAATAAGCTGGCGGTGTTGCCATGAGCTTGGCCAGCAGGAACAGAGCGGTGCTGATCAATCAACTGCTTTTGCTCAATACCGTCAAATATCCATCCATCCATACGTTTTCAGGCTTCTCCCATTCAGGGTTGCGTGAAATCCAAAGAATCCAAAACATCACCATACACTGGAAGGTCTTTTTGTAACCAGTTATTGCTCACTTTTCTCCTTCTCACTCTTTCGGGTAATTTTTTTCCCCACAAACTCATCGCAGCAAGGCTGAGGCCGATTATGTCTCGCCGAGCTCATGCAAACGCAGTGGCGGTAAACGTTAGGCTTATTTGTATTTTTTTAAACGTGTACTAGATAATCATGAAAAGGGACGATTGTTAAAATTGCAAAGCTTGCTAAGTTTTCATCCCTATGACAAAGTAAAAATATTTTTGCGAAACCCTAAGCTCCCAATGGTCAGTGAATTATATCACCCTAATTGTAACTGGTGACTTGCTGCACACGCAGAAGAATCACTGGCAACAGACACTGTGTATGAAAAACCCTCAAATCGAAAGTAAACTACGTTATACTGACAGACTCATCCTGTGCGCAAGTTATGGACAATAAGAGCCTTGCGAATAAGTTACAGCATGATGTTTTTGATTAAATTGGCTTTACTTGACACCGCAATGTGATTTTATCACGTTAAAAACGATATATCGTGCAGTACTACCGGACGGTACGGCGTATGAAAAAATGAGACGCCATCCAAGCTAGTCTCAACCCAGCTGATTATCGCAGTCCTTGCGTCGTGACGACTGCAAGTGCATAACGTGCAGCTGTTGATATTAACATCACGCGGCGTGTGGCTACGACCGTGAACAGAATAAGCAGCTAAATCGAAGATGGATTAAAATTCCTTTTTAAACTTTGTTTCATCTCCAAATGTTTGTTTAAATGAAGGCGTCTCTGCCCTGACGACTTTGCAGGTTTCCCTCAAGCTAAGCCCTACATTAACTGCCCCTCAACAGAAGCCTTCATTGCATAAGGTTAAAAAATAATTAGAGTGCTGATGGCTTGTTTACAAAGAGTAGGATTTGGCATCCACTTTAAATATTGATTACCGCAAAGAGGGCAGCATTGTGACTTCTAGGGTTGCAGGTTCGATTCCCGCCCCTTGGCACTGTGTGCATGGAGCACACAACACCCATTTAAGCACGACGGTGATTGTAAATTGCCCACGGTGTCTCCCTAGCTGTGTGGGACAGGGTTCAGGCTGAAACGGCCAGAAGAGGGACAGAGAAACACTACTTTCATCGCTTTTAAAATCAAACATATTCTATGCGAACAATAACACCAGCCGTATTTACTCCTATTGACTTCACGCTACACACTTGGAATAGCTTCCTGTACCTAGCAGGAAACCTAAAAACTACTTAAAAAAGAAAAAAAGAAAAAAGAATTAAGTTCTTAACTAGTCGGCTCTATTTTAAGAGCTTTTTAATTCAACGTTTAATTTAATCAGCAGCTCACAGACACTGAGGGGGTTCTGCGGGACCCCGCAGGGACCCCGGACAGCGCGGCTGCTAAGGCTCAGCCAGGCAGCGTGTACCGACAGCCTGCTGGACACTCGCTGCACTATCACAGGACACCGACTAGCACATTCCCTAGAACTCACGAAACCAGAACCGCGCGTTCATGGGCGATGGTAACATTTTATCTCCCAATAAAAAAAAAAAAAACTAATACTCATTTATTTAGTGCCAGTTGTGGGGCAACTGATTACAGTATTAACAAAACATAACACATCCACATAAAACTATTCTTCAAGTCGAGCTGATATTAGCCATATCGTTACTTATAACCACAATGTTTAACATGCTGTCTGGAATGGTTAAGAAAAAGACTGCATTCAGTCAGAGTTTAAAGCCCATGTTGGAGCGACTGACCCATAAAATATAAACTATGAAATACTGTTTATTTTACTTCCACAGATTCCTGCTAGCTGCAATCCATTTCCACATTGCAACTTTACGGTCTCAAAGTCTGTTAAGCTACTAACAAGTAACTGGGTTTTATTTACTACAGGACTCCTTGCTGGCTAACATCAGATAAAGGCTTAATTTTTTTTTATTTCTAATTTTTTTTTTCAACTGAGCCCTATGAGTTGAGTACAGCTGATAATGCAATTTACTCAGCTCCTCTGGAATGCAAATGTTTTCCCTTTGGGTTGTTTTATCTATTTTTTGTGAACTTTGGTGAACATAAAGGGATCTTGAAAAGTGCTTTATAAATAAAATGTACATTTACATCTTTCGATAATAGTCAGTTTGATAAGGGATAGTTTGGGATCCTATAGCAGCATGCAGCACCAAGGATGGTATGACACTCTGTGTCGCCCCCTTCATGTCAAATGTAGAATTGCATGTTGTTGATTTATTGATACACTGTTCTGTGTTCCACTTCACAGCAAGACATTTCGTGGCCTCCTCCCCAATATCAATAAATTATACTGCATGTGTCTTACAAACATATGCAAACACACACTGTCCTGTAAGTCATTTCACAAAGCTACTACCTTTAATGGCTGATTACATTGTAAATAATGGCAAATGAGATAGATGACAGGTGATTTCCAAGGCTAAATTCTGTCTGATGATTGTGCAGAACGATCTAAAGTTTGCCCATTTTAATTTCCATTTAAAAACGGCCATCACAGAACACTTAGGCCAACCTGACCAGAATCACATGGGAAGCATCCTCGTTTCCTAAGTGTCCGTTATGCTCTTCTACGTAAATCTCCGCCACCGGACACAGATCAGTCGGTGCAGGGACCGAGTGACTGAGGCCAGTCATATATCTCATGTTAGTGCACGAATTTCCACAATGGACTCTGAGAAACACAGATCAAAAGACGAAAAGCCTGCACAGCTCATGTAATGGCTTCCGGATCAAACGGCCCTCGCGCATCGGACATCACAAAGCAATCATGTAGGAATGAATCATCTTTATTAGACACACACAGAGCAAATGGCGCTTTAAAAAAATGGCACCTTTACACTCTGCAGTTTGCTTGTAAAGTAGGATTACTCGCTAGACTACAAACACGTGAATGATACAACACAACCAAACAGCAAACTGAGAGCCCCATTGTTGCCTTGGGCGCGTTCCAAAGCACTGTTGAGGTGCACAGTAATTAAATCCAAACTGCTGCGATTCCTCTAAAAGGCTTTAATCAAACATGGAACATTGTGAGGATCTGGGGCAGAGCTGGCCGCTAGCCGGCATCCAGTCACGTGTTCCCCTCCCCCGAATACCTGACTCTGTCACCCCCCCCCCCTTCCCCTTCGACTCAAGGCCAGGGCATTTCCCGAGGAGGCCTGCTGACGAGGGAACCGCCCATCGCTGGCTCCCGCAGGTGAGCAGGCCGCCGGAAGACAGACGGGCAGCACGCAGAGAGGGTGTCTCGCGCGCCGCTAGCTTGTGGTCGGCGACGTCGAATCCCGGGGCTGCACGTCACCCGAACACGAACACTGACGAGGACTCAGAGTCCAGAAAGACTCGGAGTTAAACTTAGCAATCGGGAGGTGGGAGTAAAAGCCTTAATTATCCTTAAGGAAACAACACGACACAGATAAGTAAGTAAACACATCTTAAACGAACATATAAGACCCTCCTTCAGAAGTTTAATTAAACTGGAGTAAGGATATTTGAAAAGTCAAGCATCACCAACACGGAAGAGTTATAATCAGCGACGGCATGAATGTGTTTGGAACGCAGCATTATAGTTAATCTTATTTCAAGTGAACATCCTACAGCTTGGATCAGATTTAGCTATTAGCTACATTTACCTATTAGCTTGATAACAGACAGAACTGTAGAGGCAGAGTTTGCTTATAAGGCGCTGATGAGGGCGGCTCGCTCTCTCGGTGTATGTGGGGCACGTACAGGGTAAACAGCTGGCGGTTTCCTGTCTTCGTGCGGCGGGTTGCTTGGTGAGACTCATTTCTGCTATACCATACGCTACGGCAACAGGCGGGATGCTATATTATCAGATTGCAATGTGTGCATCTTCAGATCTTCAGTACGGGGTGAAGTGCCGTACTCCAGGGGCGGGGGGTGAGCGGATATCGCCCCCGAAGGGACCGATCCTGGATCGGGCCCTTTAATGTCCAAGAGCGGGGGCCTCTGCATTCGCCGGGCATGGGTGAAGCAGCAGGCCCGTGTGTTACTTTAAATCTGGAGGGGGGGGGGGGGGGGGGGGCGGTATTGGCAAAACAGTAAAAAAAAAAACCAAAACAAAAAACAAAAAAAAAAAAAAAAATTCCAAATAAAGACAAAACATGGTGGGGGCG
>JAABNY020000095.1:24259267-24281499 GCA_015164015.2 Brevimyrus niger
GGGGGGGTGTAGGTGGGTGAGGGAAGGGGGGTGTAAGAAGGGGGGGGAGAAAGGGGGGGGGGGGGGGGGGAGAAAGGGTTACGAAAAAATGGAGAATAAAATAACGTATCCAAAAATACATTAAAAAAATAAAATACTACACTGGATAACCGAAACGCTCCCGCACTGCCGACTTTAATGTGCCTCTGTGTTCCGCAATCTCAGAGGTATTATCCATCTTGAGCTAATGAAACTAGCCAATCCTGATTGGACCAAAACAGTCACGTGACACACGCAGTTGGAAGGTGAAATGTGCAATTTACATAGTAACTTAAATAGGATAATAATTTAGGGAGTGTTTTAGCGTTAGTTGTGAAATGAAAATTTGTTTTTTTTTTACATTAGTAGCATAATGAGAGCTTGGGCTGCATCTGAAACATACAGAATGTTTGTATTGTGTTTTTGTTCTAGGATACAGAACTGTTACACCACTAACAGACATTCAGTCATTTTAACCCTAGCCCTAAACTTTTTAATAGAAAAATACATATAAATGATGGTCTAAAATCTAAATAGTCCTCTTGGTAAAAAACAGATTCCCTAATCTACCTGGGGTGACGAACATCCCGTTATTATTTGAAAATCACATGACATGGCAACTGTCAACTGAAAAGGTATTTGGCTTGACAGCAATACTGCATGAGACGAACCTTAGACCACAAAGTCACAGGCTGTCTCAAATGAAGAACAACCTGTTATCTTTGCATGCAACAATGATTTTCATTGGTCGAGCTAGTTCAAGGTGCTCTTTCTTAAAGGACGGAGGTAAACAGAAACTGCATCGTCTCCAAAAACGTTTAGCCACCATCCTGCATTTCAGTCACTTCATCACGTCACTTACTTCTCCTTTTTAGCATTTTAGATAGCACTGCTATGCACTGTAATCTCTGCACGTCATACAATTCACCAAAACCTTACGACACTTCAAATGGTCAGATTGGGGGTTCAGCGAGAATGACAGATACCAGGCCACCAAAGTACAATGCAGGAGAGACATAGACCCACTTTCCATCTACAGCAATAAACATTCCCCAATAAGACTTCCATGCAAGCACAAGTATGACGTGATCAATTATAATTTTTGGTAGTTTACACATAAAGAAGCCTAACACTGCCATCTATAATACTGATGTATTATAATACACATCTATCCATCTTCCAATCGGTAGGGTGGGGGGTGCAATGCTGGGGTGCCACCACTCTGGGTGGGATGGCGAAGACAGGCTCACACACAGACAAGTACACAGATACGCCTAACAATATTTTTTTGTGTTTCAATTGCCCTCATACATGGGGAGTAAAGCCAACGTTAAAAAGGACGTTCGACAATAGTGAAATTCTCAGGCATCTTCGGGATTCCCTTTAGAGCCGTGCAGTCAGCCAGACACACGTCAGCGCGCTGAACCGGGCGACGTGACACCATGCCACCTACCCAGCAGGCACGCGCCGAGCCCGGCTCCGAGCCTCACCTGCGTGTCGCGACGCATTTTTCACGGAAGCGCGATTACAGCTCCGTCGTCAGACGGAAGCGCATTTTCATCAAGAGCGGGTTCCAGGACACAAGGGGCAGCGCCACCCTGCAGCCCGGCCCTCTTTCACTCCCGACTGATTCAGAACAATGTCTTATTTGTTTTCCTGAGTTACGGGCACATTCCCTGTTTGTGCGCCGTTACACTGAAGTGAACTCCAGGTATGAAAACACCAAACTGCACCACTGCAATGCAGAGACAGTTCCTCGTCCTTTGAAGACTGGTTTCATCACCTGGACTGCATGTGTCGCATATTTCCCGATCGCAATCTCAGCGCGTTCATCTCGAGGTCCTACAAAGAACTGCGCTCCCCCCCTTTGTAAAGCGCTAAACAGATGTTTCACATTTTTTTTCCCCCTTCGCCGACACACTCTGGTTTTCACGTTGGAGAGAAAAGCCCAGTCTCGCCGGAAGCCATTACCCTGTTCCTGAAAGCTTGCCCCTCACAGAACACCTGTGTGGCCAACACAAAGAGCCCATACTTTCACCTCCTAATAAATACCCCAGCACGCGCCCCAGCTACTTCAGCCGGCCTGCAGGATTTAGCTGCACTTAAGAGCAGTTACCTAATGCCTTCCATTATACCCTCTTTCGTTTTGGCTCTCTTCTGACCCAAATGCACTATAAATCGCGAGGCAGGATTCAAATCGCCCGGAGATCAGCACGCATTAGGTTGCAACCCGTCGCGGGTCGGTCTTGGAGCAGAACACAAAGCGTTCCGGACGAGAACCTGAGCTGGGCGGCAGAGCCTTTTACCTGTACTCCTGGTTGCCCTGGTACCTCCTGCCAGTGACAGCCCTTTGAGAAGCGGTCTCCATCAGCAGCTTCTCGGTCAGCCGGCTCGAGGGCGCCGACTGGGCCCCGCGCCGGTCCTCCGGGCCGCGGCCGTGCCGCCATTCCTCGTCTTCGTTCAAGGTGGGTAAGTATCCGGGCGGGATCTTGCCATTGCCCAAAGAGGACGACTGATCGCCGTACGACTTGGGGCTCTCGCCGCCGGTCCGGGTGTATTCCAGGTAGATGTCGGACTTCAGGAAGACGGGGTACGTGTTGTCCTCCATCATGGTCTGAATCTCGGTCTGGGCCTGGTCGAACATGGCGGGGTCGATGTGCAGCTTCATCACGCACTCCTTGATGAAGCTCTTGGTGGCCGGCTTGATCTGCCGCGACACGATGCCGTTGTTGTCCAGGATGTACTTCCGGTAGATGGCCTTGGCCAGCTTCAGCTTCTTCTCCTCGCCGCACTCCCCGGCCTCCAGCTTGCGGAAGCCGCTGCAGGCGAACCAGAAGTCCAGGAGGTCGGCGCAGTCCTCCTGCTTGAGGAACGTCCTGAAAAGGTGGATGCCGTCCTGGTCGTCCAGCAGCGAGTGCAGGGATTCGGCCCACTTGACGTAGGGCGGGGTGGGGGAGGCGCTGCCTTCAGGCTCATAGCCCAGGTCCAGGTCCGGCCGCCGCGGCGTCGCCGTCGTCGAGGCCTCGCTCTTGGCGCCGCAGAAGCTGTAGCCGTACTGCCGCACATCGCCGGACACCAGCTCCCCCTCCTCCCCGGGGACGGGGGGTCTCGGAGCATCCTCCGTGAAGTTGCCGCCCAGGTCCACCGGGTAGATCTGCTCGGCGATGCTCACGCTCATCCCGCCGGCACAGACGAAACTTGGCGACGATTAAACGCGGACGTCCTCTCGCGCTGCTGCAAAAGTCCTCCTGTAAAGACAGGGCAGACGAGAAAGACTGAAACGCGCTTCAGGTCACAGCGGGAAGAACGGGCAGCCAACCTGCAGTGTCTGTTTATTTTATGTAACACAACTGGGGAGACCTGCCTCCCTGACAGACAGAGATTCCTCAGTTTCGTCAGTATCTGAAACAACAACGCTTTTAAACTTTCCTAAATCCGTTCATCAAAAAAGGAACACTATCAAAGGTCATCCTAATTGTCTTGATACCTACAGCGGCAGTATTTTTATTTTTTAGAAAGATCACGTTCATGCAACAGTATGAAATGTCAATTTCAGCAAGATCTGGCTTGGGTGAATTCTGCGCATAAATTTACAGCTATGTCAGGTTGTGAAATTGGCAAGCTGGACAAATTACAGGGGGGAAAAAAAATATTACGGAAAATGTGCAAAATGGATTCACGTCTTGCCAACAGCAGTTTGAAAATGAATGCTGCAAAAATGCAGAAAGTGACAGGTCTCATACTACTTCCCGTGCAAATTATATCTTAAGCAATTTCTTCAGAAAACTGACCAGCAGAGAATCAAGGAACACTAATTGGGGTGGAGAGAATTTCCTAGTTTGATGACATGAATCATAACACAGTCATACTGGGTGGTTATCTAGGAAAGGGAATGTTTCTACACTCTTTGATAAGCACATCTATGCTACATCCCAACCTTATGTATATAACATACATTTGAAAAACCTAATCACCTTTTTGACTGAATCCTACAGGCCCAACCTCAAGATACACGGAAGCCTAGTGAAGGTTCACCATAGGGAATCGACCACTCCACCGTGTGCGAGTCCAAGATTCACAGCCACAGGGTACCGCAAAGAGGCACCTTACCTAACGCGTCTGACGTCGGCGGACAACTTTTTCACCAGGCACTGAGAAATTAAGGACAGGAAATGGAACGGCGGGCGTATTTTAACTGTCCCTCGAATAAACCTGCTGAATGTAGGGTAGGATCGTACACGATTTCCTGTTTTTGTATATAGTGATGCGTTTTGTTTTACGAGAAAGAACTGAAATGAAAAAAACGTGGTATGATTTGTCAATCTAAATTTCAGAGTAGAACGATGAATATGCAGAATTTGCATGACTCAGCCCTGACAGTATCCTGATCAATTACAAGAAACAAGTTTAAATCATTGTTTAATGTTATCCTAATTCTCCACTTTATTCTTTATGTATTTAGAGTCCACTGGCCGTTGCTTCCCCAGCTAATTCGCTTTATGGCCGCAGATCCATGCCCAGCGACGCAGGCGCTCCGGAGGCGCCTGCTGCGCAGAAACTGCGCCGTCTGCACGGCGTCTCGACGCAGGCGAGCCGGCATGAATAAAACGGGAAACGGGGCGCGATAAAGCATAGAAAAAAAGCAGGCAAGGCAAACAGCGATCACAGCTAGCTAGGCGAACGATATAACAGCGAAAACATGCGGACTCGGAGAGCCTCCTCAAAGAGTGCATGCCGAAGGAGAAATTAAAACAAAGTATACATGTAACAGATTGGCAGAGTTCATATAAATGCTCCAATAACGTTGTATAAACCTACAACTTACATGAATCAGTTTTTTTGTTTGTTTAAGAGACATTATCCACCCGCCCGTTCGGCTCCTTAAAAGAGCGAGAAGAGGGCTCCGGCTTGCGCCAGATGACCCGCCTGTAATTAGGATTTTCCCCCCCACACACACAATTAAACTTATTAACCGAGTTGAGTCACCGCACGTGTCCACAGGATACGAGCGACATTTGCGCAAATGTTAGCCGGTAGGCTAGCTAGCCACCCTGACTGTGACAGCCCCCCCCCCAATCGCGATCGCTTTGAAGTGAACCCCCCCCCCAGCTGCATGCACGTCTCGGCCTCTCGGAGACTCTGAGGCGGAGATGGATGGGGGGAGGGGAAGAAGAAACAAACTCTGCACACACATGCACACACGGACCGTGGGCAAGGGGGGGTGAGAGGGGTAGAGATAGCAGGCCCTCCGTCAGCCCCGGTGATCAGGGGTATACAACTTTACAGCATGATCCGTACAGTAAGTGGAGCCGCGGCGTCTCCGTCGGTACCCGTCTACCCCACAGACGTGGCTTTGCAGCTCGATCAAGACGCACCGCCGACTCGGGCGAAGCAGGAATTTGATTCAAACACTGCAAAGCGAGGGCACATTTCATCCTCGGCTACCGCAATAAAACCCCCGCGCCCGAAAAGTTTTATACTATACCCGTGAAAGGCTTCCCCCCGCTCCTGAGTGCATCCGGGATCCCGGCGTCTGCGCTCCGCCGCGGATCGCCTCATAACGGCGAGTTGCGGGACTTTAAAAATAACAAAGGGAGCGATCCGCTCCCTTCGCCCTCTCCATGTCTGTGCCTCACACTCTTATTCCGACTCCGCGCAGTGTGTGAAAGAGTGAGAGCGCCGAGCAGGAGCTGCCCAACAGCGCCGCCCGCGGCCGCAAGGCAGAAGCGCAGCGTGGAAAGCGAAAGCAGTAGAATTTGGCTGTGCAGTCCACCGAAACTCAAAGAATTATTTTCTTGCAAAGCAATAGAGTATAATGTTGGTGCAAAAATGGGGAAAATACCTTCTTCAATATACTGTACTATAAACATATACTATATTTAATGCAGAGGTCTAGTTATAAGTTAAATTGGGTCCTATTATGTACAAAAATTGCTCTAATTCAAATTCAGAGTTCGCCTATTAATACTGTCTCGGGTGCGTGGTTTGTTTAAGGAATTATATTAAAAAATGGCAAACTGGTTTGAGCTGACAACCTGCCCAACCAAATGAGAGATTACATGCTTTAAGCAAAGATGTCACATTTCATGCTACACTTTATCAGTGCAATAGCATCATTGCATAGCTTATCAGAAAAGGATCTACAGTATAGCAATTTATATTTCACACCCAGTAACACTCAATACCCAGTGACCCTGTCCAAGATAAGCAGTTGGATGGATGAATGGATGGATTACCAGTCAATATTTTACACTCTGAAAAAAACGGCCGAGCTGTATTCATCCAGGAAATCGTATTATTACGAAACTGCAGTTGCACGACAAGAAAGAACATAAAGTTTAGGCAAAACATATCCATAAAAACATGATTCATAAAGTGAAACTGTCTATATATTTTTTACTACGGTCAACCTCCATATCTGGCTTTACGACCATGCATGCTTTACATACTGTATAAAGGCTGCCGACACGCTGAAACAAACGGTAGTTTGGCAATCATTAAAATTTCCAAAAAAAATGTAAGAACAATGACTCAGAAATGTTGTTTTTTTACAGAAAATATCATGAACAGTTAATATCATGAACGCTAAAATTAAATAGGTCTAGATTTCTTGTTGAAACGGTCCAGTATGGCATAATATTGTAGCGCCGGAGCATGCTGGGAAAATTGTAAACAGCCTCTGTTTGTGTTATTGTTAATACTTGTTCCCGATTGTCGTGAGTACCCTTGTCTTTGACATGCATGAACAATCCTTGCGTATCTTTAACCGTTGTGTAAATTACCCACCATGTGTGTGCCTTATTGTGCTGCGACTGACTCCCCTGTACCTAAAACTAGCTGTCTGGTGTCTGTTACTTCTTCTAAAGGGTGAAAGGGGGGCAATTATCTCTTTTAGAGCAAGTCTAGTTCAATAGCAGAGCTATCACCATGCTTTAGTGTGCTAAACATTAAACTGGTGTCACTGGTGTCATGGATACCAGAAGCAGCCACATCCATAGTGCTAAAGAGAGCCTTACGCCACCTCTGACAGCTCACTCCAACATGGCAGACCTATAGGCAGCAGTGAAGCGACGACACCGGAGAAGAAGCGGCGATTCTCCCGAGACGACGGCTCGGGATAGGAAGTTGGTCTGCTGGTATGCACCAGACACCGGGCACACTGCGGCGAGCCCGTGCCAGAGCTGCCAGAAGATGAGCAGGGATGATGGAGAGGTGGAGGTGCCGCCCCGAGCTTCCAAAAGTCCTGGACGCGTGCAGCGAACCCTGAACCCACCCGGGCCCCCATCCTGCCACAGCAGGCCTGGTATCCAGCCATTCCAGTTCGCCAGGCTCCTGTCGTACCACGCCGCGCCCTCAAGCCACCCGTGCCAGCCCACTGGCTCCTCTTCCGTGATGGCGTCAGCAGTCGGGGAAGGCAGGGGAGCTCCCAGAGGCTCTGCCAGCCCGTCGGCCGCGAGGAGGCCGTGGCACGTGGTGGAGGTTCGGCCCGGGCCAAGGTGGCATCACTCGGCCACAAGGCAGTTTTACTTGGCCGTTAAATGGCTCGCTGTCCTCTGGAGGCACAGACGGCCCAGGAGCGCAGCAGTAGGACCGGCAGTGGATGCATGCATCCCTTGAGCAGCAGCAGCACAGCCTGAAGGTGCTGTGGGAACGGATGCACACGGCTATCAGAGTTGCAGGAAAGGGGGATCAGCAGCAGAAGTAGCTTGGTAGTCAGCAACAGGTTCCCACCAAGGCGCGAGGAGGATCTGGGACCCACAGGGACTCGCACCCCCAGGTCCTGGTGGCAACTTAGCACTCCCTCTAGCTGCCTGGCTTTGCCAGCAGTCCTCGGCTGGTCCGCACATACAGCGACGATGAAGCCCTAACAGCTGCCACTATTGCTTTGCGATTCATTGGAGGATGTAGCGCAGGACTGGCTGTGGTGGTCGCTGGGGCGGTCAACCTCTGGGAGAGGAGCTGAGTAACGCCAGAGCATGCTGGGAAAATGTAAATAGCCCCTTGTGTGTATTGTTAATACTTGCTGTGTTCCCTATTGTCCTGTGTGCTTTTGCGTGAACCCTGTCTGATCCACGCGTGTCCTTGGTCATTGTATAAATTACGTTGTGTGCCTTACTGCCCAGCGACGGACTGTGGCGTTCGCGTTAGTCCAATTAAGGGATTAATAAAAGGACATTCTTTTCCATTAAAGCAAGTACTTTCGTTTTTCACCACCGCCACGATACCTCGATCTGCCAGACATTACAATATATTAAGATGTGATTAGCTATGATACGATTTTTTTGCAAATATCTTAGACACATGTAACAATTATTTGTGAGAACGAAAGTATTTTAGGCCTCCTCGAATTAAAAAATTACTTTGCACAGTATAAAAATGTGAGGTTGTAATCTTTAATCTCGGTTCACAGGGAATCAGGCAGGTCTGATTTCTGTTGTAGTAAATGCCAGCCTCTTCACCCCACTTTTATGTTTAGCTGAGTGGATTTCTAAGCAGACTGGCTTTGCTTAGGAATCTGAAACCAAAACCAAAAGGCACATCTAAGACTGAAACCTATTTGATAAAATAGAGGCTGACATAATTACCGGAAAAAATAAAGTACAGTCAAAAAAAAATCTTGAAATACCCCTGGCACATATTGACATCATAAAACCAAAAAAGCGCTGCAGTTTGCTCAATTCCGCCCAATTCCGTTTCACGGCCATAGAGAACAGTAGTATCTATATGATATTTTGACCAATATATAAAACAAAACGAGCACAAGATGAATATGACCATCATATGATAAAAAAATAACGTAAATCATCTGAGCGTTTGAACAGCGACGAATAGTCTACATGCGGAGATCTCGACAGTTAAACTGTAAAAGGTAAAATCAGTGTACTAACAATGTCAATAACAAATACACATATATTCACATATTAAATTGTAATTCAGTGTCTGTCGTTATCGTTATGGGCAAATAACGCACTTGGCATTAAATTAACAAAGTTTTCCAGTATCTACAAATATACGCGAAAACAGCTCAAACAACAATTTTCCAAGTGACCTTAAGAATAAGGAGAAAACAAAGAATTACCTGTTGCGTTTCAGTTAAACGTTTAATCAGGGTGTCACGGAGGAGCTATCCAGGCATCGGCAATAAAGCAGAGAAAGAGAGGTGGAAAAATACCAGCGAGCATTGCTTTCGAACTTCTGTCCACATGCAGCAAAACAGCTGAAGCATATATTAATCCAGGTAGGCTACAGTGGGAAAGGACAAATGGGATCTTTAGCAGTAATACCGCATCTCTCGCCAGTCGCGCTGCCTACTCGTCTGCGAAGTGACGCTGACATTGACAGCTCCGTGCCGTGGAGAGAATCTGCTCTCCTGCTTTTTCTACACCAGATTAAGTTTGCGCTGCATGCGCAACTGCAAGAAGGAAAGCAAAAAACATTATTTACTACTAAACAAGATTGCCTCACCCCGTCACACCAAACTCGCAAACATAAGTGTGCAAAGCAACGCAGGGTCATCAAGAAAGTGCAATCATGAAAAGCAACTTGAACCTCTCGAAATATTTAAATCAATTCATTCATGCTTCTCCGTTTATATTAAACCAAGGAAATGCACATCGTCTAATTTAAATATTTACAGGTAAAGCAATTGTATTACTTACTGCATCCAAAAAGAGTGAAAAGCACCAGGAATAACAGCTATAGAGTGTAGCACAGTGCAGCGAGGGGTTTTTGAGTCAAGCAAAGGGAATTAAGACACGTTGCGATCACGCCAGTACTATGATATCCCTTAAGTGTGCAAAAAAGACACAAAGGATGACCTTGTGTTATTAAATTTCGACGATAAACGTTTGCAGCTTGTCCCACAGTTCGCCATGTAATCTTTTCAAGTGTAAAAAAAGATTCATTTGAAATTCAAATTAAAAGATGGGTTCAAATACAATCTCTTGAGTCCACTCAGTGTAATCATGTGTGTTTTTTCTTCATTTATGTGATTGTGGCTCCGCGTGACGTATAACCATTTACTATGCTTTCAGGAGTCGGTTTTCTTTCTTCTGCTGACATGTTTTACTAGTTGCAGTTTTATTCAGAAGTATTCCTCGATCTTCATGTGCACACACACACGCCTGAAACTACTAGTATTGTCAAGTAGCATTTTATTGGCCGTTTATTTGCAATGAGCTAGTATGGATTTCATTGAAGAACGTTGCCTTCATTTGCTGGTCCAATCCCGTTTCTAATAATTTAGATCTCTAATTTGTTACTTCAGACAGGAGTCGTGCAAGGGCAACACGTCCCCTGTAAACTCACTTGTTGCTTGCTCACCGCCCACTCTTGAAGAGTATTGGTCATACGAAACGTCCTGCGTGTCCTTGTAGTAATAAACCGGTTGTGTTTTGGCAGCAACAATTCTCACCTCTCTGACAAGTGCCATTAAAGCAGATGGCGATAGCTGCTGGTGGACGCATTACTGTCCAAGTGAACTTGTAGAATGCTATGTGGCCTGCTTTAGGGAAATATTAAAATCCGCACGAATATTCTGCATGCTACCTTCATGATAATTTAAATATCAGTAGATGAACAGCTTCAAGAATATTCCACTAGTGGTGATCATAGGCAACTCTAGCCTTATCTTCCACAAAGGATGCAATTATAGAGAACCCAACCAGTCGTTCATCCAGACAAATAAACAAACAAACAAATAAATCTACAATAAATTATTATTACACATTTTTATGAGTAAAACATGCCACATTTTGAAATCTAAGCTTGCCTTTATACTATAATTACTTTTATTGAACTGTTGTTTTAATGTGTTCAAATAGCATTTTCATAAGTAAGCTGTGCAATAGCACCCCCTGCACCCTCGGTACAATCGCCTATGCTGGTGATTGATTTAATTCTACTGCAGCTTTTGATATAAAATATAGCTTGGGTTTGTTGAAATAAGACTTCGCTTACATGAGTAAATAAAGAATAAGTCGAACTTTGCAGCTCTGTAAGTCAATGAATGAAGAACATAGCTGAGTACACGATGTGCAAATTCACGACATTCAAGAGGGCGCGTGCAGTCTATTGATGAACAAAGAAAATTCTATACTATGAAATTAGTGATCGACACCTATACTGTTTATAGTACAGATAAACTGTTGCGCCTTTTTGACATGCATAATAAAAACAGAGAATAAACTCTGTCGTGTATTCTTAAACCCATCACGATTTATGGGTTAATAGTAATAAAAATTGTACCGTAAAGGTCCATAACATCAAATATATTATAGGAGTAGAATAATATGGACGTAATAAATATGATTTTGAAAAACTACACGATTTTAAAGTTGGCTACATCTTGCATGGTTTTGCAGTCCCTTGAAGCATAAATTTTCTACATCACACACAGTTAAAGATAATACAGGTAAATAAAGCGAATTTACAATGGCTTGTCACAAACGAAAGCCCACAGCCCCAGGCCGCTGATCCTTTCCTGATGCGTGCAGGGTCCGCACCTCTGGCCACCACGTGTGGAGCAGTACATGCAAAAACGCTCCGGGGTTTTATCGGAGGTTTTTCACGCCGCAGCTCGGTGATCTTTCCTCCCTCCAGGTGGCCTCACCTGAGCTGGCCGAGAGGCTCCCTTAATTAGCTCGCTGCTCCTCGGGGCCGCCGAAATAATGGCCTTTTAATGCGGCTGTCGAAAGTCTCGGGGAAAAGAGAAGGAGCGTTGAGTGAATAAGAAAGATTTTTTTTTAGCGAATATCTTTTTATTCTTTAAGACTAGAATGGTTATATGAGCCCTTAAAACGAGGTTCCTGTTAACCAGGCCGGTCTCTATAGGACTATTCATGTGAATGTCTAGTGTTTTTTTGTTTTTTTTTCGTGTGCGGCTCATGTGGTCTGTTTTATGGTTTTATTTATGAGGGCTATATCGTCATCGATATTCGACAGTATTATTATTATTATTATTATTATTATTATTATTATTATTATAGGCCTATTAAGCTAAACATTGTCAGAGCCTATACAGCCGCACTGGGATGCGTACTCTAGGGGCTCCTCAAATGGGAAACTTGGCTGTATAACGGTATGCTAAATGATATTATGATACTATGTAATTTAATTTATCTATGCCTGTTTATTTTCATTGATTGAATGCAGCTAAATTTAACCATAAATAGAACCTTGTTATTTTAGCTGAATTATATATGGCTGTAACTACACACATATTCACTATGTACAGTTCAGTACACAGGGGGTTGGGTTAGGATGTTTCCGTATTGGTCTGGACTAGGGGGCCCAATATGATATGCTTTCATGGGGCCCAAAATCTTTAGTAACATTCCTGGATACAGTTATACCAACACCAGAGACAGAGAGTAGAGAGTAGGTGCTCTCTTAAACTGCAGAGCCCCTTAGGTGTCACGGTAGAAAAAAAATATTATCTTGTAGTAATTCCTGCTTTGGAATTGGTCATTTGTGCGCTTGAGTTACTAATTCATGGTCTTCAGTTACTAATCCGTGCTCTCTAGTTACTAATTTGTGCTCTTGAGTTACTAATTCGTGCTCTCTAGTTACAAAATCATGCTCTTGTGTTACTGATTCATGTGTTACAATGTGAAACAATATTGTATTGAAGGGTAATCTGTGCTCTCCTTTTTCTTCAATTTATTTTGAACTATATGTAGTGGAATATCACCCTTACTGAAACCAGTAAGTTACAATCACCAGTCACGATTGGTGATTAATTTGAGAGGACAAATTACTACTAACTGAAGTGCAAAAATTAGTAACTGGAGAGCACAAATTACTATGAGATAACATTTTCTACCATGACACCTAAGGGGCTCCGTATTACACCAAACTCGATATATCATCTAAATGCATGTAGGACCACAGTAAGGGATAAAAGTCCTGCGCAAGTTAAGTCTCTCTGTGGCATTTAAAGGCACCTTTTCAAGGAAATTCTGAAAAATATATCAGAAAAAACTACAGGCTATAGGGATGTTTATTACTATACAGATATACAACCATATGCAGTTTAGTCCATTATGATTGTTATGATAGTATAGGTTTGTTTTTTTATTTTACATAATTGTTTTTACAAAGTGCAAAAGAAGCATCCCTTAATTAGGTTTTGTTATTCAGACCCGTCGACAGATGCATTGCCTTTGGTTCGTAACTGTTCCTATTTGCAGTTTCAGCAATAAATAGTTTGAAAATTCTGTTTTCCCTGCTGCACCGAAACTGAACCTTGCTGGGAGGCCAAAACCAAGGTTTGTACCGAATCGTGAGGTTTGTACTGAACTTAATCTGCCTAGCTGTACTATCTTTGGCGCTAGCTAGTCCAGAAAGGTCACACTGTAGACTGTCAGCGATTGCGGAGTTATTATTATTATTATTATTATTATTATTATTATTATTATTCATTACAGTTGGATCTGTACTGCAATGCCCAAGCAGTTGCAGGCACAGTTATTCCCATAACTTGAGTTATCGGCTCCTGTTGTGACCCGGGATAAGCGGGCTTGTCCTGGCTTCTGCCCCTCCTCAGAAACGGGCTTGGTTCTTGTTTTTGTTTTATTACTCGATTTGCCTTCATTTTTGTTTACTTTGTATAACACGTTTTTTTGGTTTTGCTTTGGGTCTGAGAGTTTGTGCATGGGTCTTATTTTTCTGTTTTTCAGCAGAGCCTAATTCTGGACGGTAACTTGAAATGAAACCACAGGGCTTAACGAATAAGCAGGCAGAAGCCGGGGAGATGGGAGGATATCGTAAAACGTAGGATAAACCTGGAAGGAAATAAAATTACCGCACCTGTCGGTTTTATTTCTGATCTACGGATTCAGTGTTTCAACAAAGTGACCTCGTCCCCCTGCCCATCCTGCAGCACAGCTTCCCTACTCCTCTGGTATCTCTTCCTTTAATAAATCAGCTTTTTGTTCTTTTGCCTGTTTTTGTTCCCCTCCTTGACTGTCTGGCTGCCTACATCCCACCTGTAGAGCATTATGGTTTTTCCAAGTCAGCTGTTTCTGTTTTAGTCATTATTTCAGTCTTATCGATGAAAACATCATACTTTTTGTCTAGAGCACACAAGAAATAGTGCATATTTTAATAATAAGCACTTTCAGCTAAGCTGTATACATAAATAAATTCCAACAAAACTGACAATTAAATACATCACAATTGTTATAAGCTGCAAGTACATATAATTATTACTATATTGATTCTTTGATTCTGGTCAACTTTGTGTTAACCACTTAATAATAAAGTGTAATAGAAGCTGAAAACAGGTCATTGGCAAAATATCTATACAAGTCTAGTTGCTAGACACCAATATTAATTGAATTTGAGACTGACACTGACAGTTGGATTTTTTAAATATGATTATTACTTTTCAGCATATCGATAGTACAATCGATAATCGATAAAGTCTACCAGAGAATTTTACCTCAGGCTTGTTTCAGATGTTTGTCTTTAGGGGATTTAAAAATAGAGGATTACTATCACAACTATATACACATACGATTATTAGCATTTTAGGTTGAAAACCAAGATGTCTGCTTTGTATCCATCAAGGATTATGTCCAATGCAAGATAAATGCCGATTATGCATAAACTACATCTATGCAAATATTTACTCTGCAATGTAGTTAGACATGAATGATTCAAGTAAAATCATAAATGCATGTGTTTTAAAAAAATATATATATATCAACACTGTTCTTGCTAAATAGTAAAAAAAAAAATATGTAGTGCTTCTCTGTCGACTTAAAATAGATTTAACTACATTTAATTACAGTAAGACTAAAAAATGTATTTAAATGTTTTTAAGACATTAAAATACATTCTGTAGCATGTAGGAGACAAGTACACATTGAACCAAATAATTGTAATAGTCAGCAAGATAAACTGACTAACAAACTGGGTGTTGAATTAACTTCAGTTTCTATATTCTTTCTAGTAATAGTAGTAATAATAATAATAGTAATAATAATAGTTGCATATCCACCAGGTAGCAACCCGGCTCCAGGGGGCCTGTTGATTATATGTCCAGGGAAAGGTTGACAGAAGCTCATGCCTGCCCATCTGCTAGCTGGACATGCTCTGTGTCAAACAGGAAGAGTGCAGAGCGGAGTAAGGTCACCGAGGACGTGCCACAGGCTGGACCGCCAAACTCTACTAGAAAATTAAACAAGCACACGGAAGCACATTAGTGGTAAGAGGATATTATTGTTTAAATGGCATTGCTGGTGTTTGAACAAGCCGTATGACAATCGATATGGCTGAACAATTGTGGAAGTTGGAATACCATCTGGCCTTTTCTTCTCCTAATCATTTTCATCATTCCAGGCCAGAGAAGTTTGAAGTTTGAAGTGGACTTAGTGTGGGACAAACATGAAGCTATTTCTAGATTTTTCACGAGAGAATCATAGACACATGCCACATAACTGTATTAGAACGTCCACCATCTAATCAGTTCTCCCAGTCAGGGAGGATAGGGCACGAGGCCACTTCAGACATCAAGTCACACACTGGTCATTTAGAGAAGCCAGTAACCTAACTGTAAGGTAGGGTGAACATGTGAATGCTACACACACGCGGGAGAACTGGGATTTGAACCCCCAGCCCTGAAGGTATCAGAATAACATGCTAAACGCTGGGGCAGTGTGTCACCCTTTGGTGAAAGGAATGCAAATTTATCAAGCAGTTTTTCTGTTTCTACACTGTGTGGCCACATACTAAAGCAGTGTTTCCCAACCCGGTCCCCGGGGAACCCCAGATGGTCCACGTTTTTGCTCCCTCCCAGTTCCCTGCCAGACAGTCCTAAGAGGACCTGGCTGCAGAACACTGGGCAAACTGCACTAGGAGGATCTGCACTACGGAGCCGGAAATCATATGACCTCCACTCCTACTTCCCAATGTTACACTGACATTATATCCAGCGCTGCTGACATAATTTCGAGTTTCCTAGTGGTCTTTTATCTTTGGTTATATAGAGAATAATAGGATATAATCCAAGTGTAGATAATAATAATATCCTGTCCTATAGTATAATAACATAATTATTATACTATAATCACATAAATAAAATATAGTGATATATAATATGATATATACACACAGGCATACATATATATCATTTTTATTATAATACTATAATACTCATTCCCTAGCTTATAATAATAATTTATTATAGTATTCATAATAATAATAATAATAATAATAATAATAATATATAGCAATTTTGCCTCCATTCCTGAGTTTGCAAAATGTCACGTCCAAGCCAGGAGAGGAGGTCATGCCATTTCTGGTCCCACAGTGGAGGTCCTCCCAGCAGAGATCACCCAGTTCCCTGCAACCAGACCCTTCTTGATAGTCCTGATATTTCCAGGAGCTGGGAGGGAGCGAAAACGTGGACTGTCTGTGGTTCCCCGGGGAGCGGGCTGAGAAAGACTGTACTAATGCATCAGTGTTATGCACCAGTTTTAATGAAACTTCCACATCAGTTTTAGGAACAGGATTCAAATAATTTCTTTTCAAATGAGCAAAATGGAAACAGATTCTAAAATTCAGGAATGTGTGGCTATGGAATGTATGAATGTGTGGTTACACTCTGGCAAAGATTATGATGTTGGTGTACTAAAAAGCTCTTAGAGAACACACAGAACACACAGAACCCAGACATGCATGTGATATTCATTGCACTTGGTCTAAACCTGGATGTTGTCTGAAAATTTCTTGCCTCCGTTGTGCCCCAGACACAATGACAGATGTATCGGTCAGGAACAATCCTTCCCGATTATCTCAAAGCTACTGGTAAAATAAATAAATAAATGTAAACAAAGGATAAAAAATAGGCATTTATTTGACTCAAAGTCCAGCAACCTCGATTACCTCGAGAGATTCCAAACTAAAATAACCTTTTGTTTAAAAAGTCAACATATGCGTTTACCTATTACAAAATAATTTAAGCACCTTAAATAAGAATACCCATGAACATATTGTGCATTCATTTTGTTATTGTTCTTTTATATATCATGTTTGTTTAAAGTAATTTTTGTTCCCAGTTGTTTATTTTTTCTTTTTGAAATCTATGTGCTAAAGCCACCTGACTTTATAAGATGAAACACCTGGAAACAATTATGAGTAATCTCAGGGTTTAACTGTAGGCCAGCATTCTAAGTACAAAGGAATGTACAAAGGGTTTCTACCTCGTTGGTTTGATTGCATCCATTTATATGAATAATCTTTGGGCACAGATGCTTAAAACATAAGGCCAGAGAAAACTCATTTCACAATCGTAAAGGAAGGTGTTACAATGTGCAACCATATTGTATTTGAGGTTAATCTGTGCTGCTCCTTTCTTCAATTTATTTTGCACTATATTGTGAAATATCACCCCTGCACAAACCATTAAGTTACATTTATCCATAAATCACAGAAGATTTAGTTTAAATGAGAAGGATTAATTAAATAAAATTAAGCGTTTCTGAGCATCAAAAAACATTCCAGAAGATAAAGAAATGATGAGGTTAATTCAGAGCTGAAAAACCATAAAAAATTTATGCCAATGCCAAAGGTTTCAATCATACATTTATATCCCTACTGCTGCACAACAGGATAAACTTCACATTTAAGGGTAGTTTGCTAAGTACTAAAAATTGTTTTAAAAAATGTAAGAAGAGGCAGACTAGTGCCAAGCCCCCGTTTAGCCTATTTACTGCATTGTAACATCAAAACCTAAGAAGAAGACAGCTCCGGTTGGTGAACGGCTTCTCTTTTTCCTGAGGAAACGGAAACAGGGGAAGTCCGGACGAGGTACTTACAGCTCGGCACGCGTTTGAAGTGTCAGTGCAGACTGAAGTCTCAAATGACAAAAGAACGGCTGACAGGAAGAGCTGATTATTGCTACCATGTGTGAGAGAATGTGTCAGCTGCAGACCGTACCGTGCCGCTCGTGAAAAAAAACTCATGAAAAAATAACATTCTGCTTTGAGCACTACAGAGACAATTCCAGAAGAATTATTTGTGTGTGTGTGTGTGTGTGTGTGTGTGTGTGTGTGTGTGTGTGTGTGTGTGTGTGTGTGTGTGTGTGTGTGTGTGTGCTTTTCAATAAATAGATTCACCAGTTGGTAATATTTTAAATTTTTCCAGAATATTCCTTGCTTAATATTTAGTGTATAAAGGAAAAAAAATCTTTTCACATCAAGCTGAGTGCTTTGGAGGATGAGTGATACATAATTGTCTGTATCTGGAGGAACAGCAAAAAAAGATAGCATATCTAGGATAGCATATCTAGGAACTGCCCACAGAGACACTGCTTCCTTTGTGTTTACCCCTTTCCCACATGTGTGTTGCTGGGTGAGTCCTGTTTAGCTCTTCAAATTGTGCCGTTGCCTAATGAGAAACATCGGACGCTGTCTCCTTCATCGAGTGGTCAGGGTGAGGCACCACAAACTGCACATTGTTACCAGAGTCTATCTGTACCAAATTTAAACTGGTAATGGGGAAGTAATGCCATCAAAACAATGGACTTAGTCACGGCATTACGATACCTAAGTCACAATTAAAAATACGCAACGCCCCTTTTGATGGGGAAGTCTGTCAAGCGACCTCTTGATCTACCCCAAGGTAAATGCATCATTAGCATTGCCTATATGCACAGCTCTCAGACAGCGACAGGCTTGTGATAGAGCTGGACCTCATTAAGAGCACCGCGCATGTTAACTTTCAGTCTGGAGGCACAGTGGGTCGTCCAGCCCAAAACCAGGCAGCTTCCCTGCAAATGCTGGAAGCTGGAAGCGAAATTGAAAGAGCGAGAGTCACATCCGCTCTCTCTCCCTTCCCACTCATCTGATGATTTATTAAAAGTGGTAGGTTTGGGAATACACATATTTACACGCTCCCCTCAATTCTTAAAATGCTAAAGCATCCCCTTTTACGCTATGAATCAAGCTCCTGTTAAACCTCAGGACTCAAGTATCAAAGGCTAGTGACAGCGAGGGTCTCTCAACATAGGAACGCCTTTCGCACAACATGGTAGCACTCTGTCGCGCTTAAGTGTGAGATTTCGTTAAGCCTTGCCGCGTAGCCATGCTGTAATTCAAGCCTTTATTTGGCTGTGTACTGCTCCAGTTCTAATTAAAGAACGTTTTTAAGTGAACACATCCCTTCTCTCGCGGGTACATCTCCCTTCTTCTCTGGGCAGCCTGCTCAGCTTGGGGACACGAGGCTCGCACAGGCCGCTTCGCTTCCCCCAACAATGCCTTTTTTTGATTCGCGGCAGAACACGCCTGAGAATCAATCCGGTCCCGCCCCTCCAATCTGATGATCCGGCCCCTCACGGAAAAGCACTTGTCTCCTACCATCAAACGACGGCTCTCTCGCGGCGTGGACGGTGACCCCTGGAGCTTCCGCCTTTGGCTGTTGTATTCCACTCTCAGGCCATCCCACAAGTTCACTTCCAACCAAAACTCATCTCCAGGGGGTGCGGGTGGGACTCCGGTCAGCGTCCGACCGTGCCGATCCGGGGCAGCCATCGCATCCATTCCCCCCTGAAAGAGAAAGGGGAGGCCGTGGCGGATGTTAGGCAGCATTTAAGATTCCCAGCAGCAGACTTAGATATGTTGCCATCAGCTGTCCTTCAACAAAGCATCTGGAAGATTAAATTTTGCTTACATTTCCGTGCAAACTAAACATAGACCATGTGACAAATTTCATGTAAACATTATCTGACCTTTACTGAACTATACTTAACTATACTTAAAACCAAGATTGTTTATTCATTTAAATAGCCTTCCTACAACCAAAGTCAGCGACGACCCTGAAAACTAAAATCTTCTACCACAAAATCACCCATAAAACAACGATTTAATATACCCAAACAAAATATTGAGCACGAAATAAAAATCTAACATAAATTAATGTACAAATGAAATTTTTTTGATTACATTACATTTACGTATTCGATATGCACTTCTTAACAAACTGAGTTTAATTGTACAGGACAGAATATTGGCTAAAAGGAAATGCAGATACAAAAAGACAGAAAAAATAAGATAATTGAAATAAACATTTGAATTTATTACTACATGACTACAGTGCCCAATGGGTGCGATTCAGCTGCACTGCTGTGAATTATCCTGAAAATGAAGGCCATAAATTTAAAAACATTCCTGCCTATAGCCTCAGCGTTATAATTACCTCCCAGCTAACAATGATCTATCCTAAAGAGAAACATATGAACTGAAATGTCAATGACTCAGTCCCAGTGCACTGTTAATTATGACTCCAGAGAGCTGTCAATCACCAGAGCTCAACAGCATCTGAGCCCCCCCTGCAGCAGACCACACAGAATCGCTGAGGGGGCTCCCTCTCTCCTTTGTCCATCGGCACAGACACAGACTCATTTAGGAAACCAGAGAGATGATAACAGAGATCCAACACCTTTCAGCTGTTAGCAATAGATCAGGCCTGAATATCAGATTGAAAAGCTGATAATCTTATCAAATGAAGATGGATACTTCATTTAAGACAGAGCTTTCTGCTCGCATTATATGATTAGGAGAAATTTTTTAGAAAATGTAGATAACTCATTAACTTTTCATTGGTCATCTGTTTTCAAGAAACGGAGTCATATAAACAAAATCAAACACAATCACTACCAGGCCCCGAAACAGTACTGATTCGATCCAATAGCAATTAATCCTGGCAGCGTGGTGCTTTAATGCAGAAGCCTCTTTTTTGTGTCTTTAAATACCACGGGAAGAAGGACTGAATGCTATGTGCATG
This sequence comes from Brevimyrus niger, assembly GCA_015164015.2. Lineage (NCBI taxonomy): Eukaryota > Metazoa > Chordata > Actinopteri > Osteoglossiformes > Mormyridae > Brevimyrus > Brevimyrus niger. The sequence goes on from JAABNY020000095.1 coordinate 24,280,073, forward strand.
GCTAGTGGAAACTATTGCAGTAATTTGACAGCTGCATTTGGCAATGAAGTGCCCTCTGTGATTGACGGCTGCAGCTGCCAATCAGGTACCTGTGTTCCGTGACTGATTGACAAATGAAGTGACAGGTGCAGTTGCAGCTTAAGTACCTGCCCCAATGCACTGTTGCAGGAGGCTTTGGGGAGGCAGGGGGTGGACACAGGAAGTAATTGGCAGCTGGAGCTGTCTGCTAAGTAGTTTATCCTGGTGAGCTCATAACAAGTGCCAAGGCATCTGTTCCCCCCTCCATCCCCCCTCCCTCACTTTCTCCTTCCTTACTGGCACCAGTGGCATGTGAGTGGTCAGAGCAGAGGAGAAGTCTAATAACCCACCGAGCTGCAGATGACACTCCATGGAGACTACAGCATGAACATAGCATCCGCACGCACACACACATACACACACACACACACACACACACACACACACACACACACACACCAGAGACCATGAGCTTAAAATGCACAAGTAAGGAAGCCAGTTTCAAAAATGCAACACAGATTTCTTACATATAGAGCCATATTAAAACGATATTAAAAAATATATATTGTGTCTGCCCAGACTGTAATAGAAGACAGCGGCACTTTAATAACAGAGCAAATGTAAATGATTGATGTAAATAAGACATGGGGTCATTCATAAATTAAAAGAAGTGGAAAGGCTGTAGTATTAGAGAAACCCAACGTGGGAATATCTGGTTAGAAAAAGCCAACGGTCTGTGTTGCAAGTGTCCTTCTGGTATCTGTCCATTCATTAAATAGTATTTTCCACAGGTACGGAAACAGAGAGATGAGCTCGGGGGAGATGTGTGTTACAGAAACCGCAGAACAAACATGCTGCTCATTTATGTTATTAAATGAATAATGGGCTCATGAGGAGGGGGTAAGCTTGCAGGTGTATGTAATATGTATGAATAGACCCTGAGATATAATGGTGTTTTCTGAGAGATATCTTCCTATAGAAGATTATAATGTCACCTAATGTGCCACCGTAGTGAGCATATTAGTTATGGATTTGATTTTTAAAGAAGAAGTTGCTGTTTTCTTTTTATATAAGGGTTTTCAACAAGCATTATATACAGATTTGTTTTGAAGTATACTTCTAAGAAATTACTTAAATGGTTACCTTTGAAGCTCTTTCAAATACCCGCAAAAGAGCATACGTGTCTGTCCTTTGGGTATGAACTGGAGAGAAATTTAATGTGGAAAGTCTGCGTGGAAGGGAAAGGCTTCAAGCATGCTGAGTTATAAATGAATGCGAATGATGCAGATGAATCAGGAGACGACCACCCAGGGTCCACACACTCCCAAGAACACGACACTTCATATTCAAAGCATTTCATCTGGCAAATCTGTTATGATCACTGCTTTCTGTGAGCCATTAAAATTCAG
>JAABNY020000095.1:24281741-24299744 GCA_015164015.2 Brevimyrus niger
CCCTGTGATGGAGCGGCATCCTGTCCAGCGTGTGCCCCGGCCTTGTGCCCCGTGGCCTGGGACAGGTTTAAGTCTCATACATGTCACCCTGACGGCAGTGAGAACAGAACAAAGTGACGGGAAAAAACATTCATTTTGGTGAAAACAGCGAGGCAACAAAAAAATCATTATGCTCATATCTTTTGCCTTAAATATTGTTATTGCTATAGAGTCATGCAGTTAGACAATAACTGTAGTCAAAAAACTTAACATTACTAATTGGGTGAATTGTTTATGAATGCAGGGAGACTGTGGAGAGTGGCGTATATTTCTCATATGTATTCAGATAAGCCTTTGCAGCAAGTCATTCAATGGAACTTTTCCTATGTGGTATAAATCTCATGGCCATGAGATACCGGCAAAGACACAAAAACGTGAGTCTCGACACCTATGCAGACCCCCTGAGACCCAGACCAGGATAATGTTCGGAAAATGGATAGTTAATTATATAGTATACATAATGTGTAAAATATGCAATGTGCTGTAATTTACATCCGTCTTAGATCACTGAATGGCCCGCATAGATGAGGACTGATGAAATTCCCCTACACCATCATCATGAAGCTGAACTATCCATTACTGGGGATTATATGAGCCACTGACAAAGAGCCTAAAATGTTTCTTAGTCTGAGCAAACAGGGCATAGCTGGAGATCACAGTCTGTGGTGCTCAGGCCCAATGTGATGCATCTGAAGCTCCCACTCACAGCGCCGTCAGCTGCAGTCACGGCGATGATCAACGCGCAGACATCCGGGACCACAGAGCTCTGGCTTACGGCTTCCGTTCTGCTGCGATCTGCCTTTTTGTCCAAGGACATTCAAATTCAGCAATGTTTTCCAATCCGGTCCTCATATACCCACAGCCGATCCACATTTTAGCTCCCTCCCAGCTCCCGGAGCAAAAACATGGACCGTCTGTGGGTCCCAAGGAACGGGTTGGGACACGCTGCCATACAGAATCGAGGATATCCCTTCTCACTAACGTTAGACATCGCACGCGTGGCAGGGTGATGTCATCGTCTGTCGTTTCTGGTGACCCACTGCACCCAGAGCACATGCCATAGGAAGCCCAGTGGCAGGGTGAGTGACATCATTAAAGTCCCACCCCTGCCTTGTGTGTGTAGAGTGTGAATACACTCCATGCCCCATGTACATGCTTCCTCTTGCAGTCCTAAATCATGTGGTGAGGGACAGAGGCATTTCTAAATTGCCCCGAGTCTGCGTGCCCTGTGGTGGACCGGCATCCCGTCCACGGTCTTCCCCAGCCTTCTGCTCCATGCTGCCTGAGTCCAGTTCTAAGCCCAGGAAATAACAAATATGTGTCATTGTTCTATGTCACCGGGATACAAGGTCATCGCGTCGCCGCGTTATTTTTGCTCGATATATCTGCCCTGTTATTTCCATCATTAACCGTGACGAGCACTTCGGTGGAGATAGACAGACCTCGTGGAGTAGAGAGTTTATCTCCATCGTGGACGTCACTGCCCATTTGCATGGCTGGGAAGGATTAACGCAGAGTCCACTAATTCCTTCTAATTTGATCCCCGAAGATTTTCTTACCTTTGGCATACAGATGTAATTCGCTTGTGCGGCACCAGTGTCATGTAAATGTCTAATGAGCATTCTGTGCTCTGGCTATTCCTCTTTGCATGACAATGATCTGGACGGACATCACAATAAATAGCATGCTTACCTGAACCTTTGCACAGAACATGCTGTTATATAGCCAAGAATTAGCAGTGAGTGACTCTTCCACAAAGACACAGATGAACAAAATTCTTAGTGCAACTGCCCATCAGCAAATTCGTTCAGGGATAGCAGAATGTAGTTAGCGGGCTGCTGCAGTCTAACTATAGGATTTATTACTTTGTTTTTTCTTGGCTTGTTTTAAATATATTGAATATGCTACAAAAACTCTGAGTGCAGTCTTCACTACCACCTGCTAATGAGTATGCAGACATAATCATTTGCGTTTTAATTATAAAACGGCTGTTAGCTGAATTCCAATGAATCTCCTATCCTCACATGTATAATTAGGCATGGATGTCATTTGGTATATCCTAGTCCTGCGATATTATTAAAGGAACCAGGAAACAGAGAGCTGTTCTACTAAGGAATCGCAGAGCCTGGTAGGAGTGGAAGAGATGCATCAGTGTGGTTCACGCGAGTGTATCAGACCGTTTGTGATTAAAAAGCCTCTAAAATGAGAGAAAAGGACCAAAGATCAAATGACATTCTTTATCTGGCTCCAAAGATAACTAGCTAATATCTACAAATACCCAAACCATAACATCTGGGCCTACAATATTGGAAAGGTACAGTAACTGGCCTACTCTATCCTAAGGGGAATCTGTATAGTAACATACAAATCTTTTTGTTTATGTTTCAGTATTTGTTAATGTACAAAAACAAAAACAATTACACATTTTAATATATCTAATTGTAGAAAAAATACATGGAAGTATCACCAAATTTCAAATAAACGGCCTGGCTTTATGTCCCCAGATACACCTAAAGTGTCTTTACAGAAACTAATGTTTTACAGTCATTTTTTGAAGGGCCACGATTCCCCGTTCCTTTCTCCAGCCCTGACGCAGGGTTTACCTGACAGCAGTGGTCGACGCTGTTTCTGAGAGTTCAGCACTAAAACACATGAAACACTCAGAGCAGATCACACTGCTCTCTCAGAAACCCCGAAAATGCACATCCTGAAGATAAAAACGAGGGCAGAAAAACAGGCGTCCTGAGGGTGGTCATTACACAGCTATCTGCCAACAGACAGAACAGCAGCCTTCAAATTATGTAATTACATCTATATATGTAATATATCATTATGTTATATAATAAACAAATTGTATAATTTAAGATCTGTTCACGAAATACATAAAATCCATAAAGGAGCGTGTATTGTTTTAAAGCTTTTTTTTTCCCCCTTGAGATGGGATTGGGAACCATACTGGCAAAACCCCCGAAATTCCAAGTTTAAGAAAATACTAATAATTTTCTAGGTTTTGCAAACAGTTTATGCTGAGTGGATGGATTCGAGACGCGCAGAAAAGGAAAAGGTCAAATGGAAATAACAGTCACCGTCTGCACGCCTTCATGGGTAGGGGGAGGTGGGGCTGCAAGAGGGACTGACCCTCGTTTTCTTTGGGGAGTGACCTGACACGTTACACAAAGTCACCAGCTAGGACTGACACGGCATGACAGTGGAAATCTGTATGCATTTTGTTGCAATATTTACATCACGGTTACATCTGTATTACATTATCTCACGTGAGCCGTTTGCCTCGCAAGCTGAAAGCAAACATTTAAATACGATCACGGTGCCAGTCGGCGAAAGCTGCCGGATGGTGTTAGGTCAGCCGGGCAAAGCCAGACAAGGCGAAACGAGCGAGGAAGCTCGGGATGGGAAGGCTGGGTTGTGTGGAAGACGTCTCCCCGGAGGTGCCCCGCGATCACAGGCAAGGAAGGCAATCGGTGATCCCACTTTACGGACCCCGTAAAGAAAACCAGCACTCGGCTTTTCAGAACCGCTCGGCCGCTGCATGCTGCGGTAATGTATGCGCTGCTTGTGGCGTAAGTTATTAATATTTAAATGCCCCCAATAACAGGTGGAGGTCAGTCTCCCACCGAAGGGAATTTCTCCCCAGAGTGCCTATGAAATGTAAGGGGTTATGCTTCACACTAGCAGAAGCAGCAATGGTGATCCTTCAGTTAAGATTATATTTTAATGTTGTTATTCATTACTATGAAATTCTTAAAACTTTGTATGTCGACGGTAAAAAAACAGTGGCCTCTAAAGTAATTGTGGAATATCTAAGTGTCTTTCTTCTTCTGCATGTTCAATAAAATTATATATCTAATCATTGACGTAGCAATGCAGAATCAGTGTTGTGTTTGCAGGTCGTCAAAAGCCATGATCAATATACACAAGCACGTGGGTCTTTTAAGGACGTGCCCATGTGCAGTGGCATGAATTTGCACCTTAGCAGGGCACTCTTGTGCTGAGAGACAGCCATGGGAGAATGGACACACAGATGGGTTCTGCTCTCTGGTTGTTAAATTATTAACGGGATTCCATTGCTAGATATGGGATGCCCGTAACGAGCACTGTAGTCAAAGAGTGCCCATTAATACATGCAGTGCCAGGAGTGTGTAGGGACAGAGCACTGGATTCTGGGCGAGGTCTCGGCGAATCGTGGCTGATTAAATTCACTGAAGCACCTACGGGAGGATGAGATTCAACCTGAAAGGTCTGAAACTCGATGCGGTCCGAGTTTCGTGGCTTCGGCGCCTTTCCAGTGGTGCAGAGAAGGTGCACAGTGCATCACAGGGCAGGGAGCCTGCGATTATGATTTCCAGTAAAGGAGGCCGCTAGAGATGGATTCCTCTGCGTGAACAGCATTAAGGCTTAGGCAAGGCCGCCTTGTCCAATAGTCAAGCTTCCAATTTTAGAGGAATAACAAGGTTTCCACTTGGCCTGTAGAATAACTGTCCTGCACTGCCCACTGCATATTATCTATGTATCTGTTAAGATGATCTCTTCCGGGATATTCTGTGGGAGGTGCTTCGGTGTGCTTTCTCTTCTCAAAGCAAAATCAGCGTCCGTATTCATTGTATTACAGTGTGGATCTCGCATCGACTCCTGTTCTTGATCTTCCCTGACTGCATAATCAAGCTGGAGGTGAGGTACACGGAGTTCTGTCCTGGGGGCTTGGAGCTGGCATCCCTAATTTCTGTCGATAGTATTATATGCCTTCCTTTAGGCGCTGGACTCCTGCTAGCACCGAAATGCTTGGCTTTCGGAGTAAGGAACAGCGGGGAAGAGAGCAGCCCCAATAAATCTGCAGTGATGGTCCTTATCCAGAAAGAAGCTCCCTCTTTTGCAGGATTTTAAGCACCCTGGGGTTTCGTTTGCAATGACGGCCCCCAAATGGCCCTCCCGATTCTTACACCCCTGGGGAAACTTCCTTTGCCAAAGAATAATTAAAAATATATATATATCTCACCAAACTTCTAAGCTTACACCTATCACCTCCAGTCTCACACACCGGAATTTCACTAAAGTCATCCCTTCAAAGATAGGCCGTTATTAGAAAATATGAACTCACCCACTACCTAGAAGCTTACATTTAGCTTAAAATTACTTTTATAAACCCTAGACAAATTCATTGTTTGTAATAAGTCCCTTACAAACAGAAAATTGTACTATTAGACTGAAAACTAGTAAATCACTGTTATTAAGTAACTAGAGCAGAAATTGAATGTTAGAGCTGTTCACATATAAGCGACATAGACGGCCGCCTAGGGCACCAGTTTCTGAGGAAGCGTTGACTTGCCAGCCGGCAATACTCGTCTAGGACCCCACATCGGCTAGGACGGGTACTGCGTTCACAAAAAATATGACAATGGCACGCAGTTCAGGTTACCATTAACAACACTGCAAAGCTGCAGAGGAGAGAGTTACCTCCTCATCGGACGCTGGCCGTGCCGATTCTCCCAACGCCCTCATACTGTGACCTTCCGATCTGCTGCATACAGGTTGGCATGAGAAGATTGTCACCTTTGTCTGTTTTGCCAAGAGAAATTACAGGCAGCGTGTGTGCTCGTCCAAAAGAGCAGACCATGACATCCCTCACTAATACGCATAAACAAAATTAATGTATTTTTTACACATGCACAAATATGATACCACACAAGGACTGCTGAGCGTGCAAGACTTTTCAAACCTTCCCTCTGATTTCTTATCAGCTTGTACTTATCATGAAATTATTCCCATAGACAGACACAGACACTATTTATCTGGCAGTCACTCATAAACCAAATATTAAACTTTTAAAATAATTACTGTGTAATAGATATTATTCCACATCTATAGCAAGTGCAGAAGCCTATACTGTCCAATTATACAGCGACTCACTCCACACACATGCTACACAAATGACCAAATTAAAACTGGTGATAACGTATTGTGCGGAATCTCAGGTCTCATAATATGCACCTGTGATGATTTACATGCCCTCAAGCAACTGGAATTTGTGTTTTTTAATGGCTCACTGTGCTGTTCTTGTTTGTCTGCATCCCATACTAATACATAATTGTTATTCCAGGGATGCTTCTGGAATTTCAATTTCATCTATCTGAGAGCCCCCCCCCCCCAAAAAAAATAAATAAATATCTCAGATTAGAATTGTGTTGAGAAATTATTAATCACATATTATTTAGAATTTCTGCGTTACACGGCTGTCAGAGTAACAGCTGGAAAATATTCATGCTCTCTTATAATTTCAGAAATAAACTTCTTTCTTAAAACACTTTGGAGATATTACATTTAATGGTTCAATGGTTCCAGGTGTATGAACACCAACAATTAGCTTTGGAAAGCTGCATTTGTGAAACTTTTTGTAAATATGTATTTATATAAATTTTTATGCTTTGTATTCAATTGTGGGGATCGTCATCTATGGCAAAAACTCCAATACCCACAACAACACCCCTAACCCTAACCCAGCCCTAACCTTAACCACAAGCAATCAAACAAAATATAAGACTTTTGACATTCTTGATTTTTTGATTGCATTCAATGTCTTTATATATGAAATTGTGCAAGGATTAAAAAAATAGTTCCCACAACATCAAAATAACAGGATTTTATCATATTGTGGGGACATTTGTTCACCACAATGTAAGATATACATAACTCCACCCCACACACACACACACACTCACACACACACACACACGCAAACTGCATGTTTTCAGTCTGCAGGAGGACCCAGCATAGACACTGCAGCCCCCCAGAGCCGGGGCTGGGACTGGAACCCCTTCCCCAGTGGCGCGAGGACAGTGCCTGTGGAGTTTTAGCCTCTGTGACGCTCTGCAGGATCTACTCTGTTACATTACCCACATAAATGAAGATACATATAGAATGAAAATTTTAAAGAAAATATCTTGAGTCTTAGAGGGATCTAATATATGTCATAATAATTTGTATTTTATTCTGCAGAAATGGTAATTGCCTGCGGAATGTGATTGCAGCCCGAGTAATTACCTGAGATTACCAGGAAGGTCATGTGATCAGGGAAGACGCCTCAAGTTCAAAGTTCATAGCTGTATCACATGTGTGGGGAGGCGTGTATAAGGGGTGATAGTGCCAAAATAAATATTCAAACTGGAACAAGGCAATTCAAAGGCATATTCATTTGGCATTCACACATTTTTTTCTCCTTGCAGAAATATGGGAAGAACTGCAATGAATTCATCTTTAAAGTAATAGCCAAACAAATAAATGCATTTAACATTTAATGGGTGTAATAAAGAACGTAATTAAGAACTAATGAGCAGAGCATGTGCAAGAACACATCCTGCTCTGTGGAGTTCCTTTGCTGGCAGGGCAGCTCTATCTTCTGCAAATTTCTACATTTATGGGAATGATTATACCTTGCAGATTGCCTGTGTTTTCTGCTGGAACATTTGGTACAGAAATTAAAACAAAGCCAGGGATGGCCTAGTGTTACACAAGAATGGAGGGTTATCTTTCTCTCCATAAACACCCTGTTACACATTCATTTTCTCTCATCTACCACAAGAGATGGAATCATTTGCATATTTGTAGTTAGGAAGACAGTTTTGGAATTCCTTTTAAATGTTCTGAAAAGAGTACTCATTTACACTTAAAGATAAGTTTGAGAAAGTTATACATAGAGCAGTAGTCATATCTTTATAGTTGCTGTGATAAATATTCTGGTTAAAGGTATAAAATATTTTCTTTGGGATGGCATGGAGTTTAGGAGCCTCAGCTATCAAATATGACTGTACTTTTTATACTAATCTGGTGCTAATTATAGACAGGGGCAGACAAAGCCAGCCCTCAGTGTTGGAGGGATATGAACACTGTCCCAACCACAGAATTGTGCATGAAAAGCTTTATTAAATTAATTATCTGTGCATTATCACTGAGAACTTCTGCAACACATGTATACTCCACACGAATGAGCTTGCACTAATCACTCCGTGTCTCACAGCACCAGTAAAGAGGAAAGCTGATAAAGCAACCAAACTGTAAATCTAAGCGAATTCGTATATCTTGCACAGTTTGGAAAACGTATAAGAATACCTGGCATCTACAGAGCGCCTGTTCCTTCACAGTCATGTGACAGTGGTCATGTGATCTACATGCTGACCCACATGTTTCTGGCGTGGTGTGAAGTGTACAGCAAGAAATTGTGAAGAAGACCTGGAACTTTGACTCTTTTTCTCAGATTTTATCACAGCCTTAGCCACAGTAAACCTGTCAATCATGCAAATCACCCATCAAATTAACTAGTTATCCTGGGAGAGGATGGAGGCATGAAACCCCAGCTGGGCCACACTCTGGAAGGGGTGTCATGTAAACAATATTTCAGATCATTTTGTAATGACATCACAAGAACATTTTCACACACTGGGACATGATTGTTAGGAAATAACTTAAAGAATGTGTTTTAAAGCCAAATGCCTGGAACTAATTAAAACAGTGCTTGGTATTTATATGGGACTGGCCCTAAGCAGAATCTGATTGGACATGTAAAGCCCCAAGGCCACTATGGGCCCCCTGTAAGGAATTCCATTACGAAAGCAGGGCCCCAAAATGTATTTTGCACATTGTCTCAGAATGCCACACCCTCACGGGCTTCAAGTCTGACCCACACGCAGCCATCAATGCTCACCCTGGACGAAATATTCATATGACAATTATTTCCACCTGTGTCTTGTCTGGGCATCTAACCCCCCTGTCTGTACTTTACTTGCGGATCTCCTGAGCTGCAGCCTGGACATTACTTCCAGTTGTTGGTTTTCCCGTGTAATTCTTGCCTTCTGTGGCATCAGCACAAGATTCTTGGATTACCCTTCATTGCTCCGTTTGCGGCTGATCGGACCTTAGACTAAATAACCGATTTGAATAATAGATTTGTGTTTTGGACTGATGACAATAAACTTTAGTGGAAACCTTCTGTTGTTATACAAAGAAGGTAGAGTTAGCTCCAAGTTTCTGTTAAAGCATGACAGCCTTTCAGACCGTCGATACAGGTTAGATAGCTATTAAAAAGTTAAAATTATGCATTTTGTGTGTCTGTGTTCTTATGAACCCATCAGAAAAAGATATTTGAAGGGACGACAGCAGCATTATGGGAATGACCAGGGGACCCCGAGAGGTCATGTGATGCGTGACTGATGCTTACGTGTGCAGACTGCGTAGAGAAAAATAACAACCAGCTAGGGTGATGCCATCGTATTACTTCCGACGCAGCTATAGCCAATCATGAATAATTGGAAGATGAGTAAATAATCCCCAGTTAGGGTTCATTTCCAGTCAACCTCGGCAGTGAGTGAAATTAAGCCACATGACGCCAACTGCACTCGAGTTCAGAATGAGGTTTTTAAGACATTGCAGGATGCTGATCAGCTTGCCCTGCACTCTGAGTGTGTCATTATTTTAATTATTTTTGTATTTTTTTGCAGACTAGCTCTTCCTCAAAGAGATGACTGTAGCTAAATCTGGATATAAAATGATATACGTATAACACACAATATGAATGTATAGAATGCCATGAACAAACAATGAGGCTCTGAGCAAACATACTCCAGATCATTACTTCAGTTTTAAAACGAAACAGTAATCAGGAATTTTTAGCTAATTGATTATTATCGGCCTGCATCTTTTTACAACCCAAATGATACTATTCTGAACTGAATAAATACTTTTTCATGCAACAGTGTCTAGGATTCCACTCACAAGTTGCAAAATGGTCTCAGAAAATCTCCCACTGTTTTACATCTGGTTACCCACCAAGGAAAAACCCTTTTGTTCCAGCAGGGACTCAGTAATATAACACTGCAAATTATTTTTTTAGACAATATAACAATTCCTTCTGTAATAAATTACAGTAATGTAATCGAGTGCAGCTAAGAGATACTTGTGCTCCTAGATCTTACTGTAAGAGGTAACTTACAAAAAAAAAATCATTTAATGATAATGTTTAGCGAAAGCATGAAGCCATCTGAGCACAGCGGAGGGGTGAGAAAGCACACCAACTAGCTCAGCAGGACCTGACCCCTGTGGCTGAACCCAGCACAGGCGAATTTCGCGATGCAAATCTCACAAGTGTTTGTATCACTTCAGTGAAAAAGTTAGTCTGAACAGAACTACACCGAAATCAAGCTAAGTAGAATAATGCTTTGCGGCGTCCAAAAATAAAAAGGCCTCAAGGGAAACAAATAAAATTTAACGTAAATAGATGCTAAAATAAATGGGGTATGATGAGAAAACGGTAAAGCAACATTGTAAAACACAATAAAAATAACATTCGTTTCTGACTTTTATGTTACTAGCAGAAAACTATGAAAATAACCAGCCATTTAAACGTTAAATTATCATCAGTTCAACTTGAGATTTTTGAGACTGGAGGATGACAGAATTCGCCAGCAGCCTCAGCGCAAAGTAAGTAAGTTTTCTTCTTACTTTTGTTACACTTGCCAATTTAGATTTACGCTGCGTTGTAGGGCCTGCTTGAAATAGGCTTATCTTTAGAGAGGGTCCTTCTTCACAATAGCCCATTTAGACATTAAAAAAGAGACTGCCATGTTTATTGTACCTTTGGAAGAGAGCGGGAAAATGCCATTTTCAAGTTGGAATAGCTCTAGCCAAACTTGATTGTGTACATTTAAAATAAGTCTTGCTACGCTCCAAGCATAGAAAAATGCAATTTGCAAAAGATCTAATGTTGTCATAATAAACTGTTCATATAACCTACAGCTTTGAACGTTTTTGAACATTAAAGTGCACGCTGAAGTGTGTCAGTCATACTAAATTATATGAACACTCAACGTAATCAGTTAATACAACTGTATATTTTCTGAAAATGACAATTTCAATCTGTATGGCGTTGTGATTGTGGCGTTGTTTTTGATATACAAATGCTGGTCTTTTCACAGCAGTATTGAAAGTGCATACAACAGAGACTTTAACAGAATATATTCTGGAGTCCTACTGATGCCTTTGTCATTGTTGAATATATCATGACTAACAAGCTCAAGAGTAGATTAGCCACAGTGGATTAAAAGATTTGCCTCTTTGAATTTACCTTCAATTGCATGGGTCATTATTACAGACTAACAATGTGAAGGCTTCTGAACCAACATGTCTTTTTTTGAGTATATTTAAATATTGTGGAAATACAAACAAATGACTTAAAATGACAGTGGTCAGTTCAAGGGTGAGTCTTGGTCACGCGAAGTCTTGGAGTCCGACGAAGAAGTGAATACGCAAAAAGATAAATGAGACTGAACGCTTGTCATTAAATCTGATACGTTGAGTTTTATATGTGCCCCGAACAGTCAAAGCGATTGACGTGCCACCTTTGAAAACAAGGGGGCCAAAACAGAAAAGCGTCTGTTACGATAAAGGCAGGGGGTGGGAATAGCTACGTGAAGAAACGAAAAGCAAGATACAAACACCCAATAACAAACAATGTATGGGGAGAAAAGAGAAACGGCACTTTCCAGAGCTATGAAATATCGCAAACGTGATACCTACCACTGTTGTCTGAGTTTACCTCACGATGTGGCATTTTCGTCGTGTCAAACTGAAAACCCTTCCGATTGTCTTTCTACAGACTGGATCTCGCGGCACGCAGTCTGCCCTGTTCACGGCCGCCATCTTTAATCATAACTGAGTACATTCGCGGTAGTTCCTCTCTCATTCCAGTCTCTTTCTCCTTTTCACTGCCCTTCTGATTGTTCTGGTGGTCCTCTGATCTGACTGACATCGCATTGCAGTATCGACAGGCTCGCGGGCCGCTCGGCGGGGGGGCGGCACAAATATGAGGCGTCCGCCGGCTGCTGTCCTCTGTCTCGCAGCCGCTTTACTGGCTACATTCAATCCTTCCTCAAACACAAGACCTGCAAACAAAAACTCGTCCCACTTCTGATGGCCTTTGATGTCAAATAGAATGGCGTTTACAGCCCCTTAATAGAGTCCTTTGAAAATATCTTGCCTTCTGAAGTTCCAAATAATGAGATTTAAAATACTATAATTAATCTAGGCCCCTTTTTATGTACAAATAGAGTCACACACACTGCACATTCACAGACACACACACACACGGAGTCCACGCCGAATATATCTTAGAAATTTTTAAACATTTTAAACACTGGGAAGGAAATTTATTGAGCGACACAAGCCCAGCTGGAGTGCTTTAATTATACAATTTTTTCAACAAAATGTGAAAGGAAAGGCCTAGGACAAGAATTTTAAAAAGTATGACCGTCCGCTTTACTCCTCAATACTGTTTTCCTCCAGTCCTCAGTCCCTGCTTCATCAATTTTTCTGTCATTTAGTGGCATCTGCATTTTTTAAGATTAATCCTGTTTACTCCCTCTTGTTTTTGCATCATAAAGCGGCTTTTGGAGAACAATAACGGGGGTTAAATCAAAACAGTTGATGCCCTCACCTGTCTCTCCCGCTGAGCGCTTTGTCGGGTCGGATTCTCCTCTTCCGCCATGCTAGCGAGTGGTTGCTTACTTGCCACCGCGTGCACTTTCATGTAGTCTTGGACCTTTTTCTGTTTCTTACTACTGTGTTGCAGAAAGATGTGCATCTTTACTTCATATTGCAGCTTGGGGTCTGCAGCCTCATTGGATGAGGCAAGGACCAGATGATGTTGCTTAGAACCCTATTGTAACTATGGCAACAGATCCCTAAGGCATAACATTTGTTCCAAATTTCAGTATAAACATTACAAATAAGTTAGCAACTGAAACGTTTATTATTTTAGCAAGTGAAAAAAAACTAATTGACGTTTAAGCAAAACATGAAAAAATGCATTTACACATATTATGAAGTTTCCAAAAAGTATACGACTAGATAACATATATTCTACCACCATCCAGTAGGACTTGACTTCATAAAAAAAGAAAAAAGTTGGTTTCATTTTGAAGTTAGTGCTTTTGGTTTATTTTTATTATTTTGGTAGAAACTATAACAAAAAACAACAAAACAAAACCTAGCAGAAGAAGGGAAGCTGCTGGATAATAGTGAAAAGAAAAATGAAAAAAAGATGAGATAGAAATATTGGCTTTGTAGTGAGGTGTTATCAGCTGCTTACCTTTCATGTGAATTTCACACTTGCTTGTCTTGGTCGGCCACAGGAAACCCTTCCCACAAAAACCGATTTTCCGTCCACGCCGTCACAGGGAAGCCGTCCGTGTCGCCTGCCACTTACATTTTCACCGATGACACGAATCTTACGCACGTTTTGTCTTGTTTTCTTTCTTCTTTCGACGTCATTTCAAAAGCTCCCCCGGTACTGAATGAAGATACGTTGGAGGGAGAAAAAAAAAACTGTGGGAGTGACCAAAGAGCACATTAAAAAGCACACAGCTGACAATTTGCCTCAGAGCTCTGTTCTTATTACTCTTCTATTCTGTATCTGTCTTACTTGGTTTGTATTCAGTATCGCCTCCACGATTACTGTTCCCTACTATCCATTGTTCCTTAGATGTTTTGATGGTTTTTGAAATGTCTTGCTTTGTACAAGTAGTATTTTAGGCTGGGATGTTGCCTACAGCATATGCATTTTTGTGCTCGCATCTTCTAATCACTTAGTTAAGATGATGAAACTTGGAAGTATTGTTTAATTTATGCAAAAATACAAAAGTTTTGTGAGAAAAGAATAAAGAGAACTCAGCTGAACGATATTGTCATGACAGCCTGGAAATCATACAAGAGCATGAGACATTTCAGATGGCTTAATCCAGAATGATGGACATATTTATAACCATAGCAAATACATGAGAAAGGCTTTTCATATATCTGCATATATCAGTATGTAGATTCTGTAGCTAGGTTATTAAAATGGCATGTCTCTGCAGCCTTACAGGTGAATTTAAAAATATGGCCATGTGTGCAAATAATCTCCTTTCTTGTGTTCCAAATAACATTTATAGTTTCTACACGAAATTAAAAAGTGATAAATCATAGCTACCATATACCTTTTGGATTCATGTTGCTTCATTTTTATATTTAGCTATCATTTTCAGAAGATATTCTTAATGTTTAACCACTAATCTTCAGATGTAATAAAATCTAATCAAATGTACATCATCACACCACTGCATACATGGTTGCTTTTCTTTCTGCATTTATTTCAAATATGCATTTTTGTTTGTTGCTGTGCACAAATATATAAAACAACATAGTTAACCTCAATATTTTAAGGTTCTGCAAATCGTTGTAAACAATTTTGGGCACCAGCCCCTTCACTGCTTGATGTGTTTCTTACCCGACAAATCAGATACAAACCCTACATTTTCTGAAATCAGCACCAAGTAAACTAACATTGCAAGACCAACTATGTATGATCTATACTTATCTTTCCTGTCAATGTAGTCAGTAAAAATCATCCAATGAGAAAATTATATCTTATTGGACTATCCATCCATCTTCTAATGGCTTGTTCCGGCCGCGGTGGGGGGGTTGGAACCTATCCAAGGTGGCGCAGGGCGTCCATGAGAAAGTGCTGTTATTATTAAATATTATTGGGGTCAGGCTTATATCAAACACAGAATGTGAGATGCGGCGTAAATACCAGCAATGTCTGCTCCAGATCCATGCCCTTTCTTTGTGCTCGGTGTTAAAACCATGGAATTAAAAGGTCACCGACCATAGCTGAATTAAAATAACGTCTTGAACCGTGACTGATGGATGGAGCCAAACAGCCTCTGTTTAATGGTGCCCATAATAAAGCGCTGCAATAAAAATGAAAATGTTGCTCTTATTGATTATTGGGTTCACATAAGAGAGTCATAAGAGAGTAAACTTTTGAAACATCCCTGGCACCAAACACAGACCTGCATATATTGAAGATGAGCTCTTTCGGTTCAAAATGAAAATTTCACATTACACAGCCCATATATATATATATATATATATATATATATTTATAAAACATATTGGCTCTGGCAAGGAATCACTAGCAGATTCTCCAGATTCTCTGGATGCAGCAGCCCATTATCCCTGACCCAGTGCTTATTGGGAGATGCATCCGAGTCAGATCTCCCAATCCTCCCTCATTACTTTGCCACACTATTGCCAAGGAAGCCATCCCTGTCAAGGGGAAAAATAAAGAGCTACTTTGATATAGTGCTACAGTTTGCTAGTAGAACATATTTCACTTGAAAAACAACTATCGTCACACATAACCAAACTGTAGTAGGATATATAAGAGCGTTAAGCCTTCTGAGCATATGGTATATGTATTTTTGGGAATAAAATGTGTCTTTTCTTGGTTTTATTGCGTATTCCCTGTGATTCACATTCAGCAAATAAGACAGGTGAGAGGGCAGATTTAGAGAGGGTATCGAGTGAACCCAAGCAGGTACCGCATCACGGGGAAATCGGCAGGTGATAGCCGGCATTCGTTGTTTCTGTCCTGAAGTGCCAATTTTGGGATTTAAGGGGAGTCTGGATTTTAAGAGAACTTTTGACATTCACTCTCATTTCAGGACAGCTCAAGTACCAGGCATAAAAATGTACTTCTAGAAAAGCAGTGAGGAGGATGGATGGATGGATGGATGGATGAAGAAAGCATTCAGCTTTGTATTTTATCATTATTTTCCGGGTTCGATTCTATTGTACTGGATATAAAAAATATATTTAAGGCAGTGTACTTAAATTATTATTAAAATTAAATTATGGCATGTTGATCTGTAGAATTCAGCCGTCTGAATGAAGCAATCACAGTCATCTACAATAAACTGGATTATCGCTGGTGCTGCTTTCCACCCAGTCATGAAATATAGAAAGTGGTACCATCCAAGCATTACAGGGAAAGTAGCCAACTTGGTAGTGAATGGGAGAGTAGCGCATGATCACCACGGACAGCACAGGGGAGAGACGCGGTCCGCTTGGTTAAGTCGTTCAGTGATACCTGCAGTGCACCAATGGCCGTGACCAGATCCAGGAACTGCCCTGTTTACTGGAGGCACTTGTCATAGGCAAAAACGTATCAAAAGGCAAACGTGTCATAATTCAGGACCCCGAGGAGATACTGGTGAGCGCGATTTTCCATTGACAGGTCCATCTTAGTCTTATACCAAGATATTGATAATGTACTGGTATTCAAATCGCCGCACAGAGCCTTCACATGCCCCCCCCCCCCAGGTTAGTAATGACAGTCCATAAACTGGAATACTGTGTCAGAATTGAGCTCCAGGGAGATCTCGGTGTGTCAGTCACAAAAGCGTCTCCTGATCCTATTCCGTTTACAATATTCTGACAATCGATCTTGCCAACATAAGATTATTATCCACCACCTGATGGAAGATTTTACCCAATAACACAGACGCCCTTGCAATGCTAAAATTCCTTTTTAATATGCCACATGAACTAATGCGGGATAAATATAATTACCGTAAGCAATTCGGTGCAGAAATAAGCACATCATGACCCTGAACTGTGGGCAGATGTCAAACTCATTTATAATCTGATCATATCAGGCACTGTCCTGCTGAGAGTGCCTGGCATTCCGAACACGGCTCATTCTGACATTTGTATATAATCACGTGTGACAATCATAAGCCACTCATTCCTTGGTTGTTCCTGGTTTTGTGCCACCCTTGCACCTTTTCCACGTTCAATACAATATTATTAAAGACAGAAAAAGATCTTCATAAATGCTTTTGATAAGAATAAACCTTTCTATGCAACCTTTCTATTCTATTTTAAAAATGGTTTCCACACAAAATGCCGCCCAGTTAAATTCAAACAACACTTGTTTTCTTTTACAGAGAGCAATAAAGAACACCGCGAGAATGCATAAATAAAACAAAGGATCTTAATGAAGGCTATAAAATTCCAATAAATAACAGGGTGAACAAATCTAAAAGGCATCTCTATGATGATCTTCTTAAGGGCCAAAGGAAAAGTAGAATATGTTATTTAAAACTTATTTTGCTCTGGGCTATTTTTTCCTGCGTGTTTCCTTTGATTTACTATTTCACATGATTATGTTTAGTTTGCTTTTTATGATTCGGTAATTAACTTACCAAAAATGAAATACTTCATTTTACTAATAGCTGAAACCCAGCTAATATCTATTACAGCAAATATAGCCTCTCCTCAGGTTATGATGGGGTTACATTCCAATAAACCTATCGTAAGGTGAAAATACATTTTAATACAGTACATTTAACCTAAGTAACATCATAGCCTAGTCTAGCCTACCATAACCATGTCTAGGACATTTACACAAAGCCTAATTTTTATATTTAAAGAAATGTATCTCATGTTGAATTTGTTGAATAATGTACTGAAAGTGAAAAACACTTATCATACAGTCAAAATATTGTAAAACAGAATGTCATAACCCGGCAAGTGTCTGTATATAAAATACACTGGAGCACAATTTAAATGACCCCATTGACCAGGAAAAGTCATTGGATAATGGATGGATCCAATTTATGTGCAATGTGTGAGAATGTAAGTCTTATACCTGAATTTTTTATTTAAATGATACCCAGTCAAAACGAGGAATGTCTTTCTTGTCTTAACCATTTCATCAAGGGTTAAGAACAAACTTTCTTTCAAATATTACCATATATCGTTTATGTTTTTTCTGCAATACTGAAAGTTAGATATTGCAAAACTGTAATAGTTATTAATACATGTAAAGAAGCTAGCATTCAAATAATACTATGATGATTACATTGGCCCAAAGCTCAGAATTATGCATACCTTTTCATGTTTTCATATGATGTACAACACTGTGCAAAGTTCTCAGGCAGTCATAGGAAATGTGTAAAGCTATTTATCTGGGCAGTAAGTGTATGTTTGCTCAGAACAAAACCACTATTTAACATTAGGGCATAATCAAATTAAGAATAACACAATAAAAATGAACAGGAATTTCTTCTGTTCTCCTGA
>JAABNY020000095.1:24316103-24328786 GCA_015164015.2 Brevimyrus niger
GATACACATTCAGCTAAATGTAAGTCTCTGGGAGAAAAGCCACACACACACACACACACACACACACACACAGACATACAGCAGAGGCAAGATTCCCCCAACCCTAGAGGCATGAAGCAATAGGATTCCCCCTGAGCAATTCTGCCAGCCACTTTTATTGCAATTATAGTGTACAATATATCATTATGCATATTATGTAAAATACACCAGTTGTGTTATTCCTTAACTTATTTAGGTCATACTTGTTTTTACTTGTTATCAAACTTTGCACGCAGAAATTTGATTTATTTGGTAAATTCTGTTAACAGCTTCCAAGAGTGGAGGAATAATTTAAGACCCAGGAGTGTTAGAAAGGTCTCCCAGGGATCATAAAGGTCAACGAGACACTATGCAGTTTTTCTAATAGATGCATAATCTTGTCATCTGGGACTGTGAACCAGCGGAACTTGTATCCTTGTTTCAAATACCCATGACCTTTAACATAAGCATGGCAAACCCCCCCGCCCAAACCGTGGCCTCCGCTGCTTGGAGGCGGGGCACCGCAGGGAGCCCCCGTAATTATCCGCATTCCGCGCTGAAGGAGCCTGCAAGTGTAATTAGAAGGAGGACCTCCGGTGTGGCTTCCTCAGTACGTCTCGGCTGTGCTGGGGATACCAGGGCCGGCCGAAGTCATCGCCATGCAAATTCGCGGCAATTAATGCGCAATTAGCCGGCACTGATAACACCGGTAACCTTTCCGGTGCCTGCTGTGCCATGACATTTAGGTGGCGTCTTATGGCAGAAGCCAGGCCCCGTCAGACTGGGACGAAGTCCGCCGTCTTTAAGGACGAGGATGTTACTCAATTTATCCGCTAAATAATTTATTCAATCGCGTCCACGGAGTGCCAAGATTTAGACTGTCATTAATTGCTTATCTGGAAAACGTATAAATCTGCGATAAATCATTTATTATGCTGAAACGGACACTGTTTAGTGTGGACTGTCTCTGTTCATGGGGTGATTTCAGTTCAAAATGCACCTTTAAGTCTTCCTACTATGAGTTATGGCTGTGAAATAAATCACCTTGCTGAGCACAATATACGCATAGGCTATATATAACAGTAAGCAAAATCTTTATACATTTTAATAATGAGCAAGCAGTGGAAGTGGAAACCGTGATACAATTTGTTATTTTATACTTCGATTAATAAAATCAACACACTAATAGGATGCATCCGATTTCCTTACATATCATAACAATGTAATCATATTCACTGACGTCCGTTATGATGCATATCTTCCGAGCCCCGTCTTTGAGACACTAATTTGTGGATTTGTCAGTATATATTAAAATGTGACATTTACACGGTTTCTCGTTACGTTTCTCCTCAGCGAAAACAAAAAATGCGTTAATAACAGTACCTGTCATTCAAACCAATTTGAGGCACCTGCCTGTATTATAATTGCATTTGCAAGTGCAATATGTCGGTGTTGTACTTACGTAGTCATGAATATGAAATGCTGATTATGACAACCAAATAATTACATAAACAACAGTGCTACTGCTATTGTTGTGTAATAAAAATGATTTGTTCTATTACTAATTAAGTTATCTTTAGCAGCAGCGCTGTGGAAATGTTAGTTGGCCTACCGGTACACTCCCAGTAAGTAACTGGTTTGTTTTAATACTAAACCCAGAGCAGCCCTGGCTGAGGCTGAAGGTAGCCGTGCTTGTGTAATTACCCAGTGGGGATATCTCAGATTTGCTGGCAGGAGTTGCCCTCCACCAGAGACAAGGACACATCCTGGCTGCACCTCCTGCTCCAGCGACACACCGCAGCTGGCCTGCCTCCATTATCAGCCCGATTGTTTCTCCCGTGGATTCATTACAGCATAGTTACCACACAAGTCCCAGACGGTGCCGCTGGGATTTGACCCCCGTCCTAATAAAATGGCTCTATTTAACCCGGAGGTGCCCTGCATTTATTCACGGCAAATCCGGGTCGTGCCTCGTTTTTCTCCCTTAAAAGTCCATTACGACACACCTTCATCATTTCAGCATCCCACTAGTCGGTGCAAGTCAGGGGTAAAAAGGAGAGGATTCGTGCATCCTCCTTTTCAAGCAGCACCAGGGTTCTCATTTTGTCCTGTACATGTCAGTGCCGAATGCGGCAATTCTAATTCCTGACAAAGTGCAGTCCCTGTCACAGGCTAATGATGGACAGGTCGCGGGGAGCGGATCCCTACCCAGGTAATTAACCCTAATGAGGGCAGAGAGTGAACTCTTCGGGGAGGCCCGAGCTCCAGCTCTGCTCTGGCACCATGAGGAAAAACACATTAGGAGAAGCGGAAGCGCTCAGGACGGGACCCGAGGAGAGTCCTGTGGGCTATTAATTAAGGAGCTCAGTGACATCCACTGCCCTGTCCCTGTGCAGGACAAAGACCGGTTACATTTATCCAGAATAAAGTACGGAATGCTCTAACGTATCTTGAAATAATTATGGATCAACAAAAAAAAACTGTATCACGGTATAGCTTATCCTAATATGATGCGCAGAAAAATCAATACAGTACAGCGACCAAATCCCCCGTAATTAGCAATCACGAGGGAGGGCACCAAACTTACCCTGTCATTTCACATGCATCCAGTAATGCTTAACATTTGCTAAGGTTGTGAAGTGTAGAACATGCTGCCGTCGTGTTTAGCGAGGGGACCTAGGAGAGGAGCAGCACCGGACCCGCATGGCACCGCATCGCCCCGAAACACCTGCTGCTGCACCCTTATATCTCTCGATTCCACTTAGCCGATGGCTCACAAATACTTAGCTGTACGGACGACGAATGTGGGTTTTTTATTATTGTTTTTTGGTGGAGTACAGTATAGATAATCAAGCGAATCAAACAGTATTTGAATGGTGTCTGATGCACATTCTGTATCGATGCCATTTCTTTGAAATTACTTAATCTGGATCGCTCATATTGGACCAGCATATTTGCAATAGTTGCACCATATATTGTACATTTTCATTTCTGCTTAGCATTTGCACTTCATTTAAATTTCGCAATAAAAAAAAAAAATACTTAAAAGACAAAAAAAAATCTCCGAAGTGAAGGATGAGATGAGAAATAAGCTTTCACACTTGGTAAAAGGCATTTTGAAAAATGAGCTTTAACATTTGGTAACAATTGATATAGGTTGGAAATATCTGTCGTGCACAGCAGTCTATTTGTCGCTTTGATTTTGGCGACCCTTCCACCAAAAATAGTACAAGAATGTCCTTTGAACAACTGGCCACGCGACAATCGTGCTGCCCTGCGCAGATAAAGAGAGCAGTTAAGCAAAGGGAAGGCGAGTCTCGTCGTGGAATAAATAAATGCATTTAATTCTATACTATTCCTTTCATTTTGATGTTTTTTCAAAATTTATGTCAACGTTTGGTTGAACATACAGACAAATGTGAAACAGAGTTTGACGTCATTATCCCTTCCATTTTGCTGGTACTGTGATCCTTCGTTCCTGTACTGTAAATTGAGTACACATGCTTACACGCATATTACCTATATGGCTAACTGTGTGTTTTATGATTTACAATGTAACTTTGAAATCCCTGTTTCGGGGTCTGCAATTCTACAGTACAAGATGGCTCACTCATTGTGGCTTGTGGTTTAACCATTTTACGCATTTCTTCATGAAATAGGCATATATATTTATGGATTAATTTTAAAGTCACATTTTCCAGTTAAAGGTTACATTAAAATCAAATTAATTGGGATATTTATAGACAGAGGCAAGACATATTCTGATGTAAAATTAATAATAATTTACTTTTTTTTAAAACTTAACTAGCCTAATTTTCCCTAAATACATACTCTTTTACCACACACCATTCACATTTACAAAGCAGGCGCATTGCGGTCTGTGTACAGACCGAAACAATTACTGTATTCGGACCGTGCCATCGATACCCCAGCCCACTCTCGACCAACTTAGAGGAGGGACCACCGACATTCTTTTTCTTTTTTTTTTGTCAGAGACAGTGGACCTTGGCTTTGTGCCGCTGGTGGAATTTGGCCCTCGGGGATAATACTTGGTTAGTTGGTGGCAATATTCAGGTGAGTGATTCATTGGTGAAGAACAATGAAATGCATTTAAACACATGGTAGGCCTAATATTATGAAGGGATCATTGAACGGCAACCTGAACCAAAAAAGTATTTCCATGGTAACATCTATTAGACCTTTTTTAATCACAATGCAGCAATTACACATTTCGCTAGCGAAACATGTATTACAAATATATGCCGTTATACAAGCAAACTGCACGTTTTTGTTCGATCATATAAATACCTCAGCAGACCATTCATGAGTTATTTTCAGATTGCAGTAGATTAGTGGGTAAATGTCGGTGTAAGACCCTGTTTTCTGTCAACGCATTTAATTTCGCAGAAATGGCGCCATCTTGTGGTATAAAGGAATTTACGTCTCCAATACAGTCTTACAATTACCCTGCGACGGTGTACTGTACTAGTGGCCGGAGCAGATCCACCCATAGGGGGGGACAAAGTGGAAGACTCCTCTCCGAGGTATGAAGCTACCCGGGAAATCCAAAGTCATACAAGCACCTAATTCTGATGCAGACTGAATACTAAATAAACTGCACAGCTTTTAATGTATCAAGCAAATGCATGATGACTGAATAAGACTCCTGCCACTGAGACTGGATCATTGCATTGAGTGCAAGACACTTTACAGCAGCTAATTTCTTAGAATAAGACCCATGTCTGTAGTACATATGGCCATTGACTCCACTGGCACGGCACTAATAAGACTCACTCAGGTGATGTAAGTTTTCTGTTTAATTAAAACCAAATAATGCTGAAAGGGCACAAAAGATTTTAGTATGAACAGGGACCAAGACTTGCATGTGCAGATGGGGAGAGTAGGGTGATATCAAAATGAAATATCCTGCCTTAGTTTTTAAAACCTTTTCCCTTTATAGCCTAAATACAACTCTGGAAAGCTATGGGTGTGAATATGTTAACCAGTAACTCGAAAGAACTGCGATAAAACGTCATTAGGAAGCAGAAGCGTCTCCCCTGAACGGCCCTGTTAACATTATACCAAAGACGACGTCTAACGTCCCTCACTGCTGCTGGCCTGGGGCTTCGCCATTTCCCCCCCCGCTCTCATCCTTTATCGGTGCCGCCTTTCCTGCTTCTTTTTGTTCCCCCAGCCCCAATCGTTGGTCCTGATCTTCCACCGCGGCCCCCGTCTTCACATCCTCCGCCGCGCGTCCGCCGGGGTTCCGTTGCGCACCGTCTGGCGGCCCGGAGGTCTTCCGCTCCTGGTCCGGCTTCACGACTTCCTGCAGGTTGAACTTCCTGAACAGCATGTAGTCCTTCACCACGCTCACGCAGCTCACGCTTTTAATCACCTCGACGATGACCGTGTATTCGGGGTTGGTGAGATCCACCTTGTTCTCTGCATTCAGGCTCCCGACGACGCCTACGGTGGACGACACACGCAAATGAGCCCAAGCAGAAACAGCTGAACTTCAGTCAGGCAATAATACAAAAAAGAATATTAAAAATCCCGCATGCGCTCTTGAGCAGCACTCATCCTACTTCTGAATTAATCTCCTTCTGTCCACATGCAAACGTTTCCCAAGGAGTTACACAGCGTCCAGTGTTTCTCCGGCTCTCACCCGCCAAAGCCTTGATGACATCCTCCCTGCTGTTGTGGCTACTATTGCGAGCCTTGAAGGAGATCTGATAGGTGCCCTGGTTGGGCGCCTTGAACCAGGGTTCCAGGAAGCTGCCGAGATACTTCTCCATGTCTTCCAGGTAGGCCTTGCAGGTGCCACTCACAGGCAGCATCCGCAGGATCACTCTGGATTTCTTTTTCTTTGTCGTGTGTAGGTCTTGCAAAATGTGGTGCACCAGGTGGGCGGGGTCTGGGGCAGGGCACATCAAAAACAGGTGAATGTGCATCTTCTACAAGGTGCAAAGGAAACATCAATACCTGCATACTGTATATACACATACATAAACACACACACATACGTATATACACACACCTATGCAGGCATATAATGATTTGCAAAAACAGTAGTTGAGAGTCATAATCGCAATACACTAAAAAAAGAACATACGAGGATAAAAAATGTTACCCAAATGTTGTGTCCTAATAAAGACCACGTTCTTGGCTCCACTGTCCAGTGCCTGGAATCGCCTCTCCCTCTTTTGAGTAGATGTGCAAATCTTGGTCACCTCTTTCTTCAGAGCTGCCTCTGCATCATCTTCATCGCTCTGCACATCACTGTCACCCTCTTCAGAATCCGAAAACTGGAAAAAGAAACGGCGGGAACAGCTGTTTTAATTCACTACATTTCACATCCACATCAGTTCTGTTAGAGTGCTCGATAACACGAAACGCCAGCAACACACCTTCTCTGGTCCGTATAACTGATCAGCATATTCGTTGAGAAGGCTGAATGCTTCCGAGATACATTTCCTTTCATTTATGTTGCAGGTAATCAGGATCCCTTGCATACCCACTTCCAGCTCTCGGGACCCTTTGTACTTCTTGTTTTTATAGTTCCCATACCGTTTTCTACTCCTTTTCTTGGAATCAGACATTTTAACTTTTAAATACAGGAACAACAAGACACGCTTAACGGGCTAGCCGGAGCAGAAACAACTCAAAGTTAAATACACACCAGTCAGGTAACAAGCTTCGTCTATACTCTACAAGTACACGAAATTAAGGGCAAATTTAATCTATTACTTATCGTAACTTCCTAATACTTTACTGAGGCACGTTAATGAAATCAAAAATGTTAAGCAACATTAATTCTTGTGTTAAATACATATCATCACGTGGTTAAAATTTCTAGCCACACATTATTACCACTACTACGTTTATCATGTGCGCCGTGCTTTTTCTTCTTCGGCCATTTATACCATAAATACCTTTTCTTATTCACCATACTGCCACCTACCGTACTGAAGGGAGTATTACATTTCATTTTCTTAACAGATTGTTATGCTACCCAGAATAAAAATTAATTGCACTATAAAATTCGTTCATTTCCAGGGACTTCGTAAATTAATCTGTTAATAGGCCACTTGGCTCTCCAGTTTGTTTGAAATTGTTTGATAATAACACATAAAAACATTACTAACTATGTATATAAAAATTTATGAAGAACATTATCAATGAATTAATATAAACGAGAAGTGCGCCTATTAATTATTATACATACACGTACAGGCATTTCAATTATATTTTATTTTACTTGTTTATCTTGTTTTATTTTTGTATTTTTACTACTATGTTTCTAATTTTATTTAAGTATACATTAACAATCCAGGGTAGCCTCCGGACCGCAG
The DNA here is from genome assembly GCA_015164015.2 of Brevimyrus niger. NCBI lineage: Eukaryota > Metazoa > Chordata > Actinopteri > Osteoglossiformes > Mormyridae > Brevimyrus > Brevimyrus niger. The sequence goes on from JAABNY020000095.1 coordinate 24,323,474, forward strand.
CGACCCTGCATAGAAAAAGGATAGATGGATTATATTATTCCGTTAATATGTGTTCTATTCTATTATTGTGCTATTAATGCATTTTTATTTTCGCATATATTATCTGTACACTTCAGGCTTTCTGTCTGTTTTTCATTGTTCCCCGATATGTCCCTGAGGAATTACGCCACATTCTCCATAAGGAGGCAGCGTCTCTCCCTAACAAAGACTGTAAAGATAAGACCCATAACAGCAACAGTTTTGTGTTTGTTACCTTAAAAAATGTTAGAGACATCAGTTCATTTCTTTTAGTAATAACATCTCAGTTGCACTATATTTTTTATCATAAAAACACAAGAGATTTCACATTTGTTATCTGTAACTAAGAAAATATATCTCAAATACGGATAAACAGATGTGAGGTTCAAAGTACAACGGAAGCGCATTAACGTTTATCGTTTGAAAATAACATATTTCTCTTTGGCCGTCTCTTGTTCTACGGGTAATTTATCGCACGGACTACAAAACCTAAAATACCAAAAGCTCGCTATGCAAGCAATGAATGATCGGGTGTCATTGGCTTGCACGGTTACGGTCTTTGCTTCTGGTTCGTTCATAAACACTTTGGCAGCTTGTTGATTCACTCTGTGTTTTCACTTCACGTGAATGCATAAATTAAATCCGTGTTTAAAATTGAGTTCCGTCTGCTATAGTAATTGTACATAGATTTATTGCTCAGATAAATTTCATTAAAGGAATCTTGCACCTACGTGCGTAGAAGTTAATAAATTTTAATGCTTTTTCATAAAATTTTGTGTGATTATCAAATAGGTTACTTTTCACTTAGGTGCAAACTTTGTTTTATTCGTCGTTGATTTTTTTCTCTCTCTCGTATCGCCGCAGCAGAGATTTCCTTCCTTCTCCAGTTTCATCCCAGTGGTATGTTTTAAAATAAAAAGGGAGGGGGAAATCACCACTCTTGTACAGATTGCAGCCATTGCGAAATTTATAAATTAAACACAAAATGATTAAGTCGCTTCATCGTCAGACTTTGGAAGTAAAACGGAAGTTTTTAATCTCCAAAAATATGTGCTATGGACTCTATGGATATACAACATCGGCTCCAAACAATTTCCAAGATTACGAAAGCCTGAAAAAACTATACAACCCTGAAGTTCCTAAATATTTTAACTTCGCCAAGGACGTCCTCGATACGTGGACCGAGAGAGAGAAGGTTGTATTTTAATGCTTTGTTTGTGTGCATTTTATGGGTAGATGTATCAAAGTCGCATATATCGTGTGGATTTGCGTGCCTGGGGTTGGGCTGCCATTCAGGATTTTCTCTTGCTCCGGGAGCATACTTGATTATAGGAAAAGGATAAAGAACCGAAATATTGGCTCTGATTTTTCTGATCGGATGCATGTTTTTCCAACATATTGACACAGTATTTTGGAATGCGGTACTTCGCTTTACTACACTGGTTTATCTATTTTACCTGCTACTTTATCTACTTTATCTTCTGTGGGTTGCACGATGTAATAAACAGTATCGTTTTCTCATTTGCAGAGTGGGAAAAAATACCCAAATCCTGCCTTCTGGTGGGTAAATGACAGAGAAGATGAGGTGAAATGGAGCTTTGAAGAGTTAGGGCATCATGCTAGAAAAGTGGCGAATGTACTTTGCGGTCCTTGCAACCTGCAGAAAGGAGACAGAGTTCTGCTGATTCTCCCCCGCATCCCTGAGTGGTGGCTGGTGAACGTGGCGTGTATGAGGACAGGTTTGTTGAGGAACATGCCCAAAGCGTGCTATTGGCACCACAGAGACACATCCAGTGTTCAAACTCTGTGTCATGGTCTTGCAGTGTTACGATGATGAATGATGACATTTCGATGGCACGTTTGCCTTCCACTCCTCCCAGGAACTGTCCTCATCCCTGGCACTTCTCAGCTGACGGCCAAGGACATCCTCCACAGACTCCACGCATCGAAAGCCGAGTGCGTCATAACTGACGATTCCATGGCTGCCGTGCTCGACGCCGTGGCACCCAAATGCTCGTCCCTTAAAGCCAAAGTCCTGGTGTCTCAGCACAACAGACGCGGTTGGATGAACCTCGGTGAACTTTCGAGGTGAAAAGAGATCGGAATGAATTCAGAGCCGCAGCAAAGCCACGTCGGCTGTTTTCGCGCGGACGAAGCGCGTACAAAAATGAACGTTATTTATTGAGACGCATTTGTTCATATCGATAGGATGGTATCAAGCGATCACGAGTGCGTCGACACGAAAAGCAGCGAACCCATGACCATCTTCTTCACCAGTGGTACCACAGGCACTCCGAAAATGACCGAACACAGTCACTGCAGTTTTGGGATCGGCCTCGCCGTCAACGGCAGGTACGGGGCACAGGTGGGGGGGAGGCGAAATGCCACACCCGATCCGGGCGTGACCCTCATGCTCAGCTCCACTGGGGTCCAGGTACTGGCTGGATCTGACTGAGAGGGACGTACTGTGGAACACCTCCGACACTGGCTGGGCCAAGTCCGCGTGGAGCAGCGTCTTCGCTCCCTGGATCCAGGGGGCGTGTGTGTTTGTGCACCACATGCCGCGCTTTCGAACCTCCACGGTGCTGAAGGTGCATCTCCCGGCCTGTCGGAAGACACTGAACAGTCTTGCTAACCTTGTCAGTGTAATGGGAATATGTTCTTCACTGGCGGTCCGCAGGTTACGAATGAGATCGGTTTGAGATTTGTAGGTATAAGAGAGGGAAGGAGCATGCAGTGATTACAGTGCGTTGCTGCACCCATCACACGACACACCAGCTCAGGGATGAGAACCTGAGTGCAGCCATGCGGCGGGTGATACCTCAGCACCGCAGTAGTCCGAATGGAGTTATTTCCACTGACTGGAGAGTCAATCCTGCCACCAACCCCCCCAAGCTTTTCCCTGTAAGTTGGAGGAGCTCCTTATAGGGCTGGATGTAGATTAACATCATACCCAGGATGAAGCAATTACAGGTTAAGGGCCTTGCTTAAGGGTCCAACTGAATACAATGACTCAGGGCATTCATGGGATTTGAACCAGCAACCTTCCAGTTGCCGGCACAGATCCCTAGCCTGAGCCACCACTCCACCCATGCAAAACAATAACAGTACAGTACATATAATTATTCTAAAGTAATAATAAAAGTAACTACGTATGGTATTATACCGTACCTCAAGCAGACAAACTGCAAAAGCCACGCAATGTGTTCCCATGTCTGTTCGTTGTCACAAGCAAATATTTAACCCAAATTTTTTGTATAATAGGCTCTTTGGCTCTCTGCTCATAAGTACGAGTTAAGCGAAAGTCAGATGTTCTTTACCTGGGTACTGTCTGTATGCCGTTCCAGGATTCATAAATGTGGCGTTGCGTTATGAATGCAGTTAATACTGTGTGATCAGCACATGACCAGTGCCTTTGTTTCAGACGCTGTCCCAGTACCCTGTTTCAACATTCTGCACTGCCCCCACTGCATATCGAATGCTTGTCCAGGAAGACTTCTCCAGGTAACTTACATTAATGGAAATTAGGCTCCACTTGTTCACCATTGTCTATATATACCACCTAAATGTATATAGCAAAGGTCAGAGTATACGACTTGGAAGCTCGGTCTCTCTGTTTCACATCGCATACTTTAAGTGATACTGTAGGTGATAATGTTCTAAACCAGGGGTCATCAACTATATTTGTCAGAGGGCCAGAGTTTTACCAGTCTCCTTGGGGGCTGGACCCCCAAGAAGACAATCAAATAAAAATCTAATTTTGGCTTAACATTATGTTTATGTTTGACTAGCATAGTCATAAATGATGGTTATTCTGACAAGAGACTCATTCATCCATCCATTTTCCAAACCGCTTATCCTACTGGGTCGCGGGGGTCCGGAGCCTATCCCGGAAGCAACGGGCACGAGGCAGGGAACAACCCTGGACAGGGGGCAGCCTATCGCAGGGCACACAAGAGACTCAGTTGTTGTTATTTTTAGTTGCTTTAATAGTGTGGACACTATTTTCTTTTTGATCCTCACAATTTTGGAATCCAGTCACGGGCCGGATTGAACGGCTGAGCGGGCCGCCAGTTGATGATCAGTGTTCTAAACCCAAAAACCCAACAAATCCTCTCTCTACACTTCAGGTACCAGTTCCAAAACCTGAAGCACTGTCTAAGTGCCGGAGAGCCCATTAACCCAGAAGTAATGGAAAAATGGAAGACTTACACGGGACTGGATATCTACGAAGGATACGGACAAACAGAAACGGTAATTCAATATATAAAGAAGAACGTCATTTATTAAAAAAAGGTCAACTTTAAAGAATAAATGGGCTTCTATTCTTAGGTGTTGATCGCTGGGACTTTTAAAGGTATGAAGATCAAACCTGGATCGTTTGGAAAGCCGTCACCAGCATATGACGTGCAGGTACCTGCACCCCACCAAAAAAAGAACCTGAAAACTGAAGCTTATCTGCCTCACAGGTAGACCGTGACGTATAACAGGTTTGTTGCTTTCTGCACTAACCCTCAGCATGATGTTTGTTCCAGGTGGTGAATGATGCTGGCAAGGTGGTGGCTTCAGGTACTGAGGGGAACCTTGCCATCAGAGTGAAGCCGCAGCGGCCGTTCTCGCTCTTTACTGGATACACCGTAGGGCGCCTCTGCCTTCCTCTCTGTCCGCTTCACGGTCTCCATGATGGCAGACCGTTAACCAGTGCGCCACCTTGTGTGCAGGATGACCCAGAGCGCACGGCCCAGTGCTTCAGAGGGGATTTTTACCTAACAGGGGACCGGGGGGTGATGGATGAGGAGGGATACCTGTGGTTTGTGGGAAGATCCGATGATGTCATTCTATCTGCTGGGTAATGTATATTCTCAGAGTTAATTTAAATGAAGTCTAAGGCGGGGGGTTTCCAACATGGAATTTGTGGTATCAAAACTGGTCTCCAAAACATGAAACATATTTAAGGGGCTCCTACCTCCCAGATAGAAAGAAACATTATCGCCCCCAGCAGTCCTTCATTCAGTTACTTGCATTACATTAGTACATTACATTGTACCTCTGGTCCATAGTGATTTGAGGGTTCCTGGTTTAGGAGAGGTTGGAAACCCCTGGAATTAAAGGCACCAAGAGGAGGCTCAGAGTCAGTGTACATAAGAACATAAGAAACTTACAAACGAGAGGAGGCCATTCGGCCCATCAAGCTCGTTTGAGGAGAACTTTAATAGCCCAGAGTTGTTAAAATCTTATCTAGCTCTGATTTAAAGGAACCCAGGGTTTTAGCTTCCACTACACTAGCAGGAAGAC
>JAABNY020000095.1:24357985-24380990 GCA_015164015.2 Brevimyrus niger
ACACACACACACAGTTGTGTCTATAAAAAACTATGTGTAAAAATATCTATGATGTTCAGATTCTCTGGGAATTTCAGCTATTTGTTTGTATTGGCAAAAGGGGCAATAAAATCACAATGAATAACATTCGTTTTCACGGACTTATAAATCAGCGCTGGAAACTTGGTGAAAGTCTGTATGAAATAACAGTGAGTTTGGGAAACTATTAGCAGTTGCTATGGAAATGAACTTATTAAGTGAAACCCCAAAGTCTGACTCTGGCAGTAAGACCTGCGGCTAATCACTTAAGCTCCCTTCAAAGGCTCCACGGTGCCGCTCAAGACAGTGTCTGTGAAACACGGGGGTTTCCCGGGTCAGGCAGACGGTCGTTTTGAGGAATGAAGCCCGGCCCACGGTGCCGATCGCTCTGGTGGAGCTGCTGATCAGAACCACATGTGAAGTCCCGGCAGCCAAAGGGAATTAGCGCATATCAACATTTGGAGAACGAGATGCGGAGCAACGCGCGACTGGATACCCCATATGTGATCAATAACGCGGAGATCGCCCGCCGTTTTATTTTCCATCGTAAGCCTTGAGTAGCCGGACGGAGGGATTGATGCTGCTGTAAGTGACACAAAGACGGCTGGACACACGCACAGGCTGTACCTCAGCTCGCCTACGTGTCCGATAAGCAATGCACATGAATCTTGTAGTGATATTACAAATATATAAATATATTTATCTAAAGTAATTTACTGTTCAGTATAAATAAGTATTCAACTGTAACTTGTGCAGAACGTAGGTTATTTCTGTGTGAAATATTAAAATACATATTAATATTGGATTACAATAATATTGCATAAAAAATAGAACCTTCATTTATGATAAATTTCCTAAAAGTACTCCTACAAAATACATCACAATTAGATATATATATATATGCAATAACATCATGGTATAAATAAAAGCCCTCGCAAGTTATTATGTTGGAGTAAAATAGCTCTCTGGCCTCGTGACTTAATTTGTCAAAATAAATATCTGTTCTTCAGAGAAGGGTTACTCCCTAAACTGATGGCCACCAGGTTTTACCCTCATAGCGGTAGATCATGTTTGTACATGTCCTTCGCTGGGTTACAGCTGACCTGTCTGTCCTGTGACTGTCATTATGCTTTTTCCCTTTGTCAGGCCCATATTTGGATTGAAACCCTATTCCTCACACTCCTTCAATTTACCCAAGGCCCAGTTAAAGGGTTTAAAATAAAGGCACTACAAAATAGTGGAAAGATGGATAAAATGCAGGCTGATAATTGATATCAAAATGTATGTTTAAGTTCCACTAAACTGCTCGCGTTGCTAAGACACTGAAAGATACTCAAGGTATTTTGGGGGGACGGTTTTGGGGTTGCAGGATATTGAATGAGACTAAGGAGCAGACTAGATACGCTTCATCAAACCAGGACCGGAGCACTTGGCTCTGTGGGCCAAGGGCAACGCCTGGGGCAGAAAGATCTGGTGATGACTCAGCTCCCAAGTGGGCCGAGAGAGTGGGCTCACCGCGGCGCAGATAACAGCCTTATCGCACCTGTCCAGCCAGCTGTCCGCGTTCTGATGACTCAGTCGACCTCTCAGAGGCGTGGCCCGCCGACGCCAGGGCAAGCCCCCGCAAGGGTGCCTGCAGGGCTCATCAAAATTCGGGAGGCCGCGCGCCAGCGGGACAGCTGAGGATTCCGCTCGCAGACGGTCGCCGTAGAAGGTGAGTGTGCCGCCGGAGGGAGAAACGGAGCCGGGCTGCGTTTGGACTCACAGACCTGCAGACCCGCAGCTGTAGCAGCCATGGCTCTGAAACGCTCCACCTCAAACACCTTATTGGATGCAGATGCTCGAGGAGCAGAAGCGAATGGGATTTATATCCTCTTAACGGACAAAAATCATATTACGGTGCAGATGCAGGCCAACGTATACATCATTACGTTTGAATCCATCTAACTCTCCATCTCCCGAACACTCATCCCGCACGGGGTCACGGAGTCCACATTCATTCCAAATCAACAGTAAATATGAGAATTTCTTTCCTTCTCAGCTCCTAAAGATTAAAACTAAGCAGGAAGAAATGGCTACCAAGCTGAGGGAAGGCGAAAAGGTCGAACCGTGCTTGGCACGCGGTGACAAGCCCGTCCACCCTAAAGAGTTATACCGATCTTTCTAGGGGAATATCGGTCTGTCGGATCCAAATGAACCAGTCACATTACATCTCGGATGGACTTGCTCCATGAGAGCCTCTACAGGGATTGGCAGAAGATCTTATATTTCGTTTTCTGCTAGTTTTGAGAGAGCGCCATATTGACACACGTTGAAAATCAGCACGAGGAGGCCATTTCTAAGAGTCCAGCGTTGACGATGACTTTTTACTAAATGCAGCATGTAACCCGAATGCTGTTTCAAATTGCTGTTTTGACTGTGAGCTCTTCTTTTCTAGATGCAGTAATGCCTTTCTAACTGAAGTTTTGCAAGGGGACCAAGGGGAATTTGTAACCTATATGAATTCTACTTAGTTTTGCAATATCCAATTGATATTTCGGAACTACATTTCAGGAAACCAGTTATATTTTGTGATCACAATCTCTTTAAATATACCTAATCAGTTATTGGAGTGTCCAATAAAAGTACTGATTCACACCCAAGACCATATAGTAACTAATGTTGCTTTAATGCTATATACATACCTGACCGATTTGAAGGAATTAATCTGCATCCTTAAGCCTTGGATATTCTTATCAACACTAGAACTTGGTTTGTACAAAAAGTCCCTCTTTGTGAGCAATTTTTCTAAATGGATTCTCAGTTGTTTTGCGACACACCGAAACATAAACAATATAAGAACTTTAAGCAGTGACATTCATGGTTGCTTCATGAAATAATAATTATTAATTATTAGTTACTTTAAATTATTATTGCAGCATAATAAGGGAAATTACTATGATGCAGAGATAAAATTGCAGTGATAATAAGGCTCATCCTGAAAGAGTCTTTTTCAGGTATCTGTGACTAATAAAATAAAATTAAAGTTAAATACGTGCATAAACTTTCAGACCCCTAGAGGTCAGAGTGTGCCCTTACATCTTTGGCACCAACTACATTCACATTATTTCTAAGTCTACTAACCCTGCATATCATTCTTGTGATGTTTGGATATTTAAAAAATTGCCACCCACCACCTACAGATTCCCAGTAGGATTTGTGTAAAGGGCTTTGACACTAATAACAATCACCAATACCCTCCCTCCTCATTCTTGATCAATTGTGGAGAAGCTTCGCTCTCATCTCCTTCACTCCGGCTGTTTCACCAATAGCCCTGATCATACACTCAGCCCCGACGCTGCCTGGATCAGGCGTCTTTCCAAACGAAGCAGCTGCGAAAACAGAGAACTGGCACCGGAGTTCACTGCAAGATATACGGCGGCTCAAGATCCAGTGGCGGAGATGCAGGAGCATGTGCGGTGATGGACAGATACCCAGCGTGCTTCACGGGAGAGCGATAGGGGAACGCGCCACTGCTAAAAATACTATCTGCGCTTCCTAAATACTGAATCGGGAATTAGAATGTAGGGTTTCTGTTGCAAGACAATCATGCGCATTACAGTGACGTGGTTCCCATACAGTGTCTCCCACTGTCATTGCTAAATGCTCTCCTACTCCCAAGAAAGCGTCCCAGGTCTATCTTATAAAAATGCATGAGAGTAACAGAACCAGAACTTAATGATTTGCGCCACAAAATCATGCTTCATCCTACACCCCATTCTCTCTACCTTGTAAATCCCTCCCTCTGTAGCCTTGATGTCATCCTCGGTTGTGTGTTCTACTTGGTATTGAAAATGGATTTTTTTTTTTTAACAAAACTGAGGAATTTGGGTTGCGAGCAGTTTAACTTTTTTGCACCGTGCAGGGCAAAGCTTGAGGGGTTTTTAAACAATATGAACCTGGACAGTTGGTAGAAAAGTGTTTAAAATGGATAGAGCAGAAGCCGATATTGAGTGAATCACATTTATGCTCAGCGTATCCACGGAAAAACAATAAGTAAAAGAAAATAATCAATCTACCACAAGACACTGTTATCTCTTCCCCACATTAGGCTCTGAGATATATAATCATTATAAACTGTGTTCAGATATGAAGAAAAACGGTGTAAGAGAATGACAGCTATGTATCCAAAGGAAATGGGCATGAATCATTTCTCAAAGATTACCAGTCCGGCTGATGTCCAATCAGGTCAGGAGACTGTCGGCACGGTGATGCAAGCGAATGGCATCAAAAGCAGGCTTTGGCAGGAAGGGGCCTGATTTCTTCTTACGGGCTGTGAGGTTAGTGACGGCAGGGGGGAGAGGCGTATGCCAACTGGAGCTGCCAGATAACTGCCACCCTCACAGTGCCTGGTTCATTTCACGGGGTTTCAGCCAGAGCAAGAGGCAACCATTCCGATGACCTGGTGAGGAATCCTGGTGGAGAATTGTCAGAGACGGGAAAAATGCTGAACCATAGATTATTATTTTATTTCTATTATCTTCCATACTTACTATTGGACTAAGAAAAGTTCCCTGCAGGTGTTATTTAATTTTATCTTATCTTGTCTTCAAACCCAAAGCAGCACTCTGCTTCATGCCCAGGAACACGACAGCCCATGTTCAAACAAAATGCACAGTCAAGTTGCATGGGAAGTTATTATAGGTAAGACTGCTTAATACCCCTGGAGCTAATAGGGGAGATGTTGAGCTCAACTCGTGCAGATTCATGTCCCAAGAACGGCCTCAAGCAATGTTCTTAACATTCATTACTTTAGAATATTATCCAGCTTAATGGATGAAATATGAAACTATGTGTCTTTCACTCTGCGTACAGCCACTGCTACAGCTGAGTTATTAAAATCAATGACAGGGTGAAGTGGATCTACAGTACATGCAGATGACAGACAGACTGAAAGAGGTAGATTTCAATGATTAAGATATTGATTTATAATAATTTATCAAAAATTTTGTAAATCTGGATGGATTTTTGCCCCAACGCTAATAACACTTTTTGCTACAAAAACATTCAGATGTCACTGGCTGCTTATATATGTATCTTTCCTAATTTTATCCTTTATATTCATATTAGTAAATTTTTTAAAGAACCAGCATGCAGGTTTTTCCAATTACAGCGACTATGTGGTTCCCGTTTTTGTACAGTGTCCAGCTAAATCACGGGACGCGATGTTTTGCATTCCGCCCCACTTTAGACCTTAATGACAGCATCAGTGAGCTATGGGCACTTTCTACTGCTTTCTGGTAGGAATCCAGTCCTGTTGTGCTGCACTCTTCCTGTAAAGTGTTAGTAAGCGTCTCTGCTAAAGGCAGCTGACTTGGATCTGCCCTATTTCTGTGTTCTAGTTAATCCACAATAATATTTCACGGTTTATTCTTTGCAAATAAAAAATACTGAACATTTCACCACCACACAATTCTGCAGCAGTCAGGAGTACATCCTGCGACCGTTCTTACAGGAGTTTACTGTGTATGACCAGATAACCAGCCTAGTACGTCTAACTATACTGAGTATCATGAAAGGTTAACAGCTTGGTTACATAACATTCTTTCAAATAAGAGGACTGTAAACATCTGTAGGCTCTTTGCATTTATTTATATAGAAGATGCGTTTGTCCATTTCGATGTACAACTGAGTAAGCAGGGCAGGCCAGTCCCTGGTTCCTGTGGGGTTCTGGGCCCTGCTGAAGGGCCCAACCGCAAAATCATTCCGCCAGTCCTGAGATTTGAATCAACAACCTTTCAATCACTAGCCCAGCATCCTAGCCAGCTGAGTGTCAAGTACTTTCACAGTACAGATCATGTTCCTCAGACCTCTAAATCTGCATTTCTCTTATTTATCTTTGCTCATTCTTTGGTTTTATGCACTGATGTATTTTACTTTGCTTACAGCTTTACCGTAAGTGTAATCCTCTGACTAGCCGCACTAAGCCCAGCTCCACTTTGACACACACACTGAGACACGCAGATGTTGTCTTACAAACCTTTGTCTAAGCTTTATGTTCATTGAAATGAGGTGAAAATGATCGTGTTACATATTATACTTTTGACCTTGGGAAATAGCTACTGCCAAGTGAAGCAGTTTGTGAGCCACTGAACAATCAGGTGGTGACACTTTAACAGTGACATGGTATAAAAACTCCAATCATTATTATATTAATCAAAAGACAGATCTGGAAGAAAATTATCCATCCATCCATTTTCCATAACCATTATCCAACACAGAATAACAGTGAAAAAATAATTATTATTATTATAAAAAATAATACTTATGAAGGTCCACACATGGATTGATCAACTATGGATTGATCATCAGGGTGGATGAAAAATTGCTTGTCGCCTGTATTTAGCTTTAAGGGGCAACAACTCAAAGGAAGTAAACAAGTAAACAGAAAAATGGGAGCTAAAAGGGGTCCGGCCTTGTGACACCCAGAGCATATGACTTTCATAACTCGTCCATTACCCAGCCATCTCTGGACACAATCGAGCATGTGTTTCTGGAGCATGCCCCAGATCCAAGTCCCGCCCCTCAGCTCCTGCCATTGGTCAGCTTTCCTACTCAGCCTGAAACCCAATTCAGGCCAATTCACCGGACCTGCCACAGTCTGTGAGGTGTTTCACATGACCAGCCATGTAAAGGAGCCAGACGCAAGCCGCACACCTCGCTGTGCACTCTGACGCAAAGTCTAAGCTAATCTAGGCCAAACTGTGTCGAGCATCCATCTTCTGATCAGGGAGAAGTGTCCCTCTGAAGGAATGAAAAAGTCAACCACTGTGTGCGATTCACAATGAAGATTCAACTGTTTACATGTAGATGAGGATGTGGATTATGGGAGACTATGTATTAATTGAAAAAATAATATCTCTGTACATTTAGGAACAGGGGGTCTATACCTTTCGGTATCACTGTGAAGTCATTTATAAATGGAACAGAACAATTACAGATAGTCAATAGATGGGTTATCAGACCAGTAAACATTTAAAAAAGAGTAAAGATCTTTTATATTTATTATATCAGTAGAATAGCAGAGATGTTCCTGTGAGCTCAGATTTTAGTCCCTGTGTTTGACCAGAGGTACCACACAGCATAGGCAAAAATGTGAAAGAGTAGGGGCGACACGTTTATAAGACACTCTACAGAACAAGCTTTTCTCTGTGTCACATAAAAGAATAGTACCAACAACTGCAGCAGAGATGCGAAACGCAAGATGAGATACAAATTTGCTGAAACTTTGATGATTTTGTTCTTCTTTTTGGAGTGAGGAAGCTTCATAAGAAGGCTCATTTGAAATGTGTGTCTGACACAAATGTGAGTCTGACACTGTCTACTGGACACTCAGTATAACTGCACCTTTCAGCTCCAAGTTTACCAGAGCATTCTGGAAGTTTTCTGTATAACGTCCCACACTTACCGGTATCATCAAGGCACAATTTGACATTTTCAAGTCAAGTCTCGCCTAAACTATGTGAACTGATGAATGCTTCCTATTTATACAACACAATATGCACTACAATAGCGGATTAAGAATGAATGTCTCTGCACTGTCTGTAGTCTGTGATTGTCTGCGGGTGTGTGCATGTTCGCGCTCTGCTCTGGACTGGAATCCCATCCGGGTGTTCCCCTTCCCCTGCCTTGTGCCTTATGCTGCCTGGGACAGGCTCCAGAACTCCTCCCACGCTTCTGTATCTGATAAGCTGTTAGAAGATGGATGGAGGGTTCTGCAGTCGAAACCTGAGCTCACTGTATCTCCATGTATTTTTCAGCCCAGGACGGTGTTTCGGTGTATTGAGTAGAGCCAGCTGAGGCGGATCCGCTACTGGATTCTCAGCACGTCCTGCCAAGCTGAATGTGAGGGAGGCAGTACATTTCGGAGGGATATTACACCTCATCTGGGAGGACCTTGGATTTCCCCACAAGAAGCTGGAACCACTCAGCAGGGGGAAGCACGGCTTGGTCGAGCAGACGCTGTCTACTTTTATCAGGGGCTGGAATAAAAATACTGGTGTAATGCGTCCATTTTATTTACCTGTTTTAAAAGAATCAATAGCACCAAATCAAAATATCACAGCACACACTGCACCCAGAAAGTCCAGTAATTAGTTAAACCCTTTCACTGTTTCATATGCGATTATGTTGCAGGTTGCTTGCTTAGCATATACACACGGCCGATGAACAAAATAAATGAATCAATGCATTAAAAAGGACTGAAACTTTGATGTGGCCAAATCACAATCATAAGGACAGCTTCATGGGAGAATCATTAAGGCGAAGGTCAGAGATATAAAATAAGTCTCACAGTCTGCACTTTGATGTGCAGGTTTTCAAAGCACCATGAGGCCAATAGCAAAGTTCCAAGAGTCAGAACCTGAACTTCAGGTCCCAGAAACTGCAAAATGATTTGACATCTCCGTTGGAAAAGTCTCAAAAAACAGTGCAGCAAATGGCAAACATGAAAGAACATTAACAAAGAGGAACAATGGTGGCAAGTCAAAGCTCTCAGGCTAGCGGAAACTTAGCAGAATAGTTCACCCTTGATATTACCACAATGAACTAGCATTTCTTTTATGTATTTTTTTTTTTCCTACATCTGGTCTTCAACTCTCAACGTCTGTTGGTATGGGCAGCCATCTTGTGCAGGTCACACTGTTGGGTTTTTCAGGTCGAGAAAATACAAATCCAGACCAGGATTTTGTTTCTACCAACCAGTTCAGCATAAGGAGTCGCAGTCACAGAGTACTCATCTGGTTGGCAGAAACAAAATTTTGTTCTGGATTTGTAGTTTCTGGACCTGAAATGTCAAACACTGGTAGGTCACCCAGTCTTATTAGAGCAAACACTTTTTCCTTTTCCCATAATCCAAATGGATGATTCCCCCATATACACTGCTGAACAAGTTTAAGGGTGGTTTCGTGAACACCAGGTTGCTGTCAAACACGTCCCCAATCACCAGACCTCACAGATTTTTATAAAACTGAGGTTATCCAAATGGGGACCTTTTGTCCCCAAAAGTAGGGAAATTTCAGGTTTTACTTCACTTTGGAGACAATTTCATCCTCAAATGTGATCTATGCAAACCCACACACACACACACACACACACACTCACAATATGATTCTGCTCTCATCCAGTTGACCATATGTAGAGCCTAACAAGGACAGAGATATAACCAAGTCAGCTGGAGTTCATTACCTGAGGCTCCTGTTGGCTTGTGACTGGTGATCAATCACCATGGAAACCAAAAAGCTCCTCTAAACCCAGCCCCTTGACATTACTTGGCCTACCACTAGCTAACATGTCTTTCATCCACAGTGTATATGTAACTCTCAATGCATGTAACATTAGTAATTGCTGTATTACTGTTCATTATATTTATATGTTTTAACTTGCACACAATTTATTATTACTTTGTTACACATTTGCTAGTTTTATAAAATTCTAATATCTGCACAATTTTGGTGTTGGTGTTGTGAGACTTACTGTACTCAAGTGTTAAGTGATGTAACAATAAAATGATTAGATTTTGATTTGATTTCTTCCACCATTCCTGTTATTGTGTTATTGTGAGGGCATTATGTTCGTATGGGAGGGTTACCGAAAGCAGGTCCTGGAGAAACTTAAAGAAGTGTTCAGTCAAGCTAAAAACACTAAAGATAAAGAATGTAGAAAGTACCACTGAAAAGAATGTTTTTATAAGAGGAATGCCATGTTGATATTTTAACAGGTATGATGTGTGACTCAGCGGCACAAATGCAGAACTGTCAACACTGGCATTTCTAGAAATTAATCTTCAAAGAACTACTGGGCAGGGATGAATGCTGAACACTGAGTTGTGAATCCGTGAGAGCATTGAAATGTCATCCATTCTGGGGAAGATGATGTGGTCTGTGAATGTGACTTGTGCTGTGCACAGACAGTTATTGCTGTAGTCAACAATATGTGACAACAATATATTTTTCATTTGTATTTCAGAAGGACCAGAATTACAGCTGAAACGTGTTCATCATACAATCCAGTGAAAGCACCTGGTGTCTAAAATCTTTTAAAAGATAAACATACCTTTCTTAAGATAATAAATTCAGTTTCCTTGAGGAAGGAATTCCTTATTCCTACCAGAAGGAACTCCGATATGAATATCTAAAGCAGACAATTATCTTCATATTTCAAAGTTTGTTCAGGACCAACATAAATAAAAATACCTAGGACATTTTTTACTCAATGTACGTGCATTATTGACATTGTTATTAAGCATCTTGACTACTACTGACATATTTCTAATCTAAGAATGACAGAATGTCTGCTTTGTGAAAAATAAAACAAGCAACTCCAGTCTGACACACAAACAAGACTAAATACGCCATTCTCGTAAAAGCGCCACATTTAACAGATGCTGAGCTTTTTGTGTGCAGGCTTTTAACTTGGTAGTTTGTTTGTTTATAAATGTTGCAATTAACCTTGCAATGCTATGTGAGCTGTTTCTTGTGAGAGACAAAACAGTCTTTTATTCTGGCAGGGGCTCAAAGAGTTGTGTGGTCAAAGCTTGTGCCTGCCTGAAAAAAAATCATACAATCAATATGCTGCATATGTGTTCAGCCTTTGTGCTCCGCCAGAGAGGTACCACAAAAGCCTAAAAAAGATGCAATGGATAAACCATGTTTTCAGAAGCTATGATTTATTAACAAGTAAAGTCAGATTATAGTCCTGTAACAGGAAGTGTTGTTTATTCATAGTTTAGCTTTTGCATTCCTTTCAGGATACTATTTTGGCAATAAGTGTTTTAACCAAAAGAATGTTTAATATGAATAGCAAAGAAATTCTTAACTCTACAGGACAAACATACAGTAGTTGGCCCTTGAATCTGGCCTGCAGCTGTTTGATAAGCGATAATGTCCAATTTTGCGATAACTGAAATACGTAAGCACTGAAATGTCCAAAATCACTAACAGAACATGTGTAAATATATAGTACTTACAGACTAGTACAATCATGTAAAGATCACTATCATATTTACAGTTTTGCAAAACTCTTGTCATTCATTAGTCATTAATATTGTGTACAGTACAATAAAAGTATAAAAATGTTTGTGAAACTAAGTAGCATTTAATTATTATTGTTTTATTAAATCTGAAAAACACCAGGCATAGTGATATGAATGAAAATATATTGAAAATCCACTAGTACCCTCTGGTGGTAGTAAATATGCTGACAAGAATTAAAAAAAAATCTTGATGTAAAGGGTTAGCACAAAGATTGCCAACCCCAAGTTAGTAATCATTTTGTCATATTTTAATATTAACCTACAGCAGAGTTTTTCATTATATATACTAACTCTAGGCGTTGGGTTAGTATTAGGTTACAGAGTGAATGTTTCCCTACAGGTTTTTCACACGAAAAAAAGGGGTGAAGCCCCTTGCAGAAGACAAGATGCACGAGTTATCCTGTCCTGCTGCCCGTGCTGGGGTGGAAGTTGCAATTTGAGTTCGGTATAGGGTAAGGGTTTGACATTTGGTTTGCGATTACGGTTAATTTAAGGTTAGGGTGTGTGGTAATGTCTGATATATATCAAAGCCGCCGCCGTCTTTACTCAGGACCGAAGAATGCCCCAGTGTCATCAGTAACTTATCTGAAGTTTCAGAAATGGAGAAAGGAAGTTAAGCCTATTTAACGTTTTATTATGATTAGTTAATTGTTTTGCATACACAGTGTTGCCAACTTTGGTCATCTGGCTGGATCGAGTGGGATTTTAAATTCTAGATAATTTAAGACACATGCAAATGCATTTACGTGTATGTATAGTTGTATTATCTTGTAAGTAGTCTGTAGGGATTGCAAATTGCCCCAACACATTTTATGTAGTTTCTTTTTAGGTTTATATTCGGTGTGAAAGCGTGCTACTCCAGTGTTCCTGACGCTGGTGCAGGAAAACAAAAAAGATTAAAATTAAATAATTCCCACCCACTACCTATTATATTTATTATAATTTTGTAAATAATAAGATGTGTGCAAAATGCACAAAATCAACTAAGTGTAACACTTAAATGTTTTAAGGGGGGGGGGGAAGCACTGATTCGAGATCAGTTTCGTCCACCGTAAACCACGTAAAGCCTGCCATGCACTACACTGGGGGAAATGATCCAGAGCCTGTAGGCTCAATGCGCTTCCAGGCCGAGGAGGATAACCGCGGTGGCGGCGGCGGCGAGCGCGACTCCCGGCCGGCGGTGCGACCTGCGCAGCCAGGCAGGTAAAGGTCGGCGGGCGTGGGACGGGCATTAGGGCGATTTGGTCCAGCGGGGTGGCCGGCTCGCCATCTAACTGGCTCTCTAGGTCCGACATCGGCGGGCTGCGCTGTATTTACAATGCAGTCGGCCACATAGGGGAGGAAAATATCGAAGGTAGGAAAAGAAAGGAGGAAATATGGTGTTAGGTGGTTAATTACCGGGGGCCGTGTGTGTAGTTAAGGTGAGCAGATCGGTAGGCAACGTGGACGCATTACTCTGTGCTGCTGTGGACTGGTTATTGGTGTCTGTCGGTCTTTTATTTATGTTCTTCATATATCCGAAGTCGATTGCCTGATCTTCTAGTAAATAACTGCATTTGCTTTTATTATTTTTTGATCAATCGGCATTGTAGGCATTTTCCGCGTTCATCTTGACTCGTATTAAAAAAACACATTTTCCTGACATCCGGGTTCCTTTCCTTGATCCTGGTTTGATCGCAGTTTGTTTGTGACCAGCCGTCTTTGGACCGATCAATGGCCGCCAAATGCCGTTAGCAAGAGCTCCTGGGCTTGGGACCCGTGACCGGGAAGCGGGCCGCCGATTCTGTTTTATTACGACGAGCCCGGACTGGGACCGGGCGCCCGTAAACTTAGCGGCTCGGCGTCCGTGAAACCGAGCGCGCAATGTCGTGTTGCTTCAGTTTTACAGATTTTTGCAAGTCATTATAACCTGTTTAGATGCTTCTCGTGACACTTGATACTTTCAGCTGTTAGAGGTTTGCGGAAATGTATGCATATTACTCAATAATGTAACAAGCTCTCCCATAATAATCTAATTCCCACAACATTGTATCACTCTTTGGATCCTCTGCATCACAAACAGCTTTCTCTTTATTTTCTCTTCACAGAGTTAATCGGTGAGGATTTTGTCTACTAAGGGACGAATGACGAGTTCTCCAATGAAGGGCGGTGTCATTACTGAGCCCTTGGATCATTCTAACCCTTGTCCCCTGGCTTCAAGCAGCGAGATAACTGAGCATGAGTTTTCCTGTCACTGCTGTTACGACATCCTGATCAACCCCACAACCCTTAACTGCGGGCACAGTTTCTGTCGGCACTGCCTGGCGCTCTGGTGGGAATCCTCCAGGAAAAACGAATGTCCAGAGTGTAGGGAGAAGTGGGAGGGATTTCCCAGAGTCAACATTTTGCTGAGGTGGGAATGCAATACAGTTGTATTTAACAATGTACTTAAGGGTTAGAAAAATCTGCCATGAGTTGAAACACCCCAATGCATTTTCGTAACTTATTGTAATGATTTAGTAAACTTTAGTTTTTGTAGTTTTAAAATAGCTTGATTGTAGCCCTTCACTGACACATTTTTAAGACTGTCCTTGCATAAAGTTGAGGGTGTAGGTTCACTGTAATGAACAGAAATTCTAGATGACAGCAGTACTGGTTCCTTGGTGCCACACAGGCGAGTTCTCCGCATTTGAAAGTGCAGCATGTCTTGTTCCAGATAAAAAAAAAAAGTGGTCAGCAAAGACGTAGTGACCCCCCACCCCCCAGTAGAATGATTTCAGGGCTATTTGAGTTGTCGGGGGATGATTTTGTCTTTTTAGTTCGAATTCCTTTTATGCCTTCATTTAAATGTAGCTGTATTTTGATTTTAAGGATTGACGAACAAATTTCCAAAACTTCCAAAATACATTTTCAAGAGAAAAGCTACAGACTTAGTTTAGACAATGTAACAAAAGTTCTTCGTTGAATTGGATGAAAACAGTGAGTTTTGGTTTCCAGTAGTGTAACATATGAGGAAGCCTGACTATCGGTCATTGGCGGTCTCACCTGAGAAGTGAAAGAAGTTTTCAGTGGATTTTTGGAAATTTCGCTCTTCAGTGGTCTGCTCCAGTATACAAGTTTTCAATTTGTTCTCTCGTCTCACAGGGATGCAACTGAGAAGCTATTTTCCAGAGTAGTTCAGAAAAGGCGGGAGGAGATCCAGAATAACCCCAAGATCGTGCGTAGCCTGCTTGCCTTCCAGAGGCACGGGGATGAGCAGGTCTCCCGAGGTCCTGTGCTCAACCCCCCGCGGAGAGGCGCTGCTGGGAATGGCTTCTTCTCCGGGGTTCTCACCGCTCTCACTTGTGTGGCTGTAAGTCTTCTTTAAGACCTTCTCCGTGGTTTCCATGGTTTTGCTCGCGTTGACCTCATCAGCTCGTCGTCGAAGCCCTTTTCAGATGCGTTTTTCACCCGTGGTCCCTCGCTTTCCCGCCGGTAGGTCATGCTGCTGGTGTATCACTGGAGCAGCCGAGATGCCGAACACGATCTCTTGGTCCACAAGCCTGTGACGAAATGGACCTCTGAGGAGGTCATCCTCTGGTTGGAAAACCTGGGGCCTTGGGCTTCGCTGTACAAGGATCACTTTCTGAGAGAGCAGGTCAACGGCAGGTATGTCATCCTCGACTGATTCCGGGCAGCTGCCCTCAAATGTTTACTGCGTTTCAGTCGAGGGTCTGAGCTGCCCAGCGCGAATAGACTTGCATGGCTTTGCTGCTTGATAGACTGCTGATCATGCTTGGAGATGAGGAGCTTTCCAAGAATCCATATGGGATTGAGAACCAGACACACCGTAAGGCTGTGCTGGCCGAGCTGGAGCGCGTCAAATCCCTGGGTGTGAAGCCGCCGCGGAATCTCTGGGAATACAAGGTCAGCTTGGGCTGTTGGTTAAGCTAGACGCCACATCACTGGATCACTGGCCTATTTACCGGAGTATTTACTATACCCTGGTCTTAATTCCATAACAGATCGAACAAGCACCATTATGAATACATACATAGAAATGCCACTTGAGAACTGCTCTGTAGTCATCTGATATTTACGTGACATACAACGTAGGCCTTGATTAATGAGAGTGACACAAGGATCTCCCTGGTCTAACAGCTCTGTCTTCTCGTTTAAGGCGGTCAATGCTGGGAAATCCCTGTTCCTGCTGTATGCCCTGAAGAGCTCTCCGAGGCTCACCATCCTGTACCTCTACCTGTTCGATTACACTGACACCTTCCTGCCTTTCATACATACCTGCTGCCCGGAGCGGAGTGAGGAACCGCAAGAGGATGTTTTCATGTCTAGAACTTTCGTAAGGGGATCTTTCGATCGGTTCTTGAAGAATAACTCAACTGGGGTAAAAGTTGCTTCTTGAATAATGCCTGCAGGCAGGCTATTGGGAAATGAAAACGTGTAATACTATTGCCTAGGTGTGCACATGGATTATT
Source organism: Brevimyrus niger (assembly GCA_015164015.2). Classification (NCBI taxonomy): domain Eukaryota; kingdom Metazoa; phylum Chordata; class Actinopteri; order Osteoglossiformes; family Mormyridae; genus Brevimyrus; species Brevimyrus niger. The sequence goes on from JAABNY020000095.1 coordinate 24,373,526, forward strand.
TATTGGGAGCTAGCTGTAATATTTGTTAGTCTAGTATTTTTCTTTGTTTTCCCTTTCTGCAGAACGAAAACCCTAGCTGGAAACAGTGGACTGAATTCCTAGTGAAATACTCCCTGCTTCCCTACCAGTTGATAGCGGAGTTTGCCTGGGACTGGCTAGGTGTTCACTACTGGACGTCGCGGTTTATCATCATCAACTCCATGCTTCTGTCGGTGCTGGAGGGCTGTGCTCTGTATCGGCTCTGGATCCGGTCAGAGCTGAGGTACTTCTTGGAGCCCAGCAGGGATCGCTGGAGGCTAATTTTCTTGGGTCTATTTTATATTTAACATGTAGTATTAATTTTGATAACTTTTACATAACACATTAAAATATTTTACACTAGTGGCCAGTATTGTGGGCAAAATGTTTGGCATTACATTAAAAAAAATGACTACATGAATATTCACGGTGATGTTTATGAACAATCAAAGAACATTACATGTTTCATTCATTGGATGATTAAGCAACTGGAACAACTAGGATAAAGTCCCGAAATGTCTAAGAATTGGAAGTGTTTCCACAATTTCGGCCACTAATGTATGTTACTCTGAGTCCTTGTAATTGGTTAATTGAAACTTAAACAACAGCTTTTGACAGGTTACTACTTTCTCTTCTAGGATTCTCCCTCAGAAAATGTGGAGCCATTTCTGGAAGGTGTCCGTAAAAGGGTTCGCTGTTGCCATCTTCTGGCCAGTGATTCCTCAGTTTGCCTGTAACTGCTTGTTCTACTGGGCCTTGTACTTCAACCCCATCATAAATATTGAGCAGGTTGTCCAGCAGGTGCTCCGTCCAGAAACACAAGTGCCATAAAAATAATACCCGCAAAGGCTACTGAGGTGAGTAGCTAGGGCTGTCCTACAGCGCCACCCGCCAAGATCAGCTTACACATTACGGACTCGGTCTTTCGGGCAGTACCATGTTAGCCGAAAACGGGTACGTGAAACTACCTGTAGCTAAAGGGTATTTATCAGCAGGATGCTTTCGAGAACCAAAATGCAGAATTGGACGTCGCCCACCATTATGTTGACAGTCAGGGTAGTATGAAGTCCACCGAAATTGTAAACATCACTCGTTATTGTAATATTCATATACTTTGACTGGCAACAAGCTTTTCTTTTCTTTTTTCTATGGGATCAAAGGAGCCATACTTATTTTGAAAGGGGTTACGTCATGAGCAGACCAGGAGTGTGCATTCTGTTTCACAGCTTGCGCTGTTTCAATGAACACCGAAAGCGGGACAATTATTTTCTCAGCTTTTATGCAAAAGTTTTATCGCAATAAGAGAGACATACCAAGTCTAGACTGTGCGGATTCTTCCATGCTTCTGTTCTGAGTTTTCCTCTCATGGCTTATATGCTGTGTTTGGTTTGTTGCAGGTGACTTCTTTTATACAGTAAGTTTTATTTTCAAAGGCATGGAATATGTTTACCAAAAGCTGAAATTGTTTGGGGAGAGGGGTGATTGGTCTTCAGCCTGATTTAAATCTGTATAATTTTTTTTTCTTTTTGACCTTTTAATTATTCTTGCACTTTGTTATAACTGACTTATTCATGCTCCTGGACAAAAATGAATAAGGTTTAGGAATCATTAATAAAAACATTTTTTCTAAAAAAGAAAAAAAAATGTACTTTTTAATTTAAAATCTGTTGTTTTTATTGAGTTGTACTTACAGGATAGCAAAAAATTACTGCAGTATAGTATTTTTAAAGATATAGTGGCTTGTCTTTGTTTGGTCATTTAGCATGAGCATTTGTCATATTTTGATATAAGAAATGGACATTAACTCTCTGATTGGTTAGTTGCTTTATAGAAACTCATAAAAAGCAGTCTGACAAAATCAGTGGTACAAGACCACAAAAAGCATGAAACATATTAGACCAACTCAGCCATGAATGACAGACCTGCGCGAGGAGACAGACACGCATCATGTGACGCCTCCAGGAACTATTTTCACCCAACAACCTGGAAGTGAATCAGCGGCTGAAACCGAAACCGGTCCCTATTTCAGTCTAAAATATGACAGTCCAGACAGCAAATATAGCTTGGCTTTATTTGTACAAATCATAACTAAAAAAGACAAGCTTTGGTTTTAACTGCAAGCAAAAAAAAAGCCTGAAAATGACACCCCGTTTGAGAGACTGTATTTGATATAGAATCTTCCGCATCATTTACTTGGGCAAAACCAGTTTGTGACCAAAAATTCTGGAAGAACTAGAATCTCCACTGGCCGTTTGCAATAGATTGAAAACAAAGAGGACAAAAAAGCTGCTGCTGCTTGTGGTTTCTGTATGTGTATCTCCAAATATTGCTTTTAATATTTTTCCTTGCTGCTGTTTTGAGTACAAAGCGAGGCAGCAATACTGCTACATGAAATGCATTCATTGGTTCAGTAATAATTGCACGTTGGATACTCAAATCCACAGAGGAAGTCGGGCCACACGGCATAGTCCGGAATGAAGGGTGCTTTTCTCAAGCATCTGGCTACGTCCCTGTCACACCTGCACAGCATCTTCTCACACTTGTCCTTCAGCGATTCTAGAATGAGCGGAAACAGGTTTTATGTTAAGCTTTGTAAAACCTCAGCATGTATAGGCACCTATGCAGGGCTGTACAAGGACACGACCCCATCCCTGAAGACTTCCACCGAATGCCACACCTTCTCCAAACCAAAGCTACCATTATCTGCATTCATGTCCCCTCACTGGTGTCTATGCCCCTGAAAGTTGCCCCCCCCCCCCCTCCGAGCCCAGGAAAATTAACCAGGGGCAGTGGGGGGCCCCAAAGTCCAAGGCTAATTTTAAATCCTAGTCCAACCCCAGTTGGTACCTTTTGTTAAAGCAATAAAACCAACTGGTATTTTTTAAACAGTGGGTTAAATTGTAACTAGCATTTCATACTACACTTGCATACAGCATTTTTTGTTTCCCTCATTCATCTGGGATTTTCCAAATTGCACTGATATCTGCACGTCGGGAACACAGGTTTGGTACCGCAGGAGACGGTCTCGCAAGCCCAGGGGGACTTCTGTGCATGGGCCTGGCATCCTGCCCTCTCCGCCTTCTCGTAACAGCAGTCGTGTCTGTGACAGCACCTTTGGGGAACAGCAAGGTGTACATACGAAAGACTTTATGATATAATTATCTCATCCGCTATTTAAAATTCTTACCAGCTCAATTTCATTTTAATTTTTATTATGCTTCTGTGGCTGTCAACCTTGAATTTAAACAGCATTAATAGTTTAATTTTATATATTAAACTCTGAATAATTGTACTCAATGAATGCCCTAAACTTGATGATTACTTCAGAATAGAATAGTCATGTCAACCCTAGGAGAAAACTAAATTAATATTTACGAATTGCTTGAGAGCGTTTTTAATAGATGCATGAAAGGTAAACATACGGTTGTTGAATCTGTCTCAGTGAAACTCCCATCTTAGTCTACAATCACTCCAGCACAGAAATATATTATCAAACAAACCATCCATTTGGGAAGCTATGTTGCACCAGTTCATTTGTGAAATGAGAGGCTCAGCCTAACTTTATATTAGCTAGACAACTGCATATTTATGCTACACAGATACTTACCTATTCCAGTGTGTATTCCTCAGAAGCACATTACTGATATTTTATGATTATTATATGATTATGCACAGCTACTTGGCTTGCTGGAGTTATTGTGCTCAATAGAACATTTTGTCAAAAAGCTGTGTTGTATATGGTTGTGAAGTGTTTTGGTGTCTAGTATAAATAATAATCATTAATTACACATTGAAGCTGCAAGCAAAACTTCAAAGGCTTGCACCTTTCTTTGCCCAGGACTTAAAAAGGCAAAGTCGCCAGTGTGAGGCCACGCCTAACTTCACAGCCCCATATACCTGTTGAGACCAATATAGCATTATGGTCACCCATATGAAATACAGACATGTTACTCGGTTTGTGTGTCTGTCTCACCAGTCTGCTTTGTCCCTGGGCCAGCCCTGCCCCCCCAGGCCACAGTAGCAGCCGTACATAATGTAGGCCAGAGAAGATCTCCCAGTGCCGCACTTAACAATTCCATCAAGTTCCAGCAGACCTCTTCTACTCCGCCCAGACCTCGCGGGAGTGAAGGATGCGGTGCACACTGCAATCAGTGCAAATAATAATTAAATATTACAGATTTACAATATTACGATAACGGAAATACTATAGATTTTCTGGAACTTCTTTTTATTTGTAATTTTATAAATACTGTAAAACATCCAATTTAGCTGTAAAGGCACTGGCGACGTACCTGCAAGATTAGTGATCATATGCATGGGAGGATGATCTTATTAGCATTACATTACATGGTACAGACGCGGACATTTATACAGTTGAACTTTGATTTAGTGCTAGAACATTAGTAAATACTTACCAGACAGCAACAGGAATAGGAGAGAAAGGACAGACATGGCTTTCCCAAAGATACGCACCATGGATGGATTTCTAGCCTGTTCAAACCTTTCGTGTGCAGAGGATATACACAGACCTCCTGCCTCACTTTTATAAAGGTATCATGAGTACAGCCCTCAAAACGGGGGCGGTACCAGTGATTTGGGGGCTTTGTGTAGAGTTTCCTCCACACCCTCTGTAATCGCAGCCGATCCTAATATGTGTGTGTATGTATGTATGCATATGTATGCATGTGTGTATATATACACACACGTCCATGGAACGTCTTGAGATATATTAATAATAGTTAATGCATGACCGGGAGATTACTTTAGTCAAAAGATGTTGATTTGAAACAACTCCAATTGTTTTCCATCTAATTTAATAATTTGAATGGATAGTAATCAAATTAATTAAATCTGTCGGAAATTTGCTTGACTCGGTATTCATCATTTAGAGTTAGGCAGGATCAAGCTGCATCGTTACCTTATTTATTCAAAGAATTTAAAAATTGATTGCTTTACTGGAGTGTATTTGCCAATGGAAAAATATATAATTTTTACTTAGGAACTTTTGTCACACTTTTACATGATATGCAATATTTAGTTCATTTATTTATTAATTTGCTTGTTTCTTTATTGTGTTTTATCCTAACGTCCCTTTCTTTAGTTTATCCGGTACTGTGACACGTACTGCTGCAGACCAATAGCATCACACGGAGGTCGGCAAATGAAAAAAGGACAACTGACTGCATCTCCGGACAAGATGTAGAACAAAGAGGAATCAATGAGAAACGTGGAGAAGGAAAATGTTTGCTTTTTTATCCCGCGCATACTACGCTTAAACAACATGTAGATTGAATTAAACTGATATGTCCCCAATCTGATGCTGTTCAATGGAACAATGTTGACAGTGTTCTTACTAACTTCTCACTTTATCTGAAGTTATACGAAATTCTATAATTATTTTTAATGACAGGTGCAGATTCCTTATAGGCCTACTCACTTTCCTATGTAAAAGGTACGCAACCTGTAGGCTCATGTCCTTTGTTGATGTTTATTTAAGAATTGTATATCATTTTAAAGTATTTTTATGGTCATTGTCATATTTTGATTTATCTGAGTGTGCTGAAACATTTTTTTAGTTTATGGATGCCATTATTGATAATATAAATAATCGAGTATTCCACCGATTTATTTGACGATTCATCGAGTTCTCGTTTATTATATTATCATTATACATATATGTTATATTATAGATACATTACATTTGACACAAGGCAGGAACCAACCAATAATTACAGGGTCACAGATATGCTCAATTTATGGCATTTAAGTTGCATGTTTTTGCACAATGGAAGGAAACCAAAGACCACCAAAAAGCCACTCACACACACACACACACACACACACACAGAGGCGGTGTGTGGCGACAGCGCAACCCACTGCAACACTGTGCCGCTGTAACAGGCGATGCAAATATCTACATGGCATTTCATGCACACATAATCGTTCACATCGCGATGACTGTGATAGTCTGCTTGGTTCAGATTATCAGTAGGCCTACGTACGTTGTGCTAAAACATTTTTGGTCAGTCAAACAAAACAAAATTTTGCAAACGTTGCAATTCTAACGATGGTTCCATTTTAAAACTATCTAAATTATCTGATCTAGCATATGTAAAAAAAGTCGTAAGTTTAGTACTTTTGCATGAGCTCTTCATGCGCTCTGCCACCGATTATTTTTGTAGTTCAAAACATTTTGTGATTTGTGCAAAATCATGTTAATAGCTAATATTATAGGTGCTGTCAGCTGTAATGACATGGTCGGTTAGCATTTTAGGTTCATGGCGACTGTTGCACACCCCTTTGTTTCCCAGATTGCTTTACGTACGATTTTAATTTTTGAATCATCGAATGTATCCGTATAATGTGCAATGGGACGATACATGAATGGGTTAATAACTTTAAAACTAGACAAAACAGGCACTTCTAGTGGTGTGCTTTGATCAGTGGAGTACAGGGAACAATGCACACCCCTTGGATTTTCAGATTATTTCTATCTGTAATAGTTATTCATTATTATATTGCATCTATTTAAAGTGCAATGGGGCAACACACTTAAGGGTTAATAACTCTGAAACCGAATGGGACACCCATGAATTGTGTTTTCATCAATGAACTCTGGGGGACCATGCACACCCCTTGAATTTTCAGAATAACTTTCTCTTTAATGGTTAATAATTAATACATCCCATCCATTATCTCCCGCTTATCCGAGGTTGGGTCATGGGGGCAGCAGTCTCAGCAGGGAAACCCAGACTTCCCTCTCCCCGGCCACTTCATCCAGCTCCTCTGGGGGAATCCCGAGGCGTTCCCAGACCAGCCGAGAGACATAGTCCCTCCAGCGTGTCCTGGGACTTTCCTGTGGCCTCCTCTTAGTGGGACATGCCCGGAACACCTCACCAGGGAGGCGTCCAGGATGCATCTTAATCAGATGCCCGAGCCCTAGAGTCCCTCCAGAATGACCCAGCCCCTCACCCTATCTCTAAGGGAGAGTCCAGCTCATTTTGGCCACTTGCACTCACAATCTCATTCTTTCAGTCATTACCAACAGCTCGTTACCATAGGTGAGGGTAGGAAAGTAGATCGACTGGTAAATCGAGAGCTTCCCCTTTTGGCTCGGCTCCTTCTTCACCATGACAGACCAATGCAGCACCCGCATCACTACAGATGCCGCACTAATCCGCCTGTAACCTGCTCCAACTTGTGAATAAGACCCCGAGATACTTAAACTCCTCCACTTGGGGGAGGACCCCATCCCCAACCCGGAGAGAGCATTCCACCCTTTTCCGGCTGAGGACCATAGTCTCAGATTTAGAGGTACTGATTCTCATCCCAGCCGCTTCACACTCGGCTGCAAACTGTCCCAGCGAGATCTGAAGGTCACGGTCCGATGAGGCCAACAGGACCACATCATCTGCAAAAAGCAGAGACCTAATCCTGAGGTCACCAA
>JAABNY020000095.1:24381090-24392676 GCA_015164015.2 Brevimyrus niger
TCCAAGTCCACAAAACACATGTAGACTGGTTGGGCAAACTCCCATGAACCCTCCAGAACCCTGCGGAGAGTATAGAGGTGGTCCACTATTCCATGGCCGGGGTGAAAACCACACTGCTCCTCCTGAATCCAAGGTTCAACAATCCGGCGGACCCTCCTCTCCAGAACCCCCAAATAGATCTTACCAGGGAGGCTGAGGAGTGTGATCCCCCTATAGTTGGGACCACCACCCTGGTGTGCCAGTGCAGAGGCACTGCCCCTGATGTCCATGCGATGCTGCAGATGTGTGTTAACCAGGACAGCCCCACAGCATCCAGAGCCTTAAGGAACTCCAGGCAGATCTCATCCAGCTCGGCCACCGAGGAGCTTTTTAACCACCACAGCAACCTCTGCCCCCGAGATAGGGGAGTCCGCACCCAAGTCCCCAAACTCTGCTTCCACATTGGAAGGCGTGTCGGTGGGATTGAGGAGGTCTTCGAAGTATTTCTTCCACCGACCCAAAACGTCCCGGGTTGAGGTCAGCAGCACTCCATCCCCACCATAAACAGTGTTGATGTTGCATAGCTATCCCACCCAGAGCTGCTGGATGGTGGACCAGAACCAACTCGAAGCCGTCCGGAAGTCGTTTTCCATGGCCTCGCCAAACTCCTCCCAAACCCAAGTTTTTGCCTCAGCGACCGCTGAAGCTGCATACCGTTTGGCCTGCCGGTACCTGTCAGCTGCCTCTGGAGTCCCACAGACTAAATAGGCCCGATAGGACTCCTTCTTTAGCTTGATGGCATCCCTCACCGCTGCGACAGACACCGACCACCTTATGGCCATAGCTCTGGTCAGCCGCCTCCACAATGGCCTAAGCGCAGTCAGAACCCATCCCCCCACCCGAAGGGAGGCTACCCTCTCGTCCACTTTGGTAAACCCCAATGTACAGGTGCCCACCCCCAATCGGCACCTCTTCCCGCAGGCAACTCCTGAGTGGAAGAGGGTCCAACCCCCTTCGAGGAGACTGGTTCCAGAGCCCAAGCCATGCGTCAAGGTGAGCCAGAACTTCACAACCTCACGCACCAGCTCTAGCTCCTTTCCCAATAGGGAGGTGACATTCCATGTCCCTAGAGCTAGCTTCTGCAGCCGAGGATCGGACCGCTAAGGTCCCCGCCTTTGGCCCCGCCCAGCTCACACTGCACCCGACCCCTATGGCCCCTCCTATAGGTGTTGAGCCCATTAGAGGGGGGACTCACGTGCCTTGTTCGGGCTGTACGCAACCAGGCCCCATGGGTATAGGCCTGGCCACCAGGCGTTTGCCATCGAGCCCTACCCCCAGGCCTGGCTCAAGTATAAATAAAGAAGCCAAGGGACTGTCCCGTGTGACACTGACCAGGGGCACAGATACTGTCTGTTGCACCCGAGCTGAGTGGGCACCCTTGCGCAAGTAAAACAGAGAAGTGTGCTGTCTCATGATTCCTGAGTCCTAGAAGTTATAAGTGCTAAGTGTTAGAGTGGTAAGCTACGGCGCTTCCTCTACACAAAGGTAGGTGGGGTTAAAGCTACGGCGCTTTCCCCAACAGTAAGCCTACCAGGGGCATAAAGCCCAGGGCAACATAGCTCCTGGGATCACTGGAACACGCAAACCCCTCCACCACGATAAGATGTCAGCTCCAGGAGGGGTTAATTAATACATTGTATCCATATTACATACTATAGGGGCAATGCACTAAAGCAGTGGTTCTCAATCCTGTTCCTGGGGCCCCACCTGCCAGAATGTGTTCCTTCCAACCCTAGCTTAATGAGGCTCAGATGTTCCTTAATAGGCTAAAGCCGGTTTCAGACTGAACGCGGCGAGCATTACGCTGCGCTTCATGCCGCGCGCCGCTCGCGGCGAACTTTGTTGAACTTTGACCGCTGAGCGCTGTGACGCATTGTCGCGCGATCAATAGAAACAAGGCATCGAAATAGAGGGAAGACATAGCTCTGGGAAATCAAACACGGACAATATATCACATAAGCGTAGAATCTTTTCGAATGCGAAATATACAAAACGTCACTACTCAACGCGAGACAAAATGACAGGAGTTTTGAAAACCTACTCTTTGCGCAGAAGCCTCGTGCGAGCACAGCGCATGCCGCGTTCGGTCTGTAACCAGCTTTACCCTGTTAAGGTAGGGTTTGAACGAAAACATTATGGCAAGGGGGGCGCCAGGAACAGGATTGAGAACCACTGTCCTATGAAGTGGACAATGGTGGTGTCACGCCCGGCTCCGTACGATCCTTCTGTGTGCCACGCCCACCTAGTGTTTATTCCCGATTGTGATCACCTGTGTCCTGTTATGTTTGACTGGTCCTGTGCATATTAGTCAGCATCTCCGGTGGCTTAATTATTGTTTTCTGTTTTTGTTCAATGGATAAATGTTTAATGCTAATGTTTTAAATGTGACGAAACACGTAATCAAGTAATTCAGCTGCAATACATTTGCTTTGTCTCACGGTGCACTGCCTAAATCACACTTTACAACTTACTTTTGGATTAATTTGTGTTATTAATTAACTGTCGATTTGTATGAAATGGAGCAATGGCATGTAATATGGATACGATGTAATAATTAATAACTGCTAGACATTTGTTCATTGTACCCCAGACCCTGATCCATGCACACTTCATAGGACATGGCTGTCTCATTTTGTTTCAGAGCTATTAATCCTTGGGGCATGTATTATGAATACAATGTATTAATTAATAACTGTTACAGAGAAAGTGATCTTGAAAATGCAAGGGGTGTGCATTGTCCCCCATGTTCCCCTGATCCATGCAAACCTCATAGGACATGGCTGTCCCATTTTGTTTCAGGGTGACTGACCCCTTCGCACAGTGCTGTATGTTGACCAATAATGCATTTTATCAGCAATACCTTCATTCTAGAATTTCATTTTATCATACTTTGATTTTAAGTATACTGTCAATTAATTATTACACCGCCACCACAATCAAATGTAAATGTTTTTGTCCTAAAAAGCATAAATGAATGTTTATTGACATAATTATAGCATAGTTTTGGTACTGCAAGCTACTTTCAAATATTACCTCTACTCAGTTATTATCGCACCCTGTAAAGCGTCGACTCGTCTCTTTAAACTTTATTCATATAAACATGCAAACAATAATTTTAAAATCACTTGATTTTTGTTTTTGCCTTTGTTTTTGCACAGATTTTTGAATATTGCCATTTTCGTATTTCGTACAGGTCCAGAACTGCTTCTTAATTAAGCAGGCATGATTTGTAGAAAATTCCACACGTCGCATTACAGTAGCTAATGAACAGTTAACTCGGTGCCGAAGCGGCCGTTTCTTAACCAGTTCCGCGGCTCCACGCCATTGGCCGGCGCGGCCGCGTCACCCAGGCGCCTCCCGCTTTTGTAAACGCGCCGCAGTTGCGCGACGCTCCCCGGGAGCGGAAGTGCGCGGGGTACGTGGCGGAGGAGGGTTTGCTCGCTGTCAGGCGGTGCACGGTTTTGGTCACTGGTTCAGCTGACCGTGTTTCCCCTCCTCTGTGGGCTGGTGTGCAGGTGTTGTGCCAAACTGAGTGTTTAAATGGAAGGGACGGGCTAGGCGTCTGTAATGCTGCGCCGGTTGCGGGTGTCACTTCGGCAGCTGGGGAATCAGATGGCTCGAAGACCCGATCTTCTTTGTGGAGCCATCGTGCTGGGCTGCCTTTTTGTTGTCACTATAAAATTCACTTGCAGGTAAGCACCGAGCTAGGGGGTCCGCTGAAAAATCAGGTAGATTGCTAACTTAATGCCTTTTAATCGTAACTTGCCCAGGTTGCTGGCATATGGATGAAATGTGCGGAATACTCGCGCTTTAGTTAAAGTTCTGCTAGCAGTCTGGTTAGCCAGGATGGAAAACATCTGCATGTATTTTCCAGCTGCATCGTATATTATTATTATTGCTGCTGCTGCTGCTGCTATAAACGTCCAGTGTTTGCTAAATATCACATTAACCTGGATATTTAAAGAGTTGGTGAGGTAACCGAGGCTGTGCCAGTGATATTGGTGTTGTTCATGTTCAGCTCTCTACCTCTATAAATATAAACAGTTCATATAATATAAATAAATGGATACATTTTCTGTGTGCGTTTGGAAACTGTCCTAAATCTGTAGATTACATGCTTTTTCCTCTAAGATAATCGACTTAATATCTGTTTTACTTTGACAAGAAGGAACTCTAGCCACCATTACCGCCTGTATTCTCTTTCCCCAACTTTGGTACTGTGCAGTTGGGACGATTTATCTATCTAAACCATTAATATGATCTTTCTTATATTATGTTCAAATTTCATACGAAATTGTCCATAATACGCATGCGCAAGATGTAACTAAACAGATTAAAGTGTTTAGAGGAATTCAAGACAAGATACCTTAAGGCACCGTTAATATGTAACTCGCCTCTCGTTTTGCTGTACCATTTTACGCTGTGTACTATTCCTCAGCTGAAGCAAACGAATCTTTGATGTGTAATACTCCAAATGGATGGTTGTACTCTACATTTTATTTCTGTGTAATATTTTCAGTTTTTTGGGGAGGCTGGTGTTATTTATTAATTTGGACATTGGTCCTTTCCTCTAATAGCCGTGCAAAGAATGTGGTTGCCCCCGCACGGCCTCCCCGCCGCTTCTTCTCGCCCGATGCCCCAGTGGTGGACCTTTTCCTGGGGCAGCTGGACCAGGTGGACCGGCTACGGAGCGCGGCTGAGATCTCCCTAATCTTCTTCTACGCCCCCTGGTGTGGGCACTCCATCGCCGGTAGGGAGGAGGTCCAGGAGGTCGCCAGGAAGCTTTCCAAAGAGGTATCCTCCTTGTTCATGTTTCGGGACCAAATGACTGGTTAATGTCACCATCTCACCATCTCCTAGTGCAGGGGTGTCAAACTCCAGTCCTGGGGTGCCGGAGCCCTGTGTAGCTTAGTTCTTTCCCTGTTCCACCGCAAATGATTCAACTCAACAGCTATGTGGTAATTAGCACAAGGTGTTGAATCAGGTGTGTTAAATGAGGGGAAACCCAAAAATGTGCAGGGCTCCGGCCCCCCAGGACTGGAGTCTGACACCTGTGTTCTAGTGTGCCTTCACTTCAACAGTAAGAAAGCAGCTTCTCGGATAGCTTTTATGGAATTGGGGGGAAAAATGTTGTTTTTCCTCACTTTGTTCCTGAGGGTCTCTGTGCAGCAACCAGAATGTTATTGGTTATTAATATAATCTCACTCGTAGGTGTGCTGTGGTCGGTGTGCTGTGAGCATAATGCTGATTTTGGATTTTAAAAAAACATGCCGTGGTTGTAATTTATGCAAATCGAAATGTCTGCTTCAAAGTGTCAGAGCTTTTTTTTTTTTTTTCTTTTGTTTTTTTTACAGGTCCTGTTCATAGCTGTTAACTGTTGGTGGAACCAGGGAAAATGCCGGAAGAACCAGAACTTCTATCAGTACCCAGTGATACACCTGTTTTACCGAAGGTGGGACTGCACACCGCGTCTGAGGAAAGATACTGTTCAGAAAGATGCGTTCCTCCTGAACCCTTGAATCTTGGTACCTTAAAGTTAGGGGTCCTCAACTGTTTGATAACAAATTTCCCAGACCCATTTTGCTGGCGATAACATTTGTTGTGCAGGGTTGGGGGGGGTCATTAAACATATCATTTGCTAAATGGGTGTGGGGAGGCTTTGCAATGTGTACAGAAATGTGGGACAAGTTGTGTATTTTTGTGGATTGTGGATCAATAATTTTGAATGCAGATTTTATTCTTCAATGCAGGGTTATTCTGTATTGTTTGGGTGCCAACAGTACCCCCATCCCAGTGGAATACTATTGGTTTGGGGGCTGGAAACTCCAACTTTGAATGATTTTCCTGTCTGTATAGACAGTGAGTGTGTATATGTTTACAGTGTGTACATTGTCTTACAGGTTTGGGCCCATTGAGTACAAGGGACCCTTGATGGCTGCCTATGTGGAGAAGTTCATTCGAAGGGTTATCACCCCTTTGACATACCTGCCTTCACGAGCACTGCTGCAGGACTTCCTCTCTTATCATGAGGTGAAAAGCAATTGTGGCTTGGTTGAGTCTTCTATCAAGTCTTCTTTCTGTCACTGCACTAATCTGCAGGCAGCTGCCAATGGACCTTTAATTCATTACAGCGGTTTCTTTGGTGTTGATATGCAAATTGTTTTGTTTTTTTTTTTGCATGAATAATTTGCATGTACTACCACAAAAAGTTTTTGTATAATATTGCACTGACATTGCAGTACGATATTCTGTTATAAATTATGTTAAGAAGTAAAAGGCATCTTATTGTTATGGTACAGCTCAGCAGTTGAGAGTTTTGTACTTCTGTTCAGTAGCTTGTGGGTTTGAATTCCATAGGAATCAGGGTAATCACATGTTGGTCCCTTGAGGAAGGCCCTCAACCTCCAAATGCTCCAGGGACACTGGCTGACCCTGCCCTTTGATTCCAAAATTTCCCTGATGATGAGGTCTTGCTTCATTCATTACAGTATTAGAGATCATGCAGATGGTGCAAGTTCTAGGGACCGTGAGAGAATTTCTCACTCTTCTGAAAAAATGTGAGGTTGTAGCCCAGAAGAGGAAAATCGTTGTTTGATGATACAGTAAAATCCCGTTATAGTGGACTCGCTTATAACGGAATATCGTCTATAACGGACGAGGTCCGCTGGTCCCGGGGGTGAGCCTTTATGAACATGCAGAAAACGCATCGGATATAGTGGACTCTCATATTACGGAATTTCACTTATAACGGACAAACAATTTGGCCTCTTTTAGCTGTAGTTTTGTTCGGCTATAATGGACATGCAGGCTCTGCCTACAAGGCGTGTGGCGTACCGGTGATATCCAGCGCAGATACGTAGTCGGGATTATTATTAGTCACGCATCTGGTCAGGGAAAGTTGGATTATCAGGTGAACAATAATCTATACCACAAGTGTGTCTGCTGGGGTGTGGCATGAGTAAATGGTGTCCTGTAGTTGTGTTCTGGGCAAACAGCAATTCTGAATATAACAAACTTTGGATATAATGAACTGCTTTGCCAGGTCCCTTTAAGTCCATTATAACTGGATTTTACTGTGTTTATGGTAGTTTTTATTTTTATTTTTTCCCTTTCATAGCCAGGAGTGGTGGGTTATTTTGAGTTCAATGCTTCACCACAGCCTCCTGGATACACTGTATTCCTGACATCAGCATTACAGGCTTTGAAGAGAGGTAAGTCAAATATCTAGGAATAATGTTGGCAAAATAATTACATATTTCATATTTTGACATGTTTAAGTCGTATTTGTATACCATTGGAAATTTAAACCATGAGCATTATTTTCGTACGATATTGGTGTTAGAAATCTTTGGTTAAGCGACGCTCATAGTTAGCGGTGTGAGAATCGATTAATCTTACTGACAGCATGGTTTGATACTGAGTTAACTTGAACTGGGTTATTCCGAGTTGTGAAAACAACGCCAACTTTGGTTTCGAATGAAACATCTTGACTTTTTTTTTTAATAACGTTTTTTATTTGATCATAATCTTATTATGCTGTCAGATGTCAGATATGCCAGGATGAACAAATGTCGTTTGATGCCGGTTCCCTGCAGCAGGCTGCTCTCTGAAGGCCGACTCACTCTCTCACAGAGAGCCTGTCATGCTCTTATTCTTGAATTGCTTATTTTTACTTCTGGTGGTTTTTGTTTGCCTCTGAAATGACTCTCGCTCAAAGCGGTAATGTACGGTTGCAAGCAGGGATTAAAGTGACACTGGTGTCTGATGACTTTCCGATAGTCTCTGCCTGAAACTCTGCCTTTCATTAGTCCATCTCTGCCAGTTCACACACACGCACCGCTGCTTCGGAGTCTGCATTTGCCAGTCAGCATTTATTTAACAGGCGTTTGTAGATTTTGATGTGTTCTGTTTTGAACCCAGCATAATGTATGGGAAAGAACTGAATTTTAGGATTATCATAAGGACTCCAGGCTCGATAGACGCTAAGCCCCACAAATCAACCTGCCATATTATATTAATGATGTCACTGTTGGTGTGCCAAGTTTGGCCCAAGTTTGGAGTTTAAAAATCTGGTCACAAAGGTATGCATTGTAGTTGGAGACCCCTCTCGAATATGCTCTTAGAGAAGGCTGCTTTTTCCTGTTTTATGTAAAAGAATCACTGCATTTGAACAGGGCTTGGTTGCTCAATAGGTGGCAATGTTGTCTCGCCCCTCCTCTGGCCGGGATCTGTTGGCGCTTCCCCTCTGAGGAGTTTGCATGTTCCTTCTGTGTCGTGTTGCCTTTCCCCAGGCGGTCCAATTTCTTCCCTCAGTCCAAAGACTGGGGGCTTTAAATTGCGTGTTCGTGTGCAGTCATGCGCGTGTATCAGTCTGCCCTGCATTTTGGATATGCTGCAGATTTCCAGGGAGCGGTGCGCTTCGCAGTGGTGACGAGCAAGCCGGTGGCGGAAGCGATCGCGGTGCGGGAAGACGGGACGGTCTACATGCACCGACACTTCAACACGTCGCTTGTGAGTAGTGGAATCCGCAGGGGGTGCTGAGGTGCTGCCTGCATGCAAGGGAGCGTCTGACAAAGGCTGCAGACCTCTCAGGTTCTGGTTTAAAGACTGAAGAGCACTGACAGGCCTAATGAAAAATCTCAGCAAAAATACCGAGGCGGGGGAATCACATTGATAGTTCTTCTATGGCTGGGGTAGGGTGCCTTTTTTTAGTGCTTTGTCTAAATAAGAACCCCCCCCCCCTCATATTGGTTGCAGGTTGAATTATTTGCCTGATCCCATGCAGATTTTCCCGCGGGCCGAGAGGAACTTCACGTCAGAGAATATCTGTGGCTGGGCGTACGAGAATAGGGAGAGCGTCCTGCAGTGGCTCCGCCCCCATGGGGCCAAGAGCCGCCTCCTGGAGCAGGAGCTCAGCAAGGGTCCGGCGCTGCTGGCCTTCCTGCCCTTCGACCCACTGGCCCCTCACCAGCCCCTGGTGCGGCAGGTCAGTCATGGGGCCCCATATCAAACCCTTTTGTTTGTGGGGCGATTCGTGGCTTAGTGGGCTATGTCTCTGTGTCCGTAATCAGAAGATCACTGGTTCGAGCCCCCACTCTGGCAGAGCAGTCACAAGTTCAAGGGCCCTTGAGCAAGGCCCCAAAGCCCCCCCCCCCCGTTTGCAGACCCTGCGCTGTGACCCCTAAGCTATGGCGAGCAAGATGGTGTAGGCAAAGAGACGAATTTCCATGTATTGGGCAAATGGCAAATAAAGGATTTATTTATATTCATTAAATCGCCGGGTCGACAGAGTGATGTCATTATCGGGCCCCTGAGCCAGGCCCCTCCACTCCCACAATGGCTCCAGGAACTAGCTGACCCTGCTTTCTGAAATGTATGTTGCTTTGGATTAAGAAAAAAAGCGTCCACGTCTGGGTGCCTTGCCGCGGCCCCCAGGGCTGCCTTTGGTAGTGATGAGCCAGTCTCTCTGCAGGCGGTGCTCACCCAGACTTGCTCATGCCGGCTGGTTGTCTCTCACACTATGCCGGCTGATATGTGGTTCGACACGCATTTATTTTAAATCTTGCATATTGATTTTGATGGAACAGGGTTTTTTTTTTTGTATGTGGCAAATTACATTTTGGTAGCTAAGTTAGCGGTCTTCAAGGTTTCAAGCAGCGCTGTAAGATCTGCGTAAACCACTGTAAAGATTATTCATAATTTGACCTCTTTGATGCGATGAGTAACCAGTTTTCCACCAAATTAATCTGTCAAGTGAGTCAGCTTCTCCCTGCTCCCTGGGCATGACACTTGCACTGTACTTTAGCTGCACAGCCTGCAGATGGTGCTGCAGTCAGCGTCGACAGGCCAGAAAAACTCGCCGTTTTTAACGGCACTTTCTCAAATAGCTAAGGATAATGCTAAGGATGTCAAAGACATTGTACTTTTATCATAGGGTATTATTATCATGGCATTGAAATAAAATATTATGTTAGGTTCTTTGGAATAGAAAATTCAGTTTTTTCCTTGCTGTTTAACTGACTAATGCTGATCCAAAATAAACAGTCAGGGGGTGTTGTGACAGGATAGAATCTGCAAATGAATCTCCGTTAACTAAAGAGGTCGTCTGAGTGCTGGTTATGAGTGCCCTGTGAATCGATGCGAGTGTGACTTGGGGGCGCTGTCCTTGCAGATCGCTGAAGTCGCCCTGCAGTACTACGCCTGCAACCGCGGCGACGGGGCGGAGCAAGATGGTATGGATACCCAGAATTCTGTCGCCCCCTGCTGCAACACGGTGGTACTGCCTCACTGGAACGCCGTGGCGCGCATGCGTAACGTATGCGAGCTGTGCCTGAAGGAATCGGCGGGCGTCTGGCCCAGTGCCATCCGAACTGCCCGCTGCCCCTTCCACCACATGGGGGCAGCACTGGAGTCCTTTCACCTCATGCGACGCACCTTCGGCCAGCTAGTGATGCGCGGTGCGGCCTGCAGCAATGTCGTCGCCTCTTATAGCCCATTCAGCCACTACAGCGCCTGCTGCAAGACCCTGGGGCCCCCGTCCCCACCGCCGCCTCCACCTCTGGACTCGGGGGGCCCCTCCGACGGGGAACCTTCTCCCCAGGGCCTCACGGGTCTCCGATGTAGGACTAACAAAACACTGCGCTTCTACCTGCTGGACTCCCACCTGCACTGGAAGCTGGCCGTGCGGCTGGGGGCCCCCAGGGCCGACGGGCGGCGCCTCTTCCTCACCATAGTGAACCTTCCGGAAGAGACCCATTACATCTCGGACCTCAACGACACACTCGGCGACACTCTAGGTGAGCCTTCGCCAGTCGTTAGCCATCAAATTCTGGTCCTGGATCAGATATTTGTGACGTTCATATGTCATCGTGCCGGCTTGGATTTTTATGCCCGATTTAGTCTTTTTTATAGAGTTGACAGGGTTGTAAATGTTGCCTAGTCACCAGAACGGTGAATGATTAAATAATAAGGAAAAGAGGATGTTGATACTTGAGTTTGCAGAAAATTAACTCCAGTGGGGGGAACTGATACTAAATCATTAGCTGCAGGTGGTCTGTTTCCACTGTGTAGAGCAGGAAGTAGCCCCTCGGGGAAGTAGCCCCTGCGGGTCCAGTGGACCCCGCCAGACGGGATCCGGGGCCCTCCCTGAGTTTCTGGTCATGTCCGGCTCACTGGCACTGGCGTTCACCTCCGCGCGGGCGCTGTGTTCCAGAGCACTTCATACAGAACTTCAGCGTCCCATACAGCCCGCTGACGCGGCACCTGGTGGGCAGCCCTGTGCCAAAGTCCCCCTCGTCCTTAATCAGGGAGGTGACGACAGCCTCGTTCCTCAGCACGGTCATGGATCCTCAGAAGGTACGTTTGGTTTTTACACCACTGGGATTATTTTAGTCTCTCCTTTCATAGGGCAGGGTCATCAGCATTCTATGCCCCCCCGCCCACCCTGCCTCCGCCGTCCTGATCCTGCCTCGCCTCTCCACGCCGACCCTGCCTCAGCCCTACTGATCCTGCCTGGCTTCTCCACGCCAGCCAAAAAGCTGTCAGACT
>JAABNY020000095.1:24413365-24426867 GCA_015164015.2 Brevimyrus niger
GTAAAATGCATTCCTGTGAGCAGTAGTTTTCTACTACCTTTTAGGCCATTTCCTTATCAGTAGTCGGCGTGGAAAACTACTGTCTCAGCTTAAAACAAAGACAGGGACACCCCATTTACTACCTCTGAAACTTGAAACCAGAGGTTCCTGTCTCCCTCCCTCTTTCTATCTCCTCATACCTCATTTTCCTTTACCTATAAATAAAGGAGCAAGGGAAGCCCACCCCTTGTAGCTCGTACTGCAGAATGTGTGACTACCCTTGCAAGTAAAAGAAACAGTTGTTTGTCTCATTGCTTGAGCCGGAGGGTTAGTGTTGGAGCGGAAAGCCTGTCACTCTCCAACAATGGATGTGTTTATATTCAGATCATAGTGTGATTATTAACATGCTGGCATATGACCACAGTGGAGGGGGACGGTTGGTCTTGTCAGTATGGAGATGAAGGGTGAAAATATGACAATATTAATCCCCTGCCACCAGCATCAAGCCATCTGGTTATTCAGCAGAGAGAGCAGCTCATTCATCACACACTAGAACTGAGCACACTTCTCTAAGTCACACATCACCTGCTGGTCCCATTACTTGTGAACCTTGATATTCATTGCCAGGGTTTATAGATTCTGCGACTTTGTGTATTGATTGCCAAATGAGGCTTCATGAACCGTTTGTTGTATTCTCTGACCCCATGGTGCCTTCTGTTAAAAAAAACAAAGACCTTACAGCGTGCCCAAAGGCGACCCAAGAGCACCATCTACTGGAGTTAAAAAATACAACAAAGGGTTCATGAAGCTTCTTTTGGCCACAACTACTTTTCTGCATCCAAAGTAGTTCTCAGCCATCACATGCCGTCACTGATGATGAGATGCGGGGAGATGGTGATCATGTGGTTGGCAAGCACCTGGAGTTGTTGTGTGTGTGCGTGTGTGGGAGGGGGGGCACAAATCCCATCAATTCAGACCCCGCCCCATGTTGGGATGGATAACAAGCCACCCCAGACATCTGCAAAAAAAATTTTATTCAGAGTACAAAAATGCATGTCGGCAAAAAAAATCTCAGGTAACCAAGTGTTGTTTTTAAGCTCTGCCATCCAACATCTGTAGTAATTTTTTCCAATCATTTTTAGCCTGCTCATCCAGTTAAAACGCAGCTGCACGCCAGGTAAGCCTCTAAAAGGTTACTCAATACACTTCATGAGGAACCTTAAATAATGTCAAACCTGTAACCATGTCATTACGGAATGAATACCACAGAGCAGAGCTTTCAAACTGCCTGTGAAGAGATGGCTACCTTAAATGTCGCAGCAAAGGTGGCGAAAAACCATGAAGGCTGAATTAGCCTTTACACAACCAAGCCAAAAACCTGTAATACCCACACAGCCCGACAAACCATGACAATAAAAAAACAGGGTGATTTCACGGCAAACCACAAATCAAGTCCTTTTCATTTGAAGATTGCCTTTATTGTTGAACAGTCCTTCCCAAAATAACTGGCATCTTGGCAGAGAAATTCCTGCAGCCATTCCTGCAGTCGGGTGACATTTCAGAGACACAGAACAGACTGCTTTCAACGCTTTGGGAGCTGTAAGGGTTTCTTTGTCCTGGTGAGATCGGCGCGTGTTTTCGACGCTTTACCGTCCGGTACAGAATTCTCCCCGTAAAAATCAAGGAAGGAGGAGGGGGTTGAATTCAGTCTGTCTGCTGCAGGCTGTGTTTTGGCATCCCTCCGCAGAGGAAGGGGGCTGCGGCGGCTGGTTGTCCTGCAGTGTGAGACTTTCAAGACACATTAGAGCCTGAACTCATTTTTAAATTTAAAAAGGGGAAGAGCTGGTGCTGGCTGGGAAATGAAAACCGGCCAGGATCGCTCCAGAAATCCGCTTCAGAGACAACCTGCAGCTTCATCCCGGGTCGACAGCACATCCGCACGACGGTCACTGTCCGCTCAGGAAGGCCAGGTGTCCCTTTGTGCATTTGTTGGCATAGTGTCCCTTTTCTCCACACTGAGAAAAAGAAAACAATTATCAGTTCTGACATACAGCATATGCAAGAAAAAAAAACCTTTGATCCAGGGGTAGAGAGTTATCAAATACTCAAAAAAGACTGGAAATACAATCCCATTTATGAAATACAGCAATAAAAAAAAAAACAATTTGCGTCATCGTACAAAAGAATTTTACAGCAAATTATGACATAACATGGTAAAGATCAATTTACATGCATAGTGAGTGAAATGAACATCAAATGATCTTCTTAGCATAACATATTTTCACAATTCAGACAATTCGCCGTGCCTGGACCCTCCCTGATCTGCTCAGTGAGGCTAATTACCTTGTAACATGTGACCTGTTCCAGTGGGCGTGGTCCTCTGTGCCCAGTCGTGTTGTTGTTTGAATGCACGGCCCCAATGACTTGTGGCGTCCTCTGGTATTGCTGTTGGTGGTTGGTGTTGACTTTAGAATTGGTTAACTGGATCAATGACGAGGACGACCTCATATTCATGGGCTGAATATTTAGCTAAGAGAAAGAAGAAGAAACTACATCTATCCCCAGCCGAGCTGCGCTAATTCTATGCTAAGTGATCTTTAAGTTTGTACGTCAAACACACGAAAGGTACATGCAGGGGACTCCAGGGATGCACACAGCCTACATCAGCAGAGTAACACCTGAGCACTGCGTACCTTTTGCTGGTTCTGGGTTTGCTGTGGCAGTGGTTGTTGTTCAGTGGTCCCCATGGGCAATTCAAACCGTGGGCTGCAGGACATAACTGACACAGTTAGGTTCTCTATTCATCAAAAGCTGCTTAGGCAGGAGTAGACCCTGGACGAAATGCCAGTGCATTATGCACACAATCACACGCACTATACAGGAGGAAACCAGAGAACCCAGAGGAAAACCATGTGATACAGAAAGAATATATGAATCTCTCTCTCTCTCATACACACACACACACACACACACACACACACACACAAAGACCTGTACTCATCTTTGTGGGGACCATCATTTCTATGGGCAAAACCCTAATGCCAGCAATAACAACCTTTCCCCAGCCCTAACCTTAACCATAAGTAACCAAACAAAATACATGACTTTTGGCATTTTTACTTTTTTGATTACATTCACAGGTTTTTAAAAATTTGAGGTGATTGTTAAACCATCACTACTTTCCTGCATCCAAAACAGATTCCAGCCATCACCTTTAGACCAGAAAAATGGTCCCCACGATGTCAAAACAACAGATGTTTTTCATAATGTGGGTACCAAATATCCCCACAACATAAGGTATACCTGGACCACACACACACACACACACACACACACACACACACACACACACACACACAGTGGGATTCTAACCCCCAACCCAATAGGTAAGCAGCTGCCACTATCTTATAAATTATATGGCAAAAGTATACATTGGATGAAAAGGTTAAAAAAGAAAAAAAAATGCACTCACTGCATAAATTTGCAAGACCGGCCTTCTGGACAAAAGCCCACCAGGTAGTTAACACAGATAACTCTCCTGGTGTGTCGGTGTCTGCAGTCAGGACCTGTAAGGGCAGTCAGAGCAAGTATAAGTATATATACAGAAATCAGGTGGCATTTATGCATGCGGAATATGGCCCCACATAACTCATATTCTGCATGCGTATTTGTAATTTACAGTTCATACTACAGGCCGACATGTAAAACGCTCACCATGTTTGCAGAATCCTCTGTCATACCAGGGACAGTCCTTAATCTTTGACTCGGGGTCAATGTGCAAGAATGGACATTCCTTATTACTGCACTCGCCTGCAGAGACGTTTGAGAATCAGTCAGCCTGAGGGACGACCCGAAAGGCATCGGTCTGCTCTGGAGAAGTGTGGCAGGCCCACTCACCGAACTTGGAGTAGAAGTAGCACTCGGGCATCTTGGTCATGTCGTACTCATGAAGGAACTCGCACTGGTCGCCTTTTTTACAGAGACCCCGCAGCCAGTGCTTACAAACCACCGTTTTCTCCCCGCTGATATGGCGGAATGGACACATGCCGCCTTCAAAACAGAGGAACACATCGGAAATACAAGAGGCAGTGGATACTGAAATTGTTAAGAAAACGGACACAAACACCACAGCACCAAGTAGTAAAGAAAACAATCATTAGATATAAATAAACATTTTTTAAAAATAACTCAGATCATTCAAATAACTACCATGTTATAATCAGTATGGATTTAAATTCACGTTGATGCCCCCCCCCCCCCCGGATTAACGGTAACGAAACTGAAACGAGATTTTATACCTACCCTTTAAACAGGCTGCTTTCATGAAAAATTCACACACAGCCGCTCCTGATTCTGAAAGTATTGTGAAAGTACAGATAAAGTACAGTAAAGGACATTATCGTTTTAAATAACAATCATCTACATGAAACGCTATGTACAAAAATAAGGTATTATTAATACGTAAATTTTGTATTTGAAAATGAGCCAATCGATCAATGTTTATTTGACTTGGCGGCGCTTGGTATTATGTCACAGAAGACGCGCCACTTCTATGTTAACTTACTATAGCGACCAGCACTTTTGTGCGATCTAATAATTTTATCGGACTGGAAGGCTAGCTGATGAAATATTTGCACTTACTGTCCATTCCTGGAAAGGGTAAAGGCTGAGCGCCCAGCTGCTGCTCAACAGCAAGTTCCAGATCAAATTTGATATGATCCACTGTAGCTATCAAGTCCTGCATGTTTCCCACCTGTGAGAGACCAGCTATGCACAAACCAAGATCTAATCGAGCAAAAACACGCGTTTGTTCAAAATGCTTCCGCTGAAATCGAGGCACATGTAAACGTAAGCTTTTCGTATAAATATGAGATAAATTACTTTCAGAGACTGATTACTTTTCTTCAACAAGAAAATCCCTCTCCCTCCTGCCGAAAACCCGACGACCTGAACTCCGAACTCCGACCTTCCAGGCCAGTCTAATCGAGCCCAGAGTAAAGGCTACCGCGCTCCGTGAATTGACAGAATTGGTTTGGAATTAATTCACAGTATTTAATTCGAGTTATACGAACATAATGAATGTACAACGACTTTCGTTGTTGCCGCCTTTGTTTGTGAAAAACCTAATGTTCTTGAAAAAATCCATCTACTAGTTGGCCTGGACAGATCAGACCTTCGCGAGGACAGAGGTAACCATGTGAGTGTTTCCCATATGGCTGCTGCGGAAGGCCATGCTGTATAAGAGTTACACTTATTTCGCGAAGTATATTTCTTATATTTCTCCTTATTTTGAAATTTCATTGATTTCTCCACAGCTAAGTGAATGGCGCTGGATGTGAATGTATTACCAGATTTCATATTAAGATGCAAACTTAAATTCCACACAAATATTTCAACATTAATGTCTGACTCGTAGTTCTGACAGCTTCCTGATACCTGGATTGCTTTCATGTCAGGAGATAGCTGGCATGAAGACAGTATAACGAATTATTTCCATAAACACAGAAGTGTTTTTGAGGTATTACGTTTATGACAAGAATGTCTCTAAGGTTTATTCTACGCGGACGAGCTGTTCTCAACCATAGTCTCAAATACTACACTGGGTCAACTTGGGAAAATCATGGGGGGAATTTGTCTGTATTTAAAACCGTGACGTCGGAGAATATTGTATTTCGACACGGTAGAAGATTTAGTTCGTCCGTCACTTCACAAAATAATTCCCATAATCACAAGGTGGATCAGAGGGGTCCATCAGCATCAGATATCTCTGACAAGGACACGAATGTTGGAACCGGACATGGCTTTGGGTCCCTTTCTTCGAGGTTTTCATCCCGAAAGTTTTTTCGCAAGACTTCACCCGAAGTCCAAGATTATGCGTACAGCAGTGAAAATGCAGAGGAAGAAGCTGAACTGCGACCCAGGCCAGTCAGAAGAAACACCCAGTACTGGTATTTCCTTCAGTGTAAGAAGCTGATAAAGAAAAACAAGGTAAACTGTGGTAATATTTTCACTTTACGTATATAGCCGATATCAGGTGATGAAAGAAAACCCATGGATTGATTGCATGATAACTATAGTATGAATTAGTTGTGTTTCAGTAATTTGAAGTACTGGAGAGGACATGGGAGTGTTTCAAGTGTATTTCCCTGTTTTCCTCTGTTTTAGCTGGCTGAAGCACTGGACATGTTTGAGACGCAGATGCTGAAGGTTGAGCGGCTGCATCCAGAGGAATTCAATTATACTGTGTTGATAGGGGGCTGCGGCCGAGTCGGCTATGTCAAAAAGGCGTTCAGGCTTTACAGTGATGTGAGTGGAAGTCTCTGCTGGTTAAATAACACCTTCATATCGCTGCCAAATTATTGTTGCTGAAGTTAGTGAGCTGCTGCAGGTTAAAAGCCAGGTTGTTTTTGTAGAGAACTAATTTTGGCCTGGGAGAAGTGTAAGGTGTCTAGTTAATAGAAATAAAGTTGCTTAAAGTTTAACTCACAATGTTCTATATAAAGACCCTCAGCAAGTATTATGAATATAACCATAAAGAGAAACCAGGCATGTGTTCATAGTATTTTTCAATGAAAACTAGCTCATCTGACCTGCCTTCCATCTTGATTGGCGATCCCTTGGTCATTATGGTCTCCTGGCAACACTGGACACTGTTGAATTTTGCAATTGTTTAGCAGAAATCTCCTCGTCGTGTTGTTTTGATCTGACTAGCTTCTTCAAATGTCTGGTCCTTACAATGTTATGTAATGTTTTGTGTATCTCTTGCTAACTTGCATTTGTTACTGGTCACTCACTGGAAGGTCAGCCTAGCTAGTACCTAAGGTACCCAAGCTGGTACCTTCACAACTTTATGCTTGTGACATACTGCCCCGTAAAGACAAAACACACTTAACGGATTTTCCCTGGAGTTATGACCAAAATCGCGTCTCTTGGGCTTTTTGGGCTCCGTTTTATCTTGTGACAATATATCTTAGTTTGACTGTCCTCACTTTTGAAGACAATTATGGACTCTGTGACATTAACAGTAAAACCAAGGCAAAGCAGCCTTTTCCTCGCTTTCAGTCAGCGTGTAGTTAGTGTGTTTCACCTTGGTAGGACTAAAGCATCTGCTAAACAAATGTAAGCGAAATGATTCTACTTAATGACAGATGAAGAAGCGGGGCCTCGTCCCCACCGACGCCACCTACACCGCTCTCTTCAACGCCTGTGCCGAGTCTCCCTGGAAGGAGTCCGGCCTTCAGCAAGTCCTCAGCCTTCAGCAGGAGCTCAGGAGGAAGAACGTGCAGCTGAGCACCATCACGTACCACGCTCTGCTCAAGGCTCACGCGCTCTGCTCCGACCTCCGGGGCTCTTTCCACGTGCTGCGGGTGAGGGAGTCGCTGCTTCTGCTTTCTTGGTCCAAAAGCGGCCTCTTCCATGCCCCCCAGGTGCCCTGTAATTGAAATTCACCATTTTGCAGGAGATGATGCACAGTGGCCACATCGTCACACATGAGACATTCAACTTTTTGCTGATGGGATGCATCAAAGACCAAAAAGATGGCTTCAGGCTCACCTTACAGGTCAGGGTTGCATTCTGAACTCCTCCATGCGTTATTTGAGCATATGGAATGTCCAAATGCCGTTTCTTAGCCCGTTTTTTTTTTTTTTAATATGTAGGTTTGGCGCCAGATGCTGAAGTGTGGAATAAAGCCCAATTTGCACAGTTATAACCTGCTCCTCCGCGCCGCTCGGGACTGTGGCGTCGGCGACCCAGCTGTGGCCTCCCTTCTGCTGCTGAGGGATGAGGGGGCATCGGACCCCAAGGCGACGAGACGAGGACGGGGGCCGAGGGAGCGCGACAGAGTTCAGGAACCACACGTGATGGATTTCGACGTGGATGCCTTCGAAAGGCGGGTCTTCGTGGAAAAGGACCCGGGATGCTGTGATACGCCTGGGCATGGCGGTGGTGTGGTCTCTGACAGCGGGGGTCTAGATGGGACATCCCTGAGTGAACAGACTGGGTCTCGACAGCACAATAACCCCAGCCAGCTCTCCCCCCCAGCACTAAGCAGAGTATGTCACGACCAGTCCGCTCCCATTCAGCGTCTTGGTGAGAACTTGCCAAACCTTCTCAACGTTGGAGCTGTCCATTCCAACGTGGTCTCCCTGGGGAGTATAGCCCAGCCCTGGGACAGGCTGGCGCTCATGGGGGGCACGGAGGGCTTCCTGAAGAAGATGCTCTGTGACGGCCTGACGCCCGACATCAAGACGCTGACGCTGCTGAGCGAGGTGACGGAACCGGGAGGCACGGCGGAGGCAGGCCTGCTGGCCCTTTCTGAGCAGTACCGTCTGAAGCTGGACATCGCCTTCTTTAACACGCTAGTGAGAAAAAGAGCTCGAGCAGGAGACTTAAACGGAGCAAAGGTCAGGAATATTTCGTTGTAATTACCCCAGAGACACCGCAATATCACTGAATGTAATGGCAACATCATTTTATTTAACAATTTATCATTGATTAAATTAACCTATTGGATATTATAGGGTACATCAATGCATTAATATACGGTTATTAAATCACTACATTATCATCCATCGTATATTCATATGTAATACATCGGGGTGGAGGGAAATCGATTCAGTTCAATAGTATTAAATCCCGATGTAAACGCAGGTTTCTGTCATTATGTTGGTCACCTTTGTTAGTTATAGTACATTTGTCCAGTTGCACACACGTTTTTAAGGCACTGACGTGCGCGACTGGTTTTGACATTTGCTGAGTATGATGACGAAATTGTTTTTCTAGTAGCTATGGAGCGTGTGGAAAATAATGGCAACAAAAAGTACAAAACGTGTTTAAAAATAGTGCATTATAACTAGGTTATGCCAGAACACACTTGCTTAGGCTGTATCACAGAATGATATTCAAATTGATGATGACATCATTGTTCATTGTCTAGTGTTGTTCTCGAGACCGGTCTTGGCTGTAGACCACTTTTTTGCGGTCTTGATTTGGTCTTGGACATGGAGGACTTGCGGTTGTATTTCAAGGTCAGTTAAGACCACTCATCAAAATGCCCCGATATTTATCACGGCGGCTTAATATTTATCTGTTTAACATTAGAACTCGACAAATGCAAACCGTGTGATTTTCGCCCCCATTAATCTTGGGCTCATAACTTTGGATAGTTATAACGCACAGACACGAATCGCATATGTTTGCGATCCAGAGAACTTACTCGGTCCAGCTGTGCGAATTGCAGCATTGTGTACAAAGTATTCGAGAGTAATCCTGAGCGCAAGGAAGCATATATTTTAATACATTTTCTACGAAAAAGCCTGCCTGACACCTTTAAAACACTAATATTATTCACTTTAGACAGAAAACAGTGCATATAAAATCAAAGATATTCATTTCCGCCTGGCACTAACCATGTATTCCTTCACATTACTAAGCCATTGAAAGGTTCCCAATGAAAGCCCTGCATTCCACATCATAGATATTCTAATATTGACATTTACAAGATTATATTTGGAGTGTCTGCAAATTTATATATTAAATGAGACATGAGAAAACATGAGAAATTTCAATAGGCACAAGTAGTTTTTCCTCATAAAAAGGATGATATCAAGATCGGGTCGGCATTTACACATCAAATTGCGACACATCTGAGTAGCACATAATGTCCTGGAAACAAAACCCTAAAGCATATGCGGCTAATTCATGTACAGAGCATGTAATAAACCTACAATCACAGGGATAGAAAAACACTCAAAACTGGATAGAGTTCAAAGGGTTAACAGTACTGTGACTGGGTGTAAAACATCCTGCTTGAAAGTTTGAATGCAACCAATAAGATGCGTCTTATTTGAAAAAATGTTACATTTGCACAGAAGAATTTATATTGAAATTTTAAGAAAAATCTTCCATGGTTCATATAGCACTGTGACAAAGTTTCAGCTAATACTGCCTAGATGGTACCTATGCTCCACATTGTGTGGTGTGTTGTGTAATATAGACTCAAACATTAGTCTGTTTCTGATCTAGATTTGGTCCACCCCTGCCTTAGCCTTGGTCTTGTATTGGTCTCATCCTGCCTCAATCGTGGTCTTGTCTCGATCTTGCCATGCCTTGGTCTTGTCTCGGTCTCGATACACTCTGGTCTTGGTGATGACGTGGTCTCAGTTTAGGTGGTCTTGACTACATCACTATCCTAATCACAACATTTCATCAGTTTATCATCCAGTCCTCATCACAATTAGCACAATGTTCTTCTTGTTGAACATCTACTTGTGAATTTAGGTTTCACCTTTGTAAGGAAATGCATTCATTCACTTTGTCTTCCAAATAGTGAATGAAACTGTACAGGAGGGATATGTTTACTGTTACATCCCTGTTTTTACTTTAAATGCAGACCTGAACACATGCCTGAAGTATTTATTATAAATATTAATTTGTTTTATGCAATAGTCTTTATGCATTGTTCTCGGGTTGTAAACCTAGGTTTACTGTGTGTTCTGTGCATCCTCTAACATAAGCACTATACAGAGTAAATGTATTATTATTTTATTAATATTATTATTATTAGTATTAGTAGTAGTATTAGTATTCATATTATTCATATTATTATTGTTACATGTGATGATCATCATTTGTACTATTTAAGAAACTCACCTTGTAAAGGATCCCTTTCAGGCCCTTATTCCCATACTGGCTGAGAGGGGTTTGACAGCCGATCATCAGACTTACTGTAGTCTAGCTGTTGGTTGCAGCAGAAAGGAAGATGGACTGCAGCTGCTTTCTGAAATGCAGGTGAGATGAGTGTATTTGGGGTGCCTGGATCAGGGGTGACCACAGCCATAGTGCATGCTGTTTATGCGTAATGTAGAATGGGGTCCAATCAGTACTAGAGTGGCTTAAGATTAAGGTCAGTGTGCTTCAATGACTTCCTTGAACTTTATGGATGGGTAGAGGTTACATCAAGGCCATGAGAAGATGGTAATTAATCTTTGAGAAAATCAAGTGTGTCACAGAACAGGACTCTGAAGGTTGGACCTCAGTCTTGTTTTCTTAAAGTGGAACACATTTGTGCTTTGATGTATCAGGACAATGATGGATCGGTGTGCGTGTGTCTTGATAAGCGTGTCGTGTATTTGACCGTAGGCTTCTGGGATCGTTCCCAACGCCCATGTGTACAGCGCCCTCATCAGTAGTGCTTCTAAAAGGCTGGACTACATATATTTGAAGGACATTCTCAAAAGCATGAAGCACAACAAGGTCGCCCCAACGGAGGTCATCATACGGCAGCTCGAGTTTGTTGCCCAGTATCCGCAGAAGTACGACAGGGTAAGTTATCAACTGCCTTTACATCTCACTGAATGCAGATGGCTACCTTTACCCAAAATCAGGCATACAGAGAATCACACATGTACAATTTGCTAAATTAGAGAGTATTGTTTTCATCCTTTTTTGCAGTACAAATCAAGAAATACCTACCTGGATAAAATTGATGGTTTCCGAGGTTATTACGCTCACTGGCTCAAGTCAATGCCCGGAGAGGAGACTCCGCATCCTTGGGAAAGGTTTAAACTGCCAACAAAAGAGCCTGAAGACGTCAGTGAAAAGAAAAATCAGGCCAAAGACTAACGTTAGAAAGTAGTACTCTGTACACGCAATGCCTATGTGATGGAAAAACTAATGTCCATTATATTCAGGAGGTCATTAAGTGTCTTGAATAGTGTTTATTGCGCTATAGGGAGTACAAATGAACTCGTACTTTTTGTGTTTGAAATGTGTGAGGGAAGGACGCGAGTTCATAAATCAGATGCTGATCATAGTCCTGTGTACTGTTAATACATCCTTAGGGGCGGTTTATATAATGGTATGTAATTTATTTGTGCAAGAGTGTTCTTCAGAGTTCAGGCCTAAGGCACCCATTCTTATTAATAAATCAAAATAATCACACATCTGCTGAGGTTTGCTTTTTTTGCAATGTGGGCATCATGCATGAATGTAGGAAAAGAGGATCGTGGAAAGATGACTTCTAGTACTCGGTCGGCTTTATTTGGCTTCCTGTGCTAACAGAAGGTAGAGGCTGGCCGAAGGAGGCAGGGAGCAGACTGTGAACCACTGTGATAATTGGGGCTTGCACACTTCTGTCGAAAACCAGCTGCAACTGGTTTATTCCACCGTGCGGAGTGCGCCCGAGAACCTCTCTGCTAAGTCTTTGTTGTGAGGCTTAATTGAAAAGCCCTTGTTATTTTGTAATAGCTTGGTTATTTTGTAGCTCAACGAACTATGAGAGAAATGTTTTACACCAACTGTTTAAGTGTAGAAATAGCTGCTGAAGTATGAAATGGGACGATATTTTTGAAGACTGATATATCTTCTAAACATTAATTTGCAGGAGCATGTTCATATACAGCATCATATTACAGCAGAAAGATGTGTTATTGCTAACATTAATAAGGCAACGTGTGCAGCTTGCATCATTACATTTTTCTGGATGTAATCATACTTTCGCAACATCTTACATGCTTATTACTCCTGAGCAATTTTTCTTTGCATGTTGCAAAAATAAATCCACAATGACCCTACACTGCTGTCAGTATCAATGCCATTTTCTTTATTAGATATAATTTTTTGTGTACAATTAACAGTACATAGATAAAAAGAAAAAAAATAATCTATGAATTTCATTTTTGTGCAAAATCAATACCGAAAATACAGACTGTTACAGTTTGTCATATTAATGCTCTAAATAATTAGCAAACGATAAGAACTTTAACCACACAGACTCTCACTCGCTGTACCACACACTCACATCAACATGCACTAACACACAAAGGCAGTATGGATAGACCGCGCGTACACAGATCAGATCACGAGGCATCAGATCAGTCTGCCTCATTTTTAGCTGCAAATCCTGTAACATTTAACTCTGAAAACATATGATCTGAGTTTCTGAAAAGTACCTCAGAAAATCTGGAAAAATATTTTGTGAGGTATGCTAAATAAATGAGTCAGTATACAGTATATATAGCTGATTACTGGATCGGTTGGTCTGTCAATCCAGTATCAGTGTTTGATGGTAATGAATCTGAAAAGGGTACATTAAAAGAATCCAGAGCAGACCTACCAAATCCCCCGAAGGCTTTACTGCATTATGGCTTATTAAAGAATAACATTAAAAACCACCGCTTGCAAAAAGCAAAAAACACTATGGCGGCTTCAATCATTTTTAAGAAGATTTGTTCTGGAAGGCGGTATAGACCTTTGGGATGTGGACCTACACACATCCCTAATCGCTGGCACCAATCGAAGCCGGCGGAAATCACATCATTTGGCGTAAATACGTAACACTGTGGTTGCTTCAGGGCCTCGTGACTTTGTACAACACTCTCAATAAATTAAGAGGCCACTACGTTTATATGAGACATGAGAATTTGCCAAATGCTCAATTTCAGAAACAATGGGATCAGCTGAACATTAAGGATATTAAGTTATGATGATTAATCAGATTATGTTCGATTAGGTAAAGACAT
>JAABNY020000095.1:24426967-24438960 GCA_015164015.2 Brevimyrus niger
AACAATGGGATCAGCTGAACATTAAGGATATTAAGTTATGATGATTAATCAGATTATGTTCGATTAGGTAAAGACATTATTACTAGCATTGACTCAAATAAACAACTGATAATTTGGAATTAATGATAGCTGATCCCAGACACACACATATACATACATACAGACATCATAAAATATGTTATTAGCATGCAATGACATTTTTATATTACACCATGCACATAACCCAGGACCCTGATTGAATATTGATTTCCATCTATGATTATACACACAACTTAACCCAGAACACCATATTTTTCTCTTATAGATTCATTCATCTGTCTGCCCCGACATCAAAGATCAGCAGCTAAAATAGTTTCCACGTTCAGATATTTCGGTAGTTAGTTTTCACTCAGCCTTAACGTCAGACACTTTGGAAATGATAAACTGATTATTAGTGTTTGTTTACAGGCACAGTGATTTTCTCCTAGCGGATGGAAAAAAAGCTGAAACGAACACGAACAGGTGCCAGGTGAGAAGTCGTCCGCAGCGCGAAGGAGCCGCCCAGCTCTGCGGTACCATGGCCTCTGCACGCGTCTGTCCCGCTCGCTCTCTTTTTGCATCATAGTAAGTGGTCAGAAGGCAATAGTGCTCATCACACCATAGCAGAGGGAGTAGTCGTTTCACGCAAGCCACTGCACTCCTGCAGAACCGGGCCAGACCTGTGCCAGCTCTGAGCATTTCCCAATCTCCCACACTAAAGCACATCCCAGTCCACTCCCATCGATTCCCCATCCATCCTTCCCCTGCTCCCAGTTCATGTTCTTAGTTAAAATTCTCAAGGTTTCTTTTTTTTTCCCCACAATCATTCACAAAACTTCAGAAAATGTCAGGAAATGTCACCGATTCCAAAGGTCTTGGTGGCCTAAGCCCTCAGAACATTTTCTGGTGATAAAATGCCAACGAGATGAAAATACCTGTTTTGGCGGAAAAAAGTGAGCAGCATCCCTCGAGCATTCGGTACGTCATTTCTACACCACGTGTACAATCGTGGCACAAAAACAGCACGTGACCTGAAAGTCCTTCTTTGATAAAATATATATGCACGTTAACATCATACAACATGTTTTCCAGATTAAATTCTCTTAGTCAAAATACCCCTATATTGGGGTTAAGATTTTTGCTCATAATACAGTATATTAGTTGCTATTCTCCCATTCATATGGCTCTCAAATAACACATACAGATTGAGTACCAACAACTTACAAAGTACAAGAGGAAAAATCACGGCAAACGTGTTCATCGGACTTCACATTCACTGGCATTTGGGAAAAACGAAAAAAGAAACATGTAAAATTCATTAGTTCTCTAGACATTCTTACCACGGCATGACTGGAAAATAAAACTTTAGAACGAATCAGTTAGTAAAGCAACCCGGCACATGACATACTCACATCTATATTTTATACACGACGCTGGTGACGTAATTAAAGCCAAAGATGGGGGGGTTGACCCCCTTCCCGGGCCCTCGCAGGTAATGGCATTTGATGAGCTCAGACAGGAACTGCAACACTTTGCTGTCCTCCGGATCGCAGCTGAAGTGCCGCAGGAATTGCGTCCTGCGAGCGGCCACGACTTCCTGGTCCTCGCCGGGGTTCACGGAGAGATGCAAGTGGTGGCAGAACGTGTACAGGAAGGCCTTGGCGCAGAGCTGCGTCAGCGAGCTCTGCGCGTGGAGGAAGTAGGTGCTTCCATGCTTGATCTGCGTCCGGTGGTCGGCCAAACGCTCCACCAGCGTTCCTCTGTATGGGGGGCAGCGTAGGGTCTTCTGATCGGCATCCAGGATGCTGATGTAGCGGCCATATCGCTTCAGGGAGTGAAGGATGCTGAACCCCACTGGGGAAGTGACCCTGAAAAAGCAGAGGGGACCGGGTGGGGGGGACGTCATGCATCGTATAGTAGGCTGTACAGTAACTCGTGCTTTATGGCTTACTGTACTCCCAATAATGAATCAAACAACAGGACTAGGACCTTAATTCGGTAGACAATGCGAGGTGTGTTATGAGATGAATGCATTTAGCACTAAGAATCAGCTGCCTGGTAGATTTGGTGCCAACAGGGAAACGCCCAGGTTTTTCCGCTTTCATGCAGTGGCTGCTGTGTCATGTGAAAAAACGAGTTTTTGCAGAAGCCAGTATGGTACAAGACATAAACAGGCTCTACAGTTCCCCATTATAACTTGATAATAAAATCACACTTTCACTAAAACAACCCTGCTTTCCAGATCAATGCACCCCAATCTACGGTCCGATCGAGTGGGGCATTCTAACAACGTTTGTGTCTTTAATCTGTGGAAACGTTTAAGAATGTGGAATTGAAGAGCAAATTTCCAAAACACACTCACTAGATTGTTTTCTGTTTTGTTCTTCGACAGTCAATGACCTAAAGTCAGTCTTCCTCATCATATGTTACAGTATTGGGAACCAAATCTCATTCAGTCCTCATGTAATCCAAATAGGAACCTTCATTAAATTTCCAAAACTCACTCAGTCCATAGAAATTTTCTCACAAACCCGTGAACTGAGTAACTTTTGGAAATTTGCTCTTCAATTTATTTCTTTTTTTGGTTTAACACACCATCGAGACTCAAAAGTCACAATTCTTCAAACAAGAACACCTGTGACAAAGTGGACCCAAATATTTATATGCCGAAGTACACATCTGTCAATTATACAAAAAAATTACGGACAGAACTGACTAGTAGTAAAGCGAGTGCATTAGTAATAACTACAACAGGCTGCAGTATTAAACTTTTAAATAGCGTATATGCTTACCATTGCCAAATAATAAGACACTTACTTGTGAATACCAATCAGCTTCCAGATCTGCAGGTCTGTCAGTTGGAAGGGAGACGACAGCCATGCTTTCACAGATTCGCCATACTTGCCCACATTAGGTACATAAATGGACAAAGCGTTAACTAGCTTTTTTACAGTTCTTTCGTCACTTCCCAAAACGATCAGGGGCCTTCCACTCAAAAGGCAATGTATGGCTTGCTGAGCGAAGGGATACTGTCGAATAAATCGGAGGGCACACTGCCCAGCCTTCCTCCTCTGCTTCACAGTAATGGGACTACCGTGGAGAAAAGGCGGGTTTGTCCTATCAGAGCATGTAGAGGTGCTCATAAAGCTGGTGCTGTCAGAGCAATCATCCAGGGTCATCTTAGAGGTCTCATCTGACAGACATCTGGGGTTCAGCTCGTAAGGGGTGATGCCAGACACAGGGCCGTCAGACATACTTGCGTCATCGAGTGTGAAGTCCACCTGCAGTGCCAAGTCCCCCTGGCGGCAAGACTGTGGCTCCTGTTTGACCACCCCATTGGCAGAGCACTCCTGTGCCAGCTCGGGGGCGGGCACTTTATAACTAAGGCCCTCCTGTCCCATGCAGCAAGTCGCATCCACTTGCACCAAAGTCGCTGCATCGTAAACACGTTCGTTATGGGCGACAGTATCTGAACTTATGGAGAATATTGGCTCGTGCATATTGCTTGTGCAGTCCTCTCCTGTATCGCTGTACTCCTCCTCATAAATAGCACAAGGATAGGATGCTCTCAAATCCTCGGGTATGATGGAGTCTGTAGTGCTCAAGACTTCAATGCTATCTTCACTATTGGCCCTCTTGGTGACAATCCTTTTCCTGACTGTGACGGGATAATGTGGGGAAAGATGTGTGACGGTTTCGTTCATCTGAGGTCCCTGAGCTTTAAAAGACTTCTCCGTGCCAAGAACTTCAATGCTCTCACCACTGCTTAGACTCCCTTTCATCATAGCATCCATACATTCATCAGAGAGACCCTGTGTGATGTCACAAACACAAGTTTCCTTCAAGTCTTCTTCCCGAAATACTTTTACTTCATCACCTGGGTCCATTTTTATATGTAGGGTTTCTACACAGGAAGCGTAGGATTCAAGACTCACAGGTTCACCTGCCTGGATGGAAGCAGGAGGAGGTAGATTATTAAGCAAACTATCATTTTCGTTACAAGTGTCCTTGTCGGTTTCTTCCTCCTCCCAGCTGCTGTAATCTTCAAAAAGGAAATTTGTGACTTTCTGTTTCTTCAGCAGAGCTTGACCTATCCGATTTGTGTAGATATAGCAAAGATCTCCTCTGAAGGTCTTCTCAATTTGCTTTAGCTGATCCATGGTTTGGTGGTAGAAATACAAGTCACAGAGCTCCTCGAGCGTCTTCAAGCGCTTATCAAAGCATTTAGCCGATTTCGCCTTTATGAGCTGAGGGGTGTACGAGGTACTGCGTTTCATATCGGGGCTGTCCGACTGACCTTGAGTTTTGGAGTCATTCACAGGGTCCTGACCCAAGTCAGTTGACTCAACTGTATTTTCTGAATCATAGGGAAGAAAGTCGGGGTCTTTCATTTTTCTGTTTGGGTAGGAAGTAATTTGCCTCAACAGATCTTTATGCTCATATATAGACTTTTCGACGTTGGCCAACTCATTCGCTTTTTCTATTGCTTGAGTGGAAAAGCAGCCATTGCTCTGTTTCTGTAATTCGGTTTCCTTATGTAGGATAGCTCGTGTATACTCCAGGTCCTTGAGTTTCTTTTCGATCTCATTTGCGAAAGCTTTCCGGTTTCCAGTCTTCAAACACTCAGACGCTCTGGAGAATTCAGCGGACAGCTCTAGAAACTGCTGCATTATCTTCCTCTCATCTGCTGAAATGTACGCCATGCAGAAAGGCCTGACAAAGCCCCGAGCTTCTAAGTCATAAAGGGTGAGATGGTGCACGTAGGCAAAAGCACCTTCCTTTGAGTCCCCGAGCACAACTTTGGAGTCCTCCACAAAGTTAAGTTTTGGATAGGTACATCCAGGGGGGTGTCCCACAAAGGACGCTTGGTAATCTACGGACATGATACGCAGGGAGAAGTAATTGAGATCAAATGTGCCACAGACCTTAGGTCCATCTGGAATGGTAAGTAAAGGCTGTGGGCCTACCTGCTCGGAAAACTCTGAGATGAGAATGAAATCCTTGGTGAATTTCGCATAAGAAGTCTTTGACCACGGATTTTCATTTTCAGAATAAGGGAACGGAGGCACGTTGAACTCCTCTGGTAGCAGAGAATTATCTACATTGGCATCTCCAAAATCATTTTCTTTGGTAAATGCCACCAAATCGGGGGAGCCAATCATATTTTCTATTTCCGTGTAGATGGCATGGATAAACAGTTATCCTGTTTTTTTGCAGTCACCAGTCATGTTTTCAACACTGTCAAGAGACAGCTGCCCTTCCATACATATTCGCTATGTTCAATGTCCACTGTAACGAGTAGAGCATAATACAGAATTTTAAAATTGCATATAACACACTCGGACCTTTCAACAAGCGCTTATACGATTACGCCATCTGTGAGGTGATCTGTGTTTCTCCTTTCAACGCTATTAATAAACGCTATTGCCTAGCCGAAACGATCAGCAACACTGTGTCATCTTACGGCAACGCGAACAAGAAAATAAGAGATGTGCCGTGTTACTGACTTGCCGAAGGTGCCGGGAAACTCGGTTAGCGGTATCTCCTCCTCTGCGTCCCACCCTCTCTAAATCAAATTTTATGCAGAAAGCGTAAGTGACGGTGAGACGACGGCGAAAATGGAACGAAGCACATCTGAAGCCAGCGGTGGAGATTTTCAGCCATATTTAGCCATGTGACAACCTTGCAACAAGGAAGTACCAAGTGCACTCCTCTCTTATTTATACTGCATTGCAAAGGTCCAGGCAAAATACCTCACCACACGCTAATGCCTGTAACCTTAAAAATACTAAACATATATGTTTTAGCTATATGTGATCATTTTTCTGCAATATTTATTTAGATAACCGATCATAGCATATGGTATCTTTAGTTACTTCCTTGCCTCTGACAGCTGATGCAGAATCAATTTCACCTTCTTCGGTCTTAACTCTTAAAATGTGATTTCAATACAACCCACTGATCCGAGATCGGATAGCAAACAGCCTATCTAACCCGATCTACGCCTGTGGTTTATTTTGACAGGACGAGAAAGGGTTAATAATTAATAATTAATTTTTACCGGACTGACGTCACGTCTTAAAGACACAGCGTAGGGGCTGCATGGGTCCCTGATCTTGGCCAGTCGGTAAGCCGTAAGCTTCTTGCCAGTCGCTGTCTCTGTGAAATCTAGCAAACCATACGGCCGGTTTTTTACTACTCCGAACCCTGAATTTAAAAAAATTCCGCGGGCATGCAGAGTGCTGAAAGGCACTCGGGATTAAATTGTCCAGTCAAATAATTTTAGACTTTATATTTAGATAAATTTCATCGCTGATAGCACGCCACGAAAACAAGCTGACATGCGTCCTACTGACCGGTGAAATACCACTTATTTGACAGGTTCTTTTTTGTTTTTTTTTGTGTCTTTTACTCCACTGCTATTTTATTCTTTATTTGCACTGTTGTCCTACTGTCCCTCCACACACCTGCCCCTCGCACCCCCACCCTGAAACTACAGTGCAAGAATTTCACTGTGTTCCTCAGAACACATAGGACTATAGCCTAGAACGTCAACGTTGTCCTATTTTGCTGCTTTCATTGCTTTATATTGTTCACTAAAACACTAACCCCTCCTTGCAGGCCACATTTGTTTGACTATGAAAATGCACGTAACACACAAAAATCAGCAAGGATTCTTTCAACATTTTTAGAGGAAGGTTTTTCATTTGTATGTTTTCATTACAGCCAAGTCAATATCTGGCATCTATTTAGCAACAGAAAAGAGTTGAAATCAAACCATTACTATTCATCTGCTTTATTCAATAGTTACTCTTACAGACACATCCTCCCTTTAATTATCTTCCATGTATATGATCAATTTCTTTACTCAACGGCTATTCTAAATA
The DNA here is from genome assembly GCA_015164015.2 of Brevimyrus niger. Classification (NCBI taxonomy): domain Eukaryota; kingdom Metazoa; phylum Chordata; class Actinopteri; order Osteoglossiformes; family Mormyridae; genus Brevimyrus; species Brevimyrus niger. The sequence continues at coordinate 24,433,873 of JAABNY020000095.1, forward strand.
AATTGAAAACCAAAAAAAGCATTTTAAACTGTGTTTGTTGGAAATGTGCTTAAAATTCTATACAAGACCCCTCCAGATTTAATGCAACACCTTAAAAATACAACATTGTTGGCTTCCAATAAATATTGGCCATCCTGATGCTGGAAAGGGAATGACACACTCCCAGCAAAGTGCAATACAATAGTACATTTTAATAGTGCATGAATGGTGTTACTATACTGCCATAATTGCAATTAAGCAGAAGTGTTTCACTTGTGAACATATGCCCCACAGAAATAAAAATCCAGACAACACTACTAATCATTAACTGAAAATTAAAACACTGAATACAATTATGGACTGGTGAAAATTGGTTCTGATGAACATGCTTTTTTTAAAAAAAAAAAAAACTTCTGTGGTACATGAAAAGAAGAATTTTAGACTTTTAATTTTACAAATGTATGTTCAATAGTCTAACATTTCACATACATTATGTAAATCTGTTTGCCTGAAGGACAGGAATGAAAAGGATACATCCCCCGAATTCAAATCAAGGAGCTTTAACAAAGAAAAATAAAGTGCACAGACTGGTGATTTTGTGTGGCATTTAAATGAAAATTAACTGCCAAATCAAGTTAGCAAGAAAAGTCAAAGTTGGTATGCAACATTATTTCAATACATCGTAAAACAATTTGTTTTCAATAATTTCCACAATATCATCTACAAGAAAGTTGGCCTAAAAGAAAAAGCAGAATTTAAGAAAAATAATTCAGTAAACAAAGAACTTAAATTTATACTTCAACTTGGCAAAATTAAAAAAATATAGACTTTAATTTTATTTAGGTGACCATTTGTTAGGGGACACAGTTTTTAATGTAAAATGAACACATATTCAAAGAGCTATAGTGCTTGGAGCAGAACCTCTGGTTCAGAGACGGCACAGTACAACATAAAACCCATTTCATCAATTTCTTCCTCAGAAAACTCAGATAGTAAGTTCACATTCTCTTTAAAGTAACTGGGAAGGCACCATATTTCAAGGTAGCCAATCATCTCTTTGATTGCCTGTTGAAACCTATCGGCAAAAGCAGCTTCTGTCCAATCAGATTCCTTTTCACTGAGATGTAAAATGAGATTTATCAGGTGTCGTCCAGACAGCTTTTGCAATGCGGGGTTGTTTTTGCACACCACCTTCAGGGTTTTCACACACTTCTTTCGAAGACCACAGTCCTTTTCGTCCAGTTCGGCCAGCTTTGCAGTCTCAGAGGTGTAAAAGCTTTGATACCATAAGTTGTCGAAATTGCCAGTGACTTCCAGCTGAGCAGTTAGGATGGTGTTATTCAGACACACGGTGGGCAGGATGCTGATGTACAGCTTGCTGTTCTGGCCCAAAACCTCCAGCTTCAGCTCCAGGGACCCCATAACCGGCCTTACCTGGCACTCCAAGGTGCTGCTGATTGATGGCCAGTTCATGGTCTCCATCAGAGTCTTGTTAAGGACTTCGGTGATCAGCTTCGAGGAAAGGTAGCCTCCCACTAAGAACCTATCCCAGAAACTTCGCCCACGTGGAAAGTACTCCAGGTTCTTTCGACGCACCATCCAGAACTGGGGGTTTCCGAGGATCGTCTCCTCTCCTGGAATCAGCGTCCAGAGAGAGTCCTCAACCTGCAAGGGCACCAGGAGGCAGGCGTGGTCCGCAGCCATGACCTGAAAATCGTCCAACAAGGAGCCGCCCAAATGCATCTCTCCCAGGGGCATGTCAGGGTGCTTGGAATGGAGGAAGCCCTGGATTTCTGTGCAGATGTCCAAAGCTTGCTGCTGGGCTCGGCTCACATCCTCCACGGAGAGAACCACCTGGGTCTGATAGTAGCGCTGCAACTTCTCCTGAAGAGTGAGGCACAGGAGCTCCTTCTTTTCTGCGGCCTTGGGCTTCTCTGCCACATTAACGGGCCTGTTTAACTCTGCTGGAAAGCAAAAAAAGAAATCAGAGCACAATGTTTCCTTTCATTATTCCCAACACAGGAGCAAATTTGATCTGATAATTAGACTCTTTCCCTACAGTGTCCCTACTCAATAATAATAATAAAAAACTGAATGGAGTGTTATTCCTGTGCAAGACGTGCGTTCTGAAATTGAGACGTACCTTTCTGGGCCTTCGCTGCGGCCACGATCTGCTTCATGACCACCCCCTCGATACCCTTCTTCAGCAGTTTCGGAGAGGCACTGACCAGGCTCAATTCCTCCCAGCTGTCCATCGCCTTCTGATCAGCCTTCTCGTCTTCTGGGGGTCTGCCGGCACGTTCGATCAGCTGCGACATCAGAATTCGTGCTCTTTCAGGGGGTCTCCTCAATATCGGCACACAAACCACCCAATGCAAGCTCTCTCAGCGACCCTTGTTAGGTTCTTTATAGCTGCCTGATATATTTATTCAGGTTTACTTACCCGCTTGACAGCCAGGGTGGCTATTCCCAGCATTGCCGCTCCGCCTACCCCCAGCACCAGCCGGGCATTGGCCAGCAAGAAGTCAATCACAGCGGCAAAGCCGTCTTCACCCCGCCGCTTTCCCTGATGGTTCATCTTCCCTGCAGACTGAGTGCACGCACAGATGAATATCCTGCATCATGGAACAACTGACAGTGCCCACCGGCAGAAGCATTTCAACTGTAGGCTTCTTTCACTAATTGCCTTAACTTGCTTTGAATATTAACCATAAACCTGCTGGCTAACTTTCTGAAAGCTTAGTCAGGCAACTAAGAAAATAAGCATGTAGACTTTGAAAGGTCGTGTTTGCAAGTCACGTCAATTACGGTAATTGGCATTACAAAACAATCTCCTGCAAGGATGACACAGTCAAGCAGCAGATGTTTTTAAAATGAACCACCTCATCGAATTTCATACCATAAAAACAGTAGTTTACATTACCACAATATTATATAACCAGAAGTTCAACAAATAGTGAAACACTCTAAAGCAATACACACTGAACATAAACACGCCCTGTGGGATGAATCATAATGCTTCCCTATGGCTCACTTTCTCTACCTATGACCTATGTTAATTTCTTCTTTTATTTAATATAGCCCACCCAGAGGCAAGTTTACCTTGTAATGCAAATTAATTAAGAGTTTCATCAAAGAGAACAATGACAAGCCAAGCTAATATGAACCAACTTAAGTTTACCTCCTTATTTATAAAGTAAATTTATACAACAGTGACTTAAAACTGTGTGAAGAACAAAAATATATCTTTCTGGAAACTGAAGTACAATTTCATCCATTGATATCAGTTTACCAGGCTTGTGCTGCTTGAAGGTTAGCAATGAACCTCTTTAAAGAGGCAACCTGTAACTATTTTTGTGAATCAAAACAGATCAGGGAAACATTTTTAAATCACTTATTTGTAAATCAAACAGAACAGTATATTATTTAGTTATACAATACAATCTGTAGACAGAAAGACCAGATGCATAAATACTTATATTCCAGCATTTGATTCTCATACGAACCATATCATCCAATACTACAGATAACCATCACAAAGACCAAATATGTTTAGCAATTTAGATGACATTCAGACAATTATCCCATGTTTAAACATACCCTGCTTTTACATTAAATTCACTCAAGAACTGCTCTTTTTTGTACAGCCAGTGGCAAACATGCAACAGACAATGATAAAATATGTATAGCCAATCAGAAAGAGTGTCTATTTTTATTGGACGGATTTGGAAGTTTGTCATTTTGCTGTGTTATTCCCACTAAGATCACTAAAGATGGAATCCCTATCCAAGTCACCCAGGACAGAAATATACTTAGGCCTAATGACAAAATAACAAGCAAGTGAAAATCAATAAAAGTATTTTCCTATGTGCAGGCTCTGTTACCCTCCACCTAATATTTTTTTGGTTGGTGCACGAAACTCTAATCAGGGCTACAGAGTCATTGTTACTTGCACATAGGCAATATTTAGTGAAATTAAATAGTGTTACACATACTAGTGCCAAACAAAACTAATAAAAAACAAACAAATGTAAAACAAAATATCTAGATGTGATTATCAAACAATATTCCTCATTTGTGGTTCAAACTAGCTTATTTGCCCTTGAGGTTTTCAGGTCCCCCACGATCAAGCGTGACTTGTCCCTTGGCATTGACTCTGATCCAGTGCTATCCACCATGAGAATCTATGGTGCTGTCATCTGACACTATGCACATCCAACACATTTCTGTCCTACCTTCAGAAACAACTTCTGAATTCAGAGGCACACACACAAGGACCCTTACAGACTCATAGTTATCAGGTAAGGCTTGTCCAAGGTAAATAACATATTTAAAGATACTGAATGTTTTCAAACTTTTCACCACTTATTCAAAATACTGAAAGTGCTAAACTATTAAAGTGACCAATCTGGATTAGGTGATTAGTAATAAACTTTCAAGTTAATTTATCTTAATAAAACATGGACCCCCCTTCCCCCCCCAAAAAAGGGATATAGAAAGATCAAGGATTGGTCTAATGAACCACATCAAAATTTTGAACAAGCCTTTAAAACATGTAAAGTCTGTATGACAAGTTTGTAAAAAGTCTAATTAAAAAATCTTTTATAAAATGTAGAAGGGAGCAAACCAGGTCCCCCTTTTCAGGACTGGGATATCCTGGCTTAAAATAACATTTTCCGAGTCATTAATAACATTTTCCTGGCAACTCCACTTGTCAACCTAATCCCTCTACCCTAACGATTATTATTTGGCTTCCAGGATATTGATAACATTAGTTTTACCATAAAGGATGTTGGATATGTTTTATCCCATGACAACTGACATAAGGGCATTGGTTACTTGGTTCCTAGGAACTAGCAACAGTTCATAGTTATAATTACGACCACCTGAATTTGACAGCGTTCCTTTAAAACGAAATATTGGCATGTATGACAGCATGCTAAAATGTTATGTGCTTAGCGAGTTAGCTAGATACCTACGTTGGTAAATAAGTCTGTAAATTACAACATGCTCAATAGATCCAAAACACTGCAAGCCATGTATTTAGTATACCAGCTGCCGTGACAACGAGCCGTAACTAGCTGGTTTGCTGCCGACCTACGCGCCAAC
>JAABNY020000095.1:24439060-24463025 GCA_015164015.2 Brevimyrus niger
AAGCCATGTATTTAGTATACCAGCTGCCGTGACAACGAGCCGTAACTAGCTGGTTTGCTGCCGACCTACGCGCCAACCAGGTCACGCGCATTATTAGCGACATAGGCTAACCGGCCGCTGTTTTCTAAAATAGCACTACCGGTAATACAGCTGGTAAATGTCTAACCAGTAGAGCGGCTAGCTGGGTAGACTCGGCGTTTAAGATAATACTAAAACGACTAGCTTGCTAGTTAATTAAGCTTACATAATATTTTCTATGGGAACGATTTGCGTCAATGTCTGATAATTTATAACGTACCTTCTCTGTTTTAGGGAAAGGATGACATCTTACATCTGACACCAAGTTTTTATGTCTCACTAATTTTCTTCCAGAGTTGCGATGCCCTCCCAACTCCGGCGTCTTGACGCAGTGACCGTAAGCCAGAAGCCGAATTTACCGACAACCGAATCGACCAATCAGAGCAAGGGACGCTGCTGTTCGCACCTCCCTAAATGGACGGACATCGGGGTGATGGGCGGGACCGAAGGCGTGTACCAACGTCTAAAAAAAAACACTCACGGCTCTCACGATCCCCCGATCCTACATGCGCAGTACGGCGACCAGCTTGACTTTGCAGCAATAAATCAGAGTTCAAATTACGGGATTTAAATGAAAAAATCCATATGAAGATAACAATAAGGGGGTGATTAAAACATCTAGGTCAGTCAGTATAAAATGCTAAAATGCACACATGTCAACAAAGAAATTGGTGGCACGTAAATGCAAATAAATACTTGTTTCGATTTTCACCGAGGTGAAACTATGAAATGCGTATAGCACGTTTGTGATGTATAACTTCTTAAGTATATCAGACGTCTAATAATTTTCTCGAATTTCTATTGGAAACCAAACAAACAGCTGGGTTGCATTACCTCTGCCCTCCCACCACGGCGAAATGAAACCGGTCACGTGTTCTGGGTCGTACCATTCTGTGCCCGGTGGAAGGGGGAGTCTGTGGTTCCTTTCGCGGTGCAGCTGTCTCTCCTCGATCCCCAAGTAGCCGACCGTACAAACTCAGGAACACGCCCAGGAATAGAAACAGGTTGACGTCGAACAGCGGACTGCCATGGCGGCTACCGGAGTTCTTCCCTTCATTAGGGGGGTAGACCTCAGTGGAAATGACTTTAAAGTAAGTGAATTAAATCACCCTGTCGCCTTGTTAAAGATGCGATACTGTGGCGGGTAAAGTGACCCAGCGGTCGGCCCGATGCCGGTTGTCGCTGCCTTGCTAGCGGTTGAGCTAGCGTAGTTGGCTAATTGTACGGAAAGGGTGCTTTGTGAAGAGAAACATGTACCTAACGTGTATCTAAATAGGGTTTATATTGTTATTTGACATTTCTGTTAGTAATTTACCCAAACAGTTCACTAACTAAGTAGCTAGAGAAAGTTCCTGTGTGCGAGAAGCTGCCGTTGGTTACTATTTCTGTTTCTTGTAATTCATCATTTCCTGTTTAGTCACCGCACATATATCTATCCCATTGGTAGTATTTGGTTGGTAAAGAACCATTTTTCACATTTAATAATAGCGTGTTACATTACCAGCAATTGCAGTTCTTGCAATATGAGCTGTCCATCTAGTTAATCCCTTTTTGCAGTCGAATGTTGCCGGCTCAGTCTCTGTGTCAGTCTTTAATGTTGCATCAAATTCAGTCAAAATATAATCCTGACAGTGTTGCCAGACTATATTAAATGTTTGGTTATCGTGTTATATCAGTTTGGGGTATAATCCTTGGTGTTTAAAAGGCTGAGCATCATATTTTAAATATGCTTTGAATAAAATTTTCTACGTTGTTTTGATTCTAGGGAGGTTATTTTCCTGAACACGTGAGATCCATGACGAGCTTACGATGGCTGAAGCTCAATAAAACTGGACTCTGCTATCTCCCAGAGGAATTGGCATCTCTCCAGAAATTGGTAATGCGTGCGAATTAATTTACTCTGATTGTGTCACTATTCACTATATTTTAATAGTTTAATGAAGAATCATTGTTTTGTATTAATGCATAAGCATGTCATTGTTTTAATCAAGATGTATTCTTTTTTTCCTGAATGAAGGAACATTTGTCAGTAAGCCACAACAGCCTGACAACTTTACATGGAGAACTGTCTAGCCTACCATGTCTCAGGGTAAAGTCTTTCAACATTTATCCTGCTGTTTATGGAGCAGTATTTGTGGTTCATGTATGCTGCATGAAGTTAAATAACTATGAACCAGTTATACAGGCAGCCCCCTGGTTACAAACCAGATCTCTTCCCACAGTCTGTCCTAAAGTCTAATTTGTAGGTAAGACGGAAGAGGCTCATATGGTTCTTATTTAGAGTCAGTCAGTCAGTCAGTCAGTCAGTCAGTCACATGTTTGTTTTAGTATATATTATATATTTACTGTTCTGTACTGGACCTTGAGCAAAGTAGCATGTGTGTTCATTAGCACAAATCATTGTATTTAGCTTTAGATTTTTAATATAATAAGTTTTATGGCAATCCGTGCGTAAGTATGAATTGTTTGTAAGTCAGATGTTCTTAACCCAACCTAAGATTGCCTGAACTATGTAAATCCTATACCTAGAATTATCATAGGACTTTAACTTTCCAGAATGGGAAAGTTAGTACCCAATTAAAAATGTTCTTAGTACTGCTTTTGTTTAAAATTGGTATTTCTCATTTTAACCTAAGGCAATTGTTGCCCGTGCAAACAACCTGAAGAACTCTGGTGTTCCAGATGACATATTTCAGCTGGATGACCTCTCTGTACTGGTATGCAAAGTTACACATTTTTTCCCCCTTGAAGGACTCCAGACATCAATGTATCCAACACTACACTGCTCTTAAAACCAAAATATTGACCCATACTAAAAGTTTCCTTTGCTTTCCTTTTCCTTTATGTACCACAATTAATTTATTTTGCCCCTCTGGCCCTGTGCAGCTTAAGTGAACTGAAACAAAATTGCTACTGTAAATTATTCAGTTGGGTTTATTTTCCTGTACTGCTTTTCCTAGAGTTGTTACCCTAAAGTGCCTAATAACAATAATTCGGCAACAGTATAGAAATGCATCTGAAAAAGAGTATGAATTGTATGGTGGAAGAGCTGCAAATGGAGCTGATACCTCTAAATAGCACACAGTAATAATAGGAGTTGGTCTCAACAAAAAACTCTGGTGAGAGGTGTGGGAGAGAAACAGCACGGGGGTCCAGGACCAGGTGCCTATCTATTCCCTTTGGCATTGTAACCCATCTAGTAGTGTGTTAGTATAAACAAGAGATGTAATTTGCTCTAGGACAGCCTGGTGATGTGTAGGAGGGTCAAGTTAGGTTCAGTTTATCATCTATTTATGAATAATTGTCATGGAACATTAAATGTTAAATTGTATATTTAAGTAAATTTGTGCTGGAAGTTGATTAGTTCTTGTATAGTCCTGTTTACTTTTGCTAGGCAATTCATTCTGCAACCAGGGTACAGCAGCTGCTGCATGAGCTCATTAAAAGGAGATCATTGAAGTATAACAACAAAAAAATGAATGAATGTCTGCTGGCTTTAATGGAAAACAGTATACAGTTCATTTGTCTTGACAGAGCACTGAGCACTTGAACTTTCCAGGGGGTTCAGTTAATAGTGGAAAATCCTTCTGTTGTTTTATTAATTTATTTTTTGTTCCTTTCCTGCCAGGACTTGAGTTATAACCAACTTACAGAGGTTCCCCGAGAACTTGAGCACTCCAAGAACATGCTTGTTCTCAACCTTAGTCACAACAGGTGCCTATATTATTTAAGTGCCAGTAATTATTCTTAGACAATGGAGGATTTCATTTTACATCAGCTATCCGCCTAGAACATGATTATTTTCTAAAGACGCCCTATCTTTTTGTTTCCCAAGCATTGACAGCATACCAAATCAGCTATTCATCAACCTCACGGATTTGCTGTTCTTGGACATGAGCGACAACAAGCTGGAGAGTCTGCCGCCCCAAATGAGACGGCTGGTCCACTTGCAAACTTTAATACTTAACAATAACCCGCTCATGCACGCCCAGCTGAGGTAAGGAAGCTGTGTTTCGTACACGGGCGTGTGCCCGTAGAAAATGCACTGGGCCTAAACGTTCCTTTAACATTTGTTCTCCCTGTTTTCGAATAGGCAACTTCCAGCCATGGTAGCGCTACAAACCCTTCATCTGAGAAATACCCAGCGCACCCAAAGCAATATGCCAACTAGCCTGGAGGGCCTCACCAATCTCGCTGGTAATGTGAGACTAGTGCAGCTGCCTGTGTTTCCATGGCAACCTTTACAGTAGCATTTGAGCCATGTGTGCTTGTAAAGTGAAAAAAGATTGTGTGAGTTCTAAATTATGTAGGGAAGGTTTGTGGTGTGTGTGATGTACTACTTTTATTCTGTTTGCTTTTTGACAGTGTAGAGCAGAGATGTATAGGAATTGTTTAGGCTTGCGGTAGTGATATTACTATTTAGATAATATCTGTAAGGAGTGCCTTCTTAAACAGTGCCTTGGGCTAGTAGACTGGAATAATGTTTTTTCCAGCTTGTTTGCTGTGTGAAGCATATGAAATCTATATATTGAGGGATAATGTATACCGCTTGCATGGTATGAGTCCTCAATATTTGTCTTTTTTCCCCAACTATGAAATGACTTTTGTAGGATACGAACCAACGACTCGAATTACTCACTTAGTCCCTCACACTCAGTCTTACACTCTCTCTCTCCAGATGTGGACCTGTCCGGTAATGATCTTAACCGAGTACCAGAGTGCCTTTACACGCTGTCCAACCTCAAGCGCCTCAACCTAAGCAGCAATCAGATTTCTGAGCTGTCCCTGTGCATTGACCAGTGGACACAAATGGAGACCCTTAACCTCTCCAGGAACCAGCTTACATCTCTCCCTGTAAGGACAGTTGTATACTGTCGGAATGGACTGCAAATTAGAGGATCCATAAGTACTTTTTCTTAATCTCCTCGCTCTCTTTCAGTCCGCTATCTGCAAGTTGGCCAAGCTGAAGAAGTTGTATTTGAATTCAAACAAGCTTGATTTTGATGGAATCCCATCAGGGATTGGGAAGCTGTCCAGTCTGGTGGAATTCATGGCAGCCAATAATAATCTCGAGCTGATTCCAGAGGGACTGTGCAGGTGTGTGCCCGGAACATGATCAATTATTTCTGTGGTAAATGAAGCTCTTTAATCACCATTGTGCTTGAATGTTTAGATGTGGGAAGCTGAAGAAACTGGTGATTAATAAAAATCGTCTCGTCACATTACCAGAAGCCATCCATTTCCTCACAGACCTTGAGGTAAGGTGTGATCACCTTTTAGTGCAACAATGTATCCTTCAGTTTATTGTACTTACCTAAATGTGGTTTGGCTTAGGTCCTTGATGTCAGAGAAAATCCAAATCTGGTGATGCCGCCGAAACCGTTAGACAGGACGGCAGAGTGGTACAACATCGACTTCTCCCTGCAAAACCAGCTGCGACTGGCGGGAGCGTCTCCGGCTACGGTGGCTGCGGCCGGCGGGGGTAAGAGTCAGCGTCGCCGTCACACTCGGAATCACTCCCTATGTGGTCGGAGATTATTTCTGCCCAAAGAGGGGAGCTGAGATGTCAAACCGAATTTGTCCTGCAGGGAACAGCCCCAGAGACCCACTAGCCAGGAAAATGAGACTCAGGATAAGGAAGGATTCCGTCCAGGACGACCAGGCGAAGCAGGTGCTGAAGGGCATGTCAGACGTGGCCCAAGAGAAGAACAAATCCATGGAGGTATCTGCTCAGGCGTGCTGGCGATCTGATTGCTTTTATTAAGGGATTTTAATTGGGTTAGGGTGTATATATTTTGGTCTCACAGTTTGGCTTTGAGAGCATTTTACATTATTCAGTCTGTGAGTACATTTGGTGTGAAAGTAAAGCTAAACGGAACCTTCGATGTTCTTGTATTCTGTCAGGACGACAGCAGTGCAAAATATTCCGACTCAAAGGGGCGACGCTGGGATAAGAATCTGGAAAAACCCCCGCTGGACTATTCCGAGTTTTTCTTGGAGGACGTGGGCCAGATTCCTGGCATCACCGTGTGGCAGATTGAGAACTTTGTGCCCATGCCGGTTGATGAGGCTTTTATCGGGAAGTTCTATGAAGCTGACTGCTACATTGTGCTGAAGGCAAGGATAACCAACGTTAAATGTTACCTATCCTCACACGTGCCCGCACACTTTGCTTCCCAGGGTAGTAACTGATAGGTGCCCTTTTTATTTTGTGCCTCTTTCAGACCTACCTGGATGATAATAGCGCCTTGAACTGGCAGATCTTCTACTGGATCGGCCAGGAAGCCACGCTTGACAAGAAAGCCTGTTCGGCCATCCATGCGGTCAACTTGCGCAACTACTTGGGTGCCGAATGCAGGACCGTGCGGGAGGAGATGGGTGATGAGAGCGAAGAGTTTACTGCGGTTAGTCGAATTGATAGAACGGCCTGTCTTCATAATGCTTTGTTTGGTGCATTACCACCGCCTTCTAAAAGCGAACCCATTTTAGCTGTATTAAGTCACTGTGCCATTCACTCCATGTGCAGGTGTTTGACACTGAGATTTCCTACATTGAGGGGGGCACTGCCAGTGGATTCTTCACAGTCGAGGATACCCAGTATGTTACGAGGTAAAAATGGGGCGGAGCAACTTTGATGGGACTTGAGATGGCTGCTGTACCACAGTAGGGATTTTTTTTTTTTAAGTAGAGCTTTGTGTTGCCAACAGACTCTACCGTGTTTATGGCAAGAAGAACATCAGGCTGGAGTCGGTCCCCTTGAAGGGAGCTTCCCTGGACCCACGGTGAGCCGCAGATGTGACCCATCATTGTGTCTGTGTGGGGGTGGCATGATTTATCCTAATCACGTTTTCTTCAGCCAAAGCCATGAACAATGCCCGAGTGATCTCAACTTATTGCAATGCCTGTCTAGATTTGTTTTCTTGCTGGACGCCGGTTTGGAGATATTCATATGGAGAGGACTGAATGCCACCCTGAGCGGCACCACGAAGGCCAGGTATGGAAGGGGCACTCCTCTGTCCCCATGCTGCATTTATTTTATGATTTTTTTTTTTTTTGGTGTGTAAATAATGTGAAGAAACGTAAGTCCTGGTTTCCTCGCGTCCGTTTCAGACTGTTTGCAGAGAAGATCAACAAGAATGAACGGAAGGGCAAAGCGGAGATCACATTGCTGGTCCAGAATCAGGAGACTCCGGAGTTCTGGGAGATCCTTGGGGGTCAGCCTGAGGATATCAAGAAGCATGTTGCCGATGACTTCACGCCTTTTCGTTCTAAACTCTATAAGGTATTTTAATCTGCTGTCAGTCGGACACCGTGGTGTTTTCACTTGACACATAATTCTGCCTGAAATGGACGTTAAGTAATGGACAGAAGTGCCACATGAACACGGTTATTGAAGACCTCTGTGTCAAGACTGCTTTAATTATTTAAAAATTTTAATTTATTAGTTAAACCATTATAGACCGCCTACCAGTCTTATTCTGATGTAGAGACCATTCCTGCTTGTAGGTTGGCCTCGGCTTGGGTTATCTGGAGCTTCCTCAGATTAACTACAAGCTGTCGGTGGAACACAAACAGAAGCTGAAGTTGGATGTCCTCCCTGAACGGAGATTGGTACGATCCAGCTCTTGCCTTCAAGCATTCTATGACTATCTAATTAGTTGCATGCATAATGCTTTTTTCCATAACAGCTTAGACAGCAGTAAAGTGGCAGACTGATGAGGGTGATGTTGGAAATCCTATGATGTGTGTCCCCTTTGGTGGCCACAGCTCCAGACTCTCTTGGATACAAAGGGAGTGTACATCCTCGACTGCTGGTCGGACGTCTTCATATGGATCGGGCGCAAGTCTCCGCGGTTGGTGAGGGCAGCTGCCCTGAAGCTGGGCCAGGAGGTATGCAGCATGTTACACCGGCCCAAGCACGCCATGGTGATCCGGAACCTGGAGGGAACGGAGTGCCAGGTAGGACGGCACCCGACAACCTGGTAAACATGCGATCAGTGCCACTGAGTAGGTTTGTATGGGTCATTTTAAATAAATTTTAAACAATTTAAGGTTTTCAAGTCCAAGTTCAAGAATTGGGATGACGTGCTGAAGGTTGATTACACAAGGAACGCAGACATGGTGCTGAAGAATGAGGGTCTGACTGGAAAGGTGAAGAAGGACATGGATCAGAAGAACCAGATGAAGGCGGACCTGACGGCCCTGTTCCTGCCACGACAGCCCCCCATGCCCCTCACAGAGGTGGGAGTACAGCCCCTGGAAACCTCCATGGAGGGCTGGTGTACTCCCTTAGCACATGGTGCTACAGAGAACTACAGTGCTTAGAGGTTTCTTTGTTTGCAGGCAGAGCAGATGATGGAGGAGTGGAATATGGACCTGGATGGAATGGAAGGCTTTGTTTTGGAAGGAAAGAAGTTTGCACGTCTTCCAGAGGAGGAATTTGGGCACTTCTACACTCAGGATTGTTATGTATTCCTCTGCAGGTAAATGCACGCTGCTTGATTGCTCCTAAATGTGTCTAACTGCTTTGGGTCGATAATAATTGTTTCTGTCACTATCTGGAATGGGGGGTGGTTTTACAATTCTGCAACCCCAACTGCCGAAGACTTCAAATCTTAATGACCCATGTCATGCGTGATGTGATCCAACTTGTCTTAGCTGAGAGAGGATCCAGACGCGAAAACACTGTCCTTATAAAGTGTCAAATGTTCCCGATTCTCTTTCACTAATGGAACTAGCGTAACACTCTGATTGGAAGTTTGTAGTTGGCATGTACTCCCCTGGTTTTGGCTGCTGAGTTTCACAGATTATTTGCTGTGGATTTGTATAATAGTGAAAGTGATTAGTGGTCATTGTTGGCACACAGTGCACAACATGAGATGCATTCTCCTCTGCATTTGACCCGTATGTGACATCGTGACATAGCAGGGGGCAGCTAATTCAGGGCCTGGGGAGCAGTGCTTGGGGGCGGCACCTTGCTCAGGTTACCTCAGTGGTACTTTGCTATTCGGGGATTTAGACCAGCAATCTTTCAATTACAAGAGCGCTTCCCTAATCATTAGGCCTCCACCATTTGGGTTGGTGTCCTGTCACACCTAGAACCCTCTGCCTGTGCTTTCCATCCTTTCCCAACTTGTATGTCTCGTATGTTAGTACCACACCTTGTACCTGACCCAGTTTTCACTAATGCGTTTGTTACTGTCATCATCATATCAAGTAGGGAACGTACCAATCATTGCTGAGGCTAGTGGAGTGAGATGGGCCTGCTTAACATGCTGTTTTCTCTAGGTACTGGGTGCCCGTGGAGTACGAGGAGGACCAGGAGAAGAATGGAGAGAAAGGGAATGACGAGGCGGAGGATGAAGACAAACAGCCGGAGGAGGATTTCCAGTGTGTGGTCTATTTCTGGCAGGGCCGTGAGGCCTCCAACATGGGCTGGCTCACATTCACCTTCAGCCTGCAAAAGAAGTTTGAGAGCCTCTTCCCTGGCAAACTGGAGGTCAGCACGTGTCTTCTAATAGCTCCACATGAAGCATTTCCTTTGTGTTGCAGCATATTTGCATACGTGCAAATAATGCTGACCAGATGACACAATCAAGCTGCAGTATTGTGTTCGCTCAGCAGGGGGCGATGACGCACCAAATTTCCTTGTCAGATATTGCTGCAGTTTTTCTCCCTGTAGCATTCTGCTAAGAAACCTTACCGAAGCCTCAGCTGAAACTCGGACATAAGTCAGTGTATGCTCCAGTCCACCCCTAAGGGGCGTGTTTCATGCCGCCGTAGAAGCACCCATCTGTCTTTACACCCAGGTGGTGCGGATGACTCAGCAGCAGGAGAACCTCAAGTTTCTGTCTCACTTCAAGAGGAAGTTCATCATCCACAGAGGAAAGAGAAAGCTGAAGGATGACAACATCCAGCCCAGCTTGTACCACATCAGGACTAACGGCAGCGCCCTCTGCACCAGGTAAGCAACAGCGCCACCTTACCAGCTGGAGGACCTGTCAGCACAAAGCAAGGATCTCCGCAGCCAATGAGGGCTACAGTCATACAGCTGAGTGTGTTGGCATGTCTTGTAAAATATGAGAAATGCTCGCAAACAGGCAGAGGAAAGCAGAAAACCACTTTATACTGTGAAAAGTTTGACCCATGAGGGCAACGTAAATAAAAACATTTGAGAAAACAAGGTTATATAACCTCTGCGGAGAGCATCTGGATGTCGGATTTTAAGCCATAGAATCGCAGCCCACTCCAAACTGCACAAAAAATGCTTCAATCAGCCTGTTTTGATTTAGCACGGAATCTAGAAAAATGCCGAAGAGAGCAAGTAAAAACAGTTATAGACTTGTCAGTTTCTGTATTTTGACATTTTATAATTGTTTTTTACTTACACCCTTAAGGGGTGCAAACTGAAATGCAAAACAAAAGCTGCCCCAAAAATAAAGTGGCCGATTTCGGCTGTGAAGTCGAGATAAGACTGTAGTGGTTTTGACTGGCTTTGACTGTGCTCTGCTAGGGGCTGAAATGTTGGGCTGTACCAATATAGGGAGGGAGGGAGGGGACGAATGACTTTAACCCCAACTTTTTCCTCCTAAGGCAGGCAGTGGCCACGGTTCCTTCTCGCAGTAACACGAGCCTTTGGAGAGATGTCTGGTGTATTTGTATTGTGTAAATTGAAAGTATACAAGTGGAATGGGATTACCCACGCCTCCTATTCTAGTAAAACATATCATTTAAATGAGTGGGAAAACTCGACTCCTTGGTATAACATTTATTGATCCTCTTTGATTTTATGTCTTAAGGACAATCCAGATTGCCACAGACTCCAGCAACCTCAACTCAGAATTCTGCTTCATATTAAAGGTGAGGCTCCCTGTGTTCTGAGGTCGTGTTTTTTTTTGTTGTTATTTCACTATTCCTCAGTTCTCAACACAATATGGAATTTTGATCCCCTGGCTGCATGCCTGGATAAAATGTATGTTGCTGTGCCAAAGCGCCAGTAGAGCCTGCAGTAGTGACTGTGAAGCTAGTCGCTGGGTCATTTGGAGGCGAGAGAAGCTCTCTGGCCCTTTAAGACCCCTAACGGCAAAAAGGTTCAGGAAAATTAGCAAGCTGGACTAACAGTGTCCTTGTTACATGTTTGCATGTCATGGCTGGATTTTATAACAGCACGATAGAACATTTAAGGAGTCTGGCCACGCGATTATCTGAGAAATCTTTACTGACATGAATGAGTTTCCTTGAAATTGTTAAATAAAATAATTAGCTAGCTGACCTTATATTGTACAGTTTAGTATAAGGACGTAATTTTTGCTTCCCTGTTTATTACGACCTGGGGTTATTTCATAAACAGGAATAGTCCTGCTGCACAACTGTTATTTCGACAAATGCCAGGATCCCCCGTAACTAGGAATCCAACAGCGTGATGTTATTCTGCAGTGATTTAATTTCTGCTCTCATGAGAACTGGAGAAAATAAGATAAATTACACTTGTGACACCAGCAATGCAAACTTATCGGATTGAATTTGAACTTCTGTCCAGGAAATATGTGGGAGAGACACTGTATGTTTTAAAAAATTGAATCATGACTTCCAGATTGTTTGCTTTATTTGTATGGTGGAGGTGCAGCTTTCTCCCCGCAGAGCTCGATGCTAATCATTATTTAATTCATGGGGTCGTCTCTAAAGTAAACCCGAAGAATGTGGCAGGTGGTTCTTATTTCCTGGCTGCCTCTGGTTAAGGGCCAAGGCATGCAAAGGCCTCTCTGAGCTGTGCCCCGCAGGCCACACACTAACATTACAGCGCATCCATGTGCCGTCGCTGGAAAGCTAGAGTCCCGCACCGGGGAACCGTCCGCTTTGGTCAGTGACAGCCACGGGAAATTAAGTGCTCTTCAGTCTTTACGTTCGCAGAAACCTGCCCCCTTTTCCAAACCTAGCATTCCTGCATTTAATTTATTTGAACTTGGTGCTCTGTGTTCATGCTAAATTGAAATATACTCTTTTTATTTAGGTGCCATTCGAGAGCACAGATAACCAGGGCATAGTGTACACATGGGTGGGCCGAGCCGCGGACCCGGATGAGGCCAAACTGGCGGAGGACATCATGAACTGCATGTTTGACGACAGCTACAGCAAACAGGTAAAGCAGAAGCGTGTGACACAGCCCCTGAAGGCTGGATTCCGCGTGGAGAAGCTGCAGCGTGTGCCGCACTGAGGAGCGATTAATGTGACTGGGGTCACGCCTGCAGGTGATCAACGAGGGCGAGGAGCCAGAAAACTTCTTCTGGGTGGGGATCGGCTCCCAGAAGGCTTATGACGAAGACGCGGACTACATGAAATACGCCAGGCTATTCAGGTACCCGTCAAACGAGAGCTGTCGGTGGTTAAATGACACAGCTTTCCTCGTTGAGCGATCACAGAAAAGGCCTTGAACCTTGAATGGCGTGACACTCTGTGACTGTGGGCTCTGTGCCAGGTGCTCAAACGAGAAAGGATTCTTTGCCGTATCTGAGAAGTGTTCAGACTTCTGTCAGGATGACCTCGCAGATGATGACATCATGCTTCTGGACAACGGGCAAGAGGTCAGTGGCTCCCGCTTTGGAAATTCAGTGAGATTCAGCCCGATTGGCTAAAAATAAGCCGGCGGGTCACAGACTGCCTATGTCTTTAATAGATGAAAGATAAGCATGTGAATGTGGTTTCTGTGGGTATTTGTGCTCTAGATGTTGTTTTAATGATAACTTCTAATTTGATATTCTCCCTGTCTGATATGCAGGTGTATATGTGGGTTGGTACTCAAACCAGTCAGGTGGAGATTAAACTGAGCCTGAAGGCTTGCCAGGTGAGACCTAAGGCCGAGACTTAAAAGCCGCCTGTGCCGTTTTACCTAATATCTGACCTCTGACCCTTGACCCTGCCTGCCTCAGGTCTACATCCAGCATATGAGGACCAAGGACTCTGAGCACCCCAGGAAGCTGCGCCTGGTGCGAAAGGGCAATGAACCTCATTGCTTCACCCGCTGCTTCCATGCCTGGAGCGCGTTCAAGAAGCCCCCCGCTTAGGCAGGGCGCGACCGGCCTCCCCCGCCGCCTGCCGCGTAGGTCAGAGGTCGTACAGTCACACACTGCTTTTACCTGCCTTCTGCCCGCTGTATTTACTTTTAATAGAGGTCATTTAAATGGTTTTCTTTGGTTAGCATTTTGGGAATTGTAATGACTGTATATCAGGTTCTGAGGCTGTAAACGTTTAAATCTTTTTAAAAAGGTATATTTCAATTAGTTTTTTTTCCCCAAAAGCAGATCTACATAAACAGAGTTCAGGGTGAAAGTCTGCCTTTGTTTGGGCTAAATAATGACAGTATCGTGAATAGCTAAAATTTTACGTAGAATGACTATTTATGCACATGACTTCGCCTCCATTTTGCTGGTCTCATAATTCCACATGGCTGGATATTTGTGCCAATTTACATACAAGATGTTTTACTGCTGTATCTAGATTAAATGTTGGGCTTAATTAAATTGCATCCCAAGATGAAAATGTACATACTGTCAAAAGTGTTGGAATCATAGTTACCCTATATGATCTATAGCAGAGTTTAAGATAAGTATCCTGAGAGCACAATATGCAGTAATCTAATAGCCCCCATAGTTTTCCAGAGATTCTACTTGTGTGAAGTCAGTCCGATTTGTAGGTCTCGGGATATCAGGATACCGTCCTTGAAAAGCTAATGTTTATGGATGATGCTTAATGAAACCGTGCCAATGCAGCCCTGATGGGTAAACCTGCAACTTTTTCCTTTCATGAATGTGCAAACAATAGGTAGTCCTTGTGGATTTATTTTAAGCAGATCATCGCTATTGAGTAGTTTTAGTGTGAGTAACCAGTATTCTGTCCAGCGAACCACCTGGTAAATGGTGCATAGCAGGAGACAAATCGGGTGGAACCCTATATATTTTTTTTGTTTACCAGTGATGGGATTTTACATTAGCACACATTATCACGCTATTAGCACGTGACATAACGCTGTTGGTATGTATACATTATGCACACATCTGAGTTCCCTGTTTATTCTCACTGTTTCATGTGTGTGTGTGTGTTTAGTACAGTATTCTTATAAACACTGAATGTTGTTCTGTTGCCCCCCATCCTTTTATAAGTCTTTTTGCTTTTCATCAGTTTTAACCATATTCTTACTACATCTTCCTTTGGTAGCCTACCAAAGCTGATTTTGCACCTGAGCATTACTCAGTATCCCTGAGAGATGGTTACTGTATGGGATCTGGTTATTGAGAGAAATTGTATTTATTTTGTACCAAAATAAAATGTCAACCAATTCTGTTTCACTGTACTTTATCAGACATGCACAGTAGTGAATTAGGACCCAGTTGTAAACTTCACTAAAGTCCCATTTTTTTCATTAGATGACATTAAAATGTGTAATGTTGAACCAATGTCAGCAAGGCATGTGTAACTGCATCCCAGAATCATCCAAGGTCCTCATCCTTGGGCTGGTACTGCACTAGCAGAACTGATGGATGCCCGTGGCTTGTACCATGAAACAGGGTTCCTGGCTTATCGGGGTAACTTGTCGGATTTAAGGTAGTCTGGCCATAATGTAAGTAAATGAATATGAAGTCCATTGAAACTGTGGTACCTTAAATCTGACAAGTTACCCCGATAAGCCAGTAACCCTGCTTTGTAGTACAGGCCCCTGGAGTGTGCTTTTATGTACAGTCCTCCAGTGGTTTCTCACGTATGATATGGTGGTATTTTTATTTTTTTTAAGGGTTGTAATTAAGCTCTTGCCAGGAGGGCAGCAGTAAGCAGAAGCTGCAGCATAAGTTAAAGCCCCAAATAAGGCTTTGTCTCTGCTCACTGGGAGGGACAAATGAAGGAAATACTTCACTGAAAATATACAGCAAGCAGTAGTCGTCAAATGTGGAGAAAAAGGCATAGGTGATGGGAAAGAGAAATAAAGCAAAACAAAATGTGAAAACCACATCCAAGTGCTCTATACAGAATAGTGGTACCTCGGTTCTCAAACTCAGTAGAACTCGAATTTCTTAAGTCGAACAAACCAGTTTGACCTAGAAGTCGATCTGAATATTAGGTCAGCGTTCACGGATTGATTTCTAACTGAGGAAACAAACAAACACGAACTTGGACTAATGACAACAACCAGAAACAGCTGATCACAACACGAGGTTAACGAGGGGGCGTGGCACACGGAAGGTGCAATGTTGGGATAAGATCTTTATCGTTTTGGAGGCCATTAAGAAGAAAAAGCTGCTCTTGTTTTATCCTGTTCATTTTGTTTAAATGCTTAAAAAAAAAAAAAAAGTGTAATTTTGAGGGGCCGGGAACCAATTAATTGGTTTCTGATTTATGAGAAATTCGATCCGGAGTTCGGAACAGATTACGTTTGAGAACCGAGGTACCACTGTGCATTGCATCTTGACGGCATTAAGGCAGTAGCCATTTAAGTAGTTTGGATTGGTGTGACAAGTGAGAGGAGTTAATTAAACCGGGGCTAATGAGTTTCACTGTCTTCTAGCTGAAATTATGGCGTAAAGCTTTTTATGACAGCAGCTGATTTATTTTATGACAGCAGCTAAGACCCCCCCCCCGCCGTAACTGTAGCGAATGTTTAGGGCTACAAGCGAAATGTTACCAAGCTTTCAGTAGTACTGTAGATCAGGCATGATCTTGCAGTCCCGAACCACAATGTGTTAAATTCATATAACTGCATTTAGCTCTCCCTTGGGCTCACACAAGCAGGATGGCTTATTTAGGAGACTTGCTGTCCAGCTGAATAGCTTCAGACCAAGGGAGGAAAGTAAACTGAGGAGGAAGACCATGCACTCCAGCACAGATTGGAGCTGGCACTGGAAATGATGAGCATGCATGGTGACCCACTGAGACACCATGTGGCAGACTTCATGACCATTTAACTAATTCCTGAAGCCTAGACAACAAACCCATAATTCTGCATAATGACCCCCCCCCACACACCCACCCACATTAAGATGCAGGAAAATGAATCTGTATGGTTTGGACGCTAGGCAGTAAATGCTTTATTGACATTAAATCAAACAATTTCTTAATGCTCTATCAGTAAATCAGGTACAATCTGTATGAGGGAGAGAACACAAACCACACACAAATTAAATGTAAACTATATTTAAAAGTTTCACAGGATAGTTGCCAGCAAAGTATTTTAAAAAAGTCCATTTGTCATTTAAGGAAAAAAAAAAAATTGAACACGACATGTATAAATTAGAAGTTTACGGTCCCTTTCAAAGTGGTTCGGAAAAAACACTAAGCATAAGTGAAAGTGCCATTTACTCAAGTGTGATGAACCCAAGGTCTGATGAGAGGGAAGGGGTTTAACAAGGTTTGACATCAGTTCAATGGAAGACTTTTTACACAGTAAAAATATTTAAAAGTTTGATTACATTTCATCCCTACAGACCCAGGAGCAGAGAGACCCTCTGGATGTAAAGATCTGACACTGGTCACTGTCTGCACTGACCAAAGTTATACCCCTATTGTAAATCATAAAATACTGGACAGAAATGTATCCACCATTCATGTATGTCACCATTCAAGCATATTTCCTTCTAATCTACATTTTACCAACTGTTTATACTGGCTGTTCGTCTTGGAGTCAAATACTTCCAGATTAAACTCTGTTGCCCTCCTCCGTTCCTGAAGGAGCCTCCTTCACCTGCTGCAATTTTCTTATTACGGCACCATTTAGCTTGATAATACCTGGCAAAACAGTTAACAATTAGAGCTTTCACACCCTGGCACTATAGAATCAGTTTCAATTAAAAACAAAAAAGTATCTATAGTGTTAATACTGTGAACAGACTGAGGAGGCATGTTATCTAAAAACAGGATTTTGTGTGCATCATTAAATGACAGCTACATCCTCAACTTAGGAGCCTGAAAAGTGATATGCTCATTCATCAGGCCCAAGATGTAATCCCCAGTAAGTGTGAATTGATAATATCATGAAGAACATTTAAACAAACCACAAACAGGCTGGTTATTAAAGTCTGACCACGTGCCCAGATGCGGTATAAAAAGAGTCCATCTGCAGAAGTTTTTGTTACAAGTCATGTCCCCCCCCCAACATCAGTGCATGGAGAGAGGGGGGAGGGAATCCCAGCTAATGTACCCATGGCAACTATTACCAAATCACATGGGGAAAATAAGGGCAATTTCATGGTCCTTCCAATACAACAGACACGACATGAGAAATGAGCAGCTGCTAACCCACAGGGTCCAACCTTAACACCTTGCAGATTCTTCATACATCACAGTACATCAAACTGCAAAAAAGCTATTTTTACATTATATAAATCCCCTTCATTTTTACTGGCAGCTACCTTCGAGACTTTGGCCACAACATAACCGGAGTCGAGAAGAAGGGAACTGGGCAGGGCACTTAAACACTTCAGGGGTAGCATCACTCCAACTGACGTCCAGTCTAACTGCATGAATGACCTTAGCTTGTGGATGTGACCGTAAGGCATCGGCTTATGCACCAGCTGTGATGTCGTGGGTGAGCGTGACAGAGAATCCCCATTTGGTCCAGGTGCAGTCCGCTCGCAGGACTGGACCGACATGGCATCTGACTGACAGTCAAAGGCATTGCTAGTTAAAACAGGATGAACCCACGTTTTGTGAGATCAGAAGGAGGGACGGGAGGGCAGACAGGGGCAGTGAGCAGGTGGGGGAATGGAGGGGGGGGGCTGGTGTTTATTGCCTTTCTGCACAGATGATGCGTTTGTGTCCTTGCATTGTTTGTCAAAATCCCACAGAAGGCAGTGCGGGTCCTACTTCAATTCTATTATTAGTTTTTCAGTCCAGTTCCATTAGGCGTGGCAGCCATCTTCACAAACACCAGGCTTCTTCCAAAAGTACCAGTCAGATGGGCCTGAAGAATAAACACACAAAATCACATCAAGCTTATCGCATTATTTATATCGGCTACAATTACCCACTAATGTTTATGTTATTGCTTCTGTATCTGGAAACCAGTGTGTTGGGGGAAATAATAAACATGTGAAAATTGGTGCAGTCATCAAGCCTTTTAGGCCAACAATCCTGGTAGGATCCATTTGTCCATCTGCTTAAAGCCCTTACTCCAAAGGGTATCTTCCAGAACAACACAAATCTCAACCTAGCCGGCTGCGAGCTATAGCCTCTGGCCCATTAGCATCTTCCTTGAGCCGAGGATTTAAAATGGTCTCCATGGTTACAGGAGGCCCCACCTCCCTCTGAGAAGACCCTGCTCGCCCTCAAACTTCCCTGGCTTGAGGCTTCAGCATAATCGAAATGTACCAGAACCCCTACAGTGTGATACAGGCATCTCCTATTGTGCAACACGGTTAATATACATGAAAGGCGTACACTGTCAGAGAAACAGGTAGAACCTTGGTACAATTTTGTCTCCCAAGGTACAATCATTAATGTACCTCAGTGACAAGTAATTGTACCCTCAAAAAGGTACAAATTGGTACTTTTTTTTTCCCCCCTGATAGTGTAGGTCGGGGGAAGACTGGCCTGCATCCAGCACGGAATTACAGTTTACCGACCTCTTCAGCTGATCAGAATTCCAGGAGAGCGGCCATCTTCCTCAGAAATGTTCCTCAGGTTATTTTCTGCTTCATCTACAGACCTACAAAAGAAAAAGGGTGAGGATGGACCTTCCCTGTAGCCCAACTGCTGGTCCCCCACCTGCCGCTGCTCGCTCTGCCTTTTTACTTAAGGCCCCGCCTAACCCCACCCCCAAAAACAACCTCATCGCATCATCGTCCTTAAGCTCACCCAGCTCTTCACTACACAACGGCCAAAAAAAAAAAAAAGGCATCAAAAAGTGAGAAGTGAAATATTAGGTGCCATCCCGTCTTAACGGCCTGTGGGCATTTTCACAGCATATCTGCAAAGCACATTTGTGCCTCGGCATGAATTTAAAAGCCAGCTTTTCAAGTAAAGAAAGCACAATTACTGCAGAACAGCAATCCAAAAAAACAGCACTCATGTTGCATCTAACACAGCCTGTGGAATTCATTACCATACACAAAAAACGGGACTAAAAGCTGCCTGTCTCTCAAATGGCCTCCATGCACACCCGCAGTCCCCTGGAAGCATGCCTGCGTTTTGCACGGTCTTGAACGAGCCACTCTTTCCCCTTTTCGAAGCCTTGGTGACCCAGATCACGCTGCTGAAGAGTGCAGTCTTTATCTAGCGGCCGAGTGTGACTAGCTTTGCAGCTTGGGCACCAGAACAACATCTGGGTCATTACACCAAGGGCCTGACGCATAGGAAGACTCTACCCGCCAGGATAATAGATGGTATGACCCAGACTCACTCATGTAGGAAGTGATGTAAAAGAAAAAGTCCTTCGCCACCAATTCCGCCCAAAAATGAGAAGCTGCTATTAGCAATATGGCCACTTGACAAACCAGAAGTTTTTATTAAGCCTTAAGGGTTTTGCACAGTTAGACTAATTGGTAATATCTGCATTTCCTATTTAAAAACTGATCCTTGACAAATGCATGCATACATCTTTTTCCCAATTGTTTGCCAGAGAGGGGGCTTCACGTCCTCTATTCTAGTTCAATGTGCATTTCACCAGAGCAGGATGTAACAATTCTGTGGCATGTTATTCAAGAGCATGAGAATAGGCTCGGGACAGTAAAAAGCTACCCAGCATTCTGATTTAACGCCCACTTTACTGACAGTCCTGTTTAACAAAATGAGCAGAAGGAGCCATTCCAGAGAGACAAAACGAAACAAGATACTGTCAAAATCACACATCTTCATTGTGTGTCGATTAGCCAGAAGAGAGCCATACATGCAGTCAGTGGTTTTGCCAAAAAATTAAAAATGTACAGGCACCCACACAACAATGAGGAGGGATAAGAATTAGTCGGTTAAAATCAAAAGTTTAAATGAAAGCGAAGCCCCCGTTTGCAGACTCACATTAGGAAGTCTTTGACATCCTCCACTGTGATGTCCCCAGTGGTGTCCAGTGTGACATCACCGCTGCTGTTGGGGGAGTCCAGGCCAGGAGACCGTCCAGCCTGGCCTTCGTCTGAAAACACCAGAGAGGCGTGAGCTTTGGAGACGGGACGCGTGTTTACACAGGGAACATACATAGAACAAGAGCTAACAAGTTAGCGAGCGCATTTACCAGCAGCATAAAAACCACACTCTTAAAATACGGCATTAAATCACCTGTCAACTGACGAGCCCTTGCACTTTGTGGCATAATTTCCGTTGGTGAGCAAAATGGAAATTACACCGCTTTTCCCCCAACTACTGGAATTTTTCACATTGTTGATGCATTACTTTTACCCTGGCGACCAAACCTTTCGAAAGAACCCAGCAAAACATCAACTGGTCTTTATTTCTCACACGGCTGCAAGGATATTACTTTTAAGATGAAGGAACGTAGCATTTGGAAAGTGAATGGTATGCTGGGATGAGGACAGCAGCGCCTCCGATAGGCTGGTGCAAGACAGAACTAAAACTTGGGCATATGGATAATCAGTCAGCAGTGCCAGAGATGCAGACGTCCGATCACAGTCAACCCAGATTAACTGGGGCACCTACAATCACGCAGACACATCCATGCCCAGCCGGAAAGGTTAATTCAAAGACCTGCTCTTCTCCATCATCCATCTGTCCCACAGAAGAATCACCGGTCTACCAGGGGGGAGTGCTGAACACACTTCTCAGCGTGACCAAGCACATCAAGCATGAAATTTCGCGCATGAGGATCGGAAAAACCAAACACGGCAGTTATACAATTGTTCCGATATGGCTAGTACAGAAGAAATACTTCGGACACACTCAATTTGCGAAATGACACCCCCCCTTCCAAAAAAAAGTCACACAAAAAGAATATAAATAGAATATTATTGTTGGTGTGTATTTAAGGTAGATTGTGCGAAACAGATGGTGAAAGGGGTGGGGGCAAATTTAAGCCGTGAAAGCCATCTCTGGGGACCCATCAGTATGAGCATCGCACAAGCCAAAAGGAAAAACACAGAGCAGAGGGACGTCACCGATGCGTCCCCAAGCATGCCGCGGGCCTTGGGCACCCCCACACTCAACCAGCACATTTCCCAGACGGGTCGGTCCAGATGTCACTCCGTTATGCTGCTTCCAAGCCAGAGGCGGCTCAGTCGCTCTCCTGAGTGTCGGTCAGCTGCATCCCCACATGCTGCTGGTCTCAGTGAAGCAAGTCTGCATCTCAATGACTCATACAAAATGACACCGACAGCTGATTTAATGCTGGCCGGGGTAGGGAAGGGGGGGGTGAGCTTTACCGATCATACAATAAAAGTTTGATATGGACATTTCGTTCATCACGTAAAACGTGGAAAGTTTCCTTGTGTCTTCACAAAGCGTGACATTTCGCTAAACGGCGCCCATCATTTCAAACTTCCTTACAGGAATCCACTCCCGGCGAGGAATTTCCCCTCATGAATTCTTAATAGTGCCTTTATTATCGGGGTTGACTGGAGTGGACGTCTCCGCGGAGTTGCTATGGTTACTGCCATGACAACCCCAGCTGACTTAGCCTGCCTGATTAAAAGTGGTGCGCTGAAACAGCCCAGAGTTATTAAACCGGATGGAAACAAAGGTCTGGAAAAACACAACCAACAGCCACTGGAGCCGTAAGATGGGGTGGGGTGGGGGTCTAAAACTCAGCTACCGCGGTTACGGTTATCGCTATAGAAACCGGAGGCCACGCGGCAAGGCGGCCCTGTACCGGTGAGGGCTCAGAGCGGTGCCAGGGTGACTGAATAAGCTTTGCTTTGAAAAGGGCCTCAAGGAATTAAAAGACCCCAATCAGTAGTGCTGAACAGACCCTTTCCTGGATACCGTTTCAGCAGAATGGCAGGCGGCCTACTGGTAAAGGGACAATTTTGAATAGGCACAAGGAAAAATGTAATGGCAAAATGGGAAGGAGAGCCAGAATGCAACTTAGGGCGATAATCTGGTTCTGACTGGTTGTTGAGGTATAGAAAAGAGGACCACAGGGGCCAGGATAGGGTAAAGGGGCCCGTGGGATGGTAAAGGGGGCCGCAGGTGGATGCCATACCTTCCAGCTCTCCTAGAGAATGGCCCTCCCCACAGGGCTGCCCCTTGTGTGTGCCATTGGACTGCAGGGACAAGGTCGTGCAGGGTCTGTGCAGGAGGGGAAGTCAGATGTCAGGAACAGCATGGTGAATTTACACAACACTGCAGGTGCCCCCGGGGAGGGGGATCCTACCTGAGGGCGGGGGTGTCACACGGTCGCTCCACCTCCACGGTGCACCGGGGCTCTGTGATGACCCGGGCCGACAGGGAGAAGCGGGCAAACTCCGAGGGGGAGATAAGGTAGAACCCTGCAGGGTGTGGAGACGAGCGCGCCGTTAGCGGGTGTTTGGGATGAGGGAGGGTTAGGGTTAACGGGCCGGAAATGGTGTCATTTCATTTCAAGCTGGCATTGAAACAAAAGGAAATTAGATGCTTACAGTAGGGGAGGAGGAGAGAGAGACAGACTGAGAGATGCTTACAGTAGGGGAGGAGGAGGCAGAGAGAGACAGACTGAGAGATGCTTACAGTAGGGGAGGAGGAGGCAGAGAGAGACAGAGATGCTTACAGTAGGGCAGAGGAGGCAGAGAGAGAGAAGCATCAACCAAGAGAACCAGCATGACGGCGGATGAGTGGGATTAGGCCCTGACCCTGTCCGGTCTTGGTGAACACGCAGGAGGCGACGCCGCTGATGTCCTCCTTGCGGATGCAGTCGTAGCGCACCTGCGGCCGCAGCAGGGGCACGCTGAACACGTGGACGTCGCCCAGGTTGGTGAGGCAGACCAGGCCGCTCTCACAGTACTCCTCCGCCGAGGCGCTGACGAAGCTCACCAACGCCACCTTGCGGACGCGGCAACCCTCGTGCGCCGTCAGTTTGAACTTGGTCTTGGCGCTGACCTTGGGTAGCGTGAAGACCTGGGGAGGGGGGAAGGGGGGGGGGATGTCAGCCTATACACGTCCGCCTAGACGGCCATAAAGCAGTGCTTCTCAAGCTGGAGCTGGAAGGGGGCAAAAATGTGGAGCGTCTGGGGGTCCCGGTGGCCTCTGCCGTAAAGGATCAGCACACCAGACCCTGACAGAACCACAGTTCAGGAATCTCCAGAAGAGCAAACAATCACTTTATACAAAATACCACAGATAAGAACAAAAAAACACACAGCAAACTCAGAGCTCTAACATTGCTGAAGCCTCCATCACACACACACACTGAGAGTGTCTCTCAGCACCCCTAACCCCGAATGAGGAGAAGCAGACCACAGTAACCTCTCTTAATGGCCTTTGGAGCGGTCTTCCGGTGCAAGAATAACTCTGGTCAAAACTAAACCCCGAGACGCCCACAGCCTCACCTTGAACTGCTCCTCTGACGCGATGAGGACGGAGTGGCTGCCCTGCATGTCGGGAGCCTTGGCCAGGTCGCGGGAGACCTCGTACGGCTCCGGAAGCGGGTTTCCCCGGCCGTCCAGGACCGCGATGGCCACCACGGGGGCCCGGTGCATCAGCTGGATCTCCTTCCCCAGCACAGCTTCCACGCTCTGCTCCGAGAACTTCTCCTGCGAGGGCACCTCCAGCGCATAGGCGTACACCGAGCCCGAGTTGGTGCCCGCCCACATGGTGGGCCCGTGGTGCCCGGCTGCAGCGGGGGGGGAGAGGCTGTCAGCGTCGCCCGCCGTCCCCGGGAACAATGGGGCTGGTCTGGCAGCGGCTTTCACACCGTTTAGGGAAAAAACGCCGCAAACGAATCCTCACGGTGGTTTTAAAAATATTTCAGCCACAATAAATAAATAAA
>JAABNY020000095.1:24463125-24476164 GCA_015164015.2 Brevimyrus niger
ACCGTTTAGGGAAAAAACGCCGCAAACGAATCCTCACGGTGGTTTTAAAAATATTTCAGCCACAATAAATAAATAAAAAAACGTCGTCGAGTGGATAGCACATGGAGACAAATGATTTTCCCATGAACATCCTCACAGTCGGACCCGGACGTACAGGTGACCTCCAGAGCCGCCTATTTCAATGCTCGGTGAATCCCATTTGCTGCCCTGGGTCACATGACCACCCTTGCGGACAGCGGGAGGCTGAAGATCAGATCGCCAAGATCTGTCCCACTCAGCTGGCCACGACACGATGAAGAGCTTAAGAGCTGAGCCGGGAATATAATCGCTACCACATTGCCACAAATGAGCAGGGGCCATGTATTCTGGAGCAGCGGGGTACATTCAGCCCTCTAATGACACTATGGAGTGTGTACTCTACTCTCCAAAAGCTAAACAGTCACACATAATGAAAACATACCACACTGGCGCTATGGAAACCTCAAAGACCAGACAAATACAGATGCCTCCAATTCTGACACAGGGCGGCCATACCCTGGATGGCCCTCTACCATCACGTGATTGCCAGTTCAAGATCAAGACTACCACTCAAGGTGACCCCATTAATTGTGCACGTGGTCGGAGGCCTCTCTTACCATCCCTCAGGTAGGTGTCTGCAAAGCACAGGCAGCGGACCACACCGGAGAGAGAGTCGTCAGCGGAACGGGGCTCGATCCGCCTCTGAACCGGCGTCACCTCCACGTCATGAGGGCCGGCTTGCTCTGCTAGCTGGGCGTTGGCCTCCTGGACCTGGCCGAAGGAATCCATCACGTCATTACGGCTGGGCTGAGGCACTCTGCACACAGCTTGCATGGTATGAAAGGCCAGAGCTTGTAAACCGAGTCCAGGTTCTCATCCCTGCCATCAAGTGATTGATGTTTCAGCCCTTGGAGAATAGATCAGGAGGTACCACACCCTTTTACACAAGCAGACATTTAACCAAAATTTTTTTATGTACTGTGAAGTATACGACTACAGGGAATCTTCAAGAAGGGCAACCTTTTAAGGCCAAGCGTGTCCTTTGTCATGATACCCAGCCCTACAGCATGTTGTAGCTCAATTTGTGTTCAGGTCATGGGATTGAATCCCATAGCTGGTAATCACATCACCATTGGGCCCATAAGCAAGACCCATAATGCCAACTGCACTCTGAAATTAACATACTTGTGTGCCCGTGCCTCTCATGGAGAGAGAGGGGATATGTGAACTCTGCACAAAGCACTGATACTCTACTCTACCGATACTCCACTCTACCTTGCTGGTCGGGCTACTGGGTATCGTACGCTTCTTCCCGGAGACCCTGCTTTTCCGGATTCTTCTGAAGGACTGGCGCAGGGACTTTTTTAGTGACTTCACGCGAGAAAGAGGCCCCTCCATGGCCAGGGAATCGTTGGGATGGAGGGTGCATCTGGAACGAATTGGGTGAAGAGTTCACCATAATTGCACCTTCAGGCAATGAGGATACCATGCTGGAGGTAGTGAAGGGACAGATGGAGGAGGTCAGGAAGGTCACCTGGCGAGGACGGGGCTGCGGCGCTGGTAGTCGAACAGGCCGAAGCCGTGGCTCGTTCCAAAGGCAATGAGGCTCCACTCGGCATGGAGCGTCACCGCGGTGACAGCGGCGGGGGGTACGCACTGCACCAGCAGGACTGGCTGAAAGCCGGCTGAGAAGCTGACGGGGCCGGTCTTGGGGGTGAGCCTGTCGTGACCCTTCCAGGTGAAACCCTCGCGGTCCTGGAGGAGGTCCACTGTGGCTATGTTGATCATGTGATCGGACTCATCTTCACTTAAATCCATCACGAGAACCTTAGGGGTCAGGAAACAGGACAAGGTGTTCACTGACTGATGGCATAGGGAAGCCGGGGCTGTGTGTGCGTTGACACGGGAGGGGGGGGGGGGGATGGTGCCAAACCTCACCTGTCCTGCCGTCCCGGCAACCACCAGCTTCCCACTGTATTTGCACAAACAGATCTTCTGGATTCCCAGTCGTGGGTCGTCACTGTACGGGTCAAAGCACCCCACCTACAAAAAGTCGCATCACTCAACCATTACAGAAAATGAATATTCATAAACACCCTCAGACTCCATCATGCTTTTCAAATAAACAGGAGTTCATGTAATAAATTCCTGAGAAGGAACCTTGAGATGACGGCCACTCTGAGATGGTTTTAATTATGGAGAAAAAGGGTAAATATCACAAACCCCATATGTCACGTAAAGATGATGCAAGTTATTTTTGTAACGAGAATTGAACAGTTTAGCCCTGGCCAAACACGAAAACGGACGCTCGTCTGTGAAGGACACACAAGGATTTGAGCCGAAATCCGGATGGCCTGCTTGGTAACGGTGAAAGCAGCCCTTCGTGCTTCACACACACCTTCCTGAAGGGAGGCCACTCCTCCTCCGGCTGTGTCAGGCTGTCGCCGTGGTCGCAGTCCGTCTGGAAGATGTTGGCCGTGCTCAGTTTGTAGAGCGGCTTGAGAGAGACCCCAGAGGCGTCCCAGAAGCGCACGGTGCCGTCCTCGTGGCTGAGCGGAACAGGGAAACTCAAGTACACCAATGACAAGCCGGAAAGTGGATGTAAGCACTTCTGTGTTTAAGAGGTTTTGGCCAGGTGTCCGTTGGTCACATGGCGCGGACGTCCTTACCCTGTCAGGAGCAGGCCATTGTGCTTCGGTTCAGGGGCCAGGTCCTTCCCCCCATCAACAGGCCACTTCTAAGCACGGAGGAGGAAACACATACTCCTAAGCAGTCGCAGCAGGCTTATTTACACCAATACACCTAATAATTCAGTCTTCAAGAGCTCCTTCCTCTCACTATGGAGAACCACCCACTCAGGGCTGTATTAGCAGGGAGCACAGAGCATCACTCTCCGAAATGATTTTCTAGGCCACCGTGGTACCCGGAAAGCAGACGGACCTGATTAGCAGCGTCACATTAAAGCCGGGGGCTGCTGCCACAGCCGTGAAACTCGATAATCTTAATTAAATGTCATTTAACAGGGACATAACCGTATAGATTAGCCAAGAAGAGGCTAATGCTTGAATCAAGCATGGATAGTGGATATTTCCATCCAGCACATGTTGACTACCCCTAGATCCCCAATATCAGCGGTTGCCAGCTGACAGGTCAAATCAGCAAGTCAAATTGTGGCAGAATCCTCCCCACTGACTGGCAAAATATACCAAAGAGGACCACCCCCAATTGTCAAATGTCACAGTTCAGTAGCTTGCTAGAGGTTGGAGACCCGTGTCCAAGGTAATAATACAGTATGTGTAGTAAACAGCAGGGCAGAGTGGCACCAGCTCTGAGATATGAAAGATCTAAAGATTCCTCAATCAAGCAGATCAAACACGAGGTACAACAGGACCCCATGACACCGTAGGCTCAAAGTCCGTGGCCTCAACTCCCACCATGCATGTTGACGGCGTGTTCTGGCGCCTCCCGGCGGCAACCACACGCTCCCACAGCTTGACAGGCACGTTGGAGACGTGGTAGGAGCAGGTGATGGCAGAAGAGTGCAGGGGTGCGAGGTACGGGGAGGGAATGGCAGGCCAACTGGGCGTCTGGAGGTCAATGGCAACCAGCTCCTCTTCTAACAGAACCACCAAGGCGGAGGGGTCATCAAACTCTGAATGGGGGGGCAGAGGGGGTTTGGGAATTCAGTGACCTTAAGACCAAAGTCAGTGTCCACAGTTTCATACAAAAGGCTGGGAGTATAGAAGGTCTCACTAGGGGCAGACCAAACCAGAAATATTCCCCTATAAATCTATGAGACGGCTAAATTAAAATGGCGCTTCGATTTCACACCCCAAGCAAAGCATTAACTTTCCAAATCCAATATACAAAACCCTGCAAGCGAAACACAATGTCGTCAATCCTTACAAAATGTAACTGTGTCCCGTTTGCGACCTTCTCACCTGCATCACCATCCACGCAATGAATGGTGAAGAAGTCAATGACCCTGGAGGTGAAATCCAGTGTGACTTGGGTCTTGTCCTGCAGCACTGTGACACAGTGCCTGTCCCCGTAGCTGGCCCTGGGCATACCCCCGCTGAACAGCACCAGAGGGGGGCTGAAGGAGACAGAACAGGTTCACTCCAACTCTCACTGCTTAGTGCACATATGGGCAGATCCTTCTACGGTGGCTCATTCTGCATGCTACAGCCAGAATCTGAGGTCTACCGGCTCACAAAATCAATCCCACTAAAAACATTAAGCTCATCTCCCCATCCTCTCATCTGCTCATTTCCAGATGACCTTCCAAGCATCTGAACGAAACGATCATAAAGCAGTCTGCTTCATTCTGCTGAGCTAAGATAGACACATTTCCCCTCTAAAGGTCACTCTGTATTGCTGGGATGTAGTTTCTGGTCACAAGCCCAGCCGCCCACGTGCTTCGGCGCGGCCCGACGAGATACCCACCCCGCTTCCGTGGTCCTCCACAGGATCTTATTGATGGCTTTGCATGGGAACGGGCCTAGAAGGGGACGGCAGAACAGACATTTGTGCAAATATGTGCGGCAAGATGTTCTCGTGGCGACGCCAAACCTCTGACGCCCAAACGCTGGCGTTCAGGGCTTCGCGCCAGAGGCGGCGTGCTGGCGAGGCCACTCACCGTACGGTATGGAGGAGGCTGCGGGCTGCTGCGTACAGAAGCTGCCGACGGACCACACCGCGTAGCCGCCGTCGCTGTGCGAGCTGACCAAGGTCCTGCCGCTTCTCTCCCAACAGAGGCTCTCCAGCTGCTGCGGGGGCCCAGATACAAAAGGGTGGGTTAACAGGGTCAACCGGGCCCGACAGAGCCAACACCACTCCCCTAAAAACCACCAACGGCACAGCAGGGGACTGACGGGCGGCAGACTGACCTCACCATAAACAGACTGCCACCAAGCGTCTACTCCATAAAACAATTAGCCATTATTGTCCTCGGGGGATCAGAAGATTTGCAAGGAACATTACTGAAACATTTCTGTAATGGTATAATTGCATGCTATTGAATAAGCCATTGTACCCAGATCTGCTCCAGTAAAACAACCCCCCCCCCAGGGACCAATAAATTATACTTATCTACAATTACAGACCAAACAAAATCAATCAGTCTTTACATTTCAATTGCAATGTTTAGACGAGCAGTTAGCTTGGCACTCTATACCCATCCCACCACAAGACACCGTCAACGGCAGTTAATGCGGGTCATTTAAAGTGTCAAAGAGGACGGGGATAGGGGAGTCCCAGAGAGGAATTCGGGATTGCAGAGCTTGTCTACCCAGTCTAGATCTAGACGGTTATGTTATTCCTGTTACTGTTGCCAAGTAACAAGCCACTAGCAACCGGGTTAAGCATGTTGAAGCCATTCTGGTTTAAGCCAGACTGACACACAAAAATTTTGTATCAGCTCAGTGGTTGGTCGCCTGTGTCCTCTTCACAGAGAGTTATTGTGAAACCTTAACATTTGGCACTTGGCCAGCACCATGAAACTAAAGCTAACTTTCCATTCTGAAGCATTATTTATTACACACAATGTAGTATACAACTCTCATATGCAATTTGGCCTGTCAGTCTATAAAGGTCGCCATTTCAGGTTCAGTAAAATATAAAGCTCTGCTTTGTCTAGACATCAGCCAAGGAAGATTAAATTTAAACATGGAGCTTTTTATATGGGTTTTAAAAGGAGAAAATAAGACTTTCCTCAAGTGTTTCAGTACAATGTGCCAATAAAGTACAACCATACAAAATCGACATTCTCTGCAGGAGGTTTCTATAAACATTCTCAAAAGGTCCTAAACAGAGTGGATGCTTAGCGACACCCTATACAAGACTCAGAACAGCCCGAGTATTAGGAAAATAATGTCTTTGAGATAAAGCAAATAGTGGGCGAGCGACAAATCTCTGGGCTTTCCAAGCCGTCAGTGAGGGCTTCCCTTTTTAACATGAAAACGCAGCACAATGGCGAGAGAGCAGGACAGACACCCACCTGCATACCCAGGAAAACGTTCTCCACCTTGCGGGTGGCGTGATCCCACAGCACCACCAGTCCCCGGCTGTACCCGATGAGCATTTTGCCAGAACACTGGGGATGCTCTTGTAAGGATTCCACCGGTCCCAAAGACTTCCCAAATTTGTAGTCTTCTGGGACGCTGCAAGCACAACGGGAAGGAGAACACCGTGCTTGAGTGTCCTTCAGAAAATCCGCCACTGACGCTTTTCATTAAGGCATAAGATTCAGGAACAAAACACATTCCTAAGAGTCCCAAAAAAAGTATTGGCATCAACCATACAGAAAACGCACCATGTCCTATGGCATAACACAAGCATCATCAATAAAAATCCTACCAATTAAAATTACACCATTCTACAGCACTCTTCGAATGCACCTTAGCTGTAGATGCTGAAGTCCTAGTAACAGATAATGGAGAGACTTAGAAGAGGAAGACTTTGAGATGGCATCCTGGCCAGATGCGAGCATCAGAATGCATGCCCAGCTGTTTGGCACATCATGGTAGAATGCAAATTACAACCATCACACGCACTTATGGGCACAGGTGGGCATTAAGGAAGGCATACAATCAGCCCAGGGCCTCAGGTCCAACCTGAAGTCTGTATTAGCAGGCAGATTCCAGGCTACTTGATGGAAAATAATCTGAACTGTAATACAGTGAGAAACGTGACCCTGTAGCCTTGTCAGTAGTCCTGGAAAATGGAGAAAATGTGCATATGGAAAGTAAGAGGGTGTGTGTGTATATGACTGAGACCATCATGACAGGAACCACCCCAGGGGGCCTACAATCCAGCAGAGTAGCACTTCAGATTTGAGCAGTGGAATGGGAACTGTAGAATTCACTATCTAGGATATGAAACACCCATGAGAGTAGGCCATGGTTTCAGGAAGACCCAGGATATAGCGTGGTTTTGGTGGCTAGTGTTCAAATGAAGTAGGACACTTCACACAAACACTTTTCAGTGTGTTTCCCAGCAACTGTTGCACAGTCATTAGACTTGGGTTGTCCAAATCCGGTCCTGGAGGACCAGTCTGCAACAGAGTTTGCCGATTTCCCTGCTCAAAACATACCTACTAACCCTGGCAATTGGCTAGGGAGCTGAATAAGGTGTGTTTGACCAAGTAAGTCTGCAAACTGTCTTGGACTCTGGCCCTCCAGGGTTAGGGTTAGGGTTAGCCAAGTCAAATCCGCTAGCAGTCAAGATGCTTAACAAGAAACAGATTTTGTTCTGCTCCGAGTCGCGCGTGTCATATGGCACGAGGACGTGGACAGACAAGGAGTAACAAGACACTTCACATATGCAGAAAGAAAATATCAACCGGCCTCCAAACCCCAGTAGGGCACCACGGGGTATGACCCGGATGGTCAGGGTCCCCAGCCAGAAGCTGTAATCTAAGAGTACATGTAGGTAACACCCTGGTCTATGATGTTCAATGACCAGATCATGAGACATTTTAACATGAGGTTAAAGCACGATGAGAGAAGCGCAGGGCTTGGCTGCTGACTTTTTGCACAAATTCCCCCCCCCCCCCCCCCCCCGCCAACAGAAACATGCCCCTCTCTCACACAGGCCCACCGCTCTGTTAATGGGCGGCTCGGCACCAAGACCCCGGAGGTGGTCTGTGGAGCCAGCCTGGCCCTGCCACACCCCACCACACAGAGCAGAGCTTTAATGCTAAATGGTTTATTTCATTGTCACCATGATTATGTTGAGATAACAATGAGAATTGCTTTAAATAAAAACAGGCAAAAAAGAAAAAAAAATTGTAAAAAAGCAAAATCTCTTAGCAGTATCCCCTCCATTTCGTGAATCAAAGTGAACTCTGACTCTTCTGTAGGCAGGAAAACATGGGGGGTGGGGGGCAGCAGGGGATTCATTAGCATGAGAGTGCGGAGCTCAGGGCCTGGGGTTCCATCGCTCCTGTAGGGAAGCTGGGCCGTAGAGCCCCATCTGTCTCAGGCTGGCATCGCGTTCCTCCATCTTGCCCGCTAGGAAGCCCAGAGGTGAGACATACAAACAAACCACAGTAGCACACAGAGGGCTATCAAGACAGGGGATGTTCTCACCCGCACAGGATCTACCAAACTAAGGACGTGAGGAGGTTTCACGGCAGCTGTGCTCTCTGACAGAGATTAGGGCAAATCGCAGCGGACCGATTACCCACTTAAATCGTCAGCATCTCCGGGAAGGTCCAGCAAAGACCACCAAAATTTTGCATGGTACATTACCTCCAACCAACCATCAAACTTTTACAGTATCTGATGCTGTGACCGACGGCAAGACACCGTCTCTTTCCACATTTAGACTTCAGGTCTTACTTCCTCATTCTGTAAGCACTGTGGCGTCTCTCGCGCAAGAACAGTCCTCAACCATTAGAAGCACGGACTAGCCATCCCTTAGTGTAGACCTACCTTTGTCAGTCTGGTGTACATCTGCTCAAATCCAGCACATCAGCAACTTATAACAAGCGACGACCATGGGCTTAACAGAGAACTCTGCTCGAGATGAGCTGTTCGACCCACACATACTTTATATGAATATGCGCTACTCGGCTATATAGATGACCTCTAGATATTCCAGCTACCTCCTGCAGTTTGACCAGGATATGCAGTTAGGAGATGGATCGATTTGGCTCTCAGTGACAAAACAGCGCAGTGAGCTTTTCAGAGTGAGGCTCTCAATGTGACAGAGAACCAAACATGTTGGCCAAGAGCTGTGATGCATATTTGCGGAAAATGAGCGTGGACTTTAGTGCTCTGGAGAGCTGTGCTGTTAAGGGTCTGTGCAGAGCTCAGCCAGACAGTGAACAGAAGCTTGTAGGCGTGCATCACACAGGTGAAAATAAAATGTTACCGTTTTAGGTGCAAAGGCTTCCTCGCTAACCCACATAGGACACTGGGGGTGGCCAACGTGTCAGTCACAGTAAACCTTTTGTTTCAGACTACCACCGAGTGAAGGACAGCTTCCAGGCCAGAACACCACTACTGACCCAAACCCCCTCAGTCTGATGAGTCAGACAGAGAAACTGTGGTTTTGCAAAAAAACTCCAAAAACACACCCCTCATACCAGTCTGCCCACACAAGGAATTTGTAATTTAGAATCAAACCTAACCCCTCCAACGCCCAGGAAAGGAACATCTTCAAAGCCTCCAAAATCTCAGTCTCTAGGTCACGCAGCACGGAGGTGGGAAAGTGTCCTTTAACATTAATAGAAACGTTTTCATTTCAGATAACAAGGCTCATCTTTTCACCTAAGGTGCTCAGTTTAACCACTGACCTTTAAAACGTGAAAGCAAAGAGGACGGGGGCAAGAAGTAAAAACTAAGAGCTAAAGTACGGAGAGACCAACAGATGAAAAGTCCTATTATGGAGATTCCAGGCTGCAAGCTTAGGTTTAGAGGAAGCTTAAGTGGGCTGCGTTGGAGGGAATAAGCCCTGGGAGCCGCCAGCATCATCACCCACCTCTGTAAAAGCTCATCCGGGAAGAGGGACTGCGAGTCTAGCAGGGTGAGGCCTGGCAGCTCCAGGAAGTGCACGCCGCCTCCCTCGGTGCCCAGGCACAGCTGATCGCAGGTCCGCTTCAGCAGGATCACGGTCACCCGTGTGGCACTGTAACCAGGGGATGATGGTCATGGGGGGAGGCGCTTAGATGCTCAGCCAGCCCCTACCAGTAGGGGGACTTCAGCTTCTATGCGACGCCAACATGTCAGTCTTAACTTTTGTGTCTCTGGAACTTTCTATAATGGCTTGAATATTTTTCATCAAGTTCGCTACCTCTCCAGTCAAGATCTGAAATACACTGGCTGGCTTTTTTTTTTTTTTGGTCAAACACTTTTGACTTTGATTACATTCATCAATGCATTTCCATGTGCTTATGCAACAAACACTCTTCCCCCCTCCCATCTAGATTTGCATTATTTCTCATTGAGATTCTGTATTGATGATAGGCAAGTTGAACCACTCTTAAGTCTTCTTCAGCACATCTCAATGGCTTTCCATGGGATTAAGGTCAAGACCCTATGGTGGCCAATTCATGTGTGAAAATGATTCCTTCTGCTCGCCGAACCACTCTGACAATGAGCCCGATGAATCTTGGCATAACAGCCCTGGAATATGCCCATACCATTCAGAAAGAGAAACCCATTGATGGGGTAACCTGGCCGTTCAGTAGATTCAGGTACTCAGCTGACTATTTTATTGCTGCATATCGTTGCTGAGCCATAACGACGATCCAGTTACTGGCCTTTGAATTTAAATCAGCAGGTACTTAAACAGTGACCTTTTTCTTAAGCCAGGCAGCGTATTTCAGTAAATAAAACCAAACAAGTAAATAAATATATTAAAGGATTCCCCCCTCCCCCCCCCGTAATCCGACTGGCCTGACACTCCATATTCACCTTGTGCTCTCCAGGCCTGGGCGCCCTGGCAGGGTGAAGCTGC
Organism: Brevimyrus niger; assembly: GCA_015164015.2. Lineage (NCBI taxonomy): Eukaryota > Metazoa > Chordata > Actinopteri > Osteoglossiformes > Mormyridae > Brevimyrus > Brevimyrus niger. The sequence goes on from JAABNY020000095.1 coordinate 24,473,608, forward strand.
AGCGCTCCTCCAGGTTTGAGCCGCCCTCGCGTGGGTTTATCTCCCAGAGGTGCAGAGTGTTGTCATCCAGCAGAGACACAAGGCGGCCCTATGACCCACACACAGCCAACAGGAAGGTCCCAAGAATTAGCAGTGCCTCTAAAAAGGCTAAAGTGAAACAGACTCAGACTCGACCAAGCACCAGCTGCAGGACAAATCAACTCATCTTGTGCAACTCAAAAGGCAACAAAGGAAAGTCTCATTCTATTCCACCGTCCTTAACTGCTGGCATCCAAAACACTGCAGGACAAGGAATGCGATTCCACACTGGATTCGGCTGTTAAACTGGAAACTAACAATTAGAAAGGAAGTAAACACACGGGAAAAAGCCTCGTTCAGTTTGTTTGGCTTATTTGCGGCAGCTGTTCTTGGGCTGTGGAGAAAACTGAACAGATGGACACGTAGGACACACCACCACTGGCAACTGACGGCAACGCTCAGCTTTTCGTAGATACCAATAAGACCACAACATAAATCCAAGAGTAATGATTTTCTTCCCCCGTCAGTCCTAGTCCTGGGGTCATGCTACTTCTAAGACCAGCTCTAATTGGTTGAGCAATTATCTATGCTTCCAAAAGGCAAGCATGTATGCCAGTAAAACAAAGGTTGCTATTCAGCCAAACCTCGAGTTTAAAAAGCAGGGAGAGTTAATGGTAATTTGTCCCAGGTAAGAAATGTTTTAGCTTAATATTCACACACACACACACACACACACACACACACACACTTAAACAGTAACACTACATTAAAACACAATGTCAGAACATCATGACAAGATTGGCCGCTTCACTTGCTGACATTCCTAGCCGAGATAGACACCCCCGGCACAGGAGCCAGGTTCCTGAACCGTAAACTTTCACACCAAAACAGTTGGTGTGAGTGGCGCCCCCTACCTGTCCGTGCAGGAAGTGCAGCTGCATGACAGTGGCGGGTTCCTTGTGGAAGCTCGTGAATTCCACGCCGGGAGCTCCATAGCTGGGGAACAGTCGGTCAAGGACACAAAACACATGGGGCATGGAAATGCTACACGCTAGCTGCTTCACCTGTGGGCTTATGACCAAACTGTAGAGGAGAAACGAGAGTGTGCATTATGGCAGCAACTGCCCAGCAGGTGGTGGCAGCCATTTTGTCCGGCTCTTGGGTGTTTCAGTCTCCCAGAAAAACAGGCCGGAAGATGCCTGGAGCCACAGAAAGCCTCCCCTCTACAGTCCTGAAGAGTAGACGAGCGAGGCTGCTGCCAAACAGAGTATGTCAGTAGCGGCGGAGATGACCCACAGAAAGCCTCTCAGCATCCATCCACCCATCCATCAATCTTTTATAACTGCCTGTCCTACTCAGGGTCATGGGGGGTCCGAGCGACAGGCACAAGGCAGGGAACACCAGAGGATGGGGGACCAACCCATTACAGGGCTCACTCACTCACCATCCACTCAGCCACCTGAAATTTGGCAACTTTGGTAACTCCATCATGTTTTTGGAATGTCGGAGGGGGGGGGGGATACTGGAGAAGCCAGAGGAAACCTCATAACTACACAGGGAGAGCATGCAAACACCAAACACACAGAGCCATGGCAGAGACTCGAACCCTGATCCCAGAGGTGTGAAGCAGCAGTGCTAACTGCTGCACCCCCCAGGCCTCCCCTCTCAGCATCCAAAAGAAGGGAAGACTAAGGTCCAAGCAGTAAGCAGGTTTTTAATCATCATCGCATAAATGTATTATTTGTAACACAATTTACATTTGAATCGAACCTCAAAGTGACAATGAGAGACACAATGGGCGAAGCTGAATGACAGTGAAGGTAGGGTTTGCACCCCTTTGTTAGCTAAGCCGTTCGGCGAAGCACAGTAAGGTGTCCTGCTGGCATGTCATTTGCTTTCTGACTGGGCTGCAGACATTTAAAACTCCCTTAAAAAAATAAAATCACCCTGTTTTATGAAAGCATTTAATGCAAAAAAAAAAAAATAATTGAACCACATTATAAATGCCATTAAGCTCATCTGCATAAAAACGGTTTATAAAATCCACTTACCAAAAAAAGGCAATAAATGCACTTAAAGCAATAAACATCAAGAGACACTGAAATGTAAGCCCAAAGGCCTCTTTTGAGCATTAAATTGGACTCAGGATTGCAGACTATATTTTCTGAGATGCTTCAACATTACTTTTTGTCTGTTGTAGCAATACTTTGAAAACACTTGATAACTACTGAAGTGCCAAGGCTTCCTACTGGCTTCCTTTTGTCTGCAGAGAAACTCCCCAGGAGGAAGAGAGAAAATCAAAGCACTCGGTATATAAAAGACAGAGAGCAGAGTGATCAGGAAGACGTCAGAACTGGGACCTTAACATGGCAAGGAAAGGTGCGGATGAGCAGTGGAGGTTCTAGACCATTTCAAATGGCGGGGGGGGGGGGGGGGGGGGGTGTTTGGGTAAATTTTTTAAGGGGGAAAAGAATTTTGAAAAAAAAATTGAAAAATTTTACAACCAAGGCTTTGGAGTTTCTTTTTCAAGTTTTCACAA
>JAABNY020000095.1:24482266-24501239 GCA_015164015.2 Brevimyrus niger
CCCCCCCGGACAGGGACACCCACGCACCTCCGCGCTGTCTCGGGGGGGGAAAAACCCGGGGGGGGGTGGGGGGGGGTGGGGGGGGGGGGGGGGGCGCAGTCGGCCCACAGAGAACACAGGCACTCTGATTTTCCAGATTCGAGTTGCCCTTTGCTGTAACCCCAGCACTGTGAAGCACCTACACACAGTTATGCAGTGTTCATGTCTACAGCTGGCAGCCAAGAACCCAGAGCATCCCAGTAGCCCATCTCAATGCAGGTTAAATCCAGTGCTTCCAAAACCTCTTCAGTTCAAACATTACATGAGCCTTCAAGACCCTGCCAAAGCACCCGGCCCCAACTCCCCAGGACCCCGTACTTAGGGTGGAGACATGATCTAACTCTGCTGCAAGCAGGACCAGCTGCAAATATGTTGTGAATCCAGTGTATGTAGAAGACCCACCCAGAATAATGTCCTCAGTGCTGCTCAGTTTCAAAAGGTTTAAAGGCTTTAGACTTCAGTTTCTGTAAGAGACTAACTGCAAAACATGAATATTTCCTCTACTGTTCATAACCTTCTACAAATGAAGAAGGCTGGACATCAACTGTAGAGATATTATTCCCTTAAAGCATTTTCATCTCATGAAACAGAATGGAGTATTGAGCAGAGAAGGAGGCAAAGATTTTGAGCTGTTGGAATCTGTATACACCAGGTTCATTTTCATGTACAAGAAATCATTTTACATCTCCCCTTGAGAACACTGGGTCTTCTGAAATTAACGCATCATGTCTCCACTCAACCCACTGCATTTCAAACACTGAGACGCAGTCAAATGACCAAAAACACCAGCAACATGCAACTCTGATCTGAACCTCAGTGTGATGCCGACTTCTCGGCTGGGAGTTCAAACCAAACGCTGCCCTTGGTCTGTAAACAGTAAATGCCAAGAGTAAATACAATAGCAAATGCCTTCAAATATTCAGGTTCTTGCCAAAATTAAAATACCAAAAAAGATTTTTCCTGAAGCACTGTGTATCCTCCTGAAACCCCACCCATTCATTTATGTCCATTCATTTTGTTTAGGAAACGTATTTATTCCTTTTGTACACTACAGAGGACAGGCTGCGAAATTAAGAATAAAAATACATTCGAAAAAATCTAAAATGCAAGATGTCTCATTTTCTAAAGACAAATAACCTAAAACTGAAGGACACTTTTTCCCTTGAGTCTAAGGAGGATATAGTCACCCTTCACATTTGCAAATAAAACTACAGACCCATTATTGAAGATGCAAAATTACCGCCACTGAAAAATTCAGGAGTCCCTGTGAGAGATGCAGAGACAGCTAGCATGCGAGTAAAGCTGCTAGCCAAGACAAAGATGCCCAGTGTACCCAAGTCAACATGCAAAGATCCCAGTATTTAAACCAAAAATTATAGTCTGCGCTTAAATAACACTAATATTTATATACAATTTTGTGACATCCAGATCATTTTCAGTATTGTTTATACAGTTTTGGCTTGTGCGCCGACTGAGTTTTCCCGTAAGCTCCAAAATATTCCCATTTAACTGCTCACAGCCAATTCCCAAACCGCCAAATCCGCCAATGTCAAATTAGCGAATTTGAAGGGGTCACAGTACAATCAAGGGAAACCGTTAGTCCTTTCATAGCGAGACCATCATTCAACACAGAAGTCAACAACACAGTCAAAAACTAAAGGCACTTCACTTAAAAGCCACTTCAACACCACTGTCAAAACAAAAGCTCGATAAACAGAAGAATATCCAAATTCAAATCAGTGACAAACGTGCAAATAGTTCATGAACTGACGTAATTATACCAACATTTTTTAGATAGTCTTGCACAACCCGTACATTGTAAATAACCAGAACATAAACAAACTGAAAAATGTTAATTATGTATTATGCGATAAGTTTTTCCGAACAGAAATCTCCCTTTGGGTCACGTTTTGCCGATTTCACACTGGTAACTATCGAGTCACTCTCAGGCTTACTAACCAGGACTGAGCACAACCTCAGAGCAGGATTTCTCTAGGGGTTTGGTGGGCTACACCACATAGCTGAAGGTGCTTAAACAACTAAAATTCAACGCCAAACAAAGGAAGACAAAATGGACAGAAAACTGTACTTTTAACTGGAGTAAACAAAGGTCCGCACTCTCATACTCAGTAGGTCTAACTTCACAGAACTGTAATACACAAAGACACTGGGGACAGATTTCTTTATTTCTACAAATGTGTGCGTTTATGTACTTTGACAGTGAGCTGTAAGTGCAGACACACGTTCCAGGGACAGACTCGAAACACAGGACCGGTCCATGATTCAGCTGATCAATCCTGCACCTAAACTGGCACTACTGGCAGAACTTGGCCTCAACACACATTTCATACAAGGCTATGGGTTCATAAGGTTTTCGAAAAGCCATTTGAAAAAGAAAAAAAAAAACCCCGTTTCATACCTGTGAAATCCCCCAAGACAAAAAGCTGCACAAAATTACAAACATCAACATCAAATGCCATCTGCACATTTAGCAGCCAAGCCATGACAATATCAAGCATTTTAGTGTCTCCCTCAACTAACCATGTCCTAGTTATCTAGCTGCTACTGCAGTTGCCTTGGAAACCATTTGAAAGATGTCTTTGAGACCAGACGCAACCAGAAAGCTTCCCAGGAATTTCCTCTCATTACGAAAGGGAGGAGAGGGGGGGCCCCTTCACAGCACAACAATATACATTCCTCGGGGGAGCTTTTGGGGCATACCATCTCAATGACAACGCTCAACTGCAATTGTACTTTTACATCTCCCCCTGATAAGCCCAATAGCCTCTTCCACCGTTTCATAATGGTCGCTTCTCTTGTTCATCTGTTGGTTCCATTGTGCTTTCCAGCTAAAAGACTCTTCCTCCAGGGTCAACTGAGAAAGTATAGACATTTTAAACACGTCATGACATTTACAGCAGGCGTGCGGCAAAATTATTCCGATTTTCTGGACAAGGCACCACAAATTCTTTCATCACATCTACCGCAAGTTAGAGAGAAATTTAACCACCTGTGACAGATGGGTTTTTGATCACCCAGACACAAACAAGATCCCCAAACAAATATCCCCAATTAGAAATATGATGAAATGATAGCAGAAATCAGACTATGCATCCAACAAACAAATAAAAAAAAATGTAATAAAAGCTGAAACTAAACTTAAACCACCCGAGTCTCATCTTTATTTTCCAAAGTCAGAAGGCAACGTCAAGACTAAGGGCCTCATCAAATGGACATTCCCGACTTTGAAGTTGACTGCATGAATGCTATGTAATACAGATATATTTGTGTGTGTGTATATATATATATATATATGTATACACACACACACAATATATATATACACAAATATTTCTGTATTACATAGCATCCTCACTTAAACACAGCCTGACACATTTTTGGCCTGGCCTTTATGATCCAAAGCTCAAGCTTGCTTGTACACTTCACATCTAGCCACCTGCAAGTCATACCCAACCCTGCCTACTTCCGGAATCTTAGGGGATGGGAAAGGGAAGGACTCATGGTCTACACACCAAGCGACAACCTCGCAACCAGCATGTGCACTTCTATAACACATATTATCACTCCAACCTGCTCCATCTTGAGAAAAGAAAAATAAAAACCTTTTCTCAGTTTTAATGCTAGATGGGAAGAGGAGATATTTTTAGAAAACAGCTGCAGGACCGGGTTCAGCTCGGACTGACCACACAAGTCATCAAGACTGTGAACCGAAGATGCAGTCAATAAGGAACCACTGCTCATTTTAGAGAATGCAGAGCCTTGCACTAACCCAAGCATCCCACTATATTCTGTTACAAACCGCCAGGTTTATTCTGGAACAAGTCAAAGAAGAAGAAAAAAAAAAAAGACAGGCAAACGCTTCAAACTACTTTAGCAGACGCAGATCACACCTCTGGCTATGACATCCTGGGCTCACCCAACCAGCTCCCCTCATAAATCTTGTTAGCCCTTATAAAACTACATAAAATGACTAGCTTTTGGGGAGAAAAAAAGCCAAATGGCTACAATTCCTTAAACAGACATATGGGGGGGGGGGGTCCATCAGCATTGGTTCAGAAACTTCACCTTTTAAAATTCAATGATGGGACAGCAGTTCATTCAATCACTACTGGAGCGACACAAAGGCCAAGCTGCGCTTTCATCAAGGACAAGAGGGGATGATTGCTCATCAAAATCCCAGTTTATGGGACCTTGGTTTTTCCTCATATTGGGGACGTCTGAAATGACCCTGCCTGACTCGAATCACGACAAAACCTAAGTTAGACCATTTCAAAATTAACAACTTCGTAGCAAACAAAGCCGGAAAAAAAAAAAAAGTTTGGGAATTATTGCAAGGCAGAACTGAAACACTGACTGATTTGTCCTTTCCTCATTATTTAAACTTGGTGGTGTTTGCAGACATTTACAAAGCTGTAAAACAGTTAAAAGACACTTATGTAGACCACCAGAAAATGTGTTTGTATTTTTTCCTACTGTCCAACTTATTGACCCAGAAAAGATGACCTGCCTGGACTTCAGCAAGCAGAAAGCAAATTCAAGCTTTCAAGAGGAGCTTCACCAGTCCTAATTTTTCCAAAAAAGCACTACATACACCCTGGACCCCGTTTACATTTTTCATGTACTAATTAACAGTTTGTGTTTCCCATGGGGCATGGAAGCCAGAGGCACCACACTCCGTCATTGTAAGCTCTCCAGCTGACAAACTTATGTCCCAGCAGGACAGCCAGAGGCAAAGCTGGCAGGAAGTCAACGCAGAAAGAAATTCAAGGCCTTTTCCACATAGCTCTACATGCCTAGCGAGCATTCGCATAAGCCAAGAAAACAGCAAGTCCACCATAAGCTATAAGCGGTCTAGGAACCAATTCCTACAACCTATGTGCAGAGGGATATGCGTGCAGATCAGAGACAGCAGTGCATAATATTCCAGAACACAGTTAAAAGAACATCTCCCCCTACATACAACAAGCCTAAAAGCAGTCAATGCACGCCCACTCAGTTTGGCATGGAGTCAAGATCCTCACTGTACCAGTCTCCTTACTGCAAGTCGAACTGTTCACACTATTGAGATATCCAGCCTTCCTGCACTCACAAACCCAGACCTGTGCTCCTTCCTCACACTGACGGAGGTGGCAGCCTATATACACGCCAGACACTAGCTTTGTATTAGAACCCCCTTTACCAGAGATGCTACATTTTGGAAAACATCAACCACTGAAATAGCAAACAGAACAGAGGCTTTCGGAAATTCTGTCCTTTCAGACACTCATAAGAAGTGACGCCACGATATCTCCTACAGAACTGTGGAATATTCGGTCCACCACAGCAGAAGGGACTGGCCCAGAGACAGACACATGCTATCGCTGCCACCCCCATCACTGTGGGATTTTACATTATTCCCATAATGATCTTGAACTCTCACTGGGGTACTTTACATTGGTAATGGGGGTAAGAGGGTAATTTAAAACTTTAGATTGAAGTTCATTGCATTCTCCGAGCACTTATCCAGTTTAGACAGTATCATGATAACACCACTCCTGCAAGCTGGGACACTGACAAGCTCACCAACCACATGGACATGATAAATCACCATGACAAACGCTATAACAAACATCAACCTTGTGATTGAATCTTTCAGGCTACTTCCAGAAATGTATTGCTAGAAATTGATTATATGAAGGTGGACTGTAGCTCGCAAAAAAAAACCAAACACTAGACACAAAATGATCATACAGGTAATCTGGCACTGATGTGAAATTGATCCTCATGCAGCAATCCAAGAATAGGTTTAGGTAAGATTTACCTTCCTGGCAGCGAGACCGTGCAGAATCAGGCACACACTTTGAGAAAGGATACACTTTCACTGCTCCAGATTTCGTCCCAATGGCCATGAGTCGCAGCTTGGGGTCGTAGGCTACAGCGCTGGGCTGATTTGGGAAGCCATGCTCAACAGTCTGTAACAGGACAAACGCGGTACATTGGCAGCACATAACCAAATGAAGGACATTGTGCAATCAGTGTTATATTACAGCAAACTATTTACTTACATTGACAGAAAAAATGCATCGCACCTTATGTCTGCCACAGGTAGAGATCACATTACACTATCAAAGGCTCTCAGTCTTTGAGAAGACAAATTTACTTAAGAATCTATATTAGGGCTGTTGGATAAAGCCCATCACTTCATGGGGAAAAGGAGGTGAAAGCCATTCACACTCTGTCACATCTCATAATGCCACAGAGGTCGGACATCCTCAAATGACACCATGAAATATTAACGTCATCAGTCATTAGCAAGTTGAGCATGGGGGGGAGGGGGGGTTTGCCAAAACACCCATCCATACCACAAATTATACCGCATTGGAAAAAAGGCCATACCACATACAGCTTCCCCCTCAGCAATCAAACCCACCCAACCACCCACACACCTTTGTGGGGACTCTCCATTAATTCATATGGAAAAAACCCTAATCTCAACAATGACAACTTTAACCCTTCCCAGCCCTAACCTTAAAATTAAGTAACCAAACAAAATACAAGTCTTTCGACATTTTTAGTTTTTTGATTGCAGTATAGTCACAGATTTTTATAAAGTTAAATTTCCCCAGGTCTGGGACAGAAAATATGGTCCTCCACAACATCAAAATAGCAAGTTCTTATCACATTGTGGGGACATCATTTGGTCCCCACAAAGCAATATATACCTGACCCCCCCCCGCACGCACGCACGCACACACACACACACACACACACACACACACCACTTATGGAGGAGGACACCTGCAGAGTGGCACTGGTCATAAATGCATGACCATGCCATAGTGTGAGCACTCGGAGGCATCGCTGGGGTTCACAATGGGTCATTTCTCCCAAAAGAATCCCTTCACAACAGAGCTCAAACAGAAAGACAATGGAGCAGTAATACTTTGAATAAGGACCGACCCCCCAATTTACGACAGCGCCGAACAACACTAGGCTGTGTACAGCTATAGGAAGACGTGATGGATGTGGAAAACAAATAAGCTCAATAGAAAATGCACCCTTAATACGAGTGACTTGCATGTTGCTATAAAAGTACAGGCCACATTATAAATTACAAATTGGATTTCCACTTGAAAAGTCACTATCTAGGCTTCTTACTAAAATAAAGGGGCAGCAATGATGATTATTGACTAATCCCTCCTCCATTTCATTGGGGTCAGATCTGTGACCACCGCATTAAGCAGTGTGTTGGAAACTAAAAAATACAAATAGAAGATAATACGTAACGCCAAATAACCCAGTTACTTAAAAAGAAAACACTGACCGGTTCCCTTCGACGACAAAAAACAAAAAAACAAAAACAAAACAAAACTTAGTTACGGTTATCGCCAAAATGAAAGGTGCTGGAGAGGGAGAAGCTCCAGTGCTTGGGTTTAATGCCGCAGGTTTTTACTGAACTTCTGTCCGCTTCCCAGAGCCGGCCAACCTCGGATCCCACTTTTAAGAAAGATCCCCACAACTAGCGCAATAGGTAAAACTGTAATGTTATATGAAATGTCATATATAATTGTTTAAATGTCGATTGACTCTAAAGAACGGTACGTTATTTGCAAAAAGATCCAGCTCGCCAAAGCAGCTATTTTCCCTTTCTCTCTCCCCCCCACCCCATCTTTTTTTAATGTGCGATAAAGAATCGATTAGTTAATTTTGCAAGTTCCCCGCTGCACTTGTGCGACTGACCAGCCGATACGTTTAATCACAGCGCCCGGTTAAATTGATGCAATCTTGTTGCACGGGAGAAATGCACAGAAATATTCTTAAAAACCCGCCAGAAAAATGCACATGGTTATGTTAAGAACTGTACTGAAGCTACACAAAGCAAAACTGCGATATTAACAGGCATTGCTGCAATTGTCTCACAATTTACCGTACCTTATTAAATGCAAAAAGGTCCTGCTTGATTTTCTCTCTCTGGGGATCATTGCCCTGCCTCCTGAACCTAAACTTCATCATCCTGATGCCGGTCAAAGAGTATCGACAAAAGAAAAAGAGCTGTTGCAAACTGCAAAAGTTGTAAATTCCTTTAGGTTTATATTGATGGTAAACAATAAGTTCCCCATACACGCTCTCGATTCTTTGTACCCAGTTCTCAAAGGCTGCAACTACATGCCAGAAAGCTGAATACGTTTTGGTTGTGATTGACATGCTACGCAGCCTATCAAGCTATGGCATCAATTTCCGTCATCCAATCAAATAGGAGAGTGAATTGGGGAGGTCATAAATGTGATTACAGTCGAAGAAGTGTTTCGAGCCAAATCTGACTTGCGGGAATTGTAGTTTTCCTTTGATTAGTTTGCGTTGGTATATCTTCAACTGATGGTTGCAGATGCGTAAATCTTAGTTAGCCTATTGCAGCCAGACACCACGAGCAAAAGTCTGTGGATTTGCAATGCACCAAAGATTAAATAAATAAATAAAAATCTCGTCCTATAATGCAGTTATAGTATGCGGTTTGGCTGTGGCGCGTGCACGCGCTGTGATCCAAGTACTCCACAATGCTGTAGTAAACGGTGCTGCATAATATATGGCTGAGCTGCTGCCATACCTGCTCACAATCCTGTTAGTCTTTACATCACACCTAACTCAGTGTACTTAAATTAATACTACGAATAACACGAAGAAAAAAATTGAGATGCATTTACGTGATTTCCGGAACCTGAGACAAAACCATGTCAGTCTAATTAATTTTTGCTTATATTGCTAGGTATCTGAATGGTATCTTAAAGACATGGTAAATATAATTCTGGTCACAATATTCAGGAGAATTGGCACATAATTAAAATTTTCAATACGTTAATACGTCTTCGTTTTTCTTACTGTCGTTGGGTTTTTTTTTAAATGCAGAAACAAATCACTGCATCCCACTACTTCTTAGAGCTGGAATGATGCATGGAATAATGGAGTATTTAGAAACAAATTTACTCAAATCAGAACATCACAAAATTATAAACAAGGTAAGATTTTAGGGATATGCGTACGTTTACGTAATAGATAGTTGTTAAAGATTGCGTCAAACCCAAAAACTGATGGTAAATTAGTAGTAAAGAGAGCAGACAGAGATATAATTAATGCATGCAATTGCAAATCAAGCCAAATGCCATTGTATTTGCCGTAAATGGAAAGCTAATTACGACTGGATGCACGTACTAGTGGTGGCACACTAGCTCTTTCGATAAGGGACAAACATTTGTGGAGATTTACCACTAATAGCGATGGCAAATTTAATACCTAGTTTCAAAAAGTAAAATTATTCAGAAAATTGTGTTACATTTTCTATAGTTTGAGCAGTCAAGTCTTGCTAGTGCTGTATTGCAAACAGAGGAAACACTTTCCCAGCAATGTGCGCAAAGCTTAGATATGTAATTTATTCATCTGCTGTTTCCGGCTATTTGAATTAGGCTTTTTAAATGTAAAAGAGCAATAGTTAAATTAATTATAATCCGGTATTTTAAAATAAACGGCGACATCTGTTCCAGTTTTTAAACATGCACGACTACAACGTCGAGACAGGAGACCGCTGCAGGTGCAAACGAAAACAAAGCAGAGTCTGAAGAACACTATCCAGGAAACGTGGTTGAGAGCAATTTACAAGCATCTGACGCCCCCTTGTGGTCAACAACTGCGTATTGTCTTGGCATTACTACGCATCTTCCTTCCAAAGAACAGTACTCGAAGCACATTTAAAAATAAAGCTCTATTCGAATTTTACTAAATATTAGTATTTATTACCTTTTTGCAACAGGAACATGGAATTGGTTTCCAAGATGTTTTTAAACAAACCGGTGACATCTTTTTTGCTTTTATTTAATCAAATGCAACACAGTACAAGGGAAATGAAATATGAAAATGGTTACTTTGAAAATATAAACAGGGGAAAAGCTGTAGAAATGGTCAATTTATAATTAGTCAAAAACACTCAAAGTAAAGGGAAGTATAATTGTATTCATTGCTACAGATTGAGCTGTCACAAACAGCTACAAAATGAAAAATTATGATCAAATAGACCTTCAGGGTAACATGACCAAGACTTACAATGAACATGGTTTTACCACAAATATTTTAACATAATTTAAAAAAATACATTTCATGAAGTTGCATCTTCATTATTAAAAACATCAGGAGAGGAAGAGAGTTTTGGCCGGGGTCTTCATGCAAAATGAAACAAACCCTTTTAAAATTTCTTTTGAAAACAAACATACCACTTATTTCTGCTCAGACACAGCTTTTTTAAAACAATCATGAATCTGGCTCGTGTCCTTACACAATAAAATTCGGTTACAAACAAGGTTTTGAAGGAAAAAGAAAAACGTTTCATCTCGTAATAGTTCTTGCCCTCTCCTCAGGCCTGTACTTTTTCGTTACATGCATATTTCCCCAAGAATAACAGTTTCAAATCCCACTTGCAACGAACTAATCTTATATCTCATTACGCAACCATCTCAATTTCAAATCATGGGAAAATGCTGAACGATGAGCCTTAAACTGTAAACAACTGAATATGGCGATATGTGTGAGGAGACTGACAAACCCGTTCCTAAGAGTTTCTTGTGAGAGGGGGGGGCGTTCCCTCGGCGGTGGCTTCAGAAGGATCCCTTTGGGGTGACGTAAAATGTGAAGGATGATGAACATTAAGGCAAACAGCTCTCGCTATATGTACACATTTAAATGACAGCATTTAAGTAATATTTCTTAGGATTTTGTACACAAGATCGCAAGCTTCCCTCATCATCGCCATTAAATATACTCTTCCAAAAACAAGCGATATCAAAAAGAGATTAAAAGTGATGGCTTTAACATACACAGGAAACAGAGGCTTTCAAGGCACGACTTCTCCCAATAAAGCATGGCCTGAACAGTATCCTCGAACCGGTGAAACAGAACCACAACCCATTCCTAGTAAATACAAGAAAGCAGCTGATCCAGAGAGCATCATACCTGGAAAATATCCTCATTTGAGAATTAACATCCTTATGATTGAATCCTGACATGTATCAGAACAACTGACTTAACCAAAAATGAAACGGAAAACATTTTTTACCTAAAGACCAAAAGAATACCCTGATGGGGGTGCATCTATTAAAACAGCACATCTGAGACCTGTAAAGCTCCATTTTGTGCAGTCTTATCTGCTGTATTTCAACAGATTTAACAGTATGTGCATCAAAAAGATGCTACTATGTACAATAAACAGCCTAAGCACTGATGACATTTTCCAATAGTTCCAAAGTATATATTCTTTATTTGAAAATACTGCATTTAATAGCCAAAAGCTCTGTAAACTAAGGGGGAAGAAAACTAAAAAGCAAAAGCATTTAATCTAATCTTATTCATGGTCAAGATTTTTCCCACTTGCACAGTTCACAACAAAAAACCATGCAGGAACTAACTGTAAATAAAATGTATGCCTTCTGTTGGGAAAACCCAGAGGGGTTTCACAGGCTGCTCTGCAGGGGCAGCAAAACAAGAACCAAAAACAGTTCTAGGGCAACTGAATTTCCAAGTCACTTGCTGACCACTCAGAATGGGCTCTGCCTCAATCCCAACCCACCCACAAATCCTGCTGGTGATGCGAACCCAAAAACGAGCCCTGCTTGGCAAGTGACGTCTGAACTGGCTATTTTTAAACCTGCATGCAAATGAACGTGTAAGGAATCTCCGGGAGGGCGGCAGCGTCGGATTGATACGAAAGCCCTCAGTGTCGCCTCATTTTAACCCTTCGGGGCGAATCCATGCCGTCATCGGGCCCGTTGTAGCTGGCCACAGACTCCTGGGAGCGTCTCCGCAAGTTCTCTGAGCTTGAGCTACTCCTCTGCCTCCACCTAGGAAGGATCACAGAGCGTCGGTTTTCCTCTTTGTCCATTTCTAATATACGCGGCCTGGAGGGAGAAAAAAAGTAAAGATCGTCACCACCCACTAATTTCTTCTCATGATTACTAATCATTCAGCTCCCTTTTCATTATTCTCTGTTTGAGCGAGGCCTAGCAGGCTCCTGTCATTCTCATCCACACACGGTGCCCCCCCCTTCACAATATTAATCACCTGGCACTGTGCAGGAGGGCTAGATGCCAATAGCAGTGACACATCCTCCCCCAGTGGCAGCCAGTGGCTCATAGAAAACTGCGGGCGCTTTGTGGAGACACTGGGAACATCCTGGCTCACTGTCCCTCGGGGGAACTAAGCCAATTAATTCCACTGCTGGCACGTTCTGCGCAGTCACAGAACGACAGGGCCTAGATTCAATCTGCAACACGCTCCGAAGAAACCACCCCACTGAACCGGTGGGACCAGTGAATGTAAAATCTTTCACGGGTCATTTGCACGAGTACAGTTGGACTGGAATTTGTTTCTTCATCTACCGCATCTTGCCCTCCATAGTTTAGGGGGGGGGGGGGGTCACAGCACAGAGTCAGCCAACATGCAGTACCCCTGGAGCTGGGGGGGTAAAGGCCATGCTGATATCTGTAGAGCTAAACGGTAAAATAAAAATCTATAGCCTGAGAATAACAACTTCAGGGATCATTCTGAGTAAACAGAAATGAAAGTGGAAGGAGGGACAAAAAAGATCCAATAACTTGACCTTGGAGTTCGGTCCATCAGCCTTTAAACCATTTTGAAAATCCAAGTTTTACATCAAGTTCCACACTGAGTGATCAGATGGCTAAGTCAACTGGCATTAAGTAAGCAAGTCAATATTAAGAACAAACTCCTCTTGCAAAGTTCTGCACTTTGAAAATCGATCACATGGAGCCCAGCAGCCTGTCCGGGACAAAAGCCTCTTTCACACGACGGCCTGCAGGATGGGCATGTGGCATCTGTGGGAGCTGAAGCAGCAGGCTAGAGGCCTTACCTGTGGGCTGCGTCAGGATCAGCCTTCCGGTGAGACCTCTTTGGTTTCAGGATCTGCGGTCTTCCCAAAGAGAAGGGAACGACTGCATTACTTCGCGGATTTGTGTCCAGACGTGGGGCGTCGGGCCTTGTCCTTAAAGTTAGAAAAGAAAAGAAAAAACAGACACGTGTAGGTCTATCCATCTTCCCATCACTTTCCATCTGGTAAAAGTTCTTCATGCAAATATGGTGAAAAACTAATGTTCAACAGATAAAAACTACTAGAACACAATTGTTGATGTGCCATTAACAACAACTGCGTAGCAATTCACATTTTACGCAAATTTCCATTTAATCTAACAAGAAAAATAGAAAATACCTCAGAGCCAACCTAAAACACCAGCTTTTCAAGCCCAGACAAACTGCACTGCGTGTGGCCTTCGCCTTCAGTCACACTCACTTTCTGAGGATGACCACAGCTCTTCTCGACTTGATATCTTGTGGTCGTATACAGTGGGTGATTTCATCAGCAGCGTAACCACTGCAAGGAAAATCCAGAGCCAGGTCTTAACACACACGCATCAGGAAAAGTTACTCGCAGAAGGAGCATGGTCACTGGGGGTATATTGACGTAAACGGACGACATGTTAATCGACTTAGGGGTACATTTAGGCAGAAGCCTAGGCTACGTATAAAAGCTTGCAAATAATAAAATTGAACCTCAAAATACATAGACAGCAATTACAAGATTACCTACAAATTATTAAGGATGCACCCAATCCCATATTACTGGCATTCAAGTAGTACAGCGTTAAATAAATCTGTATATATTGAATCTGATATGGAGAACACTCTTAGAAAGCCAGATTTTCAGAAAGGTATAATAGAAAACCGAGCATACATTTCAAGTCATGCAAGGACTGAACCTTGCATTTTTTTAGACAGCAAGGGAGCGAGCGATCGCCGCCGACTCAAATCCAGAGTAGCAGGGCTCACTCAAAACGAACTTTCGTGTGTGAATCAAAATGTTAGTTTGCTGTAAGTTAGTAATTTGTAAGACAAGTACGCAATTTCTGAAGAAGTCGTTACCAATGCTATAATTTTGTTGAGGATTAGATTCACGCATAATAAGCGTCTCCCTATCATAGTCTGCCCTCCAGCATGCAGCATGCCCCACGGCCTCACACCTGAGCACGGTGACACTGCCGCGCTTGACGGGCAGAAACAGCACCGGCTCCGACACCCGTATGGGCTTGAACTGGAACTTGCAGCCGAAGCACAGGGCTGAGTCGCTGAAGAAGGACACGGACACGATGGGCCGTTCGAAGATGTGGATGGGGTCCACGTGAGACACGATACAGCCACCCGGCTGGTAGTCGTTGATCACGGCGCTGTTGACGAAATCGGCCGGGATCACACCGCTGGCCACCAGCTTCTTTATAACCAGCTCATGGACCCAGTCGGGGATTTCGTCCACCTCCCCCTTGGAGTACAGACGCTCCTGACCCGGGCCCCGCTTCTCCAGCTGGGAACCGTACGTGTAGCCCTCCCCAAAGAAGTACTTATTCCGGAGAGGCGCCCTGTCCACCGTGTGCTCCCGGTAGAGACCCTTCTCGCCACTGGACACCACTTCGTCTATCTTGGCCTCGATAAGCGCACACTCCTCCGGGCTGAAGATGCTCAGCTGCTCGATGCTGCTCTTCACCCTGCGGGCCTCCACCTCCCGGCGATCCTCCTGGTCGCTCAGATCCTCCTCCGAGTCGTGGTACCGGCGCTTCAGCGCGCCGCCGCGCTGCGGCTTCCTGTGATCGTCACCGTGCGGGGTCATAGACCTCAGCTTCTCCCTGAGGTCAGTAAAGCCGCTCGCCGCCATGTCTCCTCCCGCCCACCGGCTGACTCGTCAGGCGCTGCCCTTAAGATGACGGGCTGCCCCCATGTCTCAAACCCACTGAAGCGTGCCGCCGCGTCCACCTGCGGTGTCGAAGTGTCCGTCACCGGAAAGCTGTTAGCCGCCACTTAGCCTCTGAGCGAAGTAGCCGCGCCGCTAACCTAGTCGGTTTATGCATAAAGAAGAGAGATACGCGTGGATAAGGAGCTCTAATCCGGCGAGCTCCCCGACCCGGAGAAGGGGGCGGTCACTCGGTGGCAGTACTGAGCCAAACCGCGACGGGCAGGCTACGTGGCTAATGCTAGCGGCGCCAAACGCATGGGTGACCCAGCGAGGCTGCGCGGCGACTCGGCCTAACTGCGCAAAGTATAAAAAGAGACAAAGGCGCTCCGGGATCCACCGGGGGCCAGAAATGCGAGCTGCTGCCCCTCAGCGGGAGCACAGAAGGAGGCAAGTGGGGAGCGAATCTGACTGATAACTCCCCCCTCGCGTTCTGACTGGGAAGAGCGCATGCGCCGCTCTTCGCGCGTGCCGAACGTGGATTCTACAGCCCAGGGAGAGGAAAAGAACGTCACGCGCCTCCCCCCATTGATAAAGCGCCCTAGTTAACTAAACGCGCCACACGTACAAGTGACGTCCACCTGCCACCCATCCGTTAAGCAGTAATCTGCTTTATAAATGACTCGGCAACCTTCCAGGATGGCGCAGACTAACCGTGCAATTTCAGCCCGCCTGCAGATGACTGTGATTGGAAAATCTACAGAAAAAAACACTGACCGCTGGCGTGAAAATATAACTTTGACATTTCAGTGACCTTATTTATTCCAGTTTCCGAAAATTGCAGGGTCTTCTGATGTATCTGCGTGAAACCGACCATTTTTTTTAATTGTACCATTTAGGAACGGGTGAAGGGGTTCGTGTGATATATCTGTTGCCCTTTCATAGGAGCAAATATTTGTGGAAGGTTATTAAATATTATGAGCTTCGAATTGATTTTCGTACCATTGTGTATTTGCTTTTTCTTGTCCGATACAAAATAACTGTTTTGACAAGTTGTCACATTGACATAGATAAGCACGGTTAATTCTCACTATACTCACAGTAATAAAATAAAAATAAAATTAGTCATCATTTAGTTTTCTTGGAATATGAGGTTACAGACGCTATGATTCACGGGCGGTTGAATGTGGGCTTGATTCGTGCCCTGGATTTTTTTTTTGCCAATTTGCATGTTCTTCCTGTGTTTGCATGGGTTTCCTCCCACAGTCCAAAGACACGTGCGTGAGTTGCTTTGTGTGACATAATGATTTTCTGCTAATGGTGGTCCCAATTAGCTGCTCTCTAGTGCAATTACCCTCATCTGTCATCTATTATATCCAAATGGCACACGTCCTTTGATCACGTACAGCGCCTTATCTTTAAGGCATTTTGTTGCAGCTCTTTGTGTATTGCATTTATTTGACACATATCTGCGCAATTGCCCATGTGAAAAAAAATCACAGAGCTATTCAATTCAAATGAGGCAGAGAAGTTGATGAGTTAACAAGAATCACCCTGGTACCCATGTAGTGAAAAGGAACTGATAATTTCATAGATAACCACAGTACTCTCAGAAAAAGGGTAAAAATGTGTACCTTGGCTTGTCACTGGGGCTGTACCCTTGTAATTGTACATTTTAAGGTACAGAAATGGACTCAGGAATATGTCAAAGGTACAAACAGCATTATTGTACCATCAATAGTGCATCAATGTTCATCAGAGTCCATTTCTGTACCTTAAAAGGAACAACTAACTACAGCTAAGGGTATGATTGGCTGATTCTTGGTGGTACAGTCCCAGTGACAAGCAAAGGTACCAATTCTTACACTTTTTTTCTAAGAGTGCATGCTGAAACATTACATGTATGATGCAAATGACCAGGGAGGTTCATTTTTTCTATGAATTCGCATTTGAAAGCTCGTGCTTAAGCACTATTATCTTGATGAGTGTTTCCTTTCTTGCTGTTTATTTGCAGCTGGCAGGTTCCTTCCGAGCTTCAGTGGATGGCAGCCTCATTGATCTGAGTGAGTATCAACACAGCTGCTGTAGACCAACGCCAAACTCCACTTTTAGACCTTCACTCTGCTGAGTCATTGGGAGCCACTCTTCACGGTGACCTAGATGTCCCTGCTTAGCTCTTTAAGACACATGCACCAGTTCTATCAATTTATATGGGGTACAGTGTTTTCAGAGAATTCCTCACTATTTGCATTCACTCTCTGTGATTTCTCAGGTTGACCTACCAAGCCCTTCCCATGTGTGAGCTCCTTATCATTTGCATCCGAACTGGGTTTCTGCTCGTCATCTGCTAAAGTAATAGAGTGTTTACAATTCCAAGATTAAATCTAGCAGATAATTGAGGGTAATTTGCAGGCTACTTGCAGACCCTAGATTAAATATAGGTTGCGCAAGTTCTTCAGGAGACAGGAGATACGGAGATAGTGGCCATGAGATATTTTGGTCAGAGGACATTTAAATGGTGTTGATATTTTTCAGTTCATATGTGTGTGTGTACGTGACACATTGTGCTTGGGGATTTTGTTCAAATGTTTTTCATTGGTATTGACCAACTGCACCATATACACAACATAGATTAAATGAACAAAGCAGTATTTTGTGTATAAATATTTTAATGTCGTATAAAACATTTATTTCAAGGGTTGTGGAGATCATCAGAGCAGAAAAAAACTATAAATACATCCATAAAATATATGTACACGTTTTATACAACAGACATTCTGAAATCAACAAAAAAACAATTCATATCTATCTAGAAGCGTAGAAACATCAAATACTTTTCAAAGATCTAATCGCTTTTTAACAGAATAAATAGTAGGACTCTGATTTTAATTACATCTGAGTATAATGTATATATCTTTCAGTAGATTTACACTTAGCTTGCCTTAGCTCTCCATTAAGTAGGTTTAAGGTAAAATCTATTCACAAAGAGGTAGGTAGAGTAACTGTGAATATTTATATGTGAGTATGCGAGCGCTTCTCTGTACCTTGCAGGTCACAGTGTTTTCTCAGTCATGCTGCAGCCTATGGGGATGAAGCCCCCTCAGAGTAAGGTGATTTCGCTCGGGGGCAGGGTCAGCCGCTTCTCTCGCGCCGAAAGCATCGTCTCCACGTGCATGGCGACGACACGACAGAGCTCCAGGCCCTGCGGACATGGGCCCATTTCTCTCAGACACTGTCGCAAACTGATGTGCATTTATTTGCAAAAATACTTATCCAACGTGAGGTACAATTTAGAGTGCAGGTTGTGGGGTAACTGGGGTTACGGGGCCGGAAGTGAAAACGCTAGACCATATACGGGATTTAAACCAGTGACCTTCTGATCAGGGGGGACGGACTCCTAAGCCCCTGAGCCACACACCTCTGAGTCTTAAGGTGCACTTTCCCTGTATTGGTTTGCCTTTGGTCTCCTCTGTTTTCATTTTAGTTTCTGTGTTCCATGTTCCAGTATCATTACGACGTCTTAAGCACAAGACAAAACGAATCCGCAAGTAATGCCAGAAATGCACGCTTGCTTTTTAAAAATTCATACGATGGAAAATGTACTATCAGTATAGCTAAACTAGAATAACCAGCACGGATAACTATATTACCGCTTTATGCTGGTTCAGTTTGCAGAGAGGAGGCATATTTGTGTCATTGTAGATAAAAAGAACCGCTCGCAGGGCAGAGGTGGTGTGCAGCCGTGAGGCAGGGCAGCTGGGTAATGGGAGAGAAATGGGACGGCGGCGTCGTGTCAGTGTTCCCAGGGCTACCTGCTCCAGCTGAAGCTGCGTGATGTGCTGGGACATCAGGTCTCCCAGTGTGACCTCCACATAGGGGAAGCTGGAGCCAGCTGTAGGCCTCTGTGTGCGTGTGGACTGCACCTCCTTCAGGGGGAATTTCACCATCAGCTCCTGCAAAGGGATAGACAAATCATTTTTTCCCCCAAATCCGGTTTACGCCATGTAAGACTCCACATTAGGCTTGGACAACTGCACCACGCACAGGTAAGATAAATGTGCTCAGCTTAGGGCTGGGCGATATTGCTGAAAACTGTATCACGATATGAGTGTTTCATATCGGTCGATATTGATAATTATTGATATTTTTTATGACCCATTT
>JAABNY020000095.1:24503645-24518435 GCA_015164015.2 Brevimyrus niger
TGACCTCAGTATTTGAAAAATCCTGGCTACGGCCCTGCCCCCAGATGGACATTCGCCGTATAAGACGCACCCACTTTCCCCCCCAGTTTTGGGGAAGGCAAAAAATACGGTATGTATTAATTTCTTTCTTGCACGCTTGGAAAGCTATACATGAATCCATAATCATACAATGCGAAATATCCTTACCTTTGTTGGTGACTACAAAAATGGCATACTCCTGCATTGCCTCCGCTTTTTGCAGTCCCATCTCATAACAAATCTCCTCTATAACATCCAATGCAACCTGAAACGCAAACGAAGCGCGCGGGATATTAGCCGAATATTCGAAACCTGTCAGGACATCTGCACGAGGTATCTCGCCGGCACGAAGGTCACCCTTGAGCGACTCACGGTGCACGTTTTGATTTTGAGATGGCGCTCGATTCCTCCAGGGATGAGAATCAGCTGCCGCTTAGAGCTTCGTCCCGCCTGAATAGGGAGATGGGCAGCACAGGGTCTCTAAGGGACGTTCCAGCGTAACAGGGTCACAAACCAAAGGGCCGAGTCTTGATGTACTGACCACCATTGCCTTCAGTTCCATGTTACCAGGGAACACCCGGCGTCCACCGCACTGGAATGTCTTTCTGAGATTTTGCTCACAAGCTTTAGCGATTCCTAGCATGGAAACATGCTAGTCAGCCTTGTGTATACATATAAACGGATGAACATAACTGGTGAGCAAATGCGCATTCATTTTGCGCACCAGCTATATCCATCCTCGCTTACAAACACTGTGTGCACCGTTGGTCGTTACCTAGGCTACGGGTGATGGCATACCTTGGAAGAGAACCCCGGGCCCTTTGGAGGTGTCCTGCAGAAATTTCAGGAGGTAGGGCTTCAGCACCTCTGAGCAGCGGTAGTAGGCTGAGAGGATGTACAGCAACCTCCAGCCCCTCTGAGAGCTGTCCCTGTACGGCGTTAGCAACACCCGCCAAAAAGGTCACTGCAGCCCCACAGAACCTCAACAAAGAGTTCAACAGAGAGCGTGGAAGCATACTCACGGTTTCGAACTCGTGTTGGCAGTGATCTGCTTGAGGAGCTGGCAGTAAGCTTCATCCTTCAACGGTCCGTACTCCCCAGTTAGCTGTAAATCATGTTTACGTGCCCATTAGTTGATATGTAACATGGGGAGCATTCAAGGACTTACGCACAGGCTAACCTGGGATGTAGCCAAGGACACCAAGTTGTAGCGGGCCCCAGATTTTTTTGTGTGGCTCTTACAGCAGCATTTTAAGCAGTAGGTAGGGCCCAATCAGTAACTTTATCCCTCACCCCCCCCAAATTTGGTCCTGGGCACACTGATTACAAAGTATGTTTGCAGACATATTGTCATACGAAGCGATACATGGCTCAGGAAACTTCGTACCTTCAGAAACTGGCAGACCACATCTTGTTCTGTCTGACCTCTTGGGGGGTGGTCACCCATAAACTTCATAATAGCTGTCGATAATACGGAATGAAAATTGCTAAGAAAATGGCAACGCAGTCCACACTACAGAAGGTAGGATTACAGTTATGTTTCAAGCAAGTGGCACGAATTGAATAGTGTTGAATATCTACAGATGAATCCACATAGCAGATGTGGATGGTTCACATTATGTAAGTAATTACACACAGGCTCCCTACTCACCCAGGAAAATGTCCACAGCGACTCTGTTTATGTTAACATCTGTGAAGTCTATTAAAGACTCCTGGATCGGGAACTGCAGAAAGAAAGAGGTTACAAGTCAAAAAGCGGAATTCGCCAATTAAACACAGAAAAGGAATACACACTTAAGGAACAGCATTACACGTAAAATATTCTTACTGACAAAAACGTGTGCTATGGGGGATTGTTAGAATAGAGCACAACTGTTACCTTGGAGTATTTCACAATGTCAGAAGGTTCTCTCAAATCTTTGCTCTTTTTGGACTTCTTTCTGTATGAATCACTAACAATAAACAGATTTTTTTTACTGTTTTTGTGTACGGTTTCTTTTTCGCTATTTGACAGATATATGGTAACGTTCAACAAAATGTAACGCTGGGAATGGAATGACTGACCTATTTTTTGCCTGGGCTCCTCTGAAATACTTCTTGGCAAACTCCACTAGGTTGTACTGGCTGCCCTGCAGCACAGACTCATCCAGATCAAGAGTAGTGTTGTCACCGCAATCCTCGTGGTAATCGCTGACATCGAGCGCCACCTAGAGGAAGATGCTGGTACTGTGTCATATCATCGGGTTACCAATGAAAATCAGTTTCATTAGACACAAGCAATTGGAAGTGTCTTCTACTGAACAGCCAATAAAAAAGGCAGACAGTTCTAAGTGTGGGGTGAGGGGGTGTACCTCAATGGAATGATCCAGTTCGTGGGCAGCTACAGATGAGGCCACAGCCACAACCACTGAAGCAGATGCCGCCACCTGACCTTGTCTGTTTTTTGGCTCCTCCTTCCTGTCCACGGGCAGATTGATGAAGTCCGGTGCTGCCACAGGCTGGACGAGTTCTGCAGGGAATATCCCTGAACGGCCATGGATGGCGCCAAACCTCCAGCCTTGATGATGGCAGGGAGAAGGATTTAATACCACAAATTGTTTATGGTATTATGTGACCCAGTACAATGTAAGCAGAGGTGGACATTTCAGGTCCAGAAAGTACAAATCCAGACCAGGATATTGTTTCAACCAACCAGTGGCGTACTCTGTAACTGTGACTCTTTATGCTGAACTGGTTGGTTGAAACTAAATCGCGGTCTGGATTTGTACTTTCTGGACCTGGAATTTCCACCTCCGAATGTAAGTTCGATACAAGGCTGTCACCACAAAGAATCCCAAATATAATGCAAAAACATAAAAGTGTAATATACTACTGTCACTGTTTCATGTTCAATTCATCAAGGAATGGGCATTGACTACAATGAATAAAAAAAATGCATACACTTCAAGATATAACAAAACACAATTAGCCTCAATGTCTGTATGTTTATATTTGAATACCTGTTATGGCTAATTCTGTATATGTGACCATACCTACATAACAAAGACTCTGTTTAAAGTCCTAAGCACAAGGCAAATCTCGCTATACTGCTGGTCTATCTATGGTGGCCCATTTCCATGTCACACCAAGTCTGTGACATATTTAAGCTTGATTTAAACTATCAAAAATGATGGTGAAATGATGCAGTGCATTTTAAAGGGCCATTCAAACCCACCAAAGTCAGGGGTGTCTTTCTTCAATCCTTCCAAATACATCACCTTCTTCCTCACGACATAGCCGTTGTACTGACCTGCAGACCGGCACAGGGTTTGAAAACTGATGAACATGTGTGTTTGATGCTCATGGGAGTTTTACTTACACAAAAATGTTCTGAGGGCAGAAGAGAAAATGATTGGTTTAAATAGATAGCCAATCAGATTGTAGATGAGGTGGGTCCAAACAACTAGAGAAAGATGTCATGGTCCCACCTCTTCTAGCTGTTGGGACCCACCTTCTCTATAATCTCATGGTTACCTCTCTAAGCCAATCATTTTTCCTTCTGTCCTGAGAACATTTTTAAGCAAGACAAACTCCCACGAGTTTATCTGACAGGCACTTTCTGAATCACAGTGAAGGGAATTCCCTGTAGCTGCATCTGACCTTCCTGCAGTCCACCCATGGCCTGCAGTCGGATGATGTCCCCCTTATGGAAGCTCAGAAGTGTCCTCTCATCTGTGATGTAATTCTGCACGGCCACCACACATTCTGAATCCTGCGGATATGTGTGGAAGAGCTTGATAACTGCACACTGGTTGCCAGTGCTGCAACAGAGAGGCTTTCCATCGGAGGCTCACCTTCTTGAGCTCGGTGATGAAGAAGTCCACCATAGCTTTGACCTGAGAGGCTTTAGGGGAGAACAATATCAGCTTCTCATTGGTGAGGTTGATCTCCAGCATGTTCCTTGAGGGGATGGTGAGGAACATGATGTCCGTATAGCTAAAAATGAAGAGAAGAATTGTGCATTTATTTCATAATAACTCCCACTGGAAATGACTGTAATAAATAGAAAGATGCTAGTTTGAGGTGACAATGGCTTTTAGTTCATTTAAAAAAAGACCACAGATATTGAGGTCAAATCCTGTTCATTAAAAAAATGTATGAAAATACACAGAATTCATCATTTTAGGTTAAATACCATTCAACAGGGTGACCCAGTGTAAAAAGGCAGCACACTTTTCCATGAACATAGCTGGTATGACCAGTGGGGGGCGCCGTGACCTCCTTCCTCATGTACCTGTAGGGCCGTAGGACCCTGAAGTAGTCCAGATCGGCTGCGCTGCTCTTCACCGTCTTCAGGAGTTTGATGCCACTGTGGGAGACGGCGAGGACCTGCACGCCAGTGCCCACGCTGCCCTGAGGGGAGTGCACACGCATACACACTCACGCACGCGCATACACACTCACGCACGCGCATACACACTTGTGCACGGCCACGTGACCGCGCGAGACCCTGCGTCGCACACTGAGCGTCACGGCACTTGGCGGCGGCACTCACGGAGGCCGGGAACAGGCGTGAGAAGTAAATGTCCCAGGAATCGCGGGCGGTGGTGACCACCTTGTTCTTCACGCCATCATCCTGGGTGAGAGTCCCCGAATCGATCCGGTGCTCGGCTGCGACACAAGCAGCCAGAGAGTCACAGTTTAGATCCAGGTGCAGCAGGTCTTCGTTTACATCTTTACATTTTTTATTTATAGAGCAGACGATTGAATCCAAAACAACGAACGAATGAGAGCAGGCTCCACCGGCCATTACAGTGACAGGGGGGTAAAGGCCTCACTCAAAAACCCAAAGGTGAAATCACTCCGCGACCATGGAATTTGAACCAGCGATCTTCCGATTACGGGCATAACATTTGATTTACCGAAGAGAGATTTCATTTTGAGTCTCTCCTCCTTGGTGATGCGGATGCAGGCCTCTGAGAAGGTATCACTGACGATCTAAACGGGAGGGTATGCAGTGACGGTGAGTCAGGTGGAGCGGAATGGTGATTGCTAACAATGTGCGTGTGAAGCACTTAGCCTACCTGTCTGAATATAAGATCCAGTACTAGCGGACTGTTGAAGCTCTCCTTTGGGTAGAAAACCTGCAGTTAGAATGAAGGAAAATCAGGCCCAATGAATGCCACAGGTAATCAAATGAACATAGCGTGGAGATTTAGTGGGGGATCACTGGACGATCGTGTGGGAATTGGATGTGCAGGACTGACCTCCTTCCGGAGGTAGACCTTCCAGGGCACGTTGGTGTAGGTGTAGTGTTCCTCGTTGATCCTCCTGTGCAGCTGAGTCTGGATGGCTTCTCCCTCCACTGGCAGCTCTCGGGACACTGGACCATAAAGGGGACAGTGTCACCACCCCCTTTTCCATATGGCGCAGGTCTCCGAGCATCTCGCTCATGCTGCAAATGACCTGTAGGAGGCGCACATGCTGCCTGGTAGCTCGCCGGCACCACCGGCTGGGCCCGTGTCGTCTTGATGCTTCTGGGTCGCCTCAGAACTCTTTCCTCATCCATGTTCTGTTGCTTTAGTGGAGATACTGCAGTGATGGAAGCCATTGGCTTTCTGAGCTGTGTGATAAGCAGGACAGAGATGGCGGCAATGTGAAGCCATAATCATGAACAGCATGTGTATGTGGCTATATGGTTTGCATGGGGCGTATGTAGGGGTGGGGCACTGGCCTGAGCTGGAAAATGATTGGCTCCTGCAGTGCCTCCATCCCTGTCACTCACCGACTCAAAACATTTCATTGGCTAATAATAAGGCTGGGCCCACTGTATGAATTATGGTCCCCCATATGTCCTCCAACTTAAAATATACTGAGATTAATACTATGAAGAGTATTAGTAGCAGTTAAATGCACATACTGTATATTTTGCAATATATTTGGTTTGTACCTCAGGTGGCTGAGTGCTCATCTGTCCTTTCAGGATCATCATGGCTTCGTCGTGGGGGTTCATCTTCTTCACAAACACTTTGCCTTCTTTCCTGCAACATGAAAATCACCCGTCTCGGTAACTACGAACACCGCCGGTACATATGGCACTGGTCGTTTTGGTCCCCGGGGGATCCAGAACGGTACATGCGATGTACCTTTTAATCTCTGCGGGTTTGGTGGCTGGGGGTGGCTGGTACTGTTTGATGATGTCCTTGATGCTGTGCGTCGGCTCCGCGTGCTCCGAGTTGGTGACGGAGGGTCTCACCACATCCGGACCTGGGCCAGGTGAGACACTAAGACTCAGATGACCTCCGGGCACGCAGCACTTCATCATCAGGCCAGACTCTGACCTTTGTCCTGGGAGGGACACTGAGACGCATCGGATCGCTGAGGCTTTTCCTTGTCGCTGGGGGAACCGGGGGCTTTTGTCGTCCCTTTTGCCTGCAGAATGTTCACCGTATAAACGTTAAAGCGTTTTGATCCTAGAGATCACAAGATCACACATGGACACATGGAATGGAGGAACAGTAGACAGGCAAACCTCCCTCAGGTCGACGCCGCGGCAGACTCACCGGAGTGACCACGGCAGCGCGGGGGAGGGGGGGCACACTCCTGGCAGAGCGGTCCTGACCGGCCGAGTCAGCGAGACAGCCGGCATAGGGGTTAGTAAGGTTAGTGTAGGGATTGACGGGGGGCCTGGCGTAGGGGTTGGTTGGTGGGCTGCCTGGAGGGCTAGTCATGGGGCTGGAGACTATGGCCATGGCCTGCATGGTCATCTGCTGGGCCTGCCGAGTACAGACACGCAGCACTCAGACTGAGATGTGGGGAGAACCAGCAGCGGCAGCTACAGGGCAGTCTGTCATGAGCCCTGGGTCTGGATCTCTGCATTGCGCATGGCTGCAGGAACCATTTAAACCAGTGTTTCCCAATACAATCCACGTGGACCCACAGATCCATATTTTTGCTCTCTCTGAGCTCCCTGCCAGACAGTCCATGTCTTTGTGGACCGGATTGGGAAACACAGGTTTGGGGAAATATGCAATTACACTGGAGCACAATGAAGTCCCCCCCCCATCCCCCAACACAGTTCTTCTTGTCCAGAAGCTACATTGTACCGCATGATTCAAGCGTATAAGGGTAAGGCATCAGGAAACTAGGACAGGAGTAAATTTCAAATATCAGTAGAATATCTACTGTATCACGTAAATTATCGTTGACCTAGAAAGGGCATGTCAGATGAACTTGAAATGGCCTAACAATAAGGAGGATACTGACAAGAATGATGGCCTGTTGGTTAATGATGGCTTGCTGTTGTGGGGTCAGAACAGTCTGTTCAGCGCCTTAAAGACATGGGATATATCAGCATTAATAAAATGGACAAAGGCACAGTGTATTATTATATCATCATTATACTTAAATCTACTGCACCATTCACACTTTTGGGCACATCTACTCATAGAAAGGTAAATTTGTACTAGTCATTACTTTTTAGAATAATTTTAAAGGCATCAAAACTATAAAATAACATAGATGGAATTATGCACTGACCAAAAACCTATGAAACAAGAAAAAAAATAATTTGTTGAGGGGGCAACTCTGTGGGTTGGGACTTGGAAGGTTGTCGGATTGAAATCCCATAGCAGAGTGCTCACTCCATTGGGCCTTTAACCCCAATTGCTCCAGGGACTGGCTGACCCTATGATGTGGCCTCCTGGGATGCATTTCCAGCTGTCCTGAAGGAGGTCCCACATTGGTTGTATTGCTTCATCATGTTTACCTGGCACAGTTGGCCCACTGGGCATCAGTGGTACAATGGACACGCCTGGCACGGCGGGTACAGCCCCACCTACCCTGGGCAGCACTTGCACAGCTAAAAACATGAGACACAGAATGCTTTCAGGAATGCCAGCCAAAACAATACAAAAAAAAAACCTTAATTAGGCGGAAATAAAAAAGAGCTGTTCTATTGAATATCAAAATAAAACTTACTGTGTAGAATTATCAGTAGTTTGGGTTATTTCTTTCTTAAAGACAATTTTGATAAAGTGCATTAAAGTTGTTTTCAATTATTTGCTTATTTTTTACTGACAGAAACATTGGCTTGTTTAGGGTTGTTTATACAGCACTGAGAGGAACCTGGCAAAACACGAGAAGCCAGGCCTACTGCCTACTGAAAAAAACGCTTAAACTTGTCATGAAATATTTAGCACAACAAAACACCTTCAAATTAAATCACTTGTTCAGTTGACTGAATGAGCATAAATGCATTTTTATGGTGTACTCATGAACGGTGTACTGATTTTATCGACATCTACATCTATTGCTATGAAACAAAGGTTCTCAGTTGAAGTTACGCAGACTAATTAAAAATTAAATGGATAAGGATGAGGAGGGAAAGCACAAAGACACATTAGACAGATGACTTAATTTGCTTTGTTACAATAATATATCTTGGTCACAATGGAGGCCTTCCCATGAGCCTCTACTAGTGAGCATATTTACTGGAGTAAACAGACTATTGACTGAACTTCACCCCTTGTGCTGTCCACCCTGGGATACTGGGATATATGCAAGACAGCTACAGGAAACCAGCATGTCCTCCGGTGAATCTATTCGCTGGAATTCTGCGTTAGGCATTGGGGGATTGGGGGGGGCGGCCGTGGGACAGGACTCACCGCCGGACTGCCAGCTGGGCCGGTAAGACGTGACTGCAGCAGGCGGCTCGCCCCCCCTCTCGCCCCCACCGACTCCACCGCCACCCTTCATCCGGCTAGAGATGCTGGTCGGCTTGTCCAGGTCCTGCTGAGGAGACAGAGAGCAGGGAGGTGTGACGGAGACACCCCCAAGCAGAAAAATGCATCTGCCCATTACAGATACCCTGTATGCTCTGTTATGGGGCATGTCTGACCTCACGCTGTACTCGACTAGGTCAAAGGCATGATGCTCCCCGACAGTCACATGATTGATGCAGAGTACAGAACCTTTCCATAGAATCGCCCCATTAACATTTCTGAAAAATCCTCCACCGCCCGTCAGGGCTAACGTAACGCTTGTAATCTAGGAGCTCTCTGAGAATCTAGGGCAGGGTTCATTAAAAAATAACCTATTCATTTCCTAAGTGTCATATCCTCAGGCAGTGTAAGTGATCCTTAAAAAAAAAAAATTACCCCAAGAGAACTGGGGGAGCCTCACTGCTCTGAGAATTACGGTAATTTGGTAATTTAATCACTATTTTGTTGGAGAGGATCAGTTTCTGTCAGTACACATCTGATACATGCAAATTCTCATATACACACAAGATCAGGTGTCCTTGACACAATACATGGTGTGACCACTCACTTCATTTACCTGACCACGTTACCAGTTCTACTCTGGTAGAAATTGTATTATTTATGTAGCAGAATGTAAAGGAGACATCCATGACCATGGGAAAGACGTCCACAGAAAAACTATAATGTTTGTTTCAAATGCCTACAACACAAATGTACTTTCATCAGAAATGGGAAGATGTCCTTCCAAGTCCCATTCCAAGTAAATGGTAAAATTTACTTTAAATACGGGTTAACTAGTTGTCTCATCAGTGCTGAGAGTAACTTCATACTTTAAAACTGATCGTGGAATAGAGGAAGTATCACTTTACCCCATTGCCATACGAGAGCACCGGGTCAAACAGGCTGTCGAGGTACTGGTCCAAACCTCTCTGCGTGGGGACATCCGCGATGACGTCATTTTCCGCTGAAAGGAGCAGAAGGGATGGGTAGCTGCGGACATCCTCGTAATGAAGGCTAGGAGAAATGGCTTCTCGGCGCCCCCAGACGGGGGCTTACCGTGACTGTGGTACCCCTCTGAGTCGGGCAGGCTGGCCAAGGCTGGATATCTTCTGTGGGAGAGCGGTCCTTCTTCATCAGACTCAAAACCACTCCCAAACAGGCTGCTGGGGTTTTCCGAAGGCATAGGGTCACCATAGGTAGTTCATGGGTCTGTAAATTATTACTGTACACTATATACTCTCAGGTTACTTGTTTTAGCAATACTCCATGTATAATAAGAGGTCTATAGGGCGACACTACGGTACAGTGTCTCAGTGATTTGGATGAACACCATAATAAGGCTGCGAACAGATAAGCTTGGTGCTGATCTCACAACACAACAGGTCATTGCTGTACAGCCGCCCTCACATTCCCTCCTAATACACGTCCGACTTACTTGCGGCCATCGAACTTGGTCTGGGATGGATCTTCTGAGGAGGAGATGAAGTAGGACTTCTGCCTTGGAAAGTCGGCCATTAGTTCTAAGTCACATATGAGGTCCATGACGTAGTCATGCCCCTGTAGTTCTACGCGGTTTCTGTGCTCCTTCAGGAGGACCGACCAGCCTCTGCGGCCATCCAGCACCCCCCTGCAGGGAGACGAACACATAGCAGGTGCCCAATACAGGGCCACAGAAACCACAGAAACAGCACTATCCATTAGCAATGCTAACCGACGACAACAGGCAATGTAGGTAACATCTGCGGGTAATGTGACCAGCACTAACATTTCAGACCTTCTTCTTTTCAGGAAGTGTAAATCTTTACTCACCAATTTGTTGCCCTTTTTAAAGGATGGTCATTAAACTTACGAAAACTGAGCCCAAGATTAGCCAATAGTTTGCCATTACTTAAACTAATACATAAGCTAGCTCTAATTAGGGCAATTTACTTAATTAGGAAAGTGTCCGGTGATTGTTTCACCTGTGCCAGAGTACGTCTCCTGCCAACTCCTCTCCATTGGTCCAGGAATGAAGAGGACACAGAAAGAAGGCCCCTGAGGAAGAAATGGAAGACTGGTGAAATAATTAGGCCGAAAGGCAACACCGGCATATCTAGAACATGACATAGAGGTGTAGATTAGGTGCTTTCTAATGGACTTCCAAGGCTGACAGAGGTAGATGGGTGACTTGGGACAAAATAGGAGAAATGTTCCTGTCTAAAAAACGTATAATGGCATAAGAGCAGGAGGTAATATGTTAGCCTCACTACTTCACTTTCATATAAGTGGGCAGATGATGAATGAAAGGATGGATGGATGAAGTTACAATTACAATAATCATAGCAGTATTTTTACGTGCAAATTTTTTAAAATAAATAACTGTAGATTATCATGTTTTTGTTGCTTTACTGTCTTTGGTATTTCCTCGTGTTTTTCCTATCATGGCTACATAATTTCTTTAAGACAAGAGCAAATTAATTATATGCAAAACGTAACTATACACACTTTCACTGAGAATGATTGTGAAACTATGGCAGACGCTTATCTAAATTTAAATATAGATATAGACCCTTATGAAGTAAGCTCACCATCAAAGCAATGAACCTGCAAAACCATGTTTGCTCTTTTCCTATTGGCTGTCCACTCCAGCAGAGAAGGTGGGTAGGTTCTGGCAGTCCCTGGGTCATGCTTGGACTTCTGCATGGCTTGTATAAGTCTGTGTTGGCAAACAGCTTTGAAGCCATTGAAGGCATAGTCTGAAACATACCTGCAAGTCAAACCAGGATTTTAAATAAAGGGTTAGCGGGTTAAGGTTAGGGAAAGGGCACATCTGCAGTAGTGCACTTCCCCTCAAGGGCCAGCATCTTACTTTAGAAGATATTTGTCCATCTTTTTAGATGGTGCAAATGCGCTCAGGCAGGCAGAGAGGAGCAGCCAGCCCCTCTCCGAGTTGGCAGAGTTGTCGTTTCTCCAGACTTGGTTGGCAATTTGAGACAGGATCTCATCCCGCAGCCCCTGGATAGACAGCCCCCTCTGGATGATGTAGTTCCCGAACAGGTTCTCCTGAGCTCCATTGAGATGAGGGTCTCCCATAAACCTTAAAATCTCAACAGGTGAAGAAATACAATCTTGGATTGTAATGTTTGCCGAAGCAACTAGCAGAGCAGGGTTGCTGTCCGCAAGCACTACTGAGTGAATTCAGGATCCTACCATTGTGAAGATGTTCAGAGCTTCTTGTTTTAACTCCTCATCCAAATGCATCAAAGGGGCTTCAAGTGGTTCAGTCAACATTCCAAATTTTGGTTCCTATATTTCAGGAATAGATCCTTAAGACTTTTAATGGCAAATACCATGGTCCCTGTTCAATATATTACTTGTTAAGTGACATACAACTTTGTACATGAAATATAAATAAAAATCAATGGCTACCCAATCCATATTTTGCATACTGTTTTTTAACTTTTGAATTAGACCTTTCACCTTCTAGATAAGTGTTTAGAAGAAAGGCAAATGGAAATTCACTGTTCCAAAGAACTGGGGATGTATAAAAGAATTCTGATATACAGCCTCTCTTCAGTAACACAAAGCCTATCTTATAATAACATGTTAAATACCTCATTTAATTTATTGAATAATAGACTGAAAGCAAAAAAACATTTACCAATCGTAAAGTCTAAATATCATCACACAGACCATTGTGATCCAGGGACCGTCCGTAATTTTAATTTTCATTTCATATTCTGGGAAACCATAATCTGGTAAATGGACATTAGTGATCCAGAATTGGATGGATAAATGAAGCGGTACATAGAACATATGTCTTATTTCAGTCTTACCCTAAAGTGAGTCTGGATATATCTGGAGATGAGGTAGTTGTTAATGTCGAGTGGCAGCGTAAGCTGAGACTCCACCTGTATCTTTGGGGCCTGGACCAGAGCAAGGCAATCCGAATGCAGCTCTTTGCCAGCTGAGGTCAACAAACAAGATGCCAATCAGGGATGGCACTGACGTGCAGCAGGGCTGAAACCGGGCATGGCGTCCTTTGCAGCGAGTCAGATAATAACCATGCTGACTGTGTCACATGCACAAATGGGTAAACATACAGGCAGACTCATATCTAATCTCATTACCGGCCAATCAGTATAAGACTAGCTGAAACTAATAAATCTTTAATATGCATTGGTCACATTAGTAAGTCAAGCAGGAGATATCGAAGGAGTCAAGTCGAATCAGCAAAGATGAGCTCAATCTGTCAGAGACCTGCCAAGGCCTGTAGGAGTCCGCCGAGTTCTGCTGGGATGGGTAGATGGGTGACATCGACCACTCTCCGCTTCATCAGCTCCTGCATGGTGGGACGTGTCGGAACGTGAGCCTGCCTAGGAGGGCTCCAAGGAAGTTTTTAGGCCATAAACATTCTTGACGTGACAATGTTTACCATTTCGATTTGCATTCTTTCGGCCTCTGCTTGCCTCACAGATGCCAGCTTTACCTGAGGAAACAAGAGATTTTTTTTAAATCCATGAGGGGGAGAATTCAGGTTTCTACACAACAATCACCAGAGAAAACAATGAGTTAGGTATTACTGTGGTTGTTCTTGTTGGCAACAACACCAACAAGAACTGATTAATAATAATATTATTAAAAAAATGTAAAAGATTTGCCAGGGGAAGTCAGTCTTTAAGGTTTCCAGTGTATGTGGGAGCTGATTTGTACCTCGATGTTTCTCTTTTGGTTCACATAAACGTTGACCAAAGCTCGGAATCTGATCAGGCTTCGCCTCATCCTCACGATGCGCATCCTGACCCCATTCGGACAAAGTAAACAAAAGAGAAAGCCAGTGGGCGAGTGTGGTGAGGGCAGCGGACGGCCCTGTGACCGCGGCGCGACCCCGACGGGACTCTACCGGACGAGAAAGCCGCGGCAATGGGCTTGGAGTCCGATGACCGCGGCGCGCAGAGACGTGAACTGTTTGCGGAGGAGAAACACCCGGTAATAGCGCTGCAGCGTGAGAGCGGCTATGTGCGTCACACGGTCCCGCTTGCTCTCCAGCAGCTGGTACAGGTCCTCCTTCATGAAGATCTGGAAAGGCAGGCAGGCGGGCGTCCAAACACACATTCACAATGTTAAAACAAAGGGGGTGTGAGGTGCATTCAAGGCAGAGGTCAGACTCTAATGTGGTCCTACTTGTGGGAATGTTTGCCAGGTCCCTATGGCATCATTATGAAACATAAACAAGTTTGTCAATGTTCATACTCTCAAAAATTAGGTATTTAATATTGATCGCCTTGTAATCAGTCAATACAACAGGCTGTGGTATAAAAGGTCACACTGTTTGATTCTTGCCTGAAAGCACTGGTTAGAGTTATGTGGATGACTTGATGCTTGATATCAACTATACCAGTGTTCCTCAACCTGGTCACCCCCAGATGGTCCAAGTTTTTGCTCCCACCCAGCTCCCTGCCAGATAGTCCACAATTTTTCCCTCCCAGATCCCTACGAGGGACAGGGAGCGAGCAAAAGCGTGGATTTTCTGAGGTCCCTGAGGGCCGGGCTGAGAAACACAGAACTACACAAACTTAACAGGTTATTGAATTTGGTGAAACCTGATATGAAGCTAACTGAACAAATTATATCACATCATAGTGATAACTACGGTAAAGAATATGACATTAGCCTAACACTGTCTTGTCTGGAATGCATTTTGTTGGCTCTGTTCTCTCACACTTTAAATAATAAATGAAGAGCAAATTTTCAAAACTCACTCAGTCCACGGGATACATTCCTTAGAAGATTTCTGTGAACTTACTGAGTTTTGGAAATGTAATGAAAGTGTGACTTTTGGTTCTCAATACTGTAACATATGGGGAGGAGTGACTTTTGGTCTGTGGGGGCCTCAACTCAATAAAACAAAAGTATAAGCTGAATGAATTTTGGAAATTTGCTCTTCAAATGTCATTTAATATTTTTTTCTGATGGCCATCCATCCATCCATTTTCCAAACCGCTTATCCTACTGGGTCGCGGGGGGTCCGGAGCCTATCCTGGAAGCAACG
>JAABNY020000095.1:24536691-24561264 GCA_015164015.2 Brevimyrus niger
TTATTATTATTATTATTATTATTATTATTATTATTATTATTATTCTGAATTGGATCCAATAAGAGCTGCTTTAGCCTGTAGCCTCCGGAACAGACTCTGGACCCTGAATAAGACAAAAGGTTTCAGAAAATGGATGGATAGATGGAAGAATTACTTTAAGTAAAAGAATATCATAGCTCTTTTAAAAATTCCAACGCATTATTCAACACATTATTATGACCATTTTCAAATAAAGAAATGATTTACAACTACAGAATCAAATAAAAACAGAAATAGTCACGATTTATTTCTGAACTGCTTGTCTACTTAAAACAATAAAAGCAGGCCTGATGTGTGAGCAATTCCCTGCTCTTAATTAAATTAGTCTCTCTAAATAGGGACGTCCTAATTCCCTCGATGGAGTGAGTGATACACGTTTGAATCCAATGGTGTGGTGTCCAGTTGCTGGCCCAGTCTTAATACACTGCCGTGTAAGCCTATTCACAATGCATGAGCACCAGTCAAAGATATGGGAGATATGGGCTCTTACTGTATGAATGGCTGGAGTTACATCTTCTCATAATTATTAAGACCATGTCTCCACACTGACAGCAGCTCTTCCGATCACTGAAGGCCACCGAAAGGTGACATCAATTTAATGAACATATCCAAGCGTCTCAGTGGGTTTTGTTGAGACGGCCAGGAGCAGGCTCTGTGTTAATGCTAACTTTACACTTAAAGTGTGTCTTCCATGGACATACACTCATCACACGAGAAAGTGTATGTCCCCAGTACGTTGAAATTTAACTGACACAGTATTTTCTTCTATAGGTTCAGGACTGCATGAAATTAAAATGGTTTTCTTGGCTCAACTTTGCCATATTACATACAGTGTACCTAAATCTGGTAGGATTTATTTATACTTTCCTGCTTGTGTTAGATATTAAGTACTAAAGTCCAATGTATGACCAGGATAGCACTAACCACCACTTGCTATTGTTACAACTAAGAATGACAGACAGGAGATAGATACCTTGCATTCGTTATAACAGATAATTGTCAAAGCCAACTCATAGTGGCTCTGGTAAGGTCCACTAAATATGCATCAGCCATATCTCTTTCTGTTTTATGTTACACACAGGCTAATTGTGATCAGGCCTTATCTACAGTGATATCATGGAAGGGAATCTGGTCTGGGTATTGAACAGAATCACTTGCGTGAGTGGTGACTGTAACATATTCAGTCAGTACAAAAGGACTATTTTGTTACTGCGCCATCTAGTGACTCAAATGAGTTATTGCCTAAGATAGGAATTATACAGTTATATGTTGTGAAAAATAACGATTTAATAAAATCATCTAGTACATCAATTTAAGTCTTAAAACAGTTTTTAAATTTACCAATAATGAGAAATTCAGTCTATCTTTTAGATTGAAGGAACATTCAACAAGTACATTATTTACAATGTGAATAGCTCCTCACAGGTTCATTGTCAAGTAAATACTTCCAAAAGGGTCCCAAATGACAGTTGCAATTTTAGCAGAAACTTCTGAAAAGATCTATTTTTCTCCAACATCTTTTACGTCACTACTACAGCATCAGATTGCTAAAAATGGTTATTTGTCATAACTACTAGAAGTACTGTCAGTTATTAGGATTAATTAATATGACAATTGAAATTTAAACAGGTCTGAGTAGGTAAGTTTGCAGTCAGTCCATTACAGAATCGCTTAGGAATGTGTGTTCACAAGGTGGGAATGCCAAAATATTCTCATTGTAAATATCTTCAAAGGCTGATTCGAATATATTTAGCTTTTCTTAAATATATTTAAGAAAAGCCTGCATGATTGTATTTGTGATTACTGGCAATAATAGGAATAATAGGTTTTTTAGATATGAAACACATGCATTTGCAATTTACGGGTCGTTGTTAATGGTTTTATAGATGTATGTGGTAATGTGATGAGATGATTTTAATAAGAAGCAAGCTAAATAAATCAAAATGAATCTTGTTATATAATTGAAATAATTTTTTTCTGTATTTTTCAGGAACAATTGCAATTTATTGGACAGTTGGAAAATACTTAATCTTATATTACATGAAAAAATATTATTTCAAACTTTTCTGGCATATTTCACATCTTTGTTGGTTGAATTATTTACATTTGAAATTTTCAAAATAGAAAGATATTGGGGTATCTGCAGAATGTGAAGCAGAGTAATTTTGCAAAATGTTTGGAAACGACTCTTCTCAGGAAAAACCTTGAGCATCATACCGTATCAGTAGTACATAGGAGTGTGCATAAGTCAGTTCTCTACCAAAAACTTAACAGGTCTTTAAAAAGTGCTTTGCACAATCTGATGTACTATCCACCCCACTTATATGTCACTTTATACAAAAAACTATTAAATAAATATTTGTAAATGTGAAATGTCAGATAGTCTTTATGGGTAACCTAAAATTGCATATTGTGGTGATGGCATATTGAAAAATGTTTGAATAAATTCCGAAGTTCATACAAGCCAAAAAAAAGGAGTGGTCTTTTTTCATCCAGGGACAGCAGGTTTTTCACAGATATTGCTGACAACCACCAGGACCTGCTGTT
Organism: Brevimyrus niger; assembly: GCA_015164015.2. Classification (NCBI taxonomy): domain Eukaryota; kingdom Metazoa; phylum Chordata; class Actinopteri; order Osteoglossiformes; family Mormyridae; genus Brevimyrus; species Brevimyrus niger. Next base: position 24,539,278 of record JAABNY020000095.1, read on the forward strand.
AAACAAGCAGTTTAGAGAATCATCTCTGTATGTTTCTATATCTGACCAACTGAAAGAGACCCACTGTGGTGTGATTGGTTATCTGGATAAATACAATTCTGGTACAAAGCTGGATGATCTTTGAACAATTTCAATAAGGAATTGAACTGGACTAAAGAAAAAATGGTTTATTTGCTTATTAAAAAGTACTATGGCAACAAGTTAAATAAACCAAAGACATAAACGTCTGGACATTTCACACACTTCTAAAACCATTTTTCTTACTTCCCAGGCAGAAAACATTTCAAATGCTGTAGATAATCATCTAGCAGACACTAAAATTGTACAGCAAATGAGTTAACTGGAATATTTTTATAGATAAAATGTAATACAGATTTATGCAATATAAAAAGTCAGCTAACAAATGGCATTACTAAGTCCCGCTCAGGAGCTTCACACTGTTACCGAACAGCTTAAGTTAGGAGAATAAAACACAGATTTAGGTTGCAGTTTCAGCTTCTCAAAAAATGTTCTCTGTCACGCTTGTCTCCGGTCGAAACAGACTTAGCAAAATATGACATTATGGGATCAGTCATTCGTATAATTCACTTTGCGGTGTCATTCTGGTTTCTGTATCCTAGATGATGGGTAAACATGTAATTAAAAGTGATGATTGTGACGACACGGCACAAAGGAATGGCAACAGGAGTGGGGAATCTGTGACATTTTTGCATCCTGGTGTGATCTAAGCTGCGCATCCTGCCCTGCTAACAAAGCAATCATACCACAGCTTGAGCAAGGCCCTTAACTGCAAATGCTCCATGGCTGTGGTGTGGCCCCTATCTCTGATGCCACAAACAGCTTTCCTCTCTTGCGTGTTGCTTTGGACAGAAGCAGCTCTAAAATGTTTTAGAGCCACCTGTCACTCGGGGGCCCTTGGAATCGCCCTGGGGATACCAGCCTTACACAGCAGATGGGTAAAACACACATTTAGCAGGTATCTTATATGACTGTTACAGCACAGTGTTAATTAAACATGACCCAGCGCCACATGGACTCGCACAAAGGTACCCAGCGTGGGGTTTACCTGGGTATGATTCCCACTTCCCAAGATTATCTCCTGGCTGGAAAATAGCATTTTCCTTAAGGCAGCAGGTGGCTGCATTGCCGCTTAAACCCTCTGACCTAGTGTTCATAAACCGGATAGCATTGATGTACATTTGTTGGACTGTTAGCTGTTAGCCATGATTTGCTGTCTATTGATCTATCCTGTGTTGTTCAACATAATATGACAGTAACAGATCAGATCAGAGAAATAAATTGTTAAAATTATTTAGTTATATGACCAAAATCTAATTTTGTAATATTAACATTAACCAAAACCAGAAACCAGTATCCAAATATACTAGAAAAAAACAAATATTAAAAGTTACTCACCTGTACAATAACCTAGCAAATAAACTACAGTAAAATAAACTAAAATAAACTGCAAAACAAACTAGAGTAAAATAAACTGTAAAATAAACTAGAGTGCCACCTGTCTCTCAGTGGGACCTAAAGAAACAATAATTATTTCATTATTTTAAAAATTATTGTGGCAACAAATGAAACAAACCAAAGACATAAACAGTTCACATAATTATTAACCTATTTTGCTTTTGAATTTGAACCTAAGTTTGAAATATACAAAATGCTGACTATATTTCACTTAAAGAAAAAAGTAAACACTTTACTTAAAGAAGTAAAGACCGCAAAAGATTGTATTGAGAGCACACACAGCGAAAGATAATGACTGTTGTAGAGTAATATTCCTCAGGACTGAAGTGCTGTCGATGTTTCTGAAAGAATATCCTCACGAAGCACAGCCCATTTCCTCAGCCATGTGGACAGAATATAATTTAGACTGGGTGCCTTTCCTGTTACAGTACGTCTCGGATCCAGCCTCCCTTTCTTACCTTTCACTGACCGTCACTCACTGAAGTCCACCATCTTGGAAAGATCTCTCGTGTTACCGCCATCTGAAGGCACAGCCTTGCCATGCTGTTTGTCAGCTCAGGTTCACCTCGGTGTCTGTCAGGGAAGGCACCAGTCCCAAAAGTCCACAGAATATCAAGAAAAAGCCCCACACGCAAAACCGTCGTGGATCCACATCTGTCCTTTCTCTCTCAGTGGTGGCGGAGCCTGCGGATGCATAATTGATGAGGCCTATTGTGCGAGAGTTCACTCCCGAACAGAGGGGCCGACTGCAAGCTTGCCAGTGGAAGTTGAGAGTTTGATATTATTGGTTACAAGGATGGCGTCTGCCTCTGCCTCGGATTTTGGGGAAGTAAGATCTGGGAAAACTCCACTGGTGAGATCCAGCTGATACAAAATGAGAGCATATCAGGGTCGGACAGCCTCTTATGGATGCCTTATTTTAAAACTTTTCACGTTTTCTTATTTTATCAGCCGTTATGATCAAGTTTGTCAGTCAACCATCACTCCTCACTTTATTTTTTAATAAGGTCAAATTTTAAATAGTTGAGTTTTTAGCAATTATCCTTCTGATACAAGACATGGGTTTGCGATCATAGTTATTGGACTGCAACAATACTAATAAAATTATTCAGCAGACTCAGATTCAGCAGTTTTGATAGGATTCAGTTGTGTAATATTCCTTCCTGTAAATGTAAAATATAAAAGATTGTGGTTAGGAAGTGAGAGAAAACGCTCTACTGCCACCCGGTGGCACACCTCTGCCTGTGCCAGGCCTATAAAACAAACAAATGACATGATTATACGTCAAACTTTCACATGTTGAGTTTCTGGTTATTGTATTAAATGATGCTAAGGTAATTCACAATAAGAATGTGAAACACAAGCAGGGCTGGATTGGGATTAAAAATCTGCTCTGGATTTTGGGATCCCCAGGAAGAGTTTGCCATGTGGGGAGTGGCCTCTGCAATCAAGTTTGCTGAACAGCAAGATTGTTCCACTATTGATTTTTGCTGAGCCACATACCAGTCAGTCCACCAGGAGAATGTCAGATGGCCAGTCCAGCGCTGAACATGGGACAAGTTCCATGCCATCACAAGACCTAGTCCATTAAAATTGGACTTTATTAATAATTCCCAAAGAACAGGGGGTGTCCCACCAAGCAGGAATTCTTGCTAATGAGATAACTTGTCAGATTTAAGGTAGTCTAAGATAATTACAAGGGAACAAAGATAAAGTCCATTTAGTCCAGATTACCTTAAATCCAACAAGTTATCCAACTAAGCAAGAAATGCTGCTTTGTCAAATTAATTAAACTAAACAAAACTAGGGTTTAGAAAGATTCAGAGGGCAAGATCAAGAGACAGTGGTCTGTATCACAAAGTTGGATTTTTGGGTTAACAAGATAACTTGTATGATTTAAGGGAGTCTGAGCTAAATGTAAATGAATAAGGGCAAAGACCATTTAAACTAAGGTATCTTAAATCTGACAAGTTATCTAGCTAACACATTTTTTGTGATACTAACCCCAGCTCTCCAAACAGCAGAGACCAAACATCAAGAGAGCAATGACACCTTGACCAAAATTAGCCTAAATTTACTGAGTGCAGGTATGAGTGACTATATATCATCTGGAGGTGGGCATGCTTACTGGGAATGTCCACTCTGGTAGCAGGTAAATAGTGGGCTGGATTATGGACCAGAATGGGCAAACATACAGCCACACCAGCCTAAGAAACAGAAAAAAAGATAGTAAGACATATAGCAAATGCTTAGGCACCATCAACCATGGGCTTTAAGATGACAGCCACTATAAGCTTGTTATCTGACAGAATTCTCCCAGTTTATGTTTTTTTTTCTGTTTCACAAATTATCCAGTCTGTGAATTTCTCTAGAGCAGCATTTCTCAATCCGGTCCTTGGGGACCCACAGACGGTCCACGTTTTTGCTCCCTCCCAGCTCCCAGTAGGGAGCTATCTGGCAGAACTGTCCGGTAGAGAGCTCAGAGGGAGCAAATACCTGGTCAGACCCTGGGTCCCTAAGGACCGGACTGGGAAACACTACTGAATAGTGTCTTCAGATTATCAAGTGACTGTTCTATAGGCTAAAATCTCCTTCACGCACAAATGTCAGTTTCCAGACGTTCACAGCTTAGGCGCCAAAAGAACATGGCCCAGATCTAAGATGTCCTCTTCTAGTCATGCGGGCTCAAACAGGCACACATACAGGGGTGGACAAAGTAAAGGAAACACCACAAGAATTCCCCAAAATGCAGGTGTGTTGGTTACAAAAGCTGCAAAATAATTTGATGTGTGAAAGGAAAAGGGTCTTGATCATCATGACAGCACATGGCCTATATCGGACAGACTGCACTGGAAAGGAGGAACAGAGACCACAAGTCATAGCTACTATACAGAGACAGAGCAACAGTTAAGAGGGTGGTCTCTAAACACCACACGAGTACAGCCCCCAAAATGACCACAAAACTCAACTCAACGTCTCTGTGACCCAATCCTGACAAAAACTGTATATATCTTCTCAACGCTGCAATTTATGGCTGGGCTGATGTTCAGAAACCGCTTGTATCCAAGGGCCAGAGTGCAGAGACATATACCCTGCTAAAATGAGGACAAATCCTGGACCCCTGAGTAATGGAAAAGGTTCCTTTACATTTAAAGAATGCCGCAAGATGCTTTCAGGATGCCTGGTGCCTATTTATCATGGAAGGGGACCTGTCATGGTATGGAAAGCCATTTGGTGGGGGTCATGGGCTATGATGATTGCTCTTCATAGTCATTCAACCTACAGATATTATATGGGACCATTTCACAGGACCAGGTTCACTCTGTAGTGCAAACACAGTCCATCATGGCCTTACTATCATCTCAGTCCTGTGCAGCAGACACTGAAATGAAATGATGGTCCTTCTGGAGCCACGGTGCAACATTCACGACCGCACAAACGTTACACTGCTAAAGAATGGGATTTGGAGTTTTTGGAACAAAATACAAATTGCTTAATAAGTTCAGGAGTGGATTAGTGAGCGTCAGGATGCAGTCAAACCCCTTCGATGGTCTCTCCAAAGATTAGTTGGAAAATGATTGCATTTTTATGCATGGGAGATTCTGCAGTACAGAGTATGAAGTGCCTTCATATGCCAGCTTCATGCAGGCTCTTTTTCTGGATATTCATGAGAACGGCTAGGACATGCACTGTAACTGATTTTAAACATGATACAATTGCTGGTGTCAGGCTTGGAGGCTCCAGCAACCCAGAAACACACACAATGCATGATAGACAAAAAACATCCAGTTAGGGGCATTTCTGCAACTGAAAACACAGAGTAAAGAGGTCAGAGGTGACTTGGTGACTGGCTAAAGATACCAGGAAGGACACAAGTGCAAAAAGAGCACCTCACATTGAAAGTGGTGTACAGAATAGATTCTCCTTCAACCTTGAAGGGGTTGTGGAAGCGAACGTTGGTCCTACCGGTGCTAGCTAAGTGCACCTAATAAAGTGGCCATTGGGGATATATTGGCAATTTACTAGTTTGATATGTTTATTTCTTCATTTTACGTAATATATTATAATAATAATCAATAATAGTTTTTCCTGCTACATGCCATTGCTTCATTTGTCCATGAAATCGAGGTGCTGCGAGTCCGTTCGCGCTGAAGCGGCGCGCTAGGCTCGTACTGGCGGGCGCCAGGCGGTGGGTGTGGACACGGCCGCTCCTACCAACCGCGCCAACGCGGAGCACGGAGACTCAGCAGCATCTCCTCTGATCGGCAATAGCAGAGATGGAAGGAGCACGGTCCTTCGGAGCTGGGAGAGCCGGGGCTGCTTTCGACCCGGTGTCTTTTGTCAAACAGCCGCAGACTATCCTTAGAATATTGTCTTGGGTAAGCGCTTTTTAACTCTTTGCTGGATGCGCGATTTTAATTATGAAATGTGCCAAATTAATTACAGTCGGTAATAATGGGGGAACACATCCGTGACAAAAATAGCTAGCAGAAACATTTGCGATAGGTTTCGCATCTATATATTTTTCGTACATTGACAATGTGCATATTCACTTCAGTTTAATGACAGGTAAATTCTTTATTTGTTCCTTTGTGTATATTATCAAAGCCAAAAATCGTGCCATATGTAGCCTACCTTTATATACCTCAAATCAATTTGACAACAGTATGTATTATCTGACTAAAGATTCATTGTACTGTTGTGTTTTTTCTTCTTATCATTACTACTACTACTACTACTACTATTATTCAGAACTCGAATTTAATATGTTTACGCTTCAATGGAAAAATGTCACTAAATGAAAATATAGTAAGCACAGATCATGGGCTGCTCCATCTTATTTATACCTATTTTTGCATCATCTGTTATGATATTTGGCTCTTTCGCGTAGTGCATTTTCACCCAGCATTTACCTCTCAATGAACGCTGCGAGTTATTGTTTTTTTTAATTTAATTTAATTTTTTTTAAAAACGATTTATTTTACTCCCGAAAAAATCTGTTATGATCATTAATTTTGAAAGAAAAATCGCCACCATTAATTTGTACAGTTCACATTTATATATAGTTAATGTTCACATTTATGGTTATCATATACAAGTTCATGTGTAAACGTCAGGGGGATATGAAAACCAAGAGCTTATTATACATCACCTTTCCGGCTTCCCTACTATCATCGGCGGGTGAATATCTGTTTATTGACATGATCTCGTGATATTGCTCATCGATAACAAATTCTCTCACATTTTAATTCCCCTACATAAAGAATCGATGCCTTGATAAGATTACAAATTTCGGTACGTCTGAGTGAAACAATCGCTACTGTGTAACCATCAATAGCTAGCATGTGAGTGTAGTGGGCGTTACAACTGTGGACGGCATTTTCCGGTGAGATTTCCGAGGCGTCCGCTGTAATGTGATAAAAAGCCAGCTTTTAGCGTCGTACAACAAGCCTTAATGTGTATTACATAGATTCAATTATTTGTAAAATTTAAGTAATTAATAAGAATAGCAGTTATAAAACAATCAAATTTGCTTTCATAGTTACACCTAATAAATGTAATTGGTTATAAAAAAAAATAGGAAAAAGACAGCAAATTTCATTCAGAAATTCATTAACAAGCTGACCATTAGCATATAGGCCTAAGCTAGGGGTGCCCAATCTTATCCACAAAGGGCCGGCGTGTATGCAGGTCTTTGGGATAACCTGTAGGTCAGCTGTTCAAACCCAGGTGTGAGGACTCTTCAGCCAATCAGTCCTCTAATTAGTAATATAATGAGGGAGCTGCAGTGAAAACCTGCAAACACACCGGCGCTTTGCGAATAATATTGCCCACCCCTGGCCTAAACTATATGGGGCAGTTATGCAGTGTTTCTGGCCTGTTCCCGCCAGATATTGTACTTTGCCACACATGCTACATGTTTAAGTGAACCTCTCGTTCAGTATGTTACTGCCAAATGTCCACTGACGCTCACTAATACACAGTAATTTAATAATAATAATAATACATTTTATTTATAGGCGCCTTTCTAAACACTCAAGGACACCGTACAGTGAATGCAATGTAATGTTACAGCATCCATCGCGTTTGACTGATCACAGCAAAAATATGTTCCAAATTACGCAAGCCGTCTCAATTTCCCATGAATCTGTGTCAAGGTTGAGAGGCACTAAGTAATTAAGATGCTGGTAAAATGCCTTGTGCTAACTGTATGAATTGGCTGATCACAAATACAACCATAACCCACTTGACAAGACTCCAACCACGAACGTCCTAAAATTAGGCCTGCTGAAAATCTAATTATTTTGTTTGTATCCCTCCTTCTGATATCAGGAACGGCATATGTTGAACTGCAGCAGAAATTAGGTTTAAAATACCTGTATGTGAATCTGTAAATTGAAAGCAACTACAAATTGTAACAAATAATCTCAATACTGAGGTCAGAGCTCAAACTGTTAAGTCTCGGAATTGCAGGGAGCCTATGAAACTAGCCTCTGAAATGAGACTACTGTATATCTCATATAATTTAAGCCCAAAGGAAATCTCGGCCTTGTGGTTCTTACGTGCAGATAGGAGGAAACTGAAAGGAGTCACATGATGTTGTGTCGTGTGCCCATTAATCCTGAACCCATACAAGTCACAAGCAGTATGATGTAATCAAGGCCACTCCTACACTCTGTATATACCTTATCTTTCTTGGGCAACATGAGGCTTTTTGTCTTGGGTAAAATTACAGTGATATCTAGATAATCTTAAATGTAAATGTAGCTTAAACTGGTAGAATGGAATTAGTGGAATATGTAGCTATATATAAATAGTATCTCAGTACAGTAAGACCTCACCAACAAATATTTCCTAAACTCTGAAAGTAATTAGCGACTGTGACATATTGTGCGAAAATGTTTCACCATGCATTAGCCAACAGAGAAATGTAATTCCCCCACAATGCAGTAGGAAAAAGTGGCATATGGACATTATTATTTTTAGATGTGTAACTTTGTCAGAGATAGTGATTCACTGTGTTATAAATTCTTGATGCAGTTTAGAGCACCATAGTAACTAGGCCTCCCATGGGAAGATGCCTGGTGGATCCTGTCATTTACAACACGAAAAAGACTGGAATACGCAATGCTTCTGGAGTCTAAACTTCTACATTTGATTGACGCATACTACTCGCATTGCTATTTTCAAGAACTCAAAAGGCATTTAAATACCTGGCAAAGATATTTTACAAAGTATAGAAAGTTTTGGGAAACTTCAGCTGCAATCCTGTCACTCGTGTTCCTGACATATGAGATATTATGATGTGAATGATCATTTAATTCATAGGGACAGTGTCATGTTATCTAGTAAACTAGAAGAGTATAGAGGCGTTTAGTATCTCTCACTTAATTAACTCCATGTTGTTAGGGTAAATGGCAGACATACCTTTTGCCAGTGTGGTTTCACTTATTTCTCGGTAGGACTGAATGTGTATGAATAGGCGTTATATGAGAATGAAGCGGATTTGGTTAGTATTCTCTGTTTCTGCTGATTGGGAGCATCACTGAACCCCGCGAGCCCCCCTCGGGGTAGCAGATCATTGTGATGGCTGCTGTTCCCATGGCTACGGAGAGATCTCACTTGCGTCATTTAACGGAGTTCCAAGGCTAAAAACAGCGCCTCACAAACGTTGTGCTCAGATAGCCTGATCAGGTCTTCCTGTATAGCTGTACAGATATAGACGGCTGACCTCATTTGTCGTCTTTCTAGATGGCCTGTATTACAGACACAGCAATCATTCAATACTATATGAAATACAAACACACTTTGCAGCACACTTTGTAGCAGTTATTGGAATATTACTTCAAGTACCACCGAAGAACTCTCTACAACTGTAGAATTTATATTATTGGAAACGCAGTGGGGAGGTGCAGTGGTGCAGTAGTTACCAGTGCTGCCTCTCACTTCTGGGACCAGGGTTCATGGCTCCATGTATGTGAAGTTTGCATGTTCCCCCCCTCCCCCCAGTATTTTGGTGTCTCCCCCAGTCTAAAAACATACTGAAGTTAATTGGTTTTAGCAAATTACACATAGGTGTGTGAGTGTGCCCTGTGATGGGTTGGTGCCCCATCCTGGTTTGTTCCCAGTCTTGTGCCCATATCTCTGGGATTGGCTTTGGACCTTCTGTAACCCTGAAAGTAGTTTCAGGAAATATTGCAGTGTGAATAATATACCTAGATCAATAGCAAGATAAGTCTGAAAATTACCTGAGTGCATTATTACTAATTCTGCTCCGTATTTTCAGGGCCTACAAGTTAGAAGGTTTTCCTACATTTGAAATATTTCCTTTATTATTTTGCATGGTACAAAAAATTGAATGAATTGTTATGCATGAGGCTAATCTGTGGTTAATAAATGCTGAATGCAGTTTGCTCTGTTTTCTCTGTAGATATTCTCCATTGTAGTGTTTGGGTCCATAGTGAACGAAGGCTACATTAACATCGGGAGTGAAAGGCTGCATTGCATTTTCAACAAGAACAATGATGCGTGCAACTATGGGATTACCATTGGAGTCGTCGCATTTTTGGCGAGCACGTTGTTCCTCATCTTGGACATTCACTTCCCACAAATCAGCAGCGTGAAAGACAGGAAAAAGGCAGTCCTTGTGGAGATAGGCTTCTCGGGTAATGCCCACAGACATTGCTGTATGCTTTGGATGCACTGTGTGCACAGATTCTGTAGAATGGTTTTCATTGTGGATTCCCATAGTTCTGAAATAAATAAGAGTTGATAAATTTCTCATTCGAGCTCTGACAATGAAGACACATTAGTGACATATTTCTGTGCTTAGCCTAGGATACTTAGTGACAATGTGGTTTAAGGTGTAAATGTGTGCTGCTTCCTCAGATCAGTCATGTTCCTGTAACTGAGCTCAGATAGTTTTCTAGGAAGCTCATCTAGGAAGCACAGATATGAAATATATAGATTTGAAAGGGGAAGATCACCTCCACTACAACTGAGTTTCATCAGGGAAAATATAGGACATAATTCTGAAGTAATTAGCTGTTTAAATCCAACTCTCATCAGAAGACAAGTCAGAAAAGAAGGCCAGATTCATTTTTTTAATTGATAGGCAAATTGGAAAGTAATACACATGAAAAATGATGCTTCCTTATAGAATGTATGGCAGATAGATGAATATATTGCTCTCTGGGCTTCTTATTTGCATTTGAGGTAAATGCTACATGGAATATTTGCTGATGGAATGAGATGGTAGGTTATAGTCATTCCTTTGCATTGCTATGATTTATCAGTTTAATCAGATTTACCAGTAATGCTACTCTCTGCTCCCGCCTTCCTTCCATTGCAGGTTTTTGGACATTCATGTGGTTTGTAGGGTTCTGCTTCTTGGCCAATCAGTGGCAGCGCACCTCCCCCAAAGAGCTGCCCCTGAACCAAGGGGCAGATGCGGCCAGGGCTGCCATCGCCTTCTCCTTCTTCTCCATCATCACATGGGTTGGTAATCCTGATATGCAGAAAAGGAATGCTGGGGAAACAATAGAATCAAACGTGGTCGAGCTTGAGGTTTTAGGAAACTCAGTAGAGGGCAAGCCTGGAGCCCAGTCCGGGGCACACTTGGGGGGGGGGGGGTTGTACACTATGGGGCACCTGAGAAACAGGGGAGGAACCTGCCATCCTTGGGAGAAGAGCCCATACCCACATGCAGGGTTGAAAAAGCCCATACCGACATGCAAGGTTGGAAGAGCCCATACCCACCTGCAGGGTTGGAAGAGCCAATACCCACATGCAGGGTTGGGGAATAAATAACTAAAAATAGTGACGTTACTAACTTTACTTTCTTCAGTAGCACAGCTATTTTTAAAAGTCTTTAGCTGTTCCAGTAACTATATATATATAACTTTCGAAATAGCAATGTAGCCTGGTAAAACGTGAGTGTGTGACAGTTTCCACCCTACTGCCACCAGCGTGAGCATCCCTGCGAGACGCTCACTCATTCATCTCCTGCTCAGGCTGCTGTCACAGTACAGTATAGATTTGTATCCATTTGTGTCTTAGCAGCTTAAATGACGATAAATAGGTTATAACAATAACAAACTAAGAAAATGGTAATGAAAAGGTTAAAACACTAAACTGTATGACTTAAACATGGTATAATTTTATTATACAGTATACTATACATATGATAATTTTTGCATATCAAATGAAGGGCCGACTTAAAACCAGAACTGATTGCGGTCGTAAGTTGATGATGACCTGTATTTTTTTTCTCTTTTTACAAAACCAGGTATTTTCAGCTACCAGGTGTTTCTGATTAGTATATTTTACTTGAATACTCCTGGGGATGAATGTTAAAGGGTTGAAAAATATTTCACGGCAAACAATATTTTAGATAATTTCATTTAAATGCATAGGAGCACTGTAGTTCTTAAACAAATGATCAAAATCACTTTTTTTTTTGTTGCAACCCTTATAATATTCACACAGCAGTTGTAAAGTATGCTTGGTTTAACTTTTTTTTAAAAACCTTTCTGTGATTTGACATTACATTGTTAAAAATATAAATTTTCGTTTAAACTTTTAACATCATATTTCACTTTTTTTTTTATTAATTTGCTTCAAAAGTATCGTACAGCACAAATATGAAGTATTACCGGATGAAATAGCTTCGATTTTAGTGAGCTACTTTTCCTCTTTAACTTGTACTGTAGCTAAGTACTACATTAAAACAATAGATTTGCTGTAGCTTAGCTAATTTTAATAATTAGTAGCTTCTAGCTTCCCCAACTTCACCCACATGTGGAGAACATACCATCTCCACACACAGAGCCCTAGGTGGGATTCAAACTCCCTGCCATAATAATCTAATAATCCAAAGTCTTGGAGGTTTTGGAAAGCAGGTCTGGGTATTGCGGTTAACCTCCAGTGCCATACTGACTGCAGCCTAATCATGACGCTGCCAGAATGTGCTATCAATTAGCTGGTGCTGTTTTCTGTGCTGTTTACAGCCTTAATAAAACAGCGGGGGTGCTGCATCTATTTATTTCAGACCGGAACAGAATGTGCACATGAGGGGTAATAAAAAAATTTTAAATGTATATTTCATTCTTGGAAATTTACAAACCCCTGCATGAAACCCTCAGCATTCCGCAGTCTGTTGGAATACTGGTCACAGACTGGTACCAGTCCGCAGCGTTGGGAATCTCTGCTGTAGTCGATTCAGTAGTGTTAGTTTTCCCTTCAGCCTAATGTATCTTGAAAATGCACGGTAATACTTCACTTGAGGGAGCACAAATAATATAGTATTATGCTATTACTTATGTATTAATTAAACACAAACTAAGTCTCGGTTATGTACTGATCTCGTGTTCGTTTGTCATTATTGAATCATGACACATCTGAAGCCGTTACTATATTTATGATATCTGTTCATTCAGTAAACTTTTGCGAAATACTGAAGGATCAAGTAATGAATAATATAAATGAAATTCTGATCTCGTGTTTGTTCATCATTTATGAATCATGATGCATCTTATTATTAAACCAACTATATTTGTTCATGATTTGTACTTCAGTAGTAACTGAGTTACTACTAAGTATTTGTACCCAATGCACTTCCAGGGTCATTTTAATATACACACGCAATGAGGCCATAACTGATGAGGTCACAGTGAGAACATGAAATCTATATTTATAGCAGACTTCCCCCTGCTAAGAATTCTAATCAATAAGTTTGTTCTGTACAGGAGATTAGTCTACGGAGGCAGGCTTGAGTTGATGCAGCTTATTAAGGCTACTTGGAAAACTCTTCTTTGACACTAATTTCACAAAATGTGTTGCAGGCCGGGCTGACAGTAAGGGCCACGCAGAAGTACATGCTAGGCACAGACATGACCCTTTTCGCCACGGATCACTTTGACGGCAACCCGACCATACAGCCGTACCCCACTGGGACCGGCGTGGATGCCACGGACACCTACCAGAGTCCGCCGTTCACCGAGCACCTCGATTCCAGCACGAAGAACTATCAGGTGCCGACTTACTAGACGGCCGCCAATGTGTCCAAGCTGCTAGGAGAATATCAGAGGAAACATGCATCTTATCTGTGTGTGTTGCAGTGTTGGTGCCCCATAAGGTTTGTTTCTTTATGTCTCTGCCCGTCTGCTGGCGCTGGGTAGCGTGATGGTGTTCGTAGGTAGTCGTGCCGTGACCTTCTGTGAACAGGAAGCAGTATGTCGGTTGTATCTTCATCTTCGTCCAGGTAGAACGGATGCTAAATAGGGCCTTACTATTCCAGAGACCGCTACAGCTTGGATCAAGAGATAAGTGTAACGCTACAGGTTCCCTCAGACTACCTTTAACAGAAGATTTAGTAACCAGTGATTTAGATACTGTATCAGGAAAAGTCAAAGAAAGACGTCGTTCTGTGGAAGTCAGACATGGAGGGCTCCTTCAGTCAGGCGCACCCTGGTGTGTTTCCTTTTCCAAGTCAGGAAATTGCAAAATCTGATTAAGTTAAATCCCATTTCTTTTCCAGATGAGGGATCTAAATATGATTATTTCTTATACCCTGACTGCATTGTATATGAACAGATTAGACAAATGCCAATGAGCACGTCACTTTAATTTGCAATCAAACATGAAGTCAGTTTTGAGAAACCAAGCAAAAATTAACAAAACCCTTAAGTGTCATGAAAACGGTGCCTGTACAGTATATAACTTAAGGCTGTGCCAACAGCCAAGACTATTTGAAATCAGTAGAGTGACATACATGAAGATGCTGAACTACTGAACTTCTGTGTTCTGTAAATTCAAGTCTTTCAAATATGAGTTCATTAGGAACAATAGCAAAACTCAATGAAAATAACAGTACTTGTGAAGCATTCCAGCGAAATATTCACTCGCATTGTCATTAAGCCATCAACCTTCGTCGTGTGACTGTATGATTCGTGAAATGCCTCACTTTCAATGAGCCATTTTGCACGTGTACACATCTCGCTCCAGTGGGGGGCGCTAGCAAACTACTGCATCAAGACACTCCTTTGTAGATATAGCTGTTCTGTGTTTTATGACAATTTATATACTCCTCGTGATCAAAGCCAATGACATGTCCAGTGTGTAAAAGTATATGTAATTACAGTATTCTAGTTCTGTATAAAAGCAAAAAAAAAATGTTTCCCTTACTATAGTACTTAGAAATAGGCACGTGAAAGGAACAGGTATGCTCAAGATCAATTTCAGTGTAACTTTACAAATAAAAAATCCGTACTAATGTGATTGTATGCACAGAATGCCTACATTGCACCCTGTCACCATGTTTCACTACTTCAAAGGGATCTTCTCAAAAGTTTACATTCGCTTAGTTGTCTAACCCATAGGAAAAGATTTAAGTGAACCAAAGCAATGAAGAATGTAACTATTTGACAATAAACTGCCAGTTACACATTTCTAAAAAGGGTAAGAAAGAAGTGATCATTTATATTGATGAGGGCTTGATCTTTGCCTTACACATTTCAGCATTACATAAACCACAAGCAGAACAGGACCAAAATTTGGGGCATTCTTACGAAATGCTACATGTATAGTGGATAGACTGTAAAAACATGAATTCAAGGGCAGAAACATCTGAAGACAAGGGTCATTAAATGAGTAAAGACCAACTGTCATGCAAGAATGTTTTGGCCATATTGTTCTGTTAGATGGGACTAAAGAAGAATATAATATAAAATAAATGCTTATTAATTGATTTAGAAAAATGTCCGTGGTCTTCAGAGTGGGTTACATACATATAATCTCCAACGTGATTCTGGATCTTTTCACAAAGGATGAAATAAAATGTTTACAATGGAACCCATTTGCGACTTTCGAGATAATCCCTGTAACAAGCAGGTGAGGGGTGCTGAAATTCATGTCAGTGGTTCTTAGTGTAATCTATGGTAGCACATTGCTAACGTGTCTATGCTGTGAAATAGGATAATGTACACAAGTGATATTGATTGTTATCCAATATATCTTAATGAACTAACTGTTCATGGTCTTGTGTATCCTGTGCCAATAATGCACCCTTGTTATATACAGATATTTTACAGCATGAATTTTGTTTCTTTTTTGTTTGTTTTCCCTGGGTTTTTGTTTTTTCCTGTAAAAGTCACCCAGTACTGTTGGTCGTCTTATTGCATTTGTTTGGACTGCAATTGTCTTCTGAGGCGATAAGAATAAATATTTTTAAGAATGGGGAAAAAAAAAAACATGAAATGATTCTTGAAGTACCCTAAAAATTACAAAATACACTTGAGATTTTAGATAACTCATTTCCCAGTGAAAGAGAACCACATTTACTAAAGGGGACAGCATGATTGACAGCATTAATAAATATAAAGTACATGAACTCAAATATAGAAGCTTGCTGAACCTAATACTACAGTCTACTTATTATTGCCACCTTTCAGGAAATCAGGAAGCCACCCTTTCATTCCCTTTTACTGAAGCACCTCAAGCTAAATCTGGATAGTATGGACACAGCTGAAACAGACGCAGGCGTCAAGGATGAAAACAACCCCTGCGAATCAGCTGGGAAATACTTTGAGTTTGAAGATGGTCCCAACGTCAAGAAAGTCAGTATGAAAAATCTGACAGAAAACCAAGTGTCAGCAGAGAAACTTCCACAAGGTCAGGCCAGTCTGGCTAAATTAAACGGACAGACTGTCAGTGGACTGACAGAAGCATAAAGGAAGGTCCATGACGTGGGGGACAGCCAGAGGCCAATGTCGCCTCAAGGAGAACCAGCAGCAAATCGACAGAGCACTTAACCAGCTCTTCAGTTTGGCAAAAACGAACAATTAAATTAACAGAGCAAAGACAACCAATATTAACAGTCTACATTACATTTACAGATTATAAAGGATGCAGGACAAGGAGTCCATGTCCGGGATAGAACCACTAGCAATAGGGGAAATATACAGAATGTGCAGAAATCCAAAAATCATTCTATAACAAGTATTGCCATAATAATCAAGTAAGCAGCAGCCATGCGGCTTCCTGATTAGAAGAGTATAAAGATATGTTTGAACAAAGAAAGCATAATAAGGTGTGTGTTTTTAGAGAAGAAAAAAAAAAAAAGACTCCATTCACATTGTAGATTATTTTTAAGGAAATTTTTACTCCTAGAATCTTTACTCCAAACAGCTCTTTAGCCTTTAGCTCCTTAAAGCTACCAAATTATTGTTCATCTGCCAACAAATGAACGTGGTGAAACAGGTTGCACACATGGAATGGGAGTTTTTCTGATTCATGAAATTAAGCTCAGTATTAAAACTCAGGCCTAACTTGGACTTCGAGCAGGCCCGCATACATGACTCAGGCCTAACTTTGACTTCGAGCAGGCCCGCACATAGGACTTGGATACTCTCTAGAATTCAGCACACAACCCCAAACTGCAGACAGGCAATAGATGACCTCATCCTCCTAGAAGTGCACTGCTTTTGTTTAACCGGCAGTATGTTCACCTGCCCTTTAACAGTTGACTCTTTATAGCATAATACATAAGCCTCTTTTTTCAGTGCTAGAATAAGTCTATTAAACATTTTTGACTGTCTTTAAATCCTCCAGTACTTTTTCTTGAAATAGACTACAGCCCCACTGTTTTTGAATCTTTAGAAACGTTTACAAAACAAAGGAGAAAAAATGGCCGCCAGCTACATTACTACTTCCCAGAAAAAAAAAATCAGAAATTTGAAATATTAATTATAATAATTTTAAGTGTTTACATTTCTATAAGAAATAAGCCAAAGTTCAAGCCTCAAATAACACCACCAGTAATAATTTAACGATTCCAAGCAGATATTAATCTCCTTCTGGGAAACAACTCCTAGCTGTGAAACAATTCAGTAGATCCAAAATCAACAGTGACCTTTTCAGACTGGTTTGCAGTCTTTCTTTAATTTGCATCCATTCATTAACATCAGCTTCCTCCTGCCAGATCACCTCACATCAGACAGCATGTCTTACTGCTGTATTTCAGGGATATGCACCTTCTGCAGGTTATTCAATGAAAGACCGCTTGTTTTCCTACAATGCGGAGATTCTGGGATTCTAGCTTCTGACTATAGCCATCTACCATGGGTTAACTGATGATCTTGCTGATGGCCTGCAGAGATGGGAAGTCATCATCGCTCATGTGCAGAGTCTTATGGGTAGTGAAGTCCTTTTGGGCCACGACCTGCCTACAGGTGGGACAGACCTGGCAGTCGAGCTCCAGACTGCTGTTGCCGGAGCCGGTCTGCCAGGCGCTCTTCTTGTTTTTCTTATGTTTGCTACTGGACTGCTTCTCCAGGGCCTTGAAATCCCCGTGAGCGGCAAGGAGCTCCCTCTGCTTCTCGGTGTCTGGGAGGAGCACCAGGAGCTCGTTGAAGATCCTCTTGAAGTTCTCCCCCAGGAGATCCCGACAACTCTGGTGGTACTGTGCCGCAGAGATGATGCCCTGCAAAACCCAACAACAGCGGTCACCCACTCCAGCCACCCAACTGGACACACTCTAAAGAGGTATGTGGGAAGGTGAGGCTGGGAGCAGGCAGACGGGAAGGACGCGTTAAAGTATGACGTCAAAGCCTTGATTCCCCAACACTGCGTGTAACAGCGAAACAATTAGAAAGCAAGAAGCAGTACTGTATCATGGCAACACACATACACACGATTTGTCTATGTTGCAAGACAAAAATATTGTCTGATGAACAAACACTTCAGATTTTTAAAAACCAAGGTTTAGTTTTTCAGGATATCATTTTGTCATTGCACTTTCAAGGTACAAGTGAATCCATGAAGTTTTTACACACACAAACAATCTGCACTTCCAAGAGGGCAATATCGCTAAGGTTTCCCATGCTCCACTGAGTTAGTTACCTGTCTGAACTGTATTGAATACGTTTTAAATTCATTGAACTTGGATGCATCGTTCAGGAGAAAATTTTTTATTGATTGTATCAGGTCCATGTTTCTTTCCTGGAAGTTCTCTGGTTTGAGGTAGGTCCTTGGTGATTGCGCTGATCTAAAAAACACGATAAAAACAAATCAAAAGACAATACACTCTGAGCAAAGACAATTTATATAACAAAAATTTCTCTGTATAACAAATGCTCTGTGGTAGAGAACTGTCCATCAGAATTACATGCTGTAGAATAATGCATCACTTTGGCTTTGGAGATGACTCCCTACTAAGACTCGTCGCTTTGGCTTTGGAGATGACTCCCTACTAAGACTCGTCACTTTGGCTTTGGAGATGACTCCCTACTAAGACTCGTCACTTTGGCTTTGGAGATGACTCCTCACTAGGACTCCATGATGGGCAAGGCAGCCACTTGGGCACTCGGCAGCCTAAAGATCATTTTAAAAACCGGTAGGCAGATGGAAAGTACGATCACTGACTCGTTATCTGCTGGGACTGCAGGGTCGACGTTGGCGTTCAAAGGGATGCCGGTGAATCCGGGAGGAGGCTTGCTGGGAGGGGCTGCTAATCCGGGGGGAGGGGGCGGCACACCATTCTGGGAGCCACTCAATGGGAATGTACTTTTGAACCCTGTAAGGACAGATATGCACCTGTCACCGCAGAATGTTCCATCATAATGTAACAAAATCAAAGGTTCAAGTGCCTTCCCACCAAAGGACACTGAGCCTTGCAGGGACAGGTTACCTGGAGGTGGCAGCTTTTTTGGCATCAAAGCAGGGAAGTCTTCCTCTCTGGGAAGCAGACAGGGATCAGATACAGGCCGCTTTTCCAGTCCAGGAGGGTCTTTGGGAACTCCACTGGGTTTCTCTGAGGGCTTATCTAAGTGCCCATTAATGAAAGGGTTGGTTTTTGGGGCTACTGCTGGCTTGGGAGGGATAAGTGGTGGAGGCTGGTTAGCTTCTGGAACATTCTCTTTCTGGGCTGCGCTGGAAACCGAGTCCCCGGGGGGACGGCTCCCAGGTGGGGGGGCCGCAGGCTGCTTCTTCCTCTTGTTCACCTTGGAGCCCTGCTGAGAGGTACCGGTCAGCAGCGACGAGATGTCCAACATGGTGGGCACGCTGCGGATGTCCCGGGCGCTTCTGCCGGCCTCATCGTCCTCCTCGGACGACGGGGACCTGACTCTGGCTGGAGCTTTACCCCCACCTGCTTGGGGCTTCTTAAGCTGGGAGGGGGCAGAAGAGGGTGGCGGGCGGCTGGCAGGGGAGGAGAAGGCGGGCCCGGGCACAGGGGTCGGCTTGGAAGGCTGCACGACATTCTTGTTGCCACACTGGGACCAGGCCGAGGTCGTGCTGCCCACAGGCTTCTGGAGGCTGATTTTGGGGACTAGGGCTGGGAAGTCCTCCTCCTGGAAGGCAGAAGGCTTCCGGGCCGGCGCCGTGTACGCGGGAGTCATGAGGGGGGATGGGGATGAGCCAGACAGACGGGGGAAATCAGCGTCCTGCAGCTTCATGCCGGCTGGCTTTGTCAAGCTGGGCGCAGAGAAGCAGAAAAAGACGTTTCAGGGGACATCTTAAAGCATCTTTGAACATGATCTCGTTACAAAGCCCCATCGCGGCTGACGGCAGTCGGATTTAGAATCTGTGTCAAATGGGTTTACAGCAGAACTCCCTTCTTCATTAACAAATGCTCAATATATGACCAAAGTTCTCTCAAAAACAAAAATTGCCAAGTATAGCACCCAATCAGTAAAATAAAGTATTTGGTATTTATTCTCAGGACAGGAAATCTGAACATTTTCATTACAAAAAGGGTCAAGCAGCATGAGAAATGTATCATTTATTAATGCTAGAATGTAATAAATATACTGTTTTCCAAATACAAATATGGCATATTTCAATAACATGAGAAAGTACATTTTCACAAACAGAGCCTTGTACTTCTAGAAAGGCAGACAATTCGCGGACTAATAGAAGCCCAAGTTATAACAATGTTTTTAGAAAGAGCAACATCCAATGATCCATTATCAGTGCTCACAACCAATAAGCTAAGATGGCGAATGACACCCAATGCAAATTCAAGTATATTTACAGTACAAAGTCTGGACAGACCCGATTTGAATGTTTTTCACTCCATTTTAGCTGTGTTATTCACTTTATAGTAAAAAGCTTTGAGGCAATAAAGTAATCAACATCTCAAAACCTTTTTCAAATTTTAGATTCCTCAAAATGGTTCAACGGTTCCGAAGAAGTTCCCTGCTTTGCTCTTATTCTTTGATCCAAATCATCCCAAACCAGCTCCATAGAGATCAGGTGAGGAGATTGTGGGCCAGGTCATCCATTACAGCACCCCATCTCTTTCCATGTTCAGAAGACAATACCTACTATACAACCTTGATGTGTGCTCAGGGTCATTATCTTATTGAAAAACAAACAATTTTCAGTAGGTGTGTCCAGACTTTTGACTGGTACTGCAGCGTTAAACAGTGTGACCTGTTGCGAAGGTTGTGAATTAGTCAGAATTGCATTACGTCCAAGCCGTCACTCACAGGCGCCGTATTCAACACGCCCCAGCCTACGCTGTGATGGGGACAGAGCTGTGACGGGCACTTTTCAGAGGGGTTACCTTGTAGCGGCTGGGGGTGTGTTAGCAGCTGGAATTGCTAAAAGCGGGAAGTCATCTCCTTTCTGGGGCTCCTTGGGGCCAGCGGACAGACCGACGTCCTTGGGGGCTGAATGAGCCAAAGCGTAGCGTGATCACTGAGCCTCAGATACCAGAAGCCCTCTGGCTGCACCACACACACCATACACAGTGCTGACTGAATGGTGAATTTCTAGAACTCATTTAGTCCGCAAGATGTTTGCAAAAAACACTAACATTTGACGAGGAAGCCTGACTTTAGACTTTAGTCATTGGCGGTTATCTCAAAAATAATGAAAAATTTGCTCTTCACTTCTGCAGAACGCCAAACGCTATCTTTCGCACTGAACACAAGCATTTCCAAACACAGGCATGAAGGGTTACTTAGAGATTCTGCGGTGGGCCTGGCTGCCCTCTTGTGGATTCGGGTCTCCTCCACGTCCATCAGCTCCTCTTTTCGTGCCTTGGGCGCCTCTCGTTCTGCGGCCTGTCTCCTCTCCTCCTGTTTACGCGCGGCGATGGAGGCTCTCACGGCAGCAGCGATGTCTCGGTCCTCCTCCTCCCTGAAGTGAGGGGGTGTGGGGTCACACGCCGCCACCAGGTGGCGAGGGGAAAGGCGTGGGCTAGGGGCTGTGGGCGGCCATACCTGTTGTATCTCCAGCTCACTCTCCGGTTCGGAGGGACCCCGCGAGTCCCACCCCGCCCCGACCTCCCCTGCCGGTTGAAGCGATCCACTTCTTCGTAATCTTCCCCTCCGATACCTCGAGTGAGACACACCACAACACTGAGCCCAGCGGCATTAAAGCTTCTCACCGTGGTATAACCCAAGGCCCTCATTCTGCTGTGAGATGTGCAGCACCTTTAACTCAGCGCTAGTAGGACAGAGCATTTAAGCCAGGGGTGCCCAATCTTATCCGCAAAGCACTAGTTTA
>JAABNY020000095.1:24561364-24572410 GCA_015164015.2 Brevimyrus niger
GCACCTTTAACTCAGCGCTAGTAGGACAGAGCATTTAAGCCAGGGGTGCCCAATCTTATCCGCAAAGCACTAGTTTAAATGCAGGTCTTTGGGATAACCTGTAGGTCAGCTGTTCAAACCCAGCTGTGAGGACTCTTCAGCCAATCAGTCCTCGAATTAGTAATCTAATTAGGGAGTTGCAGCGAAAACCCACACACACATCGTCGCTTTGCGGATAAGATTGGGCATGCCTTAATTAAGTCAAATATTACAGATAAAGAGCATGCAAACCTAGAGCATGTAAAATTTGTCTCACTTACTAGCAATCTGCATCCATAATTAAAAGGTAAGTATGACACGCAATTACAATGACCTTTATACCATAACGCAGCTCACCGATACACAAATAACAGAGAGAAAAGAAGGAAGGGAAACGACTAAAATGATGTCATCTCTGAATTACATGGTTTCTTTTACGTTAGGAATGATGAGGTCCCCAGAAAAAACATGCAGCATGCAAATGTAAACTAAAAACACTGCCTGCATGGCTAATCTGAACATTACACACAATAATATGTAACAAACAATGAAACCTTGTATTATTATGTAATTATTTGTACTCGTGCATGTAAAACGTGCATGTCATTACCAAGGAAAAATGGGTCAATTAATTGCAATATTTGGTGTCTGTCCTCATTGCTCACAAATTTCCTAATATGTCTGTCACAAAACAGGGAAACTCCCTCACCTTCATTCCTTCGCGGATGCCTTGATGCGTAGTTGAACTGCAGGTCAATCTGTCGATTCTGCCGAGCCTCGGCCCGGTTCTTGCTGTGGGCGGCTGCCTTGTGGGCCTTATAGTCGATCTCGGTGCGGAAAGCGTGGGTGAACTGCTCAGTGCTGCAGCGGCCCTCCTCACACAGGAAGTGGCTCTCGCGGAAGTGGTCGCGCAAGTATGGATAATCGCTGCAAGAGCAACAATCACACGCTGTCGCCACTGTCTGGGGCATAACACAGTAACTGTCCTCCAAATATGAAGCCTGAAATGAACTTGAGCGCAAACATGCTTCTCCAACCAAGTCATTTGTTTCACACTACCTGTAATATTCCTGAGCTCCGTCAGAGTCGCAGAAGTGACAGAAATAGTGATCTCTGCGCAGGTGCTTCAGTAACTCATCGTTGTCCAGGTACCGATCATCGCAGAATTTACAAAGGGGGTGTCCCCGGTGCGAGGTGTCATCGGGGTCGCCCTGCGTTCGGTGCCGTGCCAGGTCCTTCCGATTGTACCACTTTCGCTCGTGGGAGAATATCTGCAAAGAACAGGATGTGAGAGGAGTGAGTTTTGAGAAGGATGCGAGCGGCCATTTACATGACAGAGGACAGACTTAAAAAGCAGCATTTAGATGCTGGGATGAGGTACCTTTAAATGTTTCGCACATAGTTTACAGCAAAATAGCTCATGCTGTTTCCTCATGTGATATTCCAGTTCCTCAAATGTAGTAAATATCCTCGGCTCTGGACACTGGGGACATTCAGACTGCAAGATCCTCCTGGATGTCATAGATTACAAAAGACAAATATGATGGAAATATAGAGGACACACTATAAATGCATAGCACTAAAATCGTGCAAAGAAACACGGCTGCCCCTACCTGAACTGCGAGTACGTCTTGCCATCACAGAAATAAATGTCATACTTCCTCTCACACTGAAATCGCCTGGTGTCAATGGCAGCAAAAGGTTCAAGCTTCTTGATGAAAACAACCTAGAAAAAAGAAGTCTCAGTATTTAACAGTACACTAGATAACATAGATGCTTTTGAGGATGTTTTTATGATGCCAACAGTAAAATATTTTCAATAACTCAACAGGCAACTTAGAAAAGCAATTATTTATTACTTTCCCCTGGGTTACGTCAAGGTATTTTCAAATTGGAAAATATCAGATGAAGCTGCCAATACTAATAAATAAATTGGTAAACAATCAAATTGATTTAAAAACGCCTGCAATACTGTATCAGGTCAGATTGTTTAATGAGTTATACAGATTTACATCTCGACCTATATAGATTTATATCCTAATCTAGCCCCGAATTCCGAGCCCACTGATGCACCGTCCCCATATGGTTGTGCTGACTCTTGGCAATTCTGCTGAACACAGGAGGACTGTACCCTGCACGCCTGTCAAAGGCCACGCAACTCGCATGGTCAGGCCGGAAAAGTGCCGATCAGAATCACAGGAAAATATTTGAAGGAATGAAGGAAATGAAGGAAAGCTCACACCGGAGATACTTTGCCTCATAAGACAGGAGCGGGCAGACGTACTTCCTAGTTTTTATGCGTGTAAGAATTGCAGGCAGCGACCTACAGTTGAGATCAGCTGTTAAGACAGGCGGCGATGACAGGCTACCAACAGATCTGTCATACCTACTCCCGCTACGGAAGGAACCCAAAATTAAAAGTAAAGTTAATAATGAAACCAACAACAACAAAATGCGGTTTAAAAGTGTGATTTAAAAATCACTACAGAACACCAATAAATCTGACGGCGATTAGAAAGGTACGCAGGAAAATGAAGCGGCCAGCCGGCTTGCCCTTCGCCTGCCGTCACGCGTCTACATTTATCGTGGGCAATAACCGTTTACCATATTAATGACGAGCATTAACGAAGAACTTCAATCTAGTCAACGTCAAGCCACTACAAAAACAAACCATTTTTATACAAAATTGCCAAGGGACAACGACCATTGAAACATTTAAGCTACAAAATACTAAATAACATAAATAAGCAGTATAAAGTACAACAACAGTATGTGAGCAATATATGACAAGTAGTACAAAACTAAACTAGCTAGCTAGCTATCTCACTTAGCTAGCTGGCTAAGCGGCTAGCGGCCTACACGGCCGCGCAAGCCCCGGGCTGTAGTAGCGGAAGTAAAGGCACCTTGTCAAGCTCCTCCCGGCAGACAGCGCAGTACTTCTGCTCGCAGAGCACCCTCATCTTGGTGGAGCATTGGTAGCACACCGGGTGGTCACATTTTCCCAGGGCGTAAATGTCGACGTCCTGGCAGCAGAGCACGCAGGTCCTTTCGGCCTCCTTGAGGGACTTTGCTTCCATATCTGTACCGCAGTAAAGGTTTGTTCCTATCAGGTTAGTATGTGTAGGACCAGCTGGCTAATGCTGCTCGGAGAGCCGACAGTCCGCCACGCCGCTAAGCTCTCGTGTTACGTAACTACAGACGCCACCAAGAGTACTAGACCCCCCCTCCTGCAGTGCCCCCTGCGGCGCTCAGGCGCTAAAACACCTTCACACTGTTACCCGGCTTATGAGCCACGAGTGGTCAAACCTTGCACATGCATCTTCAAGTACACTGCACAAAGTAGTGCTGTCCCAAACGGTTATTCTTTAAATGATTAATCTAGCTATTATTTATTTAGATTATTCGACTGATCTAACTATTTTTTTGATTGATCTGACGAAAAATGTATTGATAAGCAATTCTTTTCGAGTTCGTCATTTAATACAATTCACCCTCTCACCTCACACACAAATATGAAATTCACATTAACATTTCAATTTATTAAAACACTTTTTAAACACTGGAGCATAAAAAGGCAAATCCTAAAATATTCAATATAATTTCTATGTTAAACTGAATTTAATAATCACTTAGGGTGACCAGATAATCCGTGTGAGGGAGGACACTTTGGGTTTTACAAACTACTTTCAAATTGAAAGGGTCCTGTGCTCAGCTAAATAGTTCAGCTCTTGTTGTGCTTTGACTTGTTTGTTTCCTTGACGGAAACACTCATCCAGCTGTTTCACATTAGCATTAGTGACATATGCATGATTATAGGAGATTGACCAATCAGCACACAGCAAGAACTTGGTGCTCAAGTGAAGAGTCCTCACTTTGACTTCCGTTGGCTAACAGTCCCGCTGGTAAGGCAGATGTTGGGTTGCTTATGGTGATAAAGATTAATTTAATCTAAACAAACAATAATACTCATAATACTAGTCGCAAATGCTGCACACTCACTGCAACATTTTCAAACTCCTGATAAGTAACTCTGTAAAGTTTCCTTGGTATAATGCATAGGTGATCTTTGTGGAATTAATGACACATAATCATTCATTTGATGCTTGATGTCATTAAAATATTCATCCATCCGTTTTCTGAAACCGCTCGCCCTACTCAGGGTCATGGGGTGTCCAGGGTCTGCCCAAGATGGGAAACAACACAAGAGGGGGAACCATCCATTACAGGGCACACTCACACACCATTCACTCACATGTTGAGGCTTACAGTAAATATGGGTACTCCAAAAAGCCTCAGCATGTTTTTGGACTGTGGGTGGAAGCCAGAGTATCTAAAGGCATGACAATACGAGGAGAACATGCAGTCACCATAATCATGGAACCCTGTCTGAAACTTGAACCCAGATCTAGAGGTGTGAGTGCTAACCACTGTACCAACTGGTACAACTGGTTGGTTGAAACAAAACCTCGGTTTGGATTTTTACTTTCTGGACCTGAAATGTCCGTTTGTGATGCTAATTGCTATCAAAACTGCCATAAAGCTAGTCAACCTTACAGCGTCACAGGTGGCCGCCTGGGGCACCATCTTCTGAGGGGGCAGTGACTTAGCAAACGGCTGGGTTTACAGCAGTGCAACTGCTATGGCGTCACGTGGGTTTCGACTCCACTGGTGTCGTGCAGAGCAGTAGGCCGTAAAACGCCATGAATTACATTTAGAATCTTATCACTGCTCTGTGGGCATGTAATAGAAAGACTCGTTAAGTGTGTTAATGATTGATTTATAATCATGGACTTTCCACCTTCAGGCTGAATATGTATTTAAATTCTGCTTTCCGCTTAATAAGTATCAGGGGACTCGGAAAAAACTGCATAAGATTATACATAAGTACCAAATTGTTTTGGCTTTAATTGTGTAGAATACTATTTTTTCTTCGGTAAATTTTAAACGGTAGGCCTATATGTATAATTGATTGTTATTCTCTTTAACGAATACGAAGGCAAATTGCTGTATTTTGTATGCTTAAGTCAAAATATAAAATCGGGAGCTTTAGAACTATGTGTGCGCGTCATAGTATTATATGATTAGCATGCTTCAGATCTCACATACTGTCATTGTACGATCAGGGGCACGGCTAGAGATTTCTGGCCCCATGAAAGCATATCGTATTGGCCCCCCAACCTAGGCAAATCTAATTATGTTCCAATTTGTTCGAATTTGAGAAGGACAGAACCTGTGAACAGTGCAGAAGAATACCACATACTGCCCTGATTAGCGATACGAACCTTGTAACTATTATCAGAGCAATGTTAATACGGTTCTCGCAGATTGGCGGCTCCCCTTGCGGTTTGATAGGACTTAGTGCTTCCACATGCCGGCTGTTATCAGTCACGTTTCCTTGCTACAGTGACAGGCATTTTTAATTGTTATTCGTCGAAGACTTAGGTGTAATTACCATGCTGCAATTGCAAATAATTATATTTATTTGCATTGACGCTTATATTTAATTTGTCATTGCTTTTGATCACATACGCTTAAATGAACGCAGTTTAAACCTCAATAGATCGGAAAATAACTGAACGTGCCAATTTTACAAAAACTTCAAAATATTTATGTGAAAAATGCTGTACACCTTATATTTGCAGGCATAAACTCACTTATAGCCTAATTATATTTATTATATATGTGTTAATATAAGAATACCTTAATATTCAGAAACAACTGACACAAAAATTAATGCGCCAATTTTTTAATAGAACAGCGATTCTCAACCCGTGGGTCGCGACCCAAATTTGGGTGGTGGCAAGTTCTGAAATGGTCGCGAGGCAGAGTTGGAAATGTAAGTATTTAACTTCTAGGCTGATCTACGATCAGATTTCCCAGTCCCAGTCGTAGATTTAACCTATATAAACGCGTCTTGGGTTTACAACTGTTTGGCACAAAAACTAGTGAACACTCATCTAACCCAAGAAGCCAAACTACAGATGCTTATATATATATTTTTTGGCACATCCAATCAGATTTGTGTGATACGCATTGGTTGGTCTAAAACGCAAAGTGCACTGTCTGCTTGATCATTTCGTTTATTTAAACCTATACTTAAGGGGTAGCGACTGAGCTGGTATAGTAAAAATTGGGTCGCGGTGCAAAACTTGGTTGAGAGCCACTACAACAGATATCTCCCAAGTTCATTTTGGTATAGTTAGTTGTATGAAATGACCACTAGGTGCCGCTATTAACGCACCTCACAATGGTACCATTTCTCAGCTATATTGCAAACGGCTCCATGATTGCTGCGCTGTACCATTTAACAGGGCCGCGATATAAATTGAAAAACATCTCTAGGTAGTATTCACCAGTGTCATCACCCGAGACTACAGAAGAGAGATGACTATAAGTATATAAAATCATTGAAAATACGACCAAAGAAATATATTTAAATCATAGAAATGTAGATGACAAATTCTACTTTATAAGCTTGTTCATTACAGCTTTATAATGCATTCGTAAGGGAAAATATAGAATGTATTGTTTTTGTTTGTATCCAGTGATTAGCATGGTGTATTGAAGTGTGCAACCATGGAATCCTAATATGAATGTTTCCGTCCAAAT
This sequence comes from Brevimyrus niger, assembly GCA_015164015.2. Lineage (NCBI taxonomy): Eukaryota > Metazoa > Chordata > Actinopteri > Osteoglossiformes > Mormyridae > Brevimyrus > Brevimyrus niger. Next base: position 24,567,992 of record JAABNY020000095.1, read on the forward strand.
TTTGTTGTTTCATGCCATGCAAAAACCGTAGGTACACGCAGAAATCCCACCTCTCCCGGACGATCCACAGCAGGAGTCTTCTGGAAATTGACCGTAGCTCCCTGACACCTGAGAACAATGCACAATGTACCGAAAATGTGTCGTTCAGCTATTCAGTGGCTGTAAAATTAGCTGGTAGGTTTTACCACCGCAGTCCACCTCCACCCAGCCGGCAAGTTTTACTGCCAGGACTCATGTCAGTTAATTGTACTGCTGGCTCACCAGTATCCTTCCTCCCTCCAGCCAGCACTAAATACTTGGGCGATATTAATACCGTCCAGACATTATACCGCAGCATATGGTATTTTGAGAGAATACTTGCAATATTCAGATATTTCCCGATACAATTTGTCATTTTTTTTTACTTACGCGGCAGCCACCCCTTCCTCCCTCTCAGATATTGCCCCCTCCCTGAAATCAGTATGCCTAGCGAAGGATGTCTGTACGGTTACTCGTTACTTAACGTCCCTCCACTCAACGTCCGACCGTCCGAGGTCCCAAACCGTTAAATTAGGCTGTGTCCGAATTCAGGTGCCGTATCCTTCTAGGGCTACATTTCAAGACAGCGGCGCAACAAGACTGTCCCATTTCGATGGCTCCTTAAAATGCAGCCTCGAAGTGTGTTATTCCTTTGCTGAGATCACAAGATTCATTGTGCCAAACATTGAAGGACACAGCCTACAAAGACTACATAGACCACGTCCTTCAACGGGTGCAGCCCTAGAGCTGAAAAATTCTGATTAGCTAACAGGACGCAGGAGATTTAAGCAGCTGTAGTGCACAACGTGTAGCTGGGGTAAACAAAATGACTGTGCAGCCAGCTGGATGATGGTACAGTACTCATCTAACATAAAATACCCATAAGACTTAATAGCAATAATTAACGTTCATGTTAAGTATTTATATATTTACTTAACCGTTCTTTGTATTTGAATTATTTCAATGTGTACTCTTTCACACTTGTGGGTTGCTAAGTGTACACGTGTTTTATTACAGTACAGTATACAGTAGTACAGTACTATGTTAGTGTAAATTACCTTGCCTATTTAAGAGCACATGTACAGTGTTAGTCCAGTAGGCTCTATAGTGTTGTCTAACAGACAGAATGTAACCTGGTTGTTAAGCAATGTAAACCTGTATATGTATTTTAATTTGTTAAAGGAATGTTGTATTTCTCTCTGACAGTGTTTCACAGTTCCAGTCCCAAGGTACCACAGTTCGTCCCATTTTTGTTCCAACCAATCACTTACTGCGTTATGTTTGATTTGAATATTACAATTGAATTATTTTCTTTGTGACATCAGTCGGCCTATACATCAGTATTAAAACAACCTAAGAGAAACTGTATTACTTGAACCAGATTTAGCTCAATGATGCATCTGAACTAGTGGAACAAATCTGCATTCTGTTTAATTAGAATAATCACTACATTTTTATTATCTTAAAGTCCATCCAAATCCTTCTACACAAATACCACTGGAAATAAACAGAGAATTAAATTTTTCTTTATAAATCAATTAAAAGAGAGAAATCAGAAAACTGAAGAAATTAAGCCAAGATCAGTGTCCAGTAGAAACAGCCCATATCCAAATAACCAAGAGTTAAGTTTGCGCAGAACCAGAATAAACACAACACCCCCCCAGGACTGGGTGTTAGACCCACTGGCTAAAGTCATTAATCTACAAACTCTCTAAAACCTGGGCAGAACTAATTTATTTTTCAGTGTACTAATACTGAGAAATATCTAGTTAGGGTTAGTAAAGCTATAAAGCGGTGCAGATAGTCTAGGGAGTCAGCTAGCCTGGCGATTTCAGTTTTTATGAGCAAAAATCATCAATAGGGCCATCAAACAATATATTTTTTTAATCATGATTAATTGCAAACCTTCACAATTAGTTGCACATAAACTCATTCAATACCATAAAAAAACTGTAGTCTGTATATTCAGTATGGAATTTAAATTCTATTAAAAATCTTTTCAATATACTATTCTCCCAGTGGGCTATCAAAATTAACACAAGTAAAACTAATGAAATTACAAAATAATGATTTACAGCTTTAAGATTATTGCTAAGGCATTAATGCCATAACTTTAACAGCCCTAGTTCTTCTATTGTTTTCTTACAGTCATTCATCTATTTTAGGTTATGTCGCATGAAAGATGCTTTAAATTGTGCATTTCCTTCAAAGCACCTGTTATTTAAGATACACAGTCACAGTTAAAAGTCTGCACACACCTAATAAAAAGCTGAAAGGATAATGACCCTAAGCACACCTTGAGGCCTAAACCCTGTGGAGCTGCTTTGGGATAAGTTGGACTGAAGAGTAAGAGCAAGGCAGCCAACTTGTGCCCAGAACTCATGGAAGCTCCTTCAGGACTGTTGGAGAAGCATTCCAGGTGGCTACATCTGGAAGCTGGTTGAAGGAAAGCCAAGAGTCTGCAGTGCTGTCATACAAGCAACAGGGGGATATTTAGAAGAATCTAAGATTCTAGAAAATATTGAGATGTTGAACACTTCCAGTCATTGCAGTATTTGTTACAATGTATTTGTACAGTACTTCATTGGTTGGAGGCCATTTTAACACAGCTAAAATAGAGACAAATGCAATAAATGCAGATGTGTCCAGACTTTTGACTAGTACTGTATTATTATTATTATTAGCAGTAGTTTTTATTTATAATAATGTTATTTATAAAATAGTATGTAATTAGTGTATAATTATAAATAGTAATATTATAGTATATTATTTAATATGCTTTAAACACAGTTACATTAAACAACAAAATATTTATTTTTCTCCCATTGGCATTACGGATGCTATTCTAACTTACTCCACTGCAAATTAAAAATCCACCGGCTGAGATCAGTGTACGCTTAACCAACAAGGAAATGTTGAGACGTTTCAGAGGTTTTTTAAATTTTAATGCAATTTTGTTTACTCTGTACACATGAAAGCAATATTCGCAATAATTTTATTTATAATAAAAATATGTTTGGCATCACCTGATTTTCTGGTGGTCGGTGAACGGAGGTTTAGAGCAGGGAGGTGAGCTGTTTAGCTGGCTGGGGGACCTCAGGGCAGAATCATAGAGGAATCAGATCATGTGAGCTGGATGCAGCAAAGCAGAGCATGTATGGTCCTCTCCACCAGCAGATCTTTCTTAGAGCTGAATATGAGGTAAGTAATCTTTCGGCAAAAGAATAATAATAATAATGATAATGAGGAATTCTCCCACAATGTGCGTAAAGTGTTTAACATAAGAACTGATAGTGAACATACTGCCCATGCATAGGTTCTGATCCAAAAATCAAAGTCAGATTTCACCTTTACTTTTCACATGCAGCTTATTTTCTGCCCAGTGCCCTGGGCCTTTGATGATTCATCCTGAAGTGTCTGAACAAATGGATACCATTGCTCTATATTAAATTAAATTATTTCTTTTAATTAGTATCACCTGGGACAAATATTAGACCACCAAACAGTAATAAGAATTTAAATGTCAAAATACTGTTTAATACTTAGATTTTCACCACTCAGTTCCCATTCTGCAAAAAGTTAAATAATTGCAGATTACAGCCTGACTACAGCAAGAGAATTTGTCCCTGCCTTTCTTTTAAAACATCTTAGGAAGTTCTTTTTTTTTTGCCAAGAGAAAGACGAATTGCATCACAGAATTCCACATTTAGTTTAGAATTTTTCCCGGTTACATAATGAAAAAGGTTTTCTTTGTAGTGGATATGAGGAAAAAACATGTGACAATAAGACACAAATATAGAAAAGCAGGCCATTACCTTGCATCCCATAATCACGCAGAAGCTTCATTAAACATAGCAAATATGTCCAATCAGATTAACAGATTGTTCTCTAGGGTACTTTCACACAATCCGATGCATAATCTGATGCATATACCACGTATACAAACATTGCCTATAAAAGCTTAACTTGCTTTAATGACATATTGTTTCTGATCCAGATTAAAACAGAATTAAATCAGCCATAAAATCCTGCTATAATCAGGAATTCAGGTAAATGCAAAGGCACCATGTCAAGGCTGAAATGTAAAAGCAATTTTATTTATTTATTGATTTTTGGTTGGGTGTCCAAAAAAATGTTTCATTTTAAACAGAGTGCTGTTGGCTAAAATACTAAATCTTTCTGTACTCTTTTCTTACTGCTAAAACATACCAATTAAAATCAAAGAGCCCTTTAATCTTGAGATTTTGTCCTTGTACAAACCTATAACTCCATCTCAGATTGCAGTGTGTACCGCAGTATTAGACAGTACGTGGATTCTCATTGGGTGTGTACCGCAGTATTAGACAGTACGTGGATTCTCATTGGGTGTGTACCGCAGTATTAGACAGTACGTGGATTCTC
>JAABNY020000095.1:24572510-24582862 GCA_015164015.2 Brevimyrus niger
ATTGGGTGCAACCAGCTTGTACAGGGAGTAATGAGTTCAGCTCGTATCACTGCAACTAATTGCTTGTCAAATGCACAATTAAAACAAAAAATGCGCAGTATATGCATTATTTAAATCATCACAACAATAGCAGTCCTTTTAAAAACATTGGTCATAATTCCATTAAATCTGAGCAGACGTTAATGTTAAGCTATCCTCTCAATAAATTTATCCTAGCAAATCCAACTTTGAACCGTGATTATTGCACAAAGGCTAAACCTCAATAGTAGTCTGGTTCTTGTTGGATTCAGTTAATATAAACAATTTATATTTCTACCCCGAGTAGAAAAAAATAATAAAAATAACCTTTAGTGTCAGTAGGTTGAGTAAGCGTACTACATTTGAAACAAGCCGTCGTCAAAATGAAAACTGTACGAATTCAAGAGGACAACGAAACACTAACCAACTTGGAATTCAAATTAAAGTGTGCAAAACGTTACTCAGCTCTATAAAAATATGTGCATATGAATACATATTTTCTGCACAGATACATTATTTCCCTCTATTTACAGCACAAAATGTACATACCTTATCTAATGATGCACCTTAGCATACTGTGCGGTCGCACAATACAGTGCCAGTTAGAAAGTAGACGTTACAGAAATCCATGGTATTAAACACAGTAGACACCTGAACCCAAATCAATGTGATTGAGCCCTGATCCCAAGTTCCATAAGAAAGACTGAAATTGCATATCCCATGTTGTAAACCCGGCTCTTGAGCCCCAGTGACTGGAGTTCCACAGGTCACACCTGGAAGGCTTTGGCTATGCCACTGGTTCATCCTCGTCCCTTGTGCTTGCCATGCGGACCAGCCCTCTCTTCCTACTGGAGGGGGTCTTGGACATATGACCGCGGTTCTGCCTGCTGTTCTCCATGCCCCTGCTTCCTGGGACCTGGAGGTGTTCCATCCTCACATGGGCACCTCCCTCATGCCTGGCGTCGAACGAGTGCATGGACTGGTCGCTGTCCGACAGGATGTCCGACATGCTGCTCATGGAGCTCAAGTCCGACTGATCGAAGGAGATCCGTGGGATGGACAGGTGCCTCTCCACTTTGGGAGGTGCTTCCACAACGATCTGGGGCTCCAGCAGGTCCAGGGAGTCACGTTGTAGGGGCGACTCGAAGGAGGGCGTCCTCCTCCGCAGCAGCATGCTTGTTTCGGAACTCGTGTTTCGGGAACCTGCGGGGGTGAGGAGCTCTGTCTCCAGAGGCGGCTCGACAGAGATGCAGGGTGGGCTCATCTTTTTCTTTCTCTGGATGGGGAGGCACTCGGAGGAGCCCGACTGGCTTTGCAGGGAGGACCGCCTCTCTGACTGAGAGAACAGGCCCTCATCGAACGAAGGGCAGATCTCGATGGAGTGCCGACGGCCATCGTCAGCCCAGGAGGGCCGGGCCAGGAAGCCCTCAGTGTCCACGCTGTAGAACTTCTTGAGGTCCTTTTCCCTGGCGCTGGCAGACTGCAGGTCTGTGGCACTGCTACAGTTCTTCAGCGGGACAGGAATCTCATTGCTGGGAGAGCTGTAAGGAGACAGGGACTGGCTGCGGGCATCCAGCGGCCCACCTGCCCAGCCCGCGGCTGAGCTGTTGATGTGCCGGACCTCCTCGTCTGCGGGGTCAACCAACTCTAGCGTGGAGTCTTCAGGACCAGCACCTTCAGCAGGGCCACTGCTCGGCTGACCGCGCACCTGCCAGCGCGTCTGCACGCTCGCCGCACGGGTGCGAGAGGTTGTCGGCGGTGAGCATTCGGGGGATGCTGCGGCTGAGTCTCCCCCCCGCGAGTAGGAGGTGCTATGCAGCATAGGGGCCATCTGCTGCAGGCTCTCGCAGGACTGCCGCTCCAGGTTGTCTCTCGAGTCGAAGCTCTGCACCTCAATGGAGTCACCTTTGATTGCCTCCTAGAATCAAAAGAGGGGATCCAGTACCCGATGCCAGGAAGGAACTTTGAGTACAAGCATGCTTAGGGTCCAATGGTACCTGTCTGCGTAGAGGTCTGCCGGCGCCAGAGCAGGATGTAAGTCGTGGAGGTGGAATTCTGGGAAGGCTGCTGTTGTCGTAGAAGGAGGTAGGGCTGGCGTGAGGGGAGGCTCCCGGGACGCACAGCTGAGAGCTCCCCCTGGAGGGCTGGGAACTAACGGACGTGACAGAACCTGGACAGAAATGCTTTGGGTTGAGGTGACAAATCTTAGACAAAGTGATCATTGACTGAGATGAAAGCAGGCGAGGTAGAAACATCCAGCCTGCAAGTAAATGCCAAGGGAGGCGTCACCCTGACAGAGTATGAGAAAATCATTAAGGATCATAGGGGAAGGTCGTGTGACACATACACAGGTCCTCCAAGCAATAACATGGGCTGACCGGTACCTAGGTGAAGACTCCCATCGCAGGACTCCACCTCTGACAGGGGGAAGGGGGCGTTGGCCGGCCTCACCGGACGGAACATGTAGCTGTCGTTGGGCAGTGAGTGCATTCTGGACACGCAGGCTTTCCGTACGGACAGCAGATTCTCCCCCGCACACTGCAGAGCCTCATCCTGGAGACAACATAGGCACACGACCGCTTCTGCACATGACCGGCCCGAGCCTGCAAACATGCCTGTTCCCTCGGCAACAAACCTTGTGTCAGAGGATCCATTTAAATTGTTTCCCCTTCAAATGGAGCGTGATCATCACATACAAGAGCATGGATTATTCATGCTCATTAAAGGGAGGGAGCGTTTGGGGTAGGATGAAGTGCTCTTATCCACTTAAAGGCTGTTAACCGACTCAAAGACTCATTGACCATATTTACCGATCACAAATGAGGGTCAACAAAAGCCTTAAGATTGCACTCTTGTGGCTCGTGCCTTGTGGCATACTAATCATCTGTGCGCATGCCGTTTAATGTAAAAGAGCCCACAGTGCTTTTGGGAGGCCCACCTTTAATGCATTTTCAATGAGCATAATAATTGGATATAATCAGACTAAGCAAGAGACAAACCCAGCTGCCATCCCACCAAATATCTCTGTTGATGTGGAGATCATTAGGAGTCGCTATTAAGGCGAAAGTGCTGCTTTCCGGCAGGATCATGTAATATGGTCTCTAGCGGGTTGTGTTGATGGTTGAGTGAGGCAGACACTTGTCTGCCAGTGTCCGACTTGACACTGCTTGTTAACACTCTTGCAGGCATTTTGGGTGGTATTTGGTGACTTTTGCCATCCATCTAACAGTCAACGTTGCTATTAGCCCACTTAACAAAAAAAAAAGCCAACAAAGACTGCTAAGACACGGAAAAACTTGATGATGTAAATTTCATTCACTCACTTCATGCATTAGTAAATTAATAGATGGCATCCCATTTGAATGCAGTCAAAAAGATTTATCTAAATAAGCTATTAAGAAACGGTGCGCTGGTCTCTGGCGTCTTGGTTCAGCATGAATGACAGAGTGCTCTCTCTGCAGAACTTCTCCACGAAACAGAAATTAAGATAAAACCGTCCACCTTTAGAGCGAATCACAGAAGAAAATCCCCTAATGGGTTTTGGATTGGCCAGTTCTCTGCAACAGTGGTTTAATTAAGTTCCCCAAAACAGTTTTCTTACTTTCGGTGTGGTGGGTGGGGTGGGGGGGTAACAATTAATGAGGTACTGCAAGAATTAATGAGATTATCCTGTCTTAGGGAAGACCCAAAAATTTGTCTCCTGTCCTGAAAAGGCAAAAAAGCAGAGCCGTAGTGAGGTGGGGGGCCAGGTCTCCTTCCAGCCGCTCCGGTGACATGACTTTGCCAGTTAGCTGCAGGCCGACGGCCCTCGCCTTCCCACTGTTCCCCCCCGCTTCCTGTTCACACACGGTGCCTTCCCCAGAGTAATTGTTCCCTCTCCCCACGGCCAATGGCTCGCCGGCTTGCTTTGCCTCTGTTTGAGAGGGGCGTGTCTCAGACCGGCGACCTCATCAGTTCAGGATCATGTCCCTTAATGCTCGGGGTTTATTGGTCAGAACCGCTCATCCACCTGCCGTGAACCTTCAGTCCAAAGCTAGTTTATTAGCTTAGCTTGGGCCCTCGCCTAGCCCGGCCAAATTGAATCTTCTGGCCAAACCACTGACCCTGTCCCATTTTATTTGTCCCAAATGCTGTGACATGTATCGCGCTTGTATAGTAGCTTCGTGCAGCTGTTTCTGTATGACCAATTATTTCAGCTGTGTTCTATTCCAGTTTATTTTCAGAAACCGCTTCATGCCCAATACTTTAAAGGTAAATAAAAAGGTCACCAATATTTTTTGTTCTAATGTTCCAGTGGTCTTGGGAAACGAACAGCATGTTTTATACACTAAGAAAATCATTTGAAATATACTGAGACTGACATCTCCTAGGCTTAACCCCTTGCTAGGGCCCCCCTGAACCCCATGGGCTGCCGGCAGCCCTGGCGCACCTGCGTGGGTGAGTCTGGGTGTGGCCCGGAGTAGCCATCCTGACTGTCAGGCCCCAGGGTGGCAGCGGCGGCGTTGGCACCGAGGCGGCGGGTCATCTCCAGCTCGATCTCAGCATCCATCTCAGCGTCCTCCTTGGCCTCCTTGTTGCTCTCCTCTAGGTGCTTCATTAGCACAGCCACCACCACGTTGACCAGCACGAACTGGGCGATCAGCACGAAGGTGACGAAGTACAGGGGCGAGATGAGCGGCAGGTAGCTCAGGCAGTGCCTGTCCTCGCTCCTGCACTCCCGCAGAGTGTCCTGTAGGGGGAGCACCGGGTTGGGCGGAGCATGGGCATGGCCGGGTGGTGCCCACCGCAGGGACTGTCCGTTCACTCACCTTCATGATGCCGTTCCAGTTGTCACCTGTGGAGACCCTGAAGAGGGTCAAGAAGGCCATGCCAAAGTTTTCAAAAGTGGCATGTCTGCTCAGGCCTTCACAAGGGTTGTCGTCATTGCATTCTGGGTAAAATAAATGCATGCCACAGATCTAGTAAGCATCCTAATGGACCATGAATCACAAACATTTATTATATTACTCTAAATACTCTTATTTATTGCTGACAACTGTAAATAAGCTAATTCCACACTGGTAGGACCAGCTATGAGCCTGAGCCCCTTCACCCCCCCCCCACGTGGTATCACAAGCGACGAAAGCTTCCCAGTGTGGAAAAAATTGGGCCTAAAATGCCACGTTTAGCTGAAGGGCATCTTGGAGCAAGAGCGGCTTTCACAGGAGCGAGTCGTGATGCAATTTCCTGTGTCTCCACTTGCAATTTCTGAGTAGAATAACCACAAATGAGGCACACACACACACACACACACTCACTCTGCTGCAGCTACTCGCAACCTCAAAATTGGGCTGTCTGTTTGTTCATTCCCAATAACCGTGGTGGGTTATTGAATTGTAGTAATGCATTGCAGGGCGTTCACATACTGAACGCAATTTAGCACAACCTTCGCCATGCGCCTTTGAGTGGGGTGGGGGGATGGGGGGGTCAAAGGAAGCAATGGGAATATGGGGAAGATGCATTAACTCCTTATAGATAGCTAGATTTGGGTTAAACCTGCCTTCTGAGTCTCTGTGTAGCCATTCGCTGGCTGCTTGTTTGCATGGTACGGTTTTGATTCACAGCATTTCAAATGCCAAATGTATACCACAGACACAGCAGGGGTGTAGTGTAACGGACAAGATCTTTCTCTGGACAGAGCAGTACATCTTCCGAAGTCGCTTTCAGTGTAAAATCTGTTTGAGAAGTGGGCTTCAGAAAAGATGGGGTCGGCGGGGCACTGACCCAGTTTGCCGAAGAGCTCAACTCCCAGGGCAGCGTAGATGAAGAACAGAAGCATGAAAAGCAACCCCAGGTTGCCCACCTGCAGGGGGAGACGGCCACAGGTTCGACTCCCAAGCATCAATGTCACAGTGTCACACCGAAGCCTAGGCGAGTGGCAAGGCGGTACTGGGGGATGCTGGTGACCCCCAAAGGCAGATGTCACGGCTACGGGGGTCATCCATGATACCGCGGGAAAGGGAATGATGCCAATCGTCTCAAGCCGCTAGAGAACTGCCCTCCACGGGTGATGGATGACAGACCAGAGGGTAGTAGCCATCCTCTCGGGGATAATACAGCTCTTGGGACGATGCTGTCCCCAGTCAAACTGCCCAGAGATCTCCATCTGTCAGACTTGGGTTAATGTCATTCCCTGACTCGGTGTGCAGAGGGCTTTGTGTGAGGGACACGCAGGAAGACGATCGGGGGGAGATTAAAGGATTTGACCGTAAGCGAGACAGATGCAAAACAAATACCAGCACTTCACTAAATTAAACCACTTTCACAGGAACTCAGAACAATGAGATTACGCTCAATATACAGAATAACAACAGAATGACTTTGGAACAACTCACTTATTAAGACAAGGACATGCGGGTATGAAGGTTTGCAGGCAGAAGAGTGATATCTGGAACCGACCTGGGGCAAGGCCTGCACCACTGTGTCCAGGAGCGCTCGCATCCCCGTGGCCATCTTCAGCAGCTTCAGCACTGCGGGCGCATAGGAAGATGGCATGTGTCTGGGCCTAAGCTACCCACAATTACCAGTGCGGGCAGAGTGTGACGTTTAAAGCAGTTAGGGTGAGGGCCCTACCAGCTCACCGACTGGGGAAGATGTGTTTTCCGTGCTTCAAATGAAGAAATGAAGCATCTCGGATTGTTTTTTCCAAAGATATGCCACACCTACCTCGGGCTATCCTGAGCACCCGCATGATGCGGATGATGGTTGGGTTGATCGGGAGGGACGCGTTGATCTCGATCTCCTCCAGGGTGATTCCCATGATGGACAGGAGGACAATGGCCAGGTCCAGCTGGTTCCATCTGAAAAACAAGGTTTCATACAGATGTCAGTCCTTATTTCCAGCAAACTGCATGTGCCAGAGTTGGTTTTTTGCCATGTCGGGCAGACAGACCCACGGGACACGGATACTCACAAAGCCATCGATACTCACAAAGCCATGGATACTCACAAAGCCACGGATACTCACAAAGCCACGAATACTCACAAAGCCATGGATACTCACAAAGCCATGGATACTCACAAAGCCACGGATACTCACAAAGCCACGGATACTCACAAAGCCATGGATACTCACAAAGCCACGGATACTCACAAAGCCATGGATACTCAAGTCAATCAAACAGGGGTGAATAGAGGGCCTTTTTTTCCTGCCCTTGTCCCTTCCCCAAGACATCTACAAGGTCTAATCCATACTTTTATATCAACAGAAGTCATATTTAAATGTCACAGATATCCGTCACATAACTGAAGCTTCGCTTGAAACAGTTTAGTATTTCTTCAACCTTTATAAACTCAGAAGGAGAACTATCGCTCTCCCCGATGGTGCGAAGTGCCTACAAACCTAAGGATGAGCTGCTCTCAGGCGAGTGGAAACCCAGCCACCCACACGTGCGTCTGCACACATACGCGGACGGAAATGAGCGGCAGACAGAGGGAGGTTAATAATAACAACCCTGACGATTCCTGCGGCTCTGAACAGGAAAGATGATACATTCAGCTGAAGGACTTGTTTGCAGCATTCAGTGAGAGGGAATGCAATCAACAACTCAGGCATAAATTAATCAAATGAGGATTTCCAGAAGGATCCGTTACATAATAGGGACACCGTTTTACGCAGATACAATGTTCTTTCATTTGCATGAACAATGGAGTGAATGCACTTTGTTTTTTTTTTTTTTTGCATTTCAACGCAAGGATAAACTATGGAGTATTTGCACAGATTCTTACGCGGGCCACGGAATGGATGTCTCTGAGCAAAGCCACTCAAAAGGACAACATGACAGGACAAAATAGGAAGCTCAGGTTCACAGTGAGCCTGGAGCCCATCCCAGGAAGCACAGGGCACGAGGTTGGGGACACCCTGGAAGGGATGCCAGTCCATCACAGGGCACGAGGTAGGGGACACCCTGGAAGGGATGCCAGTCCATCACAGGGCACATATACTACAGCAGATCTTTGAAGTGCTGGATGAAACATTTGCAAACTTGAGAAGGACAGGACACACACAGGTGGGGTCTGAACATGCATCCCTAGAGATGCTGGACTACCGAGTCACCATGCTACCTATGATTATGATCATCTACATTTATAATAATAACACTAGCAGTAATACTCCAGGCACTGTCTCTCCTCGGCCTGCAGCTCTAGGATGACAGCATCAAGCGCGGTACCTCTCTTTGAAGAAGCGGCGGAAGCCAAAGGCCACGAGCTTGAGCAGTGCCTCTAAGACGAAGACGATGGTGAAGACGTAGTTGCAGTACTTCAGGACCTCCTCCAGGTACTGTGGAGCAGAGACATGCACATGCAGGCTCAGTCACTGAGCACATATGGTCTGGTGTGGCACTGGCCATTTTATGTCACGGTGTTAAGTAGAAGGCTGTTCCATGAGACGTCAAGCTAACAGGCAGGATGGATGAACCCGCTACGGTCCAAGCGGCCGATCTATTTACGTTTATACCGCTGATATTTCACATGCTTAAAAGCATCGACAATAACAGAGCTACCACAAACATATTGACCTGCAGACTGTTTAGACACATCACCCTGTAATTCTGAACTGACTTTAAAGTGTACAGGGATCCAAACTCTTCATGCATCTCGCCAAACTCTTCATACAACATCCGGTACGAAAGAATTCAGGCCAATATCTGCAGCTGCGTGACGGATTCACCTGTCGAACATTAAATAATTCATCTTCCCTCTTGTAGTAAAAGAAGCATGAACAGCTTGATTCACATCACATTAATTTAGGTTCATGGCACATATTTGGCTAATAGGAGTTAGTAAAAGTTACTGAAAGTTGCTGGCAGAGACGTTTCTGCAAGCAGCAGCCGTAGCCAAAGGGCTTTCAGCTTCAGCAGAGCACAGCTGCTCTGCCCAGATATAGTTTAATATGGCTTATTGGCTGACTGAAAGCTAGGGGGAGCTTGTGAGACCAAACAAAGCAGGGCGACACAGACGGGGCTCCATCACCTTGGGCTGGTTGTAATGCTCCATGGACATGGTGACCACATTGATGCATATGATGCAGGTTATGAAGAGGTCCAGGTAGTGGTTGGTGCACAGCGTGTGGATGTAGAGTCGGGCAGGGGAGTAGTCAGCGAAGTAGGGCCGCTGCTGGGCCTCTGCGGGACACAGTCACATGACATGTGAGCGGCAGACAAGTGGCTCTCTGGTTTCAACCCATGCCGGCGAGCACAGGGACCTCTACGTCGCCCCTGGAGCCCGACGACGGCAAAACCGGCAGCGATCACGTTCGTTATTACATGTTTTGTTTAATTAAAAAGTCAGCAACTCTGAACCCATCCACGTTAAAGTGACAAATTTAGGCGGCTCCATCTTACTTTTGGGACATTTCTGAGAGACAAAACTGAATTAATATGGTTATAAAAAGTGACTGGAATGGTTCAAAATCTTTAAGAACTGAGGAAATTTGAGTGCTGAATATGTAAATAAAGAGATGAAAGGAAATCGGCTAACCAGAGTGAGGGCTGGTAGGCTTTTGTGGAAATTACTAATGGAATCAAAAACACATTTACATTTGCTGCAGACTAGATGTCCTACATTTCTGCTAAATTTTAGTTTGAAATAGGCATTTGGTAGCTGTCTCCTCATGCGCCTGTTTCATGCTTCGACATGCTGAGCATGCGACATTAAATGCGACCGGCTTCAAATCGGGCCGTTCGCAGACCACCTCATGTCTGGGAAACCGAACCTGCGGACCGGTACACACGTCTGGTCTCTGGTGAAGCTTTCCAATTGGTTGCTTCGATGCGAGCGCAGCAAAATATCCAGTTAGACAAGGCACGCGTTTTGAAATTAAAGGCTTGTTAACAAGCTGCAATGGTGATAAGCTTACATACTGGTAAAGAGTGGGATTTTAATCAGAAGAATTTCTCTAGCGTCCGATGAAAGGCTTAAATTGGAAAGTTGATACAGAAGTTCACTTTTTTCAAACAAAGTTTTAAATATCATCAGATCAGTGTGGGCTACAGCTGGTCAGTCTTCAAAGTTTGCTTCATAAATATTTAATCTGCACGCAAATGGATGAGGGTAGCTCCTAAATTCACCCACTGTCATCCTGACTGAGAGATGCATTTTATTTACGAATATGTGAAATTGAGGGTCCTGCTGCAAACCCTTAATTATGTCCTGAATTGAACTAATTTTAGCCTTGCTATTGATTTTGTGTGGGGCGGCATGGTGGTGCAGTGGTTCGCACTGTTGCCTCACACCTCTGGGACCCGGGTTCGAATCTCCGCCTGGGTTACATGTGTGTGGAGTTTGCATGTTCT
>JAABNY020000095.1:24601052-24625259 GCA_015164015.2 Brevimyrus niger
CCGCGGGCCCGCCTATCTGTCCTCGCCGCTCCTCCACCCCGCCTCTCTGTCCTTGCCGCTCCTCCACCCCGCCTATCTGTCCTGGCCGCTCCTCCACCCCGCCTATCTGTCCTGGCCGCTCCTCCACCCCGCCTATCAGTCCTTGCCGCTCCTCCACCCCGCCTATCTGTCCTTGCCGCTCCTCCACCCCGCCTATCTGTCCTTGTAGCTCCGACGCCCCGCCTACCTGTCCTTGTAGCTCCTATGCCATGCCTATCTGTCCTTGTTGCTCCTATGCCCCGCCTACAGTACCTGTCCTTGTCGCTCCTATACCATGTCTATCTATCCTTGACACTCCTACCCCCCGCCTATCCATTCCTGATGCTTTTATGCCCTGCCTATCGGTCCTTAAGGCTCCTACGTCCTGCCTATCAATTCCTGATGCTCCTATGACCTGCCTATCTGTCCTTGAGGCTCCTACGCCCCGCCCATCGGTCCACCACGCGCCTGTGCTTCACCAATCCACTCACATCACGCTTTTCTCTACATAGAACATGTTCTCCCAAAACTGCATACTATAAAAAACAGAAAAGCACCACATTGTGATTCTGTAAACGGAAAGGCTAATTTCAGAATGCCCCCCCCCCCCCCCCCACCCGCAAACTTCATAACACAGTAACAAAACGCAAAAAGCCCTCCGCTACTGTGAGATCACCACCGATATCACATGGGGAAATTCTCCAGGGAGAGACACAAACATGAGACCTCTAAACAGAGGCTGCGATGCCTGCATGCTCCAGGGGAGGTGCTGTCCTGAGGAATGGCACATGGCTGGAGTTATATAACGACTCGGCCTGTTAGCCCAAATAAGGCAATGTCTCCCAAAGCGAGATGGCCGCGGAGTAATGAGATGTAAGGGACTCCCGGGCACACGGACATTTCCGAGGTCACACCGAATTCCCAGGCAACGGCAATCAGGACAGACAAATCGTTTGGTGTCAGATACTAGCGAGACACTGTCCAGGTGTGCGCCACGTGCCTTTCAGAAGTAAATAAAGCTCTGCGATCTGGTGCCAAGGATTTAAATAAAGTCCACCCGGCTCGCATCGCACAAACTTTGGCCGTTCATAATGTTTCAATGCTCCCGCGGTTGCTAACATAGCAGGTTAAACACATTAGTTGTGTTTCTGTGGATTATCTGATTGGAGATCAGCGGGAGAAAGCCATCCTCCATGGACTACGGGGTTCTGGGGAAGCCACCGGGCTCACCTGCTCGTGATACTCGATGCCCATGCTCAGGGTGTTGATGAGAATGGCGATCATTATCCCGCGATTGAAGTACTTGCTTTCCACGATCCTCTTCAGCTTCTCCTGGAATTGGTCGCAGCGCCGCAACAGACAGTTCTTCTGCCTGTGCTTCCGTGGGGAGTGGTGGTGCCGGCCCGGCTTGCCCTCGTGCCCATGCCGGGCGTCACGCGTGAACTCGTACACCACCTCGCCGTCGGAACCGGCGCTGTCCGAGTCGCTTAGGTCCAAGTCGGGGTTTTCCAGGATGCGGGCGCAGCGGGGGCAGCTCATCAGCTCGCAGGACAGGTGGCCCGGCAGGCCGCCCGACGCTTGAAAGGGCAGATTGAGGCCTGAGAGGCAGCTCCTGGCCTGGCACATGCCTGCTGGGGGAGAATAGCACCTCAGGCACAGGAAGCAGAGGATTTTCAGGCACCACTCTTACAAAACTTACAGTAATCCTTATCCCTACAGGGACACTGGCTGTAGCACCCCTGCGGCCATACGTATGGGGCTCTCACGCTCCACTAAATGACTCATTTTATTAAATTTGACTTGTTAAGTAGATTAATGCCACTGCCCCCCTCAAAATGAGCAGAATAATTAGAAATTTAACCAGCATGTCAAGGAAACCCAGTCTTTACATAAGATCCCCCTTCTGCACTTAATGAAATAAAACGTGTGAAAAACGAGCTCCTCTCTTATGAAAACTGACTTCATGAACCCATAAATTTGCTGAAAAGTGCTAATTAAATAAATTAAGAACGCATCTTTCATCTCTCTCTGGCTTGAGATGCGTCGTGATCTAGCTTCACAATTCAGCTGTACCTCAATAGCCGAGCAGCTGTTATGATCAGGTCTTACTTTCAATGTACAAGGAAAAAAAAAAAGTCTTATTATATTGTCTTTCAGGAACGACTCTGAAAGGCCACGCATCCTGTGACATTTCAGCTCTATAACGAGCTGTAATTTTAACCTTTGTAAGGCTAACAGGCGCGCGGAAGTCAGATTCTTCTGAGATGGCTTCATTGCTGGAATTGCACCATTATTGCTTCCGAGTGTCTCTGTGAAATCCTTCATGCATTAATGTGGGATCGCGGCTCCCGCGCCTCCGCAGGGATTATGCTAACGACCCTCACGCTCAGAGGGCAGCTCCGCCGTCACGCCGCCTTAGAACAGGACTTAGCTCTCCAGACCTTGAGAGGTGAACCTGAAGAGACACCGGCAGAGATTACCTTGACCTCCCACCAGCTGGCTGAGCTTGCCGTAGGGGTCGGGGACGTTCAGATGCGCAGCGGCCTTGCTCAGAGTCAGGGCGTGGCCTGACGCCTTCTTAGCCCTGGTGGTGGCGCTCGGCCGGCTGCAGATGGACGGCATGATGGTTGGGTAGTTCATGCCCCCATTGAGCTCACTCAGCAGCTGCAGGTTCCCAATCATTCCGGTGGGAGGCTGCTGCAGACGCGCCCTCTGGTGGTGACAGTCCGTGTGGTAGACACTGCGCACCGACTCGCCCCCGGGGGAGGGGCACTGCATGGGGGAGGGCAGCGCAAGCTGGGGCGGGGGCCTTAAGGCCTTCATCTCCAGCATGTCGCCGATCTCGGGCGCCCCGGCTGGGCCGCCGTTACTCATGTGGTAGTGATGGTGGTGGTGATGGTGATGGTGAACCAGGTGCTGGATGCAGCGCATGCGGCGCTCGTCACTCTGTCTCCTGCCGCAGCCGTTTGCACCCCCGGCAGGGCCTCTGCCCGCCCCCCCACTGCTGGGGTCCACCTTCTTCCTGCGCTTGCTCTCCCAACTCCTGTATGCACGTGACACTCTGCGCTTCACCTTGCGGTAGAGGTGGCTGATATACTTCAGCATCTCCTCATAGCAGCTGCCTGGCTCCGAGAAGCTGGCCAGCGTGCTGTCGTTGGACAGGAAGCGCTCGCGCTGCTCCTGCATCAGCTGGTTTTCCCGCTGCTTAGTCTCTGAGAACTGGGTGGCGATCACGACCAGGCAAAGGTTAATCATGAAGAACGAGCCCACCTGAGAAGCAGAGCCACCAGATCACGTTACCTCAACAAGTCTTGCGGCGATTCCAAAATATCCTGCCCTGACACCCTTTTGGAACGTTCCATCTCACGTTTTACCCTGGTGATATTCCTCTAGAACATTCCATCTCACTTTTTTTTTTACCTTGGTGAAACTCTTCTGGAACATTCCATCTCACTTTTTTACCCTGGTGACACTCTTCTTCTAGAACATTCCATCTCACTGCTTTACCCTGGTGATTCTCTTCTGGAACATTTCATCTCAGATTTTTACTTTGGTAATACTCTTCTAGAACATTCCATCTCCCTTTTTACCCTAGTGACATCCTTCTGGAACATCCTACGTTTTTTATCCTCTATAGACCACCATCTGGAATATGCTGCATTACTTTTACACCTGGATGACACTCTTCTGCACCAATCTATGTTTAACTTTCTTCGCCCCTGCAGAGGTCTCTCATTTCCATAAGAATTATACAGCAGCACTGGTGCATGTACCTCAATTCAGTCAGGCTTCTTTTATGTGATACGCAGTGTGACATGCTTGATATAACGCACCATGTGAAAATATTTCAGCAGAACTGCAGTGTGGAACATAGGAATGGTCAAGATCTGAGCTGTATGTCCTTTGGGAGAGCCTCAAAATATCCACTCATGACTTATTGATAATGAACTTAAAGCCCCGCAAGTGTGATGCGATACATCAGAAAATAGAACATACTTACTATTATTAGAAATATAAAATATATAAAATTGTAAAAGGAATGTGCATCCATAACATAATACATGATGTCCACCCATCCTTCCAGAGTGATCACCTGCAAAAAATAAAAATAAAAATAAATGTTAAATTGTACAGAATAATTGCTGCGGCTTCCCTGCTTTTGGAGAAGAGCACTGATCCGAAAGCAGGCCACAGTCCTATTATCTTCTGCTGGTGAGGAGCCGCAGAAACACACACAAAGTCTTTCCCTCCATAAACACTCATCCTTCAGAACAAGACAGCCAGCAACACTAACACAACATCGATCCTCTGTGGAAACTTTTTTGGTGTAGAAACAAGGCCCTGTTAGCCTTTCATGTTGCTGCTCGCCGCTGCGCTCTGACTCTGACAAAACATAACAGGGAAAACCCTTGAGAGGCATAGAGGTTGACGACAACCGTGGGTTAGACATCCCTGAATTATGACACAGCACAACCAGTAGCAACAGGCTGTACGTGACATCCAAAATGTTCTATGGTACCAACAGATATTGTAAAGATTTATACATTCAAAAGCAAACAATTACATCATTGAAACATTCTAAAGGAAGACCAATGAGCAGCACTTTGAATGTGTCAAACAGAAACATGACAATAACATCACATGGCCAAAGAACGGCTTGTTATTTCTCATTGAGATTCATTCATATCAGAGCTGGCCAAGCAGTAGGAAGATTAAATGAATGGTGACTGACAATTTCCTTCATGCGAGCACTTGTTTCATTACTGAGCACCTGACTTTCCATAAAACAGCCCCTTAATCTCAACCACACCATTCTCATACCATAGAGAGCTTGAGTACCTCTCTATTATGAATCAATCATATCGTAGGTTTGTCAGTTTCTGTGTAGTGAAGTCACAGTGTTCAGACAGCATGACCTTGCCATTTATCCTCTGAGCCATTACGGTCACTTTCCTCAAAGTGTACCCATAATTCAGCTGGGCCGTTCACAGGAATACATTCAACACCTGTTCCTGTGGTGCGTCATACTTTTCTGGCATTTTGTTTCAAAATCAATTCAGTATCGTGTTGCTGTGAGGACTTCCGTGCAGCCAGGAGAGCACTCCACCGCGGTTTAACCCGCTCTCGCTTAAATGGAGCACGCTGCGTTCTGAGGCCAAAACGGGCCAGGGTTTTCAGTGCAGTGAAGTGCTGCGTTACACAACGTCGGCCTACACTCCGCCAGTGCCAGTGCTCACATTCGAAAGGTCTTCTGCCCAGTAACTGGCAGAATGCCTCCATTACAGCCATTACTGTGAAGAGCACAATTACCGACATTAATCCCCACACAATATCCTCAGGTTTTCCATCGAAATCCCAAAGCCGAGTGCACAGGGCTTGTTTGTGCCATCGCCGAGGATGGCCGTCCTTCTTAGGTGTGAAAAAAAAACGCACAAGAAATCTGAAATAGATGCGTGATAAAATAAATGTGAGGATAGTTAAGAGACAGGTTGTATATGGTCATCAGCAAGGCGCTCAGAGACTTCCTTCTAGGGGTCGGGGGTCACAGAAAACACGGGGTCACCTCAAATAGCTGTGTGCTATGACGGTGGCTGCCCCCACCCCGGGGGAGGCTCTGTGCTTAACTCCGGTCATGTCTGTGCTAATGGGCACCCGTGGTCTAACCAACCCCAGCCCTCACGTCCCTGAGATCCCCATCCTGCCGTAGATCTGCAAAGCAGGCCAGCCTGCCCCCCCTCCCCACTGATACAGGTGACCTCCACAGAGCTCCGAGGAGGAATTTACAGCGAAGGCTAATTCAGCCTCATCGCTTATTCAGTCTGCTGCCCTTTTGTGGAGAGCCTGATCCCGAGGAGAGCCTCTACATATTAAACGGCCCCCTGCGAGATTTCGGCCGGAACCTTCCTCGCCGGCGCCGCGCCCGAGGATCCGGCGGGATGGACTGAAAAGGGCCAACAAATGAGTCTGTGTGGGAGTATGCCTGCTTATGAGAACATCCCGCTTCAATCTCCCAAGCTTCCCCTCGCTGCTGTCAGGCTCTAGGTAGAGGAAGACGCGCGCTCAGGTGGGATCTGCTCACGTGCTTGACGGAATAGACAGGCCTTTATTGATGGGGGATTAGAACCGTATATACCAGGTCCTTGTCCTAGATGGCAACGAAAATTAATTTAGTAATGGAAAAAAGCCCTCAAGGTCGTACTAAAGCCTGGAGTTCTAGATGAGAACGCCCCTTCCAAAGCCCTGACACCTTCAGAATGCGGCATGTGGATGTTATGGGCACAGGAGGCTAATAAACCAGAGCACATGATCATGGGGTTTGTGCTGTTCTTTTAATAACATTTAATCACATAAGTGGGCTTGCGGGAGACCTACCTGGAAGATAGCGATCCAGGCGTACCCAATGTTATCAAAGTTAATAGCCCCTTTGTGGGGGTTGACCTCCCCAGGCCTGCACACGTTGTAGTACTGGTTCCAGTTGATGCAGCCATTCTTACTGGCACCCTCCAGGGCGCCGTGGGTGGGGCTGGCGAAGTCCGCGCCGAGCAGGCACTCTTGCCCCGCCTCCTTCAGCGGGGGAAGGTCGTGACAGTGCAGCATGCCGTTGTCCCGGTGGGAGGAGCAGATGAAGGGGATGTCCTCGGCATCCTCGTGCTTGTAGTACGAGCTCAGGAAGGAAAAGTTGTGCATCCTGTCAAGAGCGAAAGGAAACCCATGAGATGGACAGCCTGCCCTGCAGCGGAGAGCTAAAAAGTGATTGGGTAGAATTGCTGGCCAGTTAGCCAGAGGCCCCACCCAGTAGAGGAGAACTCAAAGGTGATTGGCTAGAAATGTTGGGCAGTTAGCCAGAGGGCCCGCCCAGCATGGGAGAACTCAAAGGTGATTGGCTAGAAATGCTAGCCTGTAAGGCACTCAGCTCAGTAAGTATAGAGAAAGCAGCAGCCATTTTCAGGATGCTAGTTTATCGGGTAACAATAAAATAACAGTTTCTTCATCTTTCACGGTGCAAAATCCTACTTTTGAGTTTGTGGAGTTTGATCATTTTCCCTGTCTCTGTGTAAATTTCCTCCTACATTGCAAAAATGTGATTAGGTAAATAGGTTACCCCAAAAACGTTGTTAGGTAAATAGGTTACCCCAAAAACGTGGTTAGGTAAATAGGTTACCCCAAACTGCCGTATTATACACCCTGACTCTGCACTGCTAGGCTTCCGGTGACTTCCTGGCACTTATGGAAGATGGATGGATGGAATTAAAGTTGTCATATCATGTAAGCGGAGTCTTAATTCATCCATGTACAGAGTGCTTACGTAGCCATAACTCATATAGCCACCAAGGCGACGCCTGTAGTTTCTGCTCACAGCCGCCATGTCACTGGTGTCCCTGTCGGTGGCCTTTCTGCCCTGCACCGCAGCCACACTTTCCCATGATGCCACAGTCAGCGGGCCACTGCGCAGCCGCAGGTGACTCACAGCCACTCGGCTGCAGTTGCCGATGATTGGGCAGCATCTCCAGCTGCCCTCCTAAAATATTTACAGATATTAAGCAGCCCAGGGGCCCCCCGTCTCCCAGCACTCATATCCTTCAGGGTGCCCCCCAGCCCTCAAGCATGGTTATGTAATTCTTTATTGTTTTTCCGTATGTCAAATCCCCATCACCCAGTGCATAAGCCTGGATGCGCATCGTGTTTATCACAGTCATTCGATTACTGTAGCAATTTAAAAAGTGAGTGAAATAAACGATTCAGCCCCATGGCATGTACAGTAGCTGTGGGATAATCCTTCCACTGGGGGAGGGGGGGGGGCATTTTCTTTCTAATTGAATAATACACTTATCTCACTAAAACACAAGAAATGTTCAAGGTGGGGTTAGCTTTTCTGAAAGAAGATATTTAAAACATTTCAAGCATTTGTTACTGAATTGCACCAAAAAAATGGACGCTAACTCCTTGATCCACCTTTGGGTGATTTCCTGTGTACCTGTGTCATATGACATCAGGCACCCGCACCCGGGAATGGCCGTGCTTCCACAGGGAGGCGCCGCGCCGCTGCACACTGCTGCTAACGGTACCAGCTGTCCCTTATCCGCCGATGTGCTCAGCTTGTTAAAATGACATTCCTGTTGTCTGGCGGGGAACCTCTGGCACATATGAATGCTTGTTGCACCGAAGAAGTTCACGTTCTCCGGAAACGGTGAGCCGGAGACCCAGCCGCATTTTATTGCTGATTAAATGGAAATACGTGATTGCTGTCACATTTCGTGTAAGAGACAACGTGAAATATCAGAACTGCATGGCAGAAGCTCCGTACCAAAGCGCATGTTTATGCTCAATTTCCATCATAGCGCTCGCAAGTAAATTTCACCAAAGCATTATTAAAAAAAAAAAAACACACAGCAATTATAAAATGTGTTTGAAATTTAACATAAGCAGCATTCTTGGTGAATTAAAGTGACAGACTGTCTCCCACAGTCTGGTTGAAAGCTTCCTGCTAAAACACTGACAAAACTGACCTGGTGCTTTGGGCCTGTTAAATATTACTGCTGCTCTCTGAGCAAAAACACACAGCCACCATCCCCTCATCAGGCCTGGGACACCAAAGACATTATTAGCTGCGTTTGTTTTGTAGTCATCTTGTTTTTAAGAGGTAACCATCTGTTCTATGCTACAAAGATTAGCCTTGTACCAATTTTAGATAATTCAGAATTAAACACAACATGCCTCTCCTTTTATGGACACTGATCTGGATGCTGTAAATAATTTTGAAGGCATTTATTTGCCCTTAGAAACAAACGTTTAATGGTCCGTTTAATGGTATGTTTATATATATGTGTGTGTGTGTGTGTGTGTGTGTATAGAATTTTTTAAAATGAAATACTCTGGCATTTGTCATTTTTGATCAGGCAAGTTAATGAAGCACACTCCATATATCCTAGTTCACTAAGGGAACATGTGAATTTGGTCAGCACTCTGGGCTTTCCTAAATCGTGAAAATTCACCACTTTCGAAAAAGTAGCTCTGTATAAACCAGGTATTAAGAGGACAGCTGAAGCAGCCATGCTGCATGACTAACTTTAAGATCCCAACACGGTTCCGCTGTACAAAGAGCACCACACAGCTTATCAACCAGCAATTCACAACTGCCAATCAGACGCAGGACACCTGCGTCAGCATCATTCTATCAACAAACGATCTGTGTTGCCTTCAAGGTTTCTCCAGTGTTGCTATTGACTTACTCACAGGAGGGCATGTCAGAATGGCAGTTCTATACCCTGCCGTGTGTGTGTGTGTGTGTGTGTGTGCGCAGCATGGAGGTGGTGTGTACAACAGTCTGCATGTGCAGGGTGAGATTCCCTGTTTTCCCTGACAAAGCTGTCAGCCCCCAGATTCGTCCCCGAGGTCAGCAGAGCCTGGCTGCCATGCTGCATCAGCCAGAGACCCGGTACTTACATCTTCCAATCGTCTTCCAGGAAGCACCTGTTCCTCAGCAGGCCAGCCCATAGCTGCACTCCGACGATACCGAAGATAAAGAAAACGAAGAAACAGAGCAGAAGGACATTGCCTAACATAGGCAGCGTGTCCAGAAGAAGAGTGACCAGTATCCTCATACCTGCGGAGAGAAGAGCGGGCTCATTGGAGTTTTACACATAAAATGTTCTGAGGGCAGAACAAAAAAATGTTGTTGTTTTTTTAGAGAGATAACCAATCAGACAGATTCATTGTAGAGGAGGTGGATCCAAACAACTAGAGGTGGTGGGGCCAACCAATTAGATGTCTTGGTCCCGCTTCCTCCAGTTGCTTGGACCCACCCCCTCTACAATCTGATTGGTTATCACTCTGAACCACTAATTTTTCTCTTCTGCCCTCAGAATATTTTAGTATACTGTAAGTAAAACTCACACGAGCAAAGAGTGGAAGGTACACACTTGTGTCACTACAATCACATAGCACAAGGCAAGCCAAGTCCCAACAATGACAGAGGCACTTCCTGTAACTTATTAAGTAAAGCACTGCCCTAACAACACAAATGTTGTTAAAGAGTTCAAATACTGGGGAGTGCAGATAAATTGTAACCCTTCCCTCTACTGTACTGTAAGGTATTTTGGATAAAAGCATCATCTACAGTAAATGAATAAAATGGAAAATGGACACGATAAACACGATAAATGCTGCAGAGGAGATTTAAACAAAACGAAGGTCTTTTCAATTTAATGTCCTACACCTCTCACAAAAGAGGGTAAGATGGAAACTTCTAGGCATTACGGTGCCTAAAATAGCACCCAGATGAGCTTTCTGTCGAGCTGATCATGCTTTGTTGAGGCCAGTGGGTACACTGGATTGTTACCTCAACTTACAGCTTTAACAAGCTAACAAAATACAAGTATGGCTTTTTATATATATTATATATACCCCCCCTTTTTGTTTTTAATAATGTTTGTCGTCTTTGAATGCCAGTGTCCCCAAATTTGGCAGCAGCTATTGAAATCTTCACAAAACAAAAAAATTATTTCCAGCCACCCCCACCAGAAAATGTCTTCGCATCATATTTTCAAACATATTCACTTAACATTCACTTAACACTTAACACATGCCCAATAAAAACACACTTGTATATATAATTTGTAAACATCGTTAGAAACAATTATTTCTGATTCCTTATTCATATGCATATTGTTCATTAAAAAACAACAGAATGAAAAATCATTCTTAGATAAAACATGCCAAAACACACAAATTAAATTTAAAAAATACTTTTAGTTTCTTCACATATTTAAAAAAATTAAATTAATTCTTTCTTGATTGTAGGGTAGGTAATTATAAGTACCACAACATATTTTTCTGTAAATGAGAGATAAAGAGTATTTTGAAAGCAGGTGATTCTCTAAAGATGTAGTTCCAGAGTTAAAAAAGCTTTTGGCATCCCCTTTCAGGGCAAAATGATGGGAAGTCCAAGGATTTTTGTTACTACGGCTACAAAAGGAGATCTCTCTTTGAGAGATTATGGATTTCTGATGTTTCTGGAAGAACAGCTAAGGTGACGCTGGGATGGAGTTCTGAGGGTGAGACATCGACAGCTGGGGGAGAAAATGCACAAATTCTCTTTGGCCGTGATCCCTGCACACTGGCTGGAGAGACAAGACAAGGCCAGACGTGAGGACTCAGAATCAGACTCCACTGAGAAATAAAGAGAGATCCGTACTATGGCCAGGTTAGAGTGCATAAATATTGCAACGTTATAAAAGATGGCCCATTTTCCAGTAAATCGGCGAAGAGAGCAACACTTGGTCACCCAGGAGTACACGGGTGGCGTGTGCCTAATGAACCCTACAGCCTGGAGTGTTTGTTTAGCACTGTGAGCGGCTCTGGGCTCTTTGCTGGAGTGTGGCGTGCAATTCCTCCGGCATTCTTAGATCCGCCCAATCCCTCGCACGAGAAGATGAATACTAATAGACACCACAGTGATCACGTTCACCCGCTAATCTCCCAGAATGACAAAGCCCTCATCCAAAGGTGGGTGCTGGGTGGCGTGCTGAGCATTAAGATGGCGATGGCTGCACTCCAGGTTTCTGGATGTCCACCCAGCTGAGCGCTGGACCCCGAGGGACGGTGTCACCTCCCTCACGGACCCTGCAGAACACAGGTCTCCAACCACTTTCACAAGGGGAATATTCTGTTGACCCTGCGATGGGTTGCCGCCCCATCCGGGGTTGTTCCCTGCCTTTGCGCCCCTAACCTTCAGGGAAAAGGCTGCAGACCCCCTGCGACCCTGGATAGAACAAGTGATTCCAGAATATTGATGGATGGAAGGATAGTCTGGGGAGCTACTGGGCTTCCACACTGTCTTTTGCTGAACAAGCGGTGGGTCCCCATTGGTGTATTTTACCAAAGGGGGGGAGGAGTTTCACACCCTCCTGGATGGCGACCACTGTTGAACCAGATACTCGAGACATTTTCCCTGAGGATGGTGGTAGTGCATTTCTAATTTAGATCCAGATATTTCTAGATACCATTTCTGTCTTATAATGTTTTCAGAAATACTATGAGTTTTAGATATATGAACTAAATCAAGATTACATTACCATCCCAAGTCATGCGTTCGAAAGCTGTTAGTCGCAGCCCGTGCTGTTGAACCGTGTGGTCACACTCAGCACCGTAGGCAGAAGATTCTGGTTCTTCCTACAGTCCAAATAAAAGCAGCATCCCTGAAATGCCCTTAGTCTGTAGTAGTGCTGGCGAAAGCGCATCCGCATGAATGCCCAGCGACACACTGGCATAACATGTGAAGTCCTAGACCACCGTGAACCTGCTATTATTAAAAATGGATGGACAGAAGAAAGCCAGAAATAAACTCTGCATACATCATTCTGAAGTTCACATCAATACACTTCCAGCTAAAAAGCATTGTGCATTTAGGAGAAGGGTTTCATTGTACTGCTTGGTATGTCTATGTGTATACATCAGCTGATATGTGTATATGAAGTAAAAATGCAGCTGTGAGTGTTTATTAAACAGATACACAGATTAATATACCTTTGAGCAGACATATTTTAAAACCAGTGGAATATTGATATTAGACATGGGAATTGGGGGTAATATTTTTAAAATTACATCTCTAAAAACATAATGTGAAGAAGTTGTTCAGAGAAGTCTGAACACTGGTTATTTAAATATATGTCAACTTATACTGCTTGACAAAAATTGCCTCTTCTAATAGTGCCGGTTACCAAGTTTTTAAATACTGAATTAATTTCAAATGAATTCTGGTAAAGTAAGGAATGCAACAAAGGGTTAAGCATAAAGTGTCTTAGTCCTCTGCAAAAGCTCATGTTGGGACATTACTGTATTTCAAATTAACTTGAGCTTTTAATTTTTTATGTGTGAGCAGCAGTAACTTTCTTGATATGTTGACTAAACTTGATATTGTTTTAATTTCTTTAGAAAAAAACAGTCACAGACATCTATTCCTTTTTATGGGAACATCTATGAATTGTTGAATATGAAATCTGTGCAATTAAGCATAACTGCTATACTGAATTTTAATCTCTAAAGAAACACGACATTAAATGTGCCCCAAATGTCTGATAATCTTTACCAGTGTCATGAATAGTTGCAATAAAATTATCTGAGAAACATGTTCCATCTTATGCGTTTAATAAAATTCAAATATAAAATCCCCCATTAAACTGCCAGTATGAAAGTTCATGTATCAAACAATTCCACTCTGTTACTCTATTACATTACATCTGGTAAATTCAATTATAAAAGCTAATTTTTGTGCCACAATGACTCAGTGAGTAGCACTGCTGCCTCACATCCTACTTCTGTTTTGTGTGTCTTCAGTTTGCATGTTCTCTCTGTTGCATGGGCTTCCTTAGGCTAATTATTGTATCTAAATGGCCCCTATGGTCTGCATGATTGCATGAGGTGTATCCCATCCAGGCATCCCATCCACGGTGCACCTCAAGCTTTTTGGTCATTTTATCAAAAATGTTCTAAGGGCAGAATGGAATATGACTGGTTCAGCAAGATAATCAATCAGATTGCAAAGGAGGTGGATCCAAGCAACTAAAGGAGGCGGGACCAATCAGACGTCTCAATCCTATCTCCTTTAGTTGCTTGGACCCACCTCATCTACAGTTTGATTGGTTATCTCTCTGATCCAATCATTTTTCTTTCTGCCCTCAGAACATTTTTGTGTAAGTTAAACTCTCACAAGCCAGTTTTGTGCTCTGTGCTGCCTGATGCTCCAGGTGACCATGACCAGAATAACTGGTTAAAAGATGGACCAATGAAAAAGCTGCAGTATGAAGAGTACACAGAAACAACAGTTTGCACCTTACTATAGGACATTATAGTGCCAGTCATGGCTCCCATCCTACAGAGACCACCTGTATCGCAGGTGGATGGGCGATGGGCTACAGTGTCCCTTTCTGATGGTATATGGCACGGTTCTTCAACTCTGGATCTCGATTCCAAACCCAGATCTTGTTTCTCCCAGGTAGTTGTTTAATGATTACTGATTCTGATTGGTCAGAGGCTTCACACCTGACTGACAGGCAAAGGATGGCTGGAAAACCAGTAGTGCTCGGACCTCAAGGACCGTGAGTTGAATAACCCTGGTATATGGTAAAGATAATCCATGTGAATGATCATTACGGGAAATGCTAGGGCTTCTTAAAGGTAGGCGCGAGTCTCCTACAAAACCCCTCTGTGTTTCCTTGGAGCCCAGCTGCACAAACAGCACCCTCAGTTCGAAGTGGCAAACGGAATAGTGGCAAACATTTCAATCAGAAATGAAATACTGCTTTACGTGTACCACTCAGGCAATGCACGTCTACCAGATATCAGGCTAGCAGGCTAGAAAACAAAACAAATGGTACCTTAAACACTGCTATTAAAACAATATTATTTTAATTTGTCATGGGAATTGAGATTAAGGATTGCTAGTTGTCAGTGATGCTGCTAAATCATCACAGTGCATGTAAATAAACATGATAAATAATGGGATTAAACAGTGAGAACAAATGGAAGAGTGTGAATGGAGAAATCATTAGTTTCTCTCAAGCTTGGCAAATTATTGGCAAAGAGATGAAACTGTGAGCCATTCTCCTGAGAGCACTGCACACCGAGAGAGCAAAACGTTGGTCGTCAAGCAGAACAAAGGCTGGTAACCATATTAGCGTAGCGAGCTGGTGGGGTGAGGTCTGAGGACGACCCTGAAGTTTTATACCATCTCACTTCAAATTCTCCCTTTCAGCCTGATGTTATAACTTTAGAACTGTAAAGCCATAATAGTCGGAGCTGAATTTCTGAGGAATTGGAGCCTTAACTTGCCAAGTTGATTAGTATTGATCCAAAATCAAGAGAACTTGACACACAGTCTTTGTCGAGTAAGAGAAAAAACTTTGTTAGCTATTGACTCTGTATTGTGCCTCAAAAAGTGGTTGTTTTTACCTCACCCCACGGGCCAAAATGTTTACAGTGGTTTAAGAAGTTAGATATTGTTGTTGAGAAACCTTCAATTCAAGTCTTTACCTGCTTCAGAATCAGAGCTGATCCTGGCTTTTCAGATGTCCATGAAAGAGATTGATTTTTTAAGTGAAAGATTGTGACGGCCAGCTAATTTACTTACAACTTTGGGTCAGCAGTCTGATCATCAGTCACTTTTATCTTACCTTTTCTTTACATCTATGTAGCACATGGGTATAAGAATTTGACATATTCATTTCTCAAAGTACACTGACTTTTTTACAGTACTTGTAGCATTTTTGCATGCTAAATGCTAAAATGCTATTTCTTTACTGGTGAGTGTGGACTTAGAAGTGTTGGTAAAATGGGTGGCTCTGTAAAGTTCATATCACTTTTGCCACTGGGGGGGGGGGGGGATAGAGAGAATGATGAAATCATCGCATTAAAAATTATGTCTCTTTGAAGGGAGTAAAATGCACAAAGTTTCCATGAGCTGACCCAGTATTTTAATTTTAAGTACGAGAAGCTACTTTAATATAATGAGGTGGTGGTAACATTACCATTCTCTAGGCACAATTCATAAAGGCAGTTCTTAACCTCCTGGGGTGTTCCTCAATATCAAAGAGAAAAGGCGCCAGTTCACTTTAGTAGCTTTGAATTGTAGGAGGAACGGAGGTCATCCAAAGCAGCATGTGGGAGACACAGAGGCCAGGCTCAGTGAGCCCCCCCCCCCCCAATGTGAGACCATTTGGACTGAAACTAGGCTAACAGACGGTAAGAGTGTGATTCTCAGCTGCCAAGGCATCACTGCCACACGTCACAGTGAATAACCTGAAGGCCTCGGGCCTGGTTATTGAGCCGAGCCACTTAGATAAATTCAGACTGGTGACAATCCGGAGCTGTAATTTACAGCTCTGTGGAAACCCAGTGTCCATTATGCTGACAGCGAGCACCAGGTCAAAGGTGCCGCCCCAAGAACCTCAGGAAATGCACAGCATCGTGACCTAGAGCTATACAGGAAATGTCTCTAAGCCATAAAATCTCAAAATCGTACATTTCTGAGGTAATGTATCAAGCTGCGCAACTTGACAGTTCTTCTGTTCTCCGCCCTTGTATTGCCACTCTATCCAAAAACATAATTCTATTATTGATTTCATTTATTACTCTCAAATGCCAAGTGCCTCATGGCTTAAAGCACCACTGCGGTCGGCAGCCTCACATACTCCGCTCCTCTTACACTGGCAACGCCGCTCACTGTTTACTCAGACACTTAGGGTCAGAAATCTGCGGCGTGAAAACAGTCCTCCCAAAGCACTTAGCGAGGAACACCGTCCCACACAAACTTTGGAATTCCTCTGGCTCCCGGTCAAGCTGAATTTGTTTTGACTGTTCACCAAGGCAGGAAGGACGGAGAAACCAAAACTGATCTCCAGATTTTTTATTTTTTTTGATCTAGCCCCACCGCTCTTGCCCACCCCAACCTGGACACAGGCATCCATCAGCGATGGCAGCTTTAAACATCACGGACTATATTTGAAACACCACTGTATACAATGGAACTGTCCACCGTTCCCACAGTCCCTCCATTCCAGCGATATAAATATAGGTTTTCATGTACGACGGCCACCATCACTGCCAGCGTGCTGAGCCACAGCTCATTTATTAGCGAAAGTCTTTTCTCCGATGGCAGGCATCCAGCATCTGATGCATCGGCTGTCGGCCGCAGTGCGGGAATGTGAAGATCGGTGCGGAGGAGGCACTCACTGGGAACTCTGTTGATTGCCCGAAGGGGTCTGAGCACACGCACGGTACGGATGGCCGACAGGCTGACGTTGTGTCCGTCCAGCGAGTACTCCAGCATCCTAGGCAGAGGGACACCCAGTCAGCGTGGTGCGCCCGCCACACTCAGGATATGATGAGGAACATGTGCATTCATACAGTAACCCTGTAAAACTCTGTATTTAAGATGGTAAATCCAGATCTTATCGTATTACAGTCAACTGGAAAGCCAGAAAGCAAAGCATATGTCTAATCCAGGGAAGAGACCAATCTGACGCAGTGTTCCCAAACTGTGGGGTTTGATGCTTTGGTTCATATTAAACAACTTTCCTAAATTGTCCATTATTGGCACAAAACTCAAAGCAAATGCTCAGTAGGGGCCACTGAAGGGGTCACAAGTTCATACCATTATCCGACCTGTGTTGTAACCACTCCCTAGTATCATCGAGCACCCAGCATGCCTTTCTTCCCATCCCTGACAGCTGTATATAAACCTTATTAGAGCGCGTGTGCAGAGATTATACCGAGGAAGCAGTTTACAAATGTTTATTTACGCCTTACAAATGGAGGCTTCTGGAAGGCCAGTAGCTGGGGTCCTCATCTCAGGAATTTCCCTGCTTAAGTGTTTATTTCGAGCAAAGGATGTGGGAGGGCCCCCTAAATGAGCGCGAGGGCGCCGAGGCACTGACCCCGCCATGACGATGAAGAAATCCAGACGGTTCCAAGTGTCACCCAGGTAACATTTCTGGCCAAATATCCCAAGAGCCAACATCTTGATGACCATCTCCACAGCAAAAAAGGCAAAAATGAAGTCATCGAATGCCTGTAGACATGGAGAGAAATACACAGTCAACGGCGTTCTGGCAAATTAACCCCACGCACTTTACATTTATTTATTTAGCAGCTGTATTTTCAACTTGCAGTCAGAGCACAAGGCTGACTAGCGTTTAGAAACCCTGGATCACTTGGGATTAATGGTCACGTCCTAGAGCCCCATGGACATATGATTACTATTCCAGGCAAAGGTTTTGAACCCATGACCTTCTGGACCGTGACCGTCTGAGCCACATATTGCCCCAATTTACATGCAGTTTTACTAAAGAGTTTCAGAAGTTTCCATGACCCTAATCAAACAAGATTACATGGAGTGTTCAGGGCTGTCGTGGCTCTCAACACATCCAGGCTGCTTACAAGCTGGATGTGCAAAAGCTCATTCTCAGTCACTCATGTCTTTCTCTGCGCTCATCCAAAAGCCATACAAAGCAAAGAACCCGAGAGCAAATAGGCCCTCAGGGACCATAAATGAGAGCTAATCTCAGCCCGGGGTCAGCCCACATTCCTCCCTTTTCCGCTATTCCTGCCTCTGACCCGCCCGACCCTGCCCTTTAATGTGCGTAATCATACTGGCACGGCCTTGTGGACCAGAGCTTTTCCCAAAGTCTTTGCCACTAGCCCAGAAACAGCTGTGTGGGGCTCGGGACTCTAAATGGCAGAACAAAGGGCTGCCCGACCCTGGCAAAGACATCTGGGAGCTTCGCGTCGTCTGAGTCCCATGTATGATGTCAGAACAGCACCGCTACCCACTGCTAGTGGCCATTAGCTGAGAAGTAAACATCAGCCATCAGTGTAGGGTATCTGTATATATGATGTCGGGCATTAACTTTACAAGAAACAGCACATATCTGGGGTTAGCGTGACATTCTCCAAAGCAGACGTGGAAACGTTCCAAGGAAAAGCTTGATAGCTAAGCTTTACGTTCACATGCAACCGTCGTCTCTGGCAGCTTACCTGCAAGATGGTGCACCAATCTGACTGGCACTTGACGTCCTCGCAAGGCTGGAACATTCCAAGGGTTACACAGTTCAGAAGGATAACCAGCATGCTCACATGCTCGAACCATGTGCGAGAAGAGTCAAGGATAGCACACAGGTGAGTAAACGCTGGTGGATACTGATATGGAGGGGGGGGGGGGGGTTCTGCGGGAAGGGGTCTATCCTTCAGAAAGAGAAGCCGAGTCTATTTCTGTTCCTAAGGGATGAGAAGTGTCTACACGACTGTTACATCCACAGTTTCCTCTCCTCAAAGACGAGTGTCACCGAAAATGGACAAGCTGGGAAGCTTATAAACTAGCACACTGAGTTTTGGTAGAATAATAATAAATTTTTAAAAGCAATTTGTTAAATGAGCCAGCAGAAATAAAACATGAAAGCATAAACTTGAAAAATCTAAGCTTAGCAATAATAAGTCAGGCTTCTGTAACAATGTAAGCCAATAGCTGTCAGGCTTCAACCTTGTTTTTCCTAATCCTATTATGAAAGTCAACAGATACTGGCAGCTTCTGCTTATTACCAGGGTTTGAATAAAAGAGTTCTTGAGATGTAGCAAAGTATGAAGGAAACCTGTTATTAACTACGCATTTGTTTTTCCACCCGTTTTTGTTAAGATGATATATTTCACATCTACAGTGCCTTCCAAGCCAGTGTTTTCCTTTAGAGTGGAGGTCACATGACACAATGCCGGCAGGAAGTGCTTCTTCAGAGTCTTTCATACCCTGAGTTTGGAGTCCACCTTTCCCTGGCAGAACAGTGCCAGTTTTGTTTGCTCGCTTTGAAGCTATTGGTGGATGACACAGCTCAGACACGGAGAGCCTTTTTGGCTGTGGGGCGCTCAGA
This sequence comes from Brevimyrus niger, assembly GCA_015164015.2. Taxonomy (NCBI): domain Eukaryota; kingdom Metazoa; phylum Chordata; class Actinopteri; order Osteoglossiformes; family Mormyridae; genus Brevimyrus; species Brevimyrus niger. The sequence goes on from JAABNY020000095.1 coordinate 24,620,486, forward strand.
ACTTCACTACTCTTTCGAGGAGCTTGAAAAACAAAACCTCTGTCTCCAACAGGCTCATGGTTTTTGCGGGCGATTAAAGCTAGTTCTTTTCTGCAGTGGAGCGTCCCAGTTTAAGCACAGTAAATTCATTTTGTATATGTGCATGTTTTCCCAATAAAAACCAAGTCTGTGGTATTGAAAAGGTCCCTTTTTGTATGTGTTTTTGTCAGGAGTGTCCTTATGCACTAACCCCTTAACTCGCTATAAGAAAAATAATTGGAAAAACCCAATATCCAGTAACATATTGAACTGTCTTAACGAAATAAAGATAAAAAACAGAACTAGCAATCACAAAAGGAAATGGACAGCAGGCGCATTTAAATGCACTTCTACATTCTGCAGGATTTGGAGTTGTTTACTTTGCGCTATTTAAAGCTAATGGTTAAAGGGACGACATAGAGTCAGAGTCTCTGCTGAAGTCTGCCAGGTTGCAGGACTGCTTTCTGGTGCCTTGATGCAACACAGGGGACCCTAAATCCCACCGAGGTCACTGTCTGGGCCACGGAACATGTCCCAAGGCGACCCTGTGCTCAGAAGCATCGCTGAACCCTCCCTTGAGCTGATTTCACTGTCAGTGGCACCCAGAAGGATCTCAGCTGAGCAGCCAAGCTGTCGGAAATGACTGACTGCTGGCGAGAGAGGCCGCGTCCTAATGGGTGACAGAGGTGCTGACCTTACTGTACTTATAAAAGAAAACTGAGAGTCCAGTTACCGGCTGGGGCTTTACACTAATCCAGAGTAGCTGGTGTGGTCGGCCGATACACGAGTCACGCAGAAGCCAAGCATGTGGCGGCCCTGGGCTGCTGACACTGCTAAGTGTGTGATCCGGGCACAGGGTGACACGGCAGGCCTGGCATCACCTTACACTAGTGTAAACACAATTTAACGGGGGGCTGGGGAGGCGGTATGTGAGAATCCATATGGGGTGTGACAACATGTGTGGCACACCATCACTTTCGACACACCATCCCACCATCTTGGAAATTTCCAGTTAATGTAACAGGAGTTTTCAGGCTCTTATTTTGAAACCGACTCTTATTTTAAAAGAGGAGCATGGGGGTGCTGTAGATTACATTAACTTCAAAACGACAACAGAGCAATACACCTCCTTGGGGTCATAATAAAAAAGCTGGTAATGAAGAACAGAGGAAGCCAGGCGCCGTGATACCGGAAGGTTCGGTTTCCGTAAACAAAGCTGAACGTGGCAGCCGGCGGTAACTGGTGCGTGATGGTGAGGTGAGAAGCGATCTCACATTTCACCTCCCATTTCACCAGCCATATTGGATCACCGAGACGATCATCGCGAACGCTTTATAGGTCACGCGGCGTCTGCAAGAGCCACGCCGGGAAAAAAAAGACATGATTTATTCATAGCTTATCAGAATTTCACACAGCAGTATATTTATGGAAGCCATTTAATTGAATTTTACCAAGGTTATGAGAGTATTCTCCATTTTAAAACAGGATTTGAACTTGCAAGTTTCTTACCAATGCTTAAGTCTCCCATCTCATCAAAATATTTTTTATCAAGTCTAAAATTAGGAATAACCTATGGGATTTGGTAAATATGGTTTTAAGGTCATAGAGGAACCAGGGAATCTCAGTCTTTCGCAAATATCGCATCAGTGCACACCTTACGTATCCAGAGCTCACGTCCTCTGAACTACAGAAGGTTACAGACAGTGGGTCAAACTTGGGAAACTTTGGGGTTACGGATGAAGGGATGTTAGGTCAAAAAAAAAAAAATGATTCCAAACACAGCGTTGAAAGAGTGGTTGCCAAAATTTCAGAGTCAGGTGGTAGAAGCTGACCTGCTTTGCCGGGAGACATGCCGTGAAAGATCCAGAAAGACCCACTTCAAATGGTCTCAGCTGCAGAGGAATGAAGCTTTGCAGTAACAAGCACCCAAAGGCCCTTCAGAGTCACAGTCACCAGCTTTAAGGGGAAAAAAGCAGCCAGAGCAGACTTTGCATCTTTGAAATTGATCTTTCTTTTCTCTAAGGCCGAACAAACTTGAAAACTTATTATTACAGAGACAAGAGGGAATTCTGTGATTTTATATTCATCCAGCTTTCTGACATGTAGCTATTTTGTTTTAGTATGCACACAAATATGGTGGGGATATTCTGACACTTGTGAACACAACAACAGTAGGTGGACAATCAGTGACATTTAGAGAAGCTCAATACTCAGCGGCAGCCTCTGTCTGGGCAGCGCCTACCCACCATTCCAACGGGACATGATAAAAAAAGCATCTGCTAATATCTGACCCTCATTATCGCACTCTGAAAAGGGATTTACCCAGATCAAATCAGATCAGCATTCAAGGATTAACCTACGTTTATTTTTGTTATGGGATACGCAACTCTGGTTTTTCTTTATTACTTTCTTTGTTTGCTGTGTCTTACAAAACTTTTTTTTTTTTACAAAAAAGTGTCTTAAAAGCTGCAGCTGGGGATACATGTGAAAAATGCCGGATTCAGAGGATTTTGGCACTAAGTGGAGGTCACTGAATGAACTATAAAAATCTGGTATGGCCTCACCCCACAGACCGTTCTGTTGGAACGATCCACTTTCCTTACAGCTTTTCCGAACTCGCCACCAAACACTAAGGTCTGTTCATCAAACAGTGGTGCTTTACGGAGAATTCTGTTTTGTTTGCTGCGAGGACAACATTTGTGCTATTCAAAAAAAATTAAAAATAACGCAGACCCGGCTAAGTGAGACTTAGGTGCATGTCAGATAGATTCATTTTAACAACCACATGGTCACATTTGAGTTTTGCCAAAAGCCCCCACCAAGAGTCCAACTCGGTATATGTTGGAATCAGCCTGTAGTCTTGACAGACAGGAGTAGGCTGACCTCAAGTAATCAGTCCAAAATTGAAGCGTGGACACATTTCTGTATTACTAGAAAGGTGGAGAATAATTCAGCAAGGTGAGAATGAAATATCTCACATGGTTATTCTGATATGGCAGCACCAGGTGGAGCTTTGAAATGAAGGAAGAAGAAAATACAGATTTGAGTGCAGCAATTTACATTTTTCAGCTATAAATATTTGGAATGGAAGATCTAAGATCCAAGTGCAGGGCGAGCAGCGATAATGCAACACACTGAGAAACAACGAGCGCAAAACATTATCCAGGAATCGGGCTCAAAACAAAGATCTATGGATATATAAATACCAAATGCAAATCAAAAGGGTCAGTAAAGAGGGTCAGCAAAACAGGAAGGAGTTCGGGTCACAATGGAGGACAATCAGAAACCATATTCCATATACAAACCAAGATCAATAGGGATGAGGCTCAGTAATTCACAAAAGGGCCTCATTCAGAGAATATATCATAGTTAATCAGAGGATGAGAAATGGGTATGTCTATAACTCGAGGCAGCCATTTTTTCCCTTTAAATAGCAAATATAAATATATTTTCCCTTTATATAGCAAAGATGTAAACTTAATACAGGTATATCAAAATTCAAAGACACCAAATGGTAAAGACATATGCATAACAATGATCCATTGAACTGTGGTTTTCGTGGCTTTAAGGAACATTTGGGAACTTCAGCATGAGTTTAGATCAAACTGATGACGTTTGTCTGGCAGAGTATCCAGGTTGTTGCTTGTTCATTAAAGATGCGCAAATGGACACATTTCTGAACCACGTCTCCAAAATCGAAAAATACCAACCAAGTGCCTGGAAGCTATTCACTCCGGCCATTTTATTGAGAAGCCCTCTATCGGCTCCATTTGCGCTGAGCTAGAGTGACAGCAATTGTCAGGAAACGAGTCAATGGGCAGCGGAGCCTGCCTCTGCCTGTCTCTGCCTGCCACTACCTGTCTCCGCCTGCCTCTGCCTGCCACTGCCTGCCTCTGCCTCCCACTGCCTGCCTCCCACTGCCTGTCTCTGCCTGCCACTGCCTGTCTCTGCCTGCCTCTGCCTGCAACTGCCTGCCTCTGCCTCCCACTGCCTGCCTCTGCCTGCCTCTGCCTGCCTCCCACTGCCTGTCTCTGCCTGCCACTGCCTGTCTCTGCCTGCCACTACCTGTCTCTGCCTGCCACTGCCTGACTCTGCCTCCCACTGCCTGCCTCTGCATGCCACTGCCTGCCTCTGCCTGTCTCTGCCTGCCACTGCCTGTCTCTGCCTCCCAATGCCTGCCACTGCCTGCTTCTGCATACCACTGCCTGCCACTGCCTGTCTCTGCCTCCCACTGCCTGCCACTGCCTGCTTCTGCATGCCACTGCCTGCCACTGCCTGTCTCTGCCTGCCTCTGCATTCACCATCATCCACATGTAGCTCAGCTGTGTTTAAATAGAAAAATAAATATTTGCCTAACTACAAATACCACACTGTCATCACAATATTCCGACATATGAGAAACCACTGATGATATCTTTGTCGAATCAAAAAAAGTATTGCTTTAGCAACGGAAATGGAGATGTTTGTTTTGTCCCTCCCCTGAACTACGTCTTATCTCAAAGTTATTGATTAGTTGTGCAGCTCTTGCCACACAGAAATGGTTTAATGAAGCCATCTCATTGATCAAATTAGAAAGTCTATCACTGTCTTCTACCTGGACAGGTTTCATATTCACCTTTGTGTACACTGACCTTATCCATCCTACCGAATCGCTCACAATATATATATATCTACAACACTACCTGAATGCCTTCTTCACAGACTGGACGATTAACCAAATAAAGCAGCGCAACATTACAGTAACTAACAATAAATA
>JAABNY020000095.1:24664874-24676339 GCA_015164015.2 Brevimyrus niger
ATGTTTCATTGATGGGTTTTTGGTTGTCAGTTGTTGTGGAGGGGGCGGCCCTGAGCAGTGTGGACGTTGCGGTGTGCAGGTGTTGTTTATGCATCAGACAGAATAAAACGCACTGGCATTATCACAGAGTTCATCAGAACATAGCCGTGGCTAAATAAAGTATCACAGTTGTGTCAGTATCAGATTTTAGTAGGAACTCACGTCTTCCACCTCAGAAATTCAACATTAACATGGGAAAATGTGAAAAGGTATAATAAAAACACTGCATGAAAAAACATATATAATGCTATACCAATAGTAATAATAACAGGTAATGATTTACATTAGCTGCACCTTCAAAATGCATTCATAACACATTCATAGAACATTCATAGGCAGCATGTAAGTATACCATAACATGCTAACATACCTTAATGGTTTTAATATGCATTAATAACAAACATTATATGATTATACGATTATTGTTTGTTATTAATATACATTAAAACCGTTCAGGTATGTTTGGATTCTAATGGATACTAAATGCTCAAAGCTCAAAGAACACTTACATGCTGCTTATGAATGAATTATGATGGTGCAATGAATTTTCTACGAATGCATTATAAAGGCATTATGAAGGGGCAGTTAATGTAAAGGGTTACCTACAGTAATACAAATATAATGTTGTGGTACTGTTTGTTTGCCCGTTACCTTTTACTCTGCCCCCTGGTCCTAACCCCCCACACGGCGCCTGGCCTTTGAATTGGGCGTACAGAGTAATCCCACTGCACTGCCTCTACTATTACAGGGGAGGAGTGGCTACCATTGTTGAATCTCAACTTAAGCTCATTTGAATCAAACTGCCAATATTTCAGATCCATGCCTATATATTAAGGAACAGCAATTTATATCTGCAGCCTACCATGATCCATGATATCAAAGAAAATAAGGGTAGATTGTCATAATAAAGCAGTTATTGAGCTCAAGTGCTGTTTTCATAGGAAGATGACAAAAGAATATATGTGTTTGTGTGTGCGTCCATATATATATATATTGGGTGCGCATATTTGGGGGAGTTTAACGGTACACATATTTGTACTGAAAATTTTCGGTTCAGTACGCATACGTATATTGAACGAATGCAGCAAATGTGGGAACTTTGTGTTTGTGTGTTTCCCCTGAGCAGCATTCGGACAGGGGAGGATGAAGCCGCATGCACTGCTTAATGTGAAGCTGGAGGTTGTTCATGGGAATACAGACAGAATATTCATTTTCATTTACCTTTAAGTAAACGGCTTTTTTGTTAGTAGGTTGCAGCAGTGTTGACGGAGACTTTTTATCTAAGAATATATCGTTATATATTATAGGTAATACATTACCAGTTCAGTTTCTGATTATCTGTGGGAATTTCCAGAGACCTCACTTTACTCCATCAAAAAAAAAATTACAGATGCTGAAATATTCTGAAATACAGATTAGCAATGCTCATCCCTTTTAAACTCGTTTTTTATTTTACATTCAGATCATTTTACAGTATGGAGTACGACACAAAAAATGCAAAGACTGATGGGGTACTTCATTCCCAGTGTAGAAGGGCATATATTCACACGCCTGACGAAAACCCGGTGAGCATCTCTGAACGAAGGACCGCAGCCGCAACAGCTGCAGAGCAGAGGAGACGCTGACCCCCTCGTGGGCATGTGCTCTGGATAATGTAGGTACAGGAGAACCCGGTGATATGAAGACGGCGGCTTGGGGAGTCGCTGCCAGCTCCCCAGCGTCATAACGCTCACAGACACGTCTCTCACTTACGTGTGGCGACTCACACACCATCCCTGCGCGTCTCGCTCCCTAACACACGAGCGAGGCTCACGTTCTCAGACCACAAGGCTGCCGCACGGAGGGGCTTCAAAGCAAGCGAGATGGTCGTCATCCCGTGGTTCCGGCAAGATTCAGCCCTGTTCCCGAATGAAAAGCCGCCAGGCGTGTGCCAATGTTTCAATTAGGAGTTTTCAATAAATACGCCTGAACTTTAACTGCCCTGTCTCATTTGTTATCTGTGCCAATGAATCCTGGATTCAGGCAACAAGCACTGAGATTTTTTTTATCGGAGTCTTTCTGCATCATATGCTCAACCAACCAGACAGCCATCTTAACTCGTGCTGTTTCTGGTATTTTGTTTTGCAGATGGACGGTAAGCGACTTTCCCCAGGGAAGGACGCGCAGCTCTAGAGAAAAGGCCGTGTATTGCACGTTTTAAGTTCTGCAGACTATAATATTTTTGTGTACATCTCTGCTCAAGGTATTAAGGCCAGCAGGATATTTAAGTCCTGTTCTGTTTTATTTTTTATTTTAGTTCACCGTACTTCACTCTACTTCACTTGTCATTTAAGAGAACTTTACATTAATCTGGGAGTTTAATCTAAACAATGTTGCCAAAAAGCCTTACTCCAGTTACATTAGTTTGTAGTTTAAATCTCTGGAACACATCCAGATTTGATACCACACTACGGTAGCAGCGATGAAATTCTCACTTTAGCTGGTTAGGAGTCCTGTTGTTAAAAGCTAGCTGGATTTCATGTTCTTAATAAATCATTTTAAATTAGGGTAGCTTATCCAAAGGCTGAAAAATAAGTGGGAATAATACAAGACTTTGAATTAATTTAGTTACATAAAACATAACATTCGCAAACATTCAAAACTCACTTTGGGTAACAGGAAGTCCATAAACAGTCAGTCTGAGACACAGTGATTCCAATAAGACTAAGGCTTCGGATAAATCTCACGACTGCCAGAGTCTTGATACAGACGGATACCAAGCTTCCAGTAAACGCCCCTAATCTCCACCGAGTCGCCGTGCAACCCCAGCGCTTGTTTAGCTAACGGGCTGCTATGCCCTCCTCTGAGCCAGTGCAGGCCTTTCAAACGAATCAAGCCCAAAGTGTCAGAACAACTGCCGACTCTCCCAGACGCCACTCGCGAACAATGGCTTTTGCCTACTTGCAGATGATCTAGGACGCCCCGAAGGCCTCTTATGTAACCCCGAATTCTCTGAGATGAGAGAGAGACGGTCATGGGTACCCTCGTTTTGCACAATATGGTAGTGGAATGACAAGAACGCCAGCGAGTCCATTTTAGAGAGATTGAATTCCTTCCAGATCCCATTTGTGCGCCAATAAGGCACATGCCGTCTGTGCTCGTCAGGTCAGCGGCAGGCAACTTTATAAACGGCAGAGGGAGGACAAGGACAAACAAGCCACCTCGCCACTTTCACATCATTATTCTCTGCCCCCAATCCCAATACACTTCAACACAACATCACTGTTAGCTTTCACATCAGAGTTTCCATGGTTTCTGCGGCGCTGCCAATTTTTTTTTTTTTTGACGAAAAGCTCCTGAATCAGAAAGACGCATCATTCTGATGCCCAGCAGGACATAAAGTACAGTAATCATGACTGTGTAATTCTGCAAGCTAGATAGTTACAGTGGAGCGCTAATTACTTCTCTGTTAGATCTCATCCATATTTGGCCCACCTCTCAGCCTTGTGTTCTTAATAATTCTGATCCAGTCCCCCTGAAGAGCCTTCCAGAAGAATTCGGTAAAAAGATAACAACTCTTAAGCTTCTGTGAGAAACAAATTCTTGTTCATCGAGGAAAACATTTTGGGTTTAATCCAAGCTGTTCAGGCCTCAAGCCTGTTTCTACCTGGGCAGATGCATACCACAGCACTGAAACTGATAGGCCAATAATTTTATTATTGGCTGTTTTATAAGCTATGTTATTCTCTCTTTATAATTTCCAAAAAAGGGCGGGTAGCCACAAACTTACCATGACCCTGTGCTGGATCAGCAGCTGGAAGATGGATGGATGGATTGATGGATGAATGAGAAACACAAACTTCTACAATCACTAAGTTTCTCACAGCCAGCTGTACCTGAACACATCATCGAACTTCCTCACACTTTCTTGTAGGGGTTTCCAAGAATCGGCAGATTACAGCCAGAGATGTGTTGGAAAGCAAGTTCAATGGATATATGTATCTGCCATCTGAGAGGCTCTGAATCAATGAGTGCTCTTTAGCTGAAATTGCTGTTTGCCTGCATACACAATCAATAGTTGATTACTTTCTTTGTGGCTTAAACGAATGGAAAGACACAACATTCTAGCACAGAACACAATGTAATGTACTGTAATAATCAACTGGGATTTAGAGATAGACAAAGCTCATAGCAATGCCCACAACCCAGGCAGAAGCCACAGAGAGTGTACTTCACAACCACAATGACAACAGCGAGGGAACATAATGGTCTCATTCTGCCAGTCTGCAAAGGGAACTGGTCATGATGGAGATCCCTACTGACCACAGACCAAACACCTCCTGGGGATGCTCCCAGAGAAACCTGGCTCACTTTCTGATCGACAGCATGGTGTAGCTAACGGCGTGACAAACAGCTGCTGTCTACGGGAATGCATGTCAGTGGACCACACACAGTCTACCACCGGTGCTTCTTCGTGGATTCTGGGAGCTTCTGCTGGGAGCTGAGAATATGAAAGACTCAGATCTACCCAACTCATGTTTATTCATCTAGCAGATGCTTCAGTCCAAAGTGACATACTACCGAGGCAGAGGATACGCTGTACACAAACAAAGACGAGAACATGACGTACGACGGCGCATTTATTCGTCGAGAGTGATATGAACAGAAGATTACTGTCCAAAGTATGACACCATGACTCTTGGACACCTCAGCAGTGCTGTTATTACATCCTGTGGAAACATCAGTACAGGTTCACTGAAGATTTGCAGCCAAGATGTTAATTAAACCTCACAGCTGCTGCTGGAGCAACGTGGGGGCCGCAGAGTTGATGGGCTCCCTTTAGCGCTGCCCAGCGAGCGCCTTTACGGTGAAAAAAAGAACGAAGGAGAAACACAATACTATATCTGTGCGATAACATTATCAATCATTGGGATCTCATAAATGTCCGACGGCATGAAACCGAGAATTCCGGTCTCCCCTGTGACATAGCTGGGAAAGAAATTTTAAAAGAGTTGAAATATGACATTAAAATAACACCTTGCTCATCTTGCTCCAAAGGAGCTGAGCTCAGCTGACTCTGATTCCGATGTTCATATAGACCAGTGTCTCCCAACCCCTCACGAACCCACAGACGGTCCACATTTTTGTCTCTCTCAGCTCCCTAACAGACAGTTCACATTTTTGCTCCAGTTGGGAGCTTGGAGGGAGCAAAAACCTAGAATGTCTGTGAGTCCCCAAGGACCGAATTGGGAAACACTTACATATACCTCAGTCTGGCTCGTGGACCAAAGTGTGTAAATCTAAGGGGTTTCTCAGGGATACCAGCATATCTCAGACAAGCTGTTTATTGTTGCACCCTTTTCTTCAGTCAAGTGCAGAAACGTGGATTCGATTTTGTGGGAGCTTTAAGCATCAAGGCAAAGTGAACTGGAAAACAATGCTTCCCAGATAGCACCAAATCCCCTTAATCCCAATAATCTTCATCGTGAGCAATTACTCTGCTTTACACTTCCTCCGTGCGGCCCAGTCAGTTCCTAAGCTATGTTCCTTAATCATTTATCTGTTCTTTGCTTATTCATCCATCTAGTTGCTTACTGCAATTTCCACCACAGACCATGCAGATACCATCTGCTCTTGACCCCAAACCAGTCACTTTGCTAAATAACCAGAATCTCGTTGAGACACTAAGCCGTTTGTCTGATCTGGACGCAACACGGTCAGCGAAGCGCAAACTTGGGCACACTTTCTCATTCCCGAGCAGGAACCCACTTTGCAGGAACTTCGGCAAAAGGGTCAGACCTACGGCAAGAGCCTACGTGACAGAGGCAATGCAATGCACTTGTTAACAGGATATTCTTTCATACATAAACTTGTCAGAATATAACAAACAAAACACTAAAAGTGCCTTTACAGGAGCATCCGTCTCCCCAGCTAACAGGAAAAGCCATCTTGGGAGACAGAATAGAAAACGCCGGCAACTGTAAACTCTGCTGCTTTGAAAATGGCTCCACTAACACAATAAAATACAGGCAGACAATGAGTTTGGCAGAGCGGCAAAACGCACACACACATATGCACGCCACTTCAGGAATTGATGTATCTGCTGGGCTCTTTCTGTCACAGGGATCTTATGAAAACCTACTGCATGTAATTCATAAATATTGCTCCCGTCATGTAAGTATAAATACAGGAAGGTTCAACTACTTTCAGCGACACTAAATTTATGCAAAATCAAAATATTTACTCTAACAGCATTCAGACCACCTCCAAAGACTAAGTAACACTTGCAGAAGATCTATAAAGCAATGGAGCTGTATTGTAATAGCACCAAACATTACTGAAATGCCTAGGTATAGCCTTTTGGCCAGGGGTGGGTGGGGGAGAGATCAAAAGAGCTGGCACTCGCTGAGCAGAAGCCTGATCTCCTCCTCCCTGATTTCATTAGTACTGCGCACTGTATCTGTCAGCTGATGTCATGTTCACAGACATATCACAAACGTATATCTCGAATAATAAAATGCAGGTTACATCATTCAAACGATGGAACTGCGTATTAACACCCGAATGGCTACTTGTTACTGTGTAATTTCGCCAAGGCCGTCCTTATAGTTATGTGAAAAACGATTCAACATGAGAAATCTGAGCGGCAAAATGTCAAAGCAGATCTCAAACTCTAATCACTTCGTGTCTAAAACAAATGCTGTGGAAAATTGTTCAACATTCAGCTAATCTGGTAGACTGAATAAATTCAATTAAAACAATGTCCAGTTACAAAATACAAAATGTGTCCACTTACAATCATTGTCCAATTACAAAATATATTATGTAAAACAGAAAAGCAGTGGGACCTGCCCTAATATATTAGGCGATAAGGTGCCCTTTTGGCAAGATATTCCGGTGCGCTTTTCTCCGCGATATTGTTATACATCTTCCACAGATAAACCTGTAAATATGGATAAGGCTAAAATAAAGCTACGAACACACAGCCTAAATGTGTCATTTATAACTTAGATACGGCGTTTTCATCTACTTCAAGGGTATTGCAAAACAAAAGAATGCATCGTTTTATAAATAAAACTTTTCAGAGCATAAGAGAAGCTAATATGGGAATTTAATCCTGGTTCTCTGGGATATCATTGCCTGGTTGCGCATTCAGTTTAAGGCACAACTTTACAACATGAAGTCTCGGCACAGACTTGGGATCGAACTCTTGATGGACGCGTTCGGTCAGGTGAGGCGAGAACATGAAGGACACGCGCGGTAATATGAAGGATATGGGTTACAGACCAGCTTAAGACACCAGCTGCGTGGACGAGTTGTCTGCTTGAGGCAGAAGAACACTACGGGTGCCATTGCTGGGTATGGAGCTTCCTCCTCATCCTCGGACACCAAGTCCGGAGCCGGACCGCGGCCGCCCGGCTCCCGATAAGTGGCATTCTCCAGAGCCGGGTTGGGAACGCTGCCACCGTCCCTCTCATCCCTTAGGTTGCCGCACTGACCCGAAATTGGCACCCTAACCTCTTCGTTCTCCAGGAAATGAAAGTGCTCTCTCCCCTCGCCATCAGTCATGATAGCGCGGCTGACAACGGGACCCTGCGGGAAATATCCGAGGGGTAGATTAATTCTGGGGTGCACCAGCAACTAAATAAAACAACATTCAACCTTAAAATTCAGCGCAGTGTTCAATTGATAGCGCTATTTAAGTTCGCGGTCATCTCCCGCATGCAGCGCATTCATTAAATAAACCATACTGCTCAATATATAGGCCTACTGGTGAAAGTGGCCAAGTGGGTTTGCGGCAATAAATTATAATAATGTGGTTTTAAAATAGTATAACCATATGTAGAAGTTATAAATATTACTACAGTAATGTCCATTAAATTGTACAGACTCTTATAACCAGGATATGTAATGTTACAGAAAAAAATAATTAAGATGTAGTTTACGGTTAAAATAAGTATTCGAAAATCTGCAAAGCAGATAAGTAAGTTGTTAATTTACCTTACAGTCGAGGTGTGATGAGTTCCCATAAGCATTTCCTTTACTTCCAATGTATAGTTTAGAAATCCTTCTAGAAATTAAACAGCGTTTTCTCGAAATCCATCTGCGTACTCCCAATATTGTCGTTTTTGGCTTTCAGTCAAATCCAACTGCATTCGCAATCAAGAGCTATTATGAGATAGAGAAAAATATTGAAAAAACTTAACAGTACGTGGGCAGAGTACGTGCACTGTTGGTCATTATAGAAAGGGAAAAGATTAATATAGATTTTTTAAAATGCCAAGAGGTATAGCGGAGCGTCCGTGGTCGTCGGAGCTTCGTCTTGCTCTGAGACGCCAAACTTCTGCTTTACCGGGAGCACCGAGACACGTGACCGCCGCTCCGACAGGGAAGAAGCGCCTGGAGTTTCCAGCATCAGCACCGACACTCCGCAAAAAGCCAGCATCGCCGCAAAGATGCCTCGTTTCACACTTACAGCAATCAAATACCATTATTATTATTATTAGCAATCTTGCTGCCGTGGAACGTGATAACGGATATGAGTGGTTGACGACTCTTTACGCATATAACCAATGTTTTTCAATATTATTGCATACTAACCTATTGTATTAAATCACTCACCGTACGTTAGGTCTATTGTTTGATCAACTTTGGACCCTGTTTGTCTCATAAGTTTTATTCGTTTCATTTTTCAATATGGAAACGGGATTCTTCGCCTCTTCTGAAATAGTGTTTTCAAAACGATTTGCAACAAATTGCGACCAAGAAGGACAGTTTAGACTGAACGAGTTATATGGCCGTTTTTTTGCGATTGCCGTGTAAAACGGTTAATATGTTTAAAACACAAACGGGCAATACTGTGTTTACGTAAAATGTAAGTCAATAACAGTCTGGTGGGCTACAGCACTTTGACGAGTGCGGTTTCAGCTTCTGTGCCATAACGGTGTTTCTGTGTCACTCAGTGTGCATGTTTCAGTCGATCCTGCGGAAACGAACGGGACGCTCGCGTAAATTCTTCCGTTTCTGAGCTCTTTTGCGGAAAATTAGCCTGGACGTCAGATTGTATGAAAACTGAATCAGAACACTACATTTTGTCATGTTAAGTAATTTGGCGTTTTTACATAAATATACGAGTTCAGCGACCCACAGGTACGTCGGACATTTCTCCTGGCTTTTTTAATTCGCCCATGGTTTTCATAACAATGCCAAGTCACATAAAGTACTTACTGACATCAACAGCAAATTAGGCACGCTTACATGAAAAGGACAGTCCATTATTTTTAGGCTCCAGAAATATCTTATTTAATGCATTCGCCCAAATGCGCATACTCACTCCCTCTTTGACTATAAAGCCATTTAATTGCTGTATGAAATGTGGCAGTTTTGCAAAGAACACACTTATACCGTTTCAGGAGAGGACTACATTATTTTATCATATATAGCCTATTTCATTCATATGTGATACAACCATTTCCGTTTAGCATGAACGTCACTTTTAATGGCCAGATAATCTGTGAACGGCTCTTCATAAAACTGCAAGTTATTGCACACAATAGAAATCTGATAGCGAAAGATACCGCAGTACATTGTCCTGCATAACAAAGCGTTTCTTTTAACAGCGGCCGCCTTGGCTGAAGTTGCCAGCGAAAAGCAATGCGATCATAACGCAACGAATGACTATGAACTGAATACGCTTTAAGTCATTTCGACGAAAGCGCACCGTAAAAGCCGCATCTATAATGGATGTCATACGTATCGAATACAAGCTGCATACTTGGACTGCGCCGGTTTTGAGCTGCCCCGTGCTGTCCCGCTATGGGCAGACCCGAAGAGGGAGGGGGGCCCTCCTTTAATCCGCTACCATCCAGTCTCAGCCTTCGCGAACTTCCAAGTCTGTTTCATATGTCACTGGCTGCGCTTTTACAAACACCGAATACTCGCTAGCATAGCACACTGAATTGTCAAACTAATAAAACGCAGGAACAATCTACATTACATGAGTACTGCAGTATAATGGAATACATTTTAATTCATGACATATTATGGCTATTCAGTGGTGCTAATCAAGAAAACTTGTGGCTGTTGTAAGAAACCAAAGCATCCAATGGAGACCCGCACAACACAGAGAGAATCAAACTGCATACAGGAAAAAGGGATTCAAACAGCTGACCCTGGAAGTGTGAGGACACAGTGCTGTACAAACTAACCAGCATTTACTCTATGTGCATATTTTTTCATTTTGCTGGATTCAGTCCTCATCCACGCACTTTGTTGTGCTGAACTATGACATGAAAAAGCCCCCCCCCCCCAGGCCTTTTACAACATGTTTTCTGGGAACAAACATGGAAGCCAAATATCCTGGTAGCATGAATCAGGTCTGCATCTCATCCCTCTAAGACACTCGATCTGACTTATACCAAACTCAGAAACCCTTATAAATGTCTTAAGGGTAAACTAATGTAACCTGAGGGCCCCACTAGTACAGTAAGTAGCCGGCAGGTCTATCCAATGTTTATCTGAAGGTCTTTCAAGAAACATTGACAAAACTAAAATAAGTGTAAGGATAACATGCTGCAGTGTAATGGATGTCTCTCTTAGGTGGACATCTACTGCATGCATGTCACATTTGTATAGCACTTTTCAAGACTTATTGTGAAGGGGCAGGAGCTAATTCACTAATTAAATATAGGGGATGACTAGGAGACCAGATTTGATAGGGCCACAGTGGGCAATTTAGCCAGGACATCAGAATACCACTCCTGGTCTTTCAAAAGATACCCAGGGATCATTTAGGACCTTAGCTTTCCATATTATTCAAAGAACAGCACCATAGCATTTCTGTCACCACACTGGGATCCGCACAGAACGGCCTGATCTGTTTGCCACACCAACACATCTTCCAGGAGCTACACAGCTTACCTAGTTGGTTACCCATCCAAGTACTGGCCAGGCATAAACCGGATTAGCTTCAGACAGATTACCTAGTCTTAACGACAGTTGATATAGCTGCTGACCACTAACCGATTGTTAAAGCAGATATGTAGGCTGTCAACCATGGAATGCAGACTACAGCCCTTATAGGTAGACTGCTCAAAATGAATAGTCACCTATTTCCTTCCATGATCTCATAGCTATTGTTCTGTGGATACCCACATCTTCATCCCCACCTGATATCACTCTACAACCTTTTGTTGAAAACCTGGGAGCTATTGGTCATTTTTTAACTTAACATTATTAATTGTTCCCCTACCTCAGGCTCTGTCTGGTTTATTTCAAAAGAGCTATAGTATAAACCTCTCCTTAAAAACTTTAAACGTGATCCTGCCCTCCTAGAAAATTACAAACATATATTCAAACTTCAATTTATATATATATATATATATATCCATCCATCCATCCATTTTCCAAACTGCTTATCCTACTGGGTCGCGGGGGGTCCGGAGCCT
>JAABNY020000095.1:24680800-24701082 GCA_015164015.2 Brevimyrus niger
CCATGACACCCATGTGGTGACTCTCGCCATGACACCCATGTGATGACTCTCCCCATGACACCCATGTGGTGACTCTCGCCATGACACCCATGTGATGACTCTTGCCATGACACCCATGTGATGACTCTCCCCATGACACCCATGTGATGACTCTCGCCATGACACCCATGTGGTGACTCTCGCCATGACACCCATGTGATGACTCTCCCCATGACACCCATGTGATGACTCTCCCCATGACACCCATGTGATATCTCTCCCCATAACACCCATGTGATGACTTTCCCCATGACACCCATGTGATGACTCTCCCCATGACACCCATGTGATGACTTTCCCCATGACACCCATGTGATGACTTTCCCCATGACACCCATGTGATGACTCTCCCCATAACACCCATGTGATGACTCTCCCCATAACACCCATGTGGTGACTCTCCCCATGATACCCATGTGATGACTCTCCCCATGACACTGTGCAGTAAACACCCTTGCTCACGTAATATTTTGCAAAATCCATAAACATTAATTAGACATAATTACTATCGGTATAATTTTTGCCTAACTCTGGAAAAAGTGACCCTTGCTTTCTGAAGCAGGGCTGGCATCTTGCATCAAGGGCTGATTTCACATCTCACAGAGCATTTGCGATCCTGAGCTAATTTAATTACAGTTTTCCATGGCGTTCTCTGCAGGCTTTTACCACGCCGTAATAGAAGGAGGTGTAGCATCAAATGTGACACTTATTGTGAAATCAGTCACCTAGATGAGATAATCTCTGTTCCTGCTGTGCTGGTTTCCACTGTGATCCGTAGCCGTCGGATGATTATGTGTCCAACCCGAAACCCAAGTCAGCCTCAGTAAGGTAAAACTGGAGGGGCAATATGAAGCGACGTGAAAAACTGCTACTTAATCTCTGGACAGTGATTGATTGTAAGAGTGCAGGGGCTGGCAACAAGCAGGGGTGAGGCCACATAGCAACTCTAATCATGTGGAGGGTCTGAGAGCCCCGGCAGACAGCCCACCACCCAGGAACCTTGCCCCTTAGCAAGGGGGCATCGGTGCAGGTGTGACTGGTGAGAGAGCCTGGCGTCAGCATGACCCTGCCAGTGCAGAGACACAGGCTACGCTAGCAGGCATGCTGCAGCAGACTGAGCAACGCACATATCTTTCTGAGCATCTGATCAGAAAATCTAATCTGGGCTGTTCAGCAATAAGCAGACAATGTTGTGACATTACCATGAATGGCTGCCATACAAAACAAATAAACCCTTTTAATCATTAAGTTTGATTAGATGATAATCACTGCGGCAAGATAAAACAAACAATGTATACGTCGTCCCCATGATAATGAAAGCTTTTAATGAAAAAGCACCGCCGTCAGATTTTATGTTCGTGTGATGCGCTATGATGCTGGTATTTAGCAGCTTCGAGAAGGGATAGATCTAGGGGGTGTCTAAGAGTAGTTTAATTCTCGTGGCTCTTTCCAAGCTACTGTTTGTGAAGTTCTGCCGGAGTTTGATGACAGAAGCCTTCTTGTAATTGTCGCTGAGGCAGTTCTGTAAGTGCGGTCCCAACACTGCCTCACAGTGCATATGTGCTGGGGGCCTCACTGAAATGCAAGGGGTGGGGGCTTTGCCTACTTTAGAGCAGTGTTTCTCAAACCAGTGTTTCTTTGCACTCCTCTAATTCCCTGAGAGACTGGTTTGAGAAGCAGTGTTTTAGAGGTCATTTTTCCATTCACTGGGCCTTTACCTGGAGTCTGGGCTACGAAAGCTAGTATTAAGGAACCCAGGTAAACAGGAACTCGCGAATGACTGACAGGAACCAGACAGGGTACAGCTTGCCGAACTGTATAACGTGTGAAGGCATGTGCATGTATTTAAAATGAGCACATGTGTAAAATGAGCACACGTGAACACAGAACTCATAGAACATTCTCTCAATACAATACCCAAGCACAGTGTCATTCCTACATCTTATATTACATTTTACATATACAAGTAGGCAGCCAAGAAGTGAGAATATATATACATTGAGGGTCACCCTATATATATATATATATATATATATATATATATATAGGACAGGAATGGGTTCCTCGGGGTACTCCAGTTTCTTCCTGCAGTAAAATGACATCATTAAATGGATTGGCATCCATAAATTGCTTGTAGAGTATGAGTGTGTACCCTGAACTCAACTGTCATCCCATGCAGGGTGACCCCCACTTTGTTTCATTCTATCAATCTATAGGTGTGTTTAAAATTATTATAAATTATATATACAGTATATTGTGGCCTGATTCTTCTCTGTACCTCATTAATGAAGGGCTTCTTCCTTGCTTTATGGGACTTCAGTCCTGCTTCTAGAACCCTGATACAAACTGTCTCCAACTGATGACTTGATGTCATCCTTCAATTTCTGAGGCATTGCCGGATAAGATAACAATCATCTCTGCCATTAAAAAGTCGCTTCTGCTCCCTACATGGCTGGTTTTTGGTCATTCCCATGTTTTCTGTTCCATCTTATTCCTGTGTACTGCTGTCTTAGAAACTTTGAACCTGTCGCACACTGTAGCCTTCTGCCAGCAGAACCAGGATTAAACCAGGATTTAACAATGCAAATTCTAAAAAAATATGGAGTGGTCTTTTGATTTTTTCCAGAGCTGTATATAAATATATATATATTATTATGTATATGAATATTAAGACTCTTAACCTATAAATGTCTGTCTCAGATGCAGATTGTAACTCTTATAGTTCAGACCTACTAATACAACCAAGAATCAGAGAAGGACGCTATTCTGGCATAGACAGTATGATGCTGTATCAGGGCCGAGTGGTTGAGGTAAAGGTGCATTTATCAAACATTCAGAAGCATCAGGCTCTGTTTCGCTGGTGTTCCTGAATCATAATTTTTCAGTGTGTATTTGCACTTTCGATACTTTGTTGTTTGCTACTTTGTTGCAGTGGGGTTTTGGCCTGGGCGCTATGCCTGTCAGGATAACATCTGGCCGGCAGTGACGAGATGCTGATTGAGTGGTCAGGATGATAAATGCAATCATTCACTCTACAGACGGATGTTTAGATGACACGGGAAAACAGTATTAATATTTGTGAGAGGTGATCAGTTTTCATTATCAGATTTTCATGCTGCTTGAGCGAATCACATTAATGCAGTGGAACTGGAAAGCTGCACTGGAGCCCAGTGTCACTCCCAGCATCTGGCACTGGACAGGATAGTGTTACATCAGTCTACTTAATATAAAGTACTGTGCAAAGGTCAAGGAAAATTATGCTAAATTATATTCACCTTGGTGCAAAATTATGATTTTATGTCTGTCACAGTGTGTCATCTTAACCATTTTAAAACCTCTGCTAAAATCACCCCCATATTTGCAGTAGCCATCCAATACATCAATGTATTTTATGACTTGACCACTGGCATATATGTTCAGCTAATCAGCACCTCGCCAATTTTTTAACTAATTAAACAAATTAATTAATAAACAAGCTGGTGGTGAAATTTAACAAATGCAAGAATGGCTGAAGTGTCCCCGATGAGAGGTTTGGGAACTGAAAGTGTTGTTCTAGTCATCCAGCAAGATATCAGCGACTGTCAGGAGAACAGAAGAAATTCCTGTTCATTTTTATTGTGTTATTCTTAATTTGATTATGCCCTAATGTTAAATAGTGTTTTTGTTCTGAGCAAACATACATTTACTGCCCAGATAAATAGCTTTACACATTTCCCCAAGACTGCCTGAGAACTTTGTACAGTGTTGTACACCATGCCTGAGTCAGGCCACCAAGCCTTTGTTATACCTGAGAAGTTAATTGGATCATAGTTAGGACAGATAACAACATCACTATGCATTTGGCCATAGAATAGCTACTAAAGTATTGGGGTATGTTCACTTTTAACTACTTAGTTTACAAAAGCCTTTCTTGCTAATTCATACTGAAAGACTTAAAATAACTTTAAGTACCACGATTACCAATTACTGCAATATGACCATGTAATTAGCCTTTTGCTATGTGACACGAAGGGTTGCATTTTAGTTTAATTGATGAGGTCAGATAGAAAAGTTTGGGGAGTATTCAGGTGATAATTCGATGATAAAGAAAATATTTGCTGCAATATCTTAACCCTGTATACTGTGTGATTTTGACCAATCAGGGCCGCTTTGCCACAGAGTCACACTCATTAAGTAAATGTTGAAAGAGAACAACTGGAACATTAACTTCTTGCAATACGGTCATGTTCCTCTGCCCCCATCAAAGTGGAGCCCCTGTAGTTGGTTCATGCAATTATATTTCCAGCACATTTTAGGATTCAACTGTAGAACATATTTACTGGACAAAACTTGTATGGTGATTAAAAGTCAGAAAGGCTTAGGAACTATGCATATTAACTCGGTATGTTACTTCTCCTGTTTTACCAAATCTGGTCAAATTTTTCACCAATATTTCAAAAGTAGTTTATTGTGTTTTCTATAGCAGAACTGTACACTAAATGAGGATGAATTCGCTTTCACGGGAAAAGATTATTATTATCCTTTATTTGATGCCAGGGAGCATTTCCAACTTGAACTTGAGCAGCGAACTTCTTCATTGGAGAAGGAAGGGCTTGTGTGGAACTGAAGATCAGAGACAGAGAACAGGTTGGTGGAAACTCTTTTTAAAGTACAAACACTGTGTAAGAATGTTGTTTTGAAAAGCTGAACATGTCACTGGGCATAAGAGGCAGGGATCCATTCAGCTGGTGCTGGCATGAGGATCAGAACAATGCAGACAGATTCTTACCCTGCATAGATTTCCAGTAAACCTCAGTACCGTGGCGTCTCCTTGGTGACACCAAGGTGACATTTCTCAGGATATCCCCGATTTAAATCATCCAGGCTCCTCCAAGTAAGATTTACAAAAATCACTGAGTGTACTACTATTAAAACTTGGAGGAAAGGCAAGTCCTATTTTAAGAGTCTTAATAATAATGAATAATGAATAATGAAGATGACATCTCTGCGGCTCTATAGTGCCATTTATGTAAGCGTATATGTATAAGCATAAGGGCACTAAAGGTGGCGAATGACAAGGTGGTTTATTGGGACTCATTCCTGAGGAGTTAGTGTATATTTGCTCACTAGTGTAGATTGGGACCTGTATACCCCACTAAGTGTGCACTGACATCTGTGTCCTGATTGAGAGGTGAGATGACTGGTGACTGCCTCACCGCTGAGGTGTGACAGGGGCCCGCGTGACCCCAGGGGCTCGATGACAGATCGGTCCCGAGGTTTAAAGGACGGCTGTATGGCAGGAGGTGAGGAGGACACGGATGACTGCCTAGAAGTTGGAAAAGGGTAAGAATATGACAAGGGCACACTATGAAATATCCTGGCGGATAACTCCACTTGTCGCATTTACTTGTTTTCCTGTGGTGGTTAGAAGCCTTCGCAGGCCACAGGGGTGGCTTGGGCAGGGGCTCGTTTCAGCTCGCAGGCACAGTAGGGCATTTCGCCTGATGTGTCGGCCATTACTGCTTGAAGCTTCACTCACCTGAAAACGAAAAATCGCCTGACGTCTCATTTTCAGTTTCCCTCTTCACGTCTTTCTCCTCAAACATCTGTTGGAGAAGTAAAGAGCACGGAATAGATTCGTAATTGAGAAATATCTGAGTGGTTAAAGCAATAAGACCCAAGAGGCCCCCATGACCTGTGATGATAATCCCCCACTAAAGGAGCATAATGGCCAGTACTGGCAACCCTTTGGCTGTAACTACATCTGTGATTTTCTGCCATTTCGATTCTGTTATTGCTTTTATAAAAAGGTTATTACGTATTTTAAACTATATTAGGGGCGTATTTTTCTATAAAAAATATTTTAATGAGTAGTTTTATTACATCCCATCCTTCTGCAAAACTGTCCCTGAGCAGGACAAATAGGAAGCGGTTGCTAGGCAACAGAAAACAGTCCTCTGAGGAGCTGGCTGAGGCAGGCCAACCGGAGACATGTGAGCCGGCTGTCAGCAAGCGCTGTATTGAAATTAATAAAAGGTGAAATTAATGAAGGCATGCAAGTGGAATCTCAAGTCACATCGCATTACTGCTCCAAATCCATCTCTTCTTGAATTCTGTGGTACAGTAAAAGACAGAGTTCTCTGCTGAAAAGAAGAAGAAAAAAACCATTACTCTCCACGCCGAGGGGGTATCCACCTTTCATGTTCCTGCAATTTGTCCATTGTTTTCTTTCTTCTAAATTTGGCCCCAAGTTGCTCGGCAGCGAGTGCTTGCATTTATACTCACTCAGCAACATCATTTTCTCAAAAAGACATATAAAATCATTTTCTAGTGGAGAAGGGGATTTATATTTATTTGTCTTTTTGTTTGCCATCATTTCGCCATATTTGTCTTTTTGTCATGATATTTTTGCCAATATATAGACCGCTGGATAGTCCAACGGAACAGGCAGTGAAGACGTCCAGATCTGTTCTGAATTAAAAAATGACACGTTAAGACAGTGCGGACATGTGATAAATTGGGGTCAGAAAATGAAGCATTTAGGCATTTCAAGATCTCCCAAGATGCTAAAATAAAACTTCTTCAAGACTCTGCAGAGACCCATTTTTAGAGCTTCCTATGAGATTTTCTAAGCTGCTCTCTCATCTTTGAAAATGTAAGCCAGAGGAACAAGTCTTATCTTCAAACTGCACTGATCTGGCAATGATGCCTTTATGTAGGAGAGACAGTAAAGAAAAATAAGGGATCTTAATTTTCCTTTCCTCAGGGAGGGTCCAAGATCAGGTGTCACCTACTTACACCTTTTCAGGTTATCAATTCATCACTCAGCAGATGATTGGTCTTTGGCCGGCTTCTACCAATCAGGAGTCCAGATCTGGGTCCAGACAACCAAGCATCTGACTACATTTCCTTACCATTTTCTTGAAGGCAGAGGATCTAACTTTTAATAGGGTTCAACACTACCAGTGAAGCATGTTTGCAGCCCTTACAATGTACAGTAATTGCCCTGCCCCGGGACTGTAACACATGATGCTCAGGGGTCGTAATACATTACTGTTTGCACTTTTTCCCACTGCAGCTCTATATACTAACTGGACCAGCTGCTACACCTTTCATGATGTCATTACGTTGCTGTCAGGGAACATTAGATTCAAAGCCAGGTTGGGACCAACGTGTTTACTATTATTGGTGGGTAAATGATCCTGTTTGCCCAGCGAGCCCCTTCTCCTGGGCCAAAAAGGCAGCCTCTCGTGTTTCACTTGTGCTTTCCTCCAATTGGCACGGCATCGATTGAGAACTGCGGGCAGATTTCCTCAACGCAACCACCGAAACCTCAGACTGCTGAATGCGGAGTAAGAAAATGCTCAGACGGTCACCTCAGTCCCCGAAGACAAAATGAAGAAACCTCAAGGAAGCAGGGTGGAGAAAAACAGGCACGGCCAAGCTGGAAAGAAGCACTCTCAGCTCGCCGGAGAGAAAGATTAAATGAGAGATCACATATTGTCTCTCTTCACACAATCTGCTTAGTTTCAAAACTGCCACTACAAACAAAATCAAGTCTTGTCAGAAGTACATTTGCTTGAAAAATTTATGTAACATAATGCAGGGAGATCAAGGATAAAAAAATGTTCTTATATTTATCATAGTAGTTGAGGTTATAACCTTTTCATGTACCGAAATTATGTATTATTACATATTGTGTAAAGTGGTCCTTTGTGCTGCTAAAGTGTTGAAGGTTTCTATGCTTTTCCCCTCAGCTGTAAAATCTCATCTCCATCCTCCTGAGCCCACTGACTGGCTTGAATACATCTTTGAGCTTTCAGAAGACACAGAGTAAAACAGCTGGGGGGGGGGGGGGCCTCACTCTCTTTGAATTATCGGGTGTTAACTCCACGCTGAAGATTCAGAGCTCAGAAAACGTTCCCACATTTCAACTGCAAATAGATTGTGGACCGATTAAATTTAGCAGTGCCCTACAACAGTTTTAGTAGGTGATATATATTTAGTATTCCTTAGGATGGCAGTCCATAAAATTGAGCCTGCGTGCGTGGAGAAGGGGAGGTGGTCTGGGATTTGATAACCTCCCAGTTTCCCAGGAAAAATTTTTGTTCGAATCGCAGGAGGCCTTGTTTCCAAACCACTCAGATATAGCTTTTAAAGCATCTGGGAAATACCCAGGGCCAATCACTCCGGCCCTTTAGAGTGAAGGTAACGCGCATTTGATAGACTCTTTAATCCCATGTAGGTGCATCATCTTACCCGGAGATTTTTCAGCAACCAGGCACCGCTGCACCATTCAGTCAGACGCGATGCCCGGACCTGCCGTTTGCCGGAGGAAAAGCGTCGCAGAACATCCCGGCAGTGTGCTCCTTCACTGCTCTGTAAACACTGAATTCCTCTGACCCTGCAGTCCGCAGACCTCCTGTCTCTGTGTCTGCGTCCCGGGGGGAATGTTTACACTTGGGCTGGGACATCTCTTACGGAACGGAAGGGCACTCTGCAGGGGAAGAGCACTCACACGTCTTCTAAAATCTCATCTAAAGTCCATTCTGGAGCTATAAGATTAATCAAATGGCAAGAGGATTAGATGCATGGAGCCCATCACCTGCCTGATAGGAATATCGAAAGAGAGACTCTGCTGGACAGTGCTTGTTCCCTTCTTTACCGTCTCCTTTATGATGTCTGTGAATGACTGCACTGCTAATAGTAACTTTGTAAGTTATGAAATGATATTCACAAGTAATTATTGATGCTGGTAATGTTAAAGTCAATGCATTCTACGATGTACCTCTATCTGTCTTTGCTCTGGGATGCTTATCTTAGCTGCTATTTGAGTATAATAACATTTCCTCCTTGAGTATGAACTCAAATGACCTTTGATGCTACAACCTCAAGGTCACCTGACATCCGGGATTTGGACAGCGGTGACTTTTGACTGGTCTTCTGTGCTCTTGGAAGTGATTCGGGTATAGGGTTTGTAGCGAGTCCCACGGGGTCCTAAATCAGACTCTCATTAACACACTCATTAAGTAGCCTACAGTGCCATTTGCTATTTATGAAATTCATAGGGTTCCCAGCTGAGTCAATCACAGTAATGATTCTCATTTTAAAGGTATTGCTCTTGTCAGTCCCTTAAAATGATTAAGCAAGCAAATGTTGCACAATGTTGCTAACTCTATCAATTATACACCGAGACTGATTTTTTTGATAGCAAATTATGCAAAGCAAATATGATTGAAACATTGATAATTCTGCTAACCATGGTACATGACATAGGTAGCTCCGATGTATGCCTTTTAAATGAAAATGGATATCTGCAAAATCTCAATGATGCTCGCTTTATATTTAATTCGTTCAGAGAAAGCGGGACCACGACATCTGATTGGATGGTCCCACCAGCCCTAGTGGCTTTGGCCCATCTTCTCTGTACAATCTGATTGGTTATCTCTCTGAACCAGCCATTTTCTTTTCTGCCCTCAGAACATTTATGTGCATATAAAACTCCCATGACCCAGAGAAATGCCCACACAGACACAAACACACACGCACAGGTTTGTAATGATCTTATTCATTTCTATGGGGTAAACTCTAATCCCAGCATGACAGCCTTAACCCCTACCCAGCCCTAACCTGAACCATAAGCAACCAAAAAAAAAGGAGACTTCTAGCATTTTTAGTTATTTGATTGCATTCACAGATCTTGTGGGGACCTGAAAAATAGTCCCCACAATGTCAAAATGACATTACATTACATTTCCTTTATGGGGGACATTACATTACATTATGGGGGACTTTCGGTCCCTACAAAGTAATATTAACATAACACACACACACAAAACATGGGGAGAACAGATGCAATAATGTCACCCA
Organism: Brevimyrus niger; assembly: GCA_015164015.2. NCBI lineage: Eukaryota > Metazoa > Chordata > Actinopteri > Osteoglossiformes > Mormyridae > Brevimyrus > Brevimyrus niger. The sequence goes on from JAABNY020000095.1 coordinate 24,690,689, forward strand.
CCATAAATGAGAATGAGAATTCTATCAAAATCATAGTAGTTCCCCAAAATTAATTCGGATAACTACAGTATGTGTGAGTGTGCAGGCAAGTCTGTGTGAAGCCAAATTATTCCAGCCTGTCATCCATCTTCTAACCACTCATCCTGGTCAGGGTCTATGAGGGGTCTGGAGCACAAGGCTACGGGGCACCCTGCATGAGATGTCAGTCCATCACAGGGGACACCCTTTGGGCTCTAGGAGGGATCCAGAGAATCGGGAGGAAGGCCAACAAACACGGGCAGAGCATGAAAACTCCCCAGACAGGGGAGAGGAGAGCTTTGAAACCCTGACACTAGCAATGTGTGGCAACAGTGTAGTCTACTGAGCCACCAACTCAAACCATTTCAGACTCAGATAAATCAATAAGAAACAAAATACTCATATTTGTAAATCGATCTTTCATAATTATACACTGAATCTCAAATGCCAAATAGGTCAAATGCTCACTATTAAAATAACATCCACATAGAAAGAAAGAAGGAAATAAACATGGAAAAAAGGAAATAAACGCCATAAAAAATGTCCATATATTTGGAAAATAACTCGGTGATCAACAGTTTAAAAGAGATCAGTTTAGATTCAATACCAGAGAAAGGAGGATATTATGGATGGATGGAAGATAGAGCTGGGCAATATGGCCAAAAAATAAAATCTCAGATTTTTTTTCCACAATAAATCCGATTTTCGATTTTATTCTATTTTCCCCTCCCCTATACTTGAGTATATTTTGAGACTCAAAATCAAATTACAGATGACAAATAAATTGTTCAAAACAAGTTTTAACTTTATTTTTATTTTTTATTTTTTTTACTTTAGTTAATGTGTAATCTGACAAGCCAAAAAAAGACGTTTCTGAAATGGCAGACCACGCCATTGTAAACACTTTTAGAAACTTGTAAAAAGCTTTAGCATGTTAATGAATCCCGGCTTTTCCATAGTATGTATGGGCACCATGTCTTTTGCAATACACATCACGACAGCGTTTGTTATCGCCTTCTACCGTGCCCCATTCGTATCGTATGGCACACAGTTCGAGAACGTGTCAGGGACGGTTGCTTGCTTAACCTTGGACGTTGTGCTGGTGCTGCGGGTATTTTCATTTCGCTGGGAGCTGCACTTCTCCCACTCCGCTGCGAGCCTCTGCTTTAGGTGCTGTAATGAATTTGTCGTGCTGCTTCCTTTGGTTGCAAGAGTTTTTCAATAGACTTTGCAACGGGGACTTGTTTGGTCTGTATCCGACGGCGGAAATCGAACCATTGCCGTGTTGTTTGTGAATCTGCTACAGTATTTGGGTGCGCCGCGCTAATTTACCCATGAAGAACGGTGCGTCGCATTTGTTCCGATTTAGCGCTCGCGTTTAAAAAAAAGTAATAAAATCGATTTCCATAAAACACATTGTCTTGAACTGTAAATTCGAATTACTCTATAAAAGTGATTTATCGCCGACCTCTAGCAGATGAAATCCATCGTTATTGCCAACTTCCGCCGTTGTTTGGGAAACACACCCCTGGTCGTCTAAGTTGCAACATTGTGTGCTAAAGTATTCCAGAGTAATCTTGTGTGTAATGAGGCATATGTTTTAAACATTCTCTTCCAAAACACACCCAGGAACACAAAGCTTATATTTGCTCCCGAAATGATCCATGCACTACCAACTGAAGAAAATGAATGTATGTTATGCCTAAAAGTATTTGCTTTGTGCTTATATCACGATTTGGTGTCCATTGTTATTTGTTTTTGTCTGTTTGTGGGGATGTGTGTATGTTTGTGGTTCAACTTTTCAATTTTAATTTCTTTTTTCATTTTTTAAAATAATGAAGAAATAAAGAAATATAAAAGCATTCATTGATGTCTATCAGATAACTTCAACAAGCTACCAAATGGATGTAAAATCAAAGATATTCATTTCCTAACCATGTATTCCTTCACAATACTAAGCCATTGAAAGGTCCCCAATGAAAGCCCTGCATTCCACATCATAGATACTCTATAATAGCAACATTTACAAGAATATATTTGGAGTGTCTGCAAATTTATATATTAAATGAGACATGAGAAAACATGAGAAATTTCAATAGGCACAAGTAGTTTTTCCTCATAAAAAGGATGATATCAAGATCGGGTCGGCATTTACACATCAAATTGCGACACATCTGAGTAGCACATAATGTCCTGGAAACAAAACCCTAAAGCATATGTGGCTAATTTATGTACATAGCATGTAATAAAACTACAATCACAGGGATAGAAAAACACTCAAAACTGGATTTTAAAGGGTTAACCATGTCAAGCTATGGAATTTTTTTAGGAAAACAGGTCTACCAGAACATCTTACCTTCTGCATCCTTGGAAAAATCAATGACACCAAGTATCCTGCAGTCAAGAAATATGTCTCACATTGGTACTTGACCAAGCCGTAATGAAAGGACCCACAGAAAATCCTTTTTTAGTTATCATGCTTAGGCCTTATTACCTTAGGTTATGTTAATATTGTTCATTTCTTTTGAAGTGCTGAGTGATTGTATAAGCGGTGACAATGTCAAGGAAATCAATCTCAAAGGAAACCACTTTAAACAAAGCAGGACAGAGGGCCATTTTATTCATTCTTATGCCAAAATCCTTACTTCTTGCATGTATTCATGCATGACCAAGGGGCAGATGGTGCTTTGTTTTCAGGCCATATGTTTATCGATCATTCACTTCCCACAATGGCTCATTTCTGGCAAATTTTCTGCAGCTAAGCCATTGCCCACTGACGCTGACCATGTGTCCGTCTCATAAGCGTTACACAAGGCACAACAAATTGAATGTCTGCTTCATTCAGAGACAACAGGCAGGCTGTGGCTGTTTCAATCAGCCCATTGATTTTCTTTTTCTGCGAGTGAACGGTGTGGCATAAGCACGTCTTGCAGAGCTGAGTTGACCGGGAGTCTCTTCTGTTTGTTGCAAAAACAAATGATTTTGAGTGATTCCCCTTTTCAAGAGGTTTTTCAGTGCAGACTGTTGCTTCAGGAATAACCCAAATTAAAACATTAAAATTGACATTACAACGGGTTTACATGGAAGATTCTGAAGTGCTATCTCTTGTAATGTGCAAAAGACAACACATGTATGAATGTACGATGTCACCTCTTTTATGACATCACAATAATTTTAATATTGATATTTTTTGGGTCATAAATGTTAAATATGCTCAGCAGATGTGTAAGACGTTCCAAAGTCAGGGGACAAATCGTCATTTAGCCATTGACTTCGCTACATGCAAACACCACGATACTTAAACCAGCTTTAGGTATGTTTTCGAATGATGGTTTGGTGGTTTAGCTGGTCATACATTACGAGCATGACCAGCTGGTGACCCACCCAGCTAAAACATCAATGAGCAGCAAGAACTGGGACATAATCATTTTAGACCATCTTAGACCAGTTAGAACCGGCTGGCGGCATAAGCTGGTTTTCAGCTGTTTCTTTTGCCAGGGTGGAGGTGAGATGTCTGCCATACAGTACATTTATCAGGGGGACAGAAACCCAGAACTTGGCACCAGATAGACGGTGTCATTGAAGAACCAAGGCTCACACTTCAAACACTTAAAAGGGTAACTAGTGACAGATACCAAAGCCCATCATCACAGTAACTCATAGCTGACTCGCAGGATTGTGTGACCTGCCGTCATGTGACCCTCTGGATGGACTTCTTGTCAAATGAAAACACCATAATACAGCAGTGACTGAGCACAGTGAATCTACACACAGGGGTCGTAGCAAGAAATTTTGGGCCCCCTGACAAAATGTTACCTTAGGTCACCTGCTAGGTTCCCCCCAGTATTTTTTGCTGACTTGGGGGGGGGGGTAGATTTTGGAGCCCCTGTAAAGTTCTGGCCTTCCTAATTCTGCCAGGGTCTCCCTGCCCCTCTGACGCCCTTCCCTGGACAAAACTGTGGCAAGAAAGCAAACAAAACATCAATCAATACAGATTTATGAGCAGCATTTTCCGTGAGGGACCTCTTTCCTCCCTCCGGATTTGCCTGTTTTGAGGGGGCCCTTTTTTACCCAACTGTTATGCTCTACAAGAATAACAACAACAACATTGTACACAAAAGGTCAATAATCACCATCCGTACTCTGATTTCACTTACTGTCCAATGTTCACATACATTCAGAAGGGCCAATTTCTGTAAAGCAAGAGAAACAATGGACTTTACAGGAAGGAAAATGGATCATCCCCAGTGTGCAAACTGAAAGGCTTTGCTATGCACCAACCCTCTCACCTATCCCCTCTCACTCAGGCTCAGACCAACTCACTGTGCATGTATGTTTTATGTAAAAAGCTTGCTCCCCAATCCTGTCCCAAAGGACTGCTCTATAATAGGTGCTTTTTAAAGCTATTGAAGCTATAGAACACTAACAAGGCATCTAAGGTCCACCGTAATAGTTCATGCTCATAAATTTTCAGAAGAGTAGTTATCTTCTATTTAAAGACTGTGTGTGCATATATACAGCACATAAATTCAGTACCCCTGCTGGTTAATGCAAACAGCCTGCTCCTCCAAGCAGCCAGTCAGGCGGCCACGACTGACTACATGGAGAATCACACAGGCAGGGTCACGAGGTGACTTACAGTGCGGCTCTGACATGCGATGGTGTGACTGTTTGTGCCAGACGTGCTTCCAGCATCTCGGAAACAGCCGGCCGCCTGGGATTTTCGCTCACTGTGGTGTCGACAGTTTACAGAGAAACGTGTAATAAGCAAGGCACATTCAGTCAGGGGCATTTCTGTGGCTGAAAACACCTTATTATTGAGAATCACCGGAGAACATTTGCCAAAGCCTTTAAAACTAACAGGAAGGCAACAAGTGCAATAAAACTAGCTCAGTTCCACAACTGCATGCTTGATTGGCCTCTCAGAACATAGAGATGAAACATAGAAACATTAAAATGGCATTATATCTGTTACTATGTAGGGGTACCTAACAGAAAGTATACACTGATCAGTCATAACATAAAAAACACTGACAGGAGAAGTAAATAAGATTGATTGTGTCCTATCAATGGCACCTGTCAAGGGTGCCAATAAATATTAGACAAGGGAACAGTTATTTCTATGATAGAAACAGGGATAATGAGCAAATTTAAGGATCTAAGAAACTTTGACACGGGCTAAATTGTGATGGCTGGACGGCAAACAGCAGGTTTTGTGGGGTGTTCTGGGTATGCAGTGGTCAGAACCCACCAAAAGGTCAACTAGTGAACGGGCGATGGGGTCATAGGTGCCCAAGGCTCTTTGATGTCCATGGGGAGCTTGGGCCAGCCTCTCGGCTCGATTCACAGGAGAGCTACTGTAGCACAAATTGCAGAAAAAGTTAATGCTGATAAAAAGGTGTCAGAACACACAATGCATCGTAGCTTGCTGTGTATGGGGCTGTGTAGCCACAGACCGGTCAGTGCCCATGCTGACCTCTGTCCACCACTGAAAGTACCTACAATGGACATGTGAGCATCAGAACTGGACCATGGAGCAATGGAAGAAGGTGGCCTGGTGTGATGAGTCATATGGACGGCTGGGTATGTGTGTGTCGTTTACCAGGGGAAAAGATGATAGCAGCATGCATGATGGAAAGAAGGCAAGCTAGCTGAGGTAATGTGATGCTCTGGGCAATGTTCTGCTGGAGAACCTTGAGTCCTGGCACTCATGTGGGTGTTACTTTGCCATGTGCCATCGATTTAAACACTGTTGCAGACCAAGTACACCCCTTCATTGCAATGGTATTCCCCGATGGCAGTGGCCTCTTTCAGCAAGACAACACGCCATCCTACACTGCAAAAATTGTTCAGGAATTGTTTGAGGAACATGAAAACACCACGATACTTAAACCAGCTTGCCCTCCAAGTTCCCCAGATGCACGGCAAGTTCCCCAGATCTCGATCTGATTGACCATCTGTGGGATGTGCTGGACAAACAAGTCCTACCCATCTAAGCTCCACCTTGCATCTTATAGGACTCAAAGGATCTATTGCTAATGTCTTGGTGTCTAATACTGCAGGAGGTCTTGTGGAGTCCATGTACCAATGGGTCAGAGCGGTTTTGGTGGCACTAGGGGGGGTTACACAATATTAGGCAGGTGGTTTTAATGTTTTGGCCGATCAGGTATATAACTTCTAATTGCTTACGTAATACAGGATTCCATATTATTATGATAATACATACAAACAGCTGTGAAATGTTTAATACACATTACCAACATGGGACAATGTCTCACGAGGTTCCACAGTCTGCTGGCCAAACACCACCCTGTGTTTCTTGTGTGATTTTTCTCGCCGGCTGTGTTTACAGGCTTTGTGTCATATCAGAGAGTGCAGGGAGGGATCAGGGTCCTGTTGTGTTTTTTATAATCATAACACGCCGTGCCATCTCTCATCAGGCACGTGCCAACAACGCGTGGGCGTGCTGTGGGTTATCAGCGCTACGGACGGCGCCGTTGTTCCGGAGGCGGCGTACACACTGGATCGGAATGAAAGGGGATAAAGGAAGACGTCTGCACATCTGAAAAGAGTCTTATTAAATGTCACACAAGAGCCTTGAAAGATCATTAAAATGGGAAAAAATCCCAGCTCCCCACTTACACAAACGGAGGACAGCCGCTCTTTCACACTGTGGCCGAGCCGGACCCGGAGCAGGACCCGGATCAGGACCCGGATCAGGCTGGCAGCGTGGGTGATGAAGAAGAGCGGGATGGACCTACACTGCGGCTCCGATCGGCACGAGGGGAGAATCGGGAAGGAGGGCGGATCCGGCAGGTGGACCTGTGGGAGTATTAGGGAGGATGGGTGGCAAGATAGCAGGTGAGGGCACATCATTGTGTCCATCAGGACATGGTTCTGTAGATGCCTGTGGGGCGGATCTGGAGTCTATCAGGGGGGGCACATGGCAGGGTGTCACCCACATGTGATGACAGACCATTGCTGGACTTATTAGTATTAATAATAATTCCTGTTATTAACTCTGTGTGAGTGCCTGTGGGGGAGGGAGGCCACACATCACCCCCTCCAGGCCCTCTGGTTTCTCTCACAAGAATCTCTAAGTTACCCATGGGGAGTGACTGCCAGCCAGTCCCTGGGACCCCTGGGGTCCCCTGCCTCATAATCTGCCCCCCTGTACTCTCTGTTATAAGCCCCAGAGACTCCTTGACCCTATAAGCAGTTATGGGATATGAAAAATCCTCATTATTTGTTGCCTTGACTGATCATCTTCCTGACATATTATACCAACTTTCTTCAACTCTTCTTCCGCCTTTACTGGCATAACCCATTATTCTTTATTTTTGCAATCTCAAATATTCTTCAAACTGAAAACATGGGCTAAACCAAATTTGACAAGGCTGCTGAACTCAAAGACCTTAATATTATTTTCAATGTTTCACCTGAGACTCTTCAAAATAGTCCCCCAAGTGACACTGACTGAAGACGACAAAGAGAGTCAGTTGTGGTTAAAAATATCCCAACAGCCTTTGCTAGGCTCTGCAGACACAGGGCATGAACCCCCAACCACCCACCACAAAAACGGTATGACCAACAAGTACCAAACAGCATAGAAACAGCCACGAATTACAGCCCATCTTCATAAAGCACAGAAGCGCTGCGCATGGCCTGAACTCCATTAACACACAGTCTGTCAGTCCGAGTTATACATTTTAAAACAATGCCAAAGCAGTGAAATAGAAACTCAGAGTATGGAACAAAAATGACCTTCCTATTTAAGGTCACTTTATGTAGTATGTTTGCTAAGGAAGCCATTAACAAACTGAATATTGACCATAAAAGTTGTCATTTCCCTGCCAAAATACAAAACAAAACCATACTGTCAATCAATTAGACTTAGGAGGGTATTTATTTATTGCTAGGACACATGAAGACGAATAGAGTATAAGTATACCACTAATTACAGGTAAGGTAAGGTAAGGTAAACCGAAGGCATGAAACAGGCAGCAGCCAGCAGAAGCTCTGGGAACCAGGGTCACGCGTCGGACATGGATGGATCAGGTACAAAAGGTGAAAATCCAGAGCGACGTTTCTTTCCACCAACCAACTGAGAATTCTGTGACTGTGTGTTACGTACTGTGGTTTGTTTGCTTTGTGGGTGTGGCTTTGTGTCGCCCCTTTGTTCTGCAGGTCTCTCCGTTGATGACATCTGGGGCGGAGCCTTCCCATCCAAAGGAGACGGAACACACTGAACAGCGGTCGTCAGCGTTTCTCAACCCTCGCAATGCTATCTGTTGATTCCTGTAGACGTGTCTGTGTTAGCCTGATGACATCGGTACCTGGCCTATGCGGTGGTGGGGTTTAGGTTAATCTGTGCGCGCATGTACATTCGCCTCAGGTAGTAACCCCGTCTGTCTAGTCACAATAGTTTAGGGGCGGTCGTTACCTCTGTACTTTGGGACAGAGCAGTCGCGCCTCGGGGAGTACAAGGATGGTATGTTAGCTAGCCCTTTTGCTTATTTTCTCTTCTTCGACGCCACCCATAGCTTCTCGCCAGTCAGGTATTGTTTTTCCCTGTTGCTGGTCATGTACTTGTCACACCCGCGTCAATAAACAGAAAAGCACTGCTTTATCTGCTTTATCGTATTGGTGTCTGGCGCTTTCGGTCCCCTGAACCCAATGTTAATCCTGTACCTAGACATGGGATTATAACACTGTTTCAGTTGGGTGAAACAAAATTTTGGTATTAAGTTTTACTTCCTGGACGTTAACTGTCCACCTCTATCACACTGATTTGGAAAATACCCAGCAAGAGATACACCCAAATGCAGGTGGTAGTGATCAACACCAGAGAGTGTTACACTGCACCGAGCTGCACATTTTAAAACCCCACAATACAATTTAATTTGGCAGGGGAATAGGCTTAAATTTTATGCGTGTAATTATACTCATTTGCTTGATCACATGTATGTATGCTTCATTAAATACCGCAAAAAGAATAACAAACCTTTTTTGATCAGTCATTTTTATAATAGCCAAGAAACCACAGGTTCAGCACTGTGCAAACATCGCAGGCAGTTAAAGAAAATGTGTAAAGTTATTTATCTGGGTAGTAAAAGTATGTTTGCTCCAAACAAAAACACTATTTAACAGGAATATCTTCTGTTCTCACTGATATCTTGCTGGATGGCTAGATGAAGACCACTTCTCTTCTCAAACCTCTCCTCAGGGGCACCTCAGCCTTTTCATATATTTGTTAAATTCCAAAATCAACTATCTTAATTAATTAATTGAATTAGCTAATTTGCTAAAAAAAAAAAAAAAAAAAAAAAAAAAGTCAGTGAGGTGTTCATTCATTACTTGAATATATATGCTAGTGGTCATAAAATACATTGATGTATTGGATGGCTACTGCAAATATGGGGGTGATTTTAGCAGAGGTTTTAAAATGGTTAAGATGACACACTGTGACAGACATAAAATCACAGTTTTTTCCCCCAACATGAATATAATTCATTAATAATTTTCATTGACTCCCTATGACTTTTGCACAGTACTGTATATTTATTCTGCCTGTTATTTAGATACATCAGCACCTGCATTTCTGTACTGTATCTGAGCAAGCTGGGCTAAAGTGGACCAAAACCATGCTGGTATTTTCAGAAAGCTTGCGATTTTTATCACTGGCAATGTACCCTGTCATAAAATGCTAACCAGCTTCCTGCATGAACGGCATGTGACATTGGGGACACAGTATACCTTCAAGCTATGACTCAGCAGTCATTAAGGGAGCATGAATACATCTTCTGGCCAGAAGGGGGCACACTTCAAAGACACAGCTCACGGTCCAAAGTGTCCCTGTAAATTGTAAGACTAGCACTCTCTGTTGGCCTGGCTGGTGCATGCTGGAGCTCCTTTGCTCTCCCCAGCTGTGTTTCCCAAACACGGAGCCCCACGGCCATTGTCCGAGACACTGTGCTTACCCAGGCAGTCATGCCTAAATGAGATTATTCCGTTGCCGGGCTTTCACACCCCCCTCCCCAATGACGATCTGGTCTGTCAGCATGCAAAGTCAACAAACAGAGAACACGAGCTGGCGTCCTTGGGAGCAGGCAGGAGGGAGCATACACACGCTTGTCACTGCACATCCACGTCACCGTTTTTCATGCTGTAGAGAGAGAGGCAAGCCCCCTGCCTACTGACCCTGTTACTGCATCCATTCAGTCAATTCCACAGCCTCGATGTGTGTACAAAGGGTGTGTGCCTTGATAACAGGGTGAACCTCAGCCCACCTATATATATAATCAATCAGTCTATCTATCTATCTATCTATCTATCTATCTATCTATCTATCTATCTATCTATCTATCTATCTATCT
>JAABNY020000095.1:24712412-24732428 GCA_015164015.2 Brevimyrus niger
GGTGGGGGGCGGGGGGTGGTGTCGCTGCCAGTCACTCCAGCTCAGAAGCACCATCTGAAGGATAAGATTCCTCACTGGGTCTCAGACTTCCACGAACATGCCCACAGTGTTGGTACAACACTCCGCATAATCATCCACCTACGAAGATGAACGCCGAAAATGCCCTAGACATGCTGACACAGCCTGGCTTGTGTTAGACAGATGAAAACAATAATTAGATGAATTAATATGATGGCAGCTATAAATGCAAATTAATTTCAAATTATTAATAATATATTCTGCAGAATATAAAACCATACACCATGTGCCTTGTAAAGAGTTTGTTTATCTGTGACTGGGACTTTTGCGTGATGCCTTGAAGCGTGTCAAGGACTTTAATTTTCACAATTATAATAAATCCCAAAACGGTAGGACATTCAATCAAAAAGTAGATACCCAGCGATGTATGGATTCTGGCTCCCTTCATTGCTTCGGCAAGCTAGTTATAGGACTAACATGAAATAAAAATTGATTTTGAGTCCATCAGTATCAATTCCTATTTTTTCCACTTTACTTATTTTGGCCCAGCTACACTTCAGGCGTGCTTAGTTTTCATGTTCAGTTTTGTGTATGGGAAAAAGACCCACTGACCTTGCGAGCCCATCAGTGTACTGGGTCAGCATGATAAATAGATGGTTCCAGACCTCCTACGCCAGGCTTTATGTGAATCAATGTTGGACAGTCAGCATTTAAAGCTCTCAGTGGCCAATCTGTAGTCGTCTACATGCTTTCAAAATAGAGTAGGAGATTATATCCACGAGAGTTACATAACCGAGTCTGTCGCTTATGCTTTTACATATTGTTTCTATTTGTGAACTGCCCTGTAGCAAAGGCATGATGTGCCACAGAGTTTGCCCGGTAATGGTGCGTAAAAACACAAGAATTACATCATAAAGTGCAGAACACAAATGTGTCAAACTGATTGTTCTTCCAATTATCATTGACTTCCCCGAGATATCATGGCTTCACACATAATATTACGGTTCCAGCTACATTTACCGCCACCATGACACAGTGACACGAAGGAGTCATTAGGGCGAAAGTGATGTCGGCGTCATGTTAACAGAAACAAAGCATTCGTATTCCTGATGCCACAGGTCATTTCCCAAAAGGGTTGCTGTGATATCTGCACAAATGACTCACACATTGATTTATCTGCAATAAATTCAATTTGCTTTTTTAGGGCTGCAACTATGGCTTTTGTATATGTTACTGTTTACAGCTTCTACTTCAAACCAACTCCTGAATAAGTTGGAAGAAGCGGAGGATGAGTTTGGATATGATGATGAGAGGTAGGAGGTCTCTAGGACCCAGAGGCCCTGGTCCATCATAGACTCACAGCCAATCCACTCTCTGCCATTCGCTATCCAGATCCCCTCTCATCCCCTTGCACTACAAACAGATGAGGGCTCCACTTCTGTCGCCCAGTTGCCTCAGATTCACCCCCTACACAGAGGAGAACCACCCACAAGCTACTATTTCACAGTCACATGATCTCTCCTGCAAATCAAGTTCACCTTTACTTTTCCTAGGCACTGCTAACACTCTGCCAGCGGACTGTGTAACAAGGAAATGTGGGAGAAGATGAAAGTTAGAGAACAGCATGAGGCAGGCGACTATAAACCAGGCTCTGACCACCTAGCAGTGTAGAGTTTAAGACATCGGATATTACAGTGGACAAGTGCGGGACAACTGTATTATGAAATAGATCTCGGCTCCGCTGATGATGGGTCATTCTGCTTCCTGAACCAGGAGAAGTGCAAGAGACTGGGGGACCTTCCCTAGGCCTTTGTTACCTGGCCTTGTTTTACCGCTAAGAGACGTCGAGATCAGGCTGTCCTGGACCGTATTTGCAAAGCATCTTCTGAAGCTAATCAAGCGAAAGCTCTAAGCGACAGCCTCCAGGCCAGGCTGCCGAGAAAAAAAAACACAGATAATTAGACATCAATGACCTGTGCAAAGGTGCAGACGTGAGAATGCACACCTTCATCAGTGCACGCTCATGTCCAGAGTTTACAGAGCCATTCCAGCATGCACTCCGGACCTTTTCCATATAGAGCATCATCAAGCCTGGTCTTACTTATAGCTTATGACACCTGTAAGATATGTATCACTGCGATAGGTAATGCTCTATAAGTTACAGGTGCAATCTCTGCTACTCAATTAATAAGACTGGAAACAAGAAAACATCAAACCCAGATAAACTAAGCCAGGAGATTTAACTGACCCGTAATTCTCAGTGTATTCATATGTCTTTAAGATTCATGTGACCATAAACAACCACATCACAAGAAATAGCAGCGCAACCCAGCTTCACTGCCAGAAAAATGGTAAACGTTTGCACCTTTGCATGTCACTGGGGCTGTACCTCTATAATTGTACCTTTTATGGTACATAAATTGACTCTGAGGAACATCCCAAAGGTACAACAGCATTAATGTACCATTTCTGTACTTTTAAAGGTACAATTACCTACTGATAAAGGTACAAATGGCAGACCATTGACGGTACAGCCCCAGGGTCAAGCAAAGGTACAAATTTTCCCCCTATTTTCTGAGAGTGCTGAACTGCATTACCACATATTTAATCATATGGGAGTTTTACCAGTCTGGTGTTTGCTTGCATTTTAGAAGAGTGAGAAGTAAAAAAATCAAGCTTATTATACCCATGACAATCAGCAGTCTCAACCCGTTAAATAAAAATGCTACCGTTTTTTGGCTGAAAGGCATGCAGATTTGCTCCTTGCTTTACCTGGGTGAACCAATTAACTGAAAAATCATTGAAATTATTTTGCTTTTATGGTTATTTGACAGGCTCACCGCACATCAAGCAGAGCCACCTCCTCGTCTCAAAGATAGAAATTCACAGCATATCCCATCCATCCAACTTCTCCTGATCAGGGACACAGAAGAGCTTGGAATTTGTCCCAGGCAGTACAGGGCACAGCTCTGAGTGGAAATTCAGTCCCTCACAGAACACACACACAGCAGATGATTCACAGATGCCAATTAACCTAACTGCATGTCATCCCAATGCAAGAGAAAACCTGAGTACCCAGAGGAATCCCTTTGAGGCACAGGGAGAAAACACAGACTCCACGCCCACACAGAAACGCAGGATTTAACCTTGAGCCCTGGAGGCACGAAGTCACAGTGTTACTCACAGAGCCACCCAGTACAGCACAATGCATGCCCAGTTATGATTTATATAATTTATAATCACAATATCTTTTATCTCCCCCAGTGCAATTTGAAAATTAAGGACTTTCTTCTATAGGGAGTATTAGGTGCGGGTACAGTAGAAGAATCTGTATTTCATTAGTTTCCATAAAGAGATGCGGAGACCGCTATCATACCGAATGTCATGTAGCATTGCTTATAATGCACAGGCAGCGGTTGGCAGGCTGGGGTCATCGGGACAGTCATTTGAGCAGTGATGCCGTCATGGGAAACCTACCGCAGCCTTAATAAGAAGGACAGGGCGCGCGAGGCAGGGCACTGATCGGGTCAAAGTGCACAGGTAGCCGTACGAGGCACGCTGGGGAATATGCAGATCCGCTAAATTAGGTCACGTGCTATCGAGCGGCTCATTTCTCTTTATGGGCGTCTGTCCCGGATATCGACACGTGCAGCTTTCCACGCTGATAGAGGAGAGCGATAATAATAATATCCGTTACAATAGGGGTAGCGCAATTATCATGCAGAGGGTCCGTGATAATCAATAAATTAGCATAAACTTCCCACTCAGTGACAGTGTCTGTGGGACTAAGAGACGGCTTGATAACTGTGGAAAATGTCATATTTATGCGATAAACAGAGCTTGTTTGCATATAGCCTAAGCCCTGGGTATTCTGCTTGCTAAGCTTCGGCTGTGTAAACATTTGCGAATGAGAAAAGCCATCTAAACCTATATTTTCCTAAATCTTGCACTCTTGAGCTCATATAAACTTACTGTGAAGTACACCTCAGATTACCGTAGCTATTAAAAATATGTATAAATGTATTTTAGAAGCCACATTTATGGCCCAGCAATCTGTTTCAAATTGGACATGCAGATCATCATTTTAAAAGGGAGCAGAGAATTATTACTTGCGTGGACTATTACTACCATCTGGTGGGGAAATTAATGTTCTCAATACAGTGAGACAGTGTATGTTGGAAAACGGCATAGGCAGGAACAGGCAACATGCTTTCTTAAAGAGGACAAAAGTCCAGACCGGGATTTTATTTCAACCAAACAGTTAAGCATAAAGAATAACAGTCACAGAGTATTCAACTGGTTGGTTGAAACAAAATCCTGGTCTGGACTTCTGCTCTCTGAACCTGAATTACCCAAATCTGATCACAGGGCACACATGCATAAATGTTTATACTTACTTATCTGTACAATCTGAGACTGTGGAAGACATAAACAACTTTCAGATGAGGATAAAGGGTCCATGCGGTTTTCCTGATGATCTCTTATCATCTTGCTAAAACATTCTACATCAATAAATGATGGTCTGGACCCATTTCATGAACCAGTACCACTACTCTTGTGGTCTAATATGAAATTCCCTGTGTCACCGTGTCAAAGAAAATCAGGATGCACAACAAACTACCGTCTGACAGATACACTGTCTGTTCTGGTAATATATATATATATATATATATATAAATGCATCCGTTCTTTTGCGACGAGAACACCTATGCTTGTTGTGGTCAGAATGTAATTTATTCACCAAAGGTGAGGGTCCGCACTTCAATGATGGCTGGTGATTTGCAAGAAATGAGAGGTGATTTGTGATAACACTGCAGTTAAATACATGCAGAAATGGGTTCATAAATAAAACAGATTATATTCTGTCAATTGAGTTGATTGGACTGATAAAAATACAAACTGTACAAAATGTTCCGGGCACTCTGAGTACAGAATAATATCACAAACTCAGAATTCAGGGCAGAAGCTTATGAAGATTCATCAGGTTCTTTCCACTGCAGACTTGGCCAAGGGTAAGTCACAGAGGCGGTCAGACCTGCCTGCGTATTTTAATTCTCCAGAAAAAATGATAATAGCTTTAATGAAAGCTGAGATTCAGCCTTCAAAAGGTATCCTTGTCTTTGGCTGACATTGTTTATCGATTAAAAATATAATTACATTCATATTAATTTTCTTAGTCAAGGCCAAAAAACGTGTCCAAAATCTAAACATTCTGACAGGAACCAAAGAAGCACATTTTGAAACATGTGCCATAACTATAAGATCATTATACTTTACTTGCTGGATGTTGCCATATCTTACTCCGTTAGTACCAGTATAGTCTCACAACATGGTTTGAAACCTTGGCCTTCAAAGGTTATTACATATGCTCTGAAGGAGCAGAAGTTGGCTTTCCTCCCAGACATCCACGTCCATCCTCATATCCATCACCAAAATGAAGATTTGTGACTATACTGTAGTATGCTACACCCTTCATGCTAATGCATAGGACTGCCAGCGTAATTTTAGCAGGTGTCAATGTAAAAACATTGCTAATAGTTTATTAGGGGCGTGGTCAGCGTATGCGCACTGCTAACACTTTAGCTATGGGAGGTATTTTCTGCAAAAAATAAATTGAAAATGATAAAAAGAATATACGATTTCCACTTTGCCATTTAGTTTCCAAGGTCTGTGCGCAAAAACTAAAATTAAAATGAAATAGCACCATTTGCATTTTAATGTTCCATGAACAATTTAAAAATTAAATTAAAAACCCTTTTTGTCTTTTCATTTTCCAATTTGCCTTTTCATTTTCAAGTTCACTACATGCAAATATATGTTAACCGGAGCGGGGCGATGGGCGGAGCTACGGATCACCGCTACGTTTTTTCAGTGCGTTTGCCAATTCCGTTGTTTTTGTGATTCTTGGCCGTGGTCCACCTTGTCGCCCAAACTAACGGCAAAGTCACACGTGGCTTAAGTATAGCTACTTATCTGCAGATTCCGATTGGTTAATCTTATTCCAGCTTCTTTATTGGGGAGTGTTCGCAGCCGCACATGCTGTACAGTTTTTAGTTAGGACATTTTGAAACTACGTAATATGATAATTATGTCGTGCGATTTTCTTTTTATCATTTTCAATTTATTTTTTGCAGAAAATACCTCCCATATTTGGCAGGGGGTTGGTATTAATGTAAAAACATTGCTAATATTTTATCATAGGGGCTGGGTCAGCGTATGCGCATTGCTAACGCTTCAGCCATGGGTTAATGTAAAGACATTGCTAATACTTTATTAGGGGCGTGGTCTTAGCGTATAGCCATTGCTAGCGCTTAAGCAGGGGGTTGGTGTTTATGTAAACGGGTTGCTAACACTTTAGTAGGGGTTTGTGGTAATGTATACACATTTTTAATGCTTTAGGAGGGTTTTGGTGCTAAGTTATGTACACTTCTAACGCTTTAGCATTATTGCACGATATTTTAGCAGGTGTTCTTTGTTAACCCATGTAGATGATAATGTTTTAAGATTGTGTTAAGAGCGCTAATGCTTTAACTGGTCATTATCTTTCATTTGTCAAAATTGTTAATTCCAGCTCTTTGGTGCAGCTAGCAGTGTAACTCGGAAAGCTTGGAAATGCTCGGCAAAGATGATACATGTTGCAGTTGGGCTCTGCATTGTTTAGAATACTTCCTCTTCTTTTTTGATGTTCTCATCATTCTGTTAAAGCATTAGCGCTCTGTCAAACTGTTAAACTAAAAGATAAGCAAGGCTATTAGGTTACATTGCTCACTCCAACTTCTCCAGAGCATATTGGAAACAATACCATTCACTACAAATTAACAAGTGCAAAAAGCAAAGAGTACTAAACCTCAAATTAAAATAATAAAAAGTGCAATATATATATATATAGGCCTCTCTCTCTCTCTCTATATATATATATATATATATATATAGAGAGAGAGAGAGAGAGAGAGAAGCCTGTTTTCCTCTTTATGATTCAATCAACAATAAACTGAATGCAGAACAATAAGAATCATTAAACAACAAGTAACAGGGAACGTTTTACATCTGAAGCGCACATATTGTTGATAAACAAGCTTATTAGCAAACATAAAACTGAATTTTCGATGTGCTTCCAATATTTATTACAATTCCTCTGTGGGTTGCACATTAACATTTAAAAACTATAATGGCAATTCATCCAAGACAAAGGATCCCGTTTATCTAAAAAAGCACACACCGTATGAAAGCAAATATGCATCTTTTTTTTTTTTTTTTAAAAAAGTAAAAACAAAACAAGTTTCTTCAAAAGCCTTAAAAATGCCTCATACGCAGAATGCCAGGTGCAAAATTGATACCAATACAAAGGGGAACATGTTCACATTAAACAACACAACAGATGATGTAACCAGACGCAAATAAACATATTCAAGTAAACATCATGATGCAAGATCTGCAGACAGTGATGCTATTCATGATAATGTCACGACGACAGAGATCGATGGTTGTCACAGCATTTCCCAATGGGGATATTTAATGACTGGTTATTTTAGCTGAATAGCATGACTAATATTGATGAATTAAGCTGCCCTTTTAATTTTGGTGAATATCAAACACCCTTAAAATGACTGAGGAGCAGGGAATTTGAGAGTGCCAGCATTGCCACAAGATGCTGCTGTTGTGCGTGGTGGTGACACACCACCCTTAATAAAACACAGACACGCTATGGATTCGGGTGCCGGCATTGAGATAAAAACTCTTACGCAATTGACTGGAGGGCCTGGAGACCACCCAGCTGACAGCCCACAACACAAGGGGGCTTCAGACGCTGGGCCGCGTGCAGATTCCTCGCGACGCGTCTGACTCTCACGCCTGGCTGCTGATCGGCTAGTGCTGGCTGATCGATTCACCGGCTCATCGACAAACACCCCGCCTTCCCATTAAGTGTGAGAGGACAGAAATACAGCAACAGGCAGTGTCCAGGTCCTCCACCATCCAGGAGATGGAGGTCAAAAAAAGCACTGGAGAGAAAATGTGTCAATGACCAAATCACTTTATTAATGTGTATAACAGATCAGACACATGTCTCGTTAAAGCCCACACACAATCAGGGAGGTACCCTTGCCACCCAGAAATGCCCAGCATGCACAGCTGGGCACCATTAGCCCGCTGTGAAGCCTCTCACCATGCAGCTCTGCGCATGAAATGTCGCATTTCTCCAGTTCCCAAGAGGTTTTATTAAAATCGAGGACAATCCTTTGCCGAGCCAGTTTCATTTTTTTTTTTTAAACAACCAACTTCTAATATTGGGAAAACTGACACAGAAAGAGAGGATTGTTTAAAATTAGTACTAATAAGCAAAAATGCAAATCCACAACATTTGGAACGAATCACAGATGCATTATACAGGAAATAACCTGAAAATAACTTGAAAATATGTGTGTAATTTTCTTCCTTAGCATTAAAACCATTCACTGAGTTGAGGAGAGTGTAAAGCCAGATCTTCTATAATACACATGGTGTATTAGGTTTTACTGTTTCTAGCAAGCACAACTTTCCAGCAGATTTAAATCTTCTAAAAACTTCAGGGCTTGATAAGACTGACATTAATTAGTTCAGATAATACAATTCTTCTTATTCAGCCCTGATTTACGTCAGAGGGAAGGGGACCACAACCTTGCTGTCTGTCATTTTCCTGAATAAAAGTTAGCACATTAATTAAAGATGTGTAACCTCTGAAAAATATCCACAGGGTAATTTATATCCAAGTGTAAATTCTACCTATTAAAATGTGTACTCCCTCTGACGACCCCAGACTGACGGGTTCATTAAGAGCGCTCATTCCGCCCCTAGCAGGAAGGGGTTAGTAGTGCAGCTCATTGATGGTAGCAGCCCTGGGCCCAGCAGGCTGTGTGCAGCTGGGATGGCAGCCATGGGGCCGACACGCACGACGGGCGTCACCAAGCCCACTGATGCAAACTCAGGCACACCAGGGAAGGGCACCATGGATGCGGGGCCAGCAGGGGGCGCCGTGGAGCACGGGAACGGTGGCGGGTCATTGGGACACGTGACCTGTGGTGTGGGCTTCCTTTGGGTTGGAGGGGGCAGACGACACCCATTGACCTGAAAGGGGTTGTTGACTTGGGCAGCATCTGCGGGGAGAAGAGAATAATTTATTCCATAATAAGCCGGTTGGAGTGGCACCGAGACGACGGCTGCACGTCGTTTGATGAGAAATTAAAAACAGAGCCGCCGCAGCCCCGCCAACATGGCCGTAATTTTAATCATGTTAATCAAAACAAATGAATGTTGCACTGATGGAGAATGGCAGCCAGCTGGAACTTTCTGGCTGGGGGAGGGGGCGGGGGGCTCGCAGTGGGACCGGGCCCTCCTGGCCAGGAGGATGCAGAATGTGCGCCTCCGCCATCATTGAGCACGGCACTAGAAATTAATCAATATTTAAAGAGGCTTATGAAGAGATGGGCGGCGGATTACCACAGCAACGTAGAGATGAGATTCCCCACTTCGAATAAGGTGAGGAGGCCCTTAATACACCAGCACTTAATACATAATTTTATCTATTGTAAATTTATCCAACTACTGTAGCTTGTATTCATCCATCCTCTAAGCACTTACCCAACTTTCTATCGAAGCAAAGTAATGTGCTGTTTGCCTCACTTGTACATCACTTTGGACAAAAATGTATCTCAAACAAAAATAAACAAAAATGACTCCCATTATACTATTAAATTGAACGGGGTTTCATTTTATGCTTGTATATGATGGGGCTGTAACGGTTTTCAAACAAATTGTCTGAATTCGGACAGCAGAGACACACCGGTTATCAAAAAGGGGTTGGAGACAGGCGTCAGCCTCGCTGGCTTGCTGACGAAAGGGTCTGTGTTCACCAGGCTGCTGCCGGGGCTCAGGAAAGACTCTGATGCTGTCCTGGACGTGTCTGCCTTGACATCCGGTCCAGAGACTCCCTGCTGGACATCCATCAGGTCCAGACAGGTCCAAGAAGGCAAGGAGCAATTACCATCTCCTGCAAATCGAAATATCCTCAATAGCTCCAGAACATATATCTAACTCTGCATTCAAAGCGGCTTCCTCCGTGCGCCTGGCCTCAGCCATAACGCAGTAATATGATGCAGAGTCTTTTTTCAGACCACATTTACCTAAAAGCTTTGCAGCTGCCAACTTTCTTTATCCTTGCAGAACTGTTCACCATGAAAAGCAAGGTGGTTGTTTCCATGGTCCCAATAAATGCATGAATTGAACACCTAGTGGTCAGAACGTAGTTCTGTCTGGATGCAGAGAAAGCAGGTGTTTTAAATAAAAATAAGACAGGGGTAGGAGAAGGGGGTTAAAATGGGGCTTTGATCTGAAAGCAGTTTAAAATAGTTTAAAGTCTGCGAAAACCTATTTCTCAAATCCAAAACTTCAAAATGCCACCTGTTATGTTAAAAGGAACAAGTTTCCTTTTAAAATGTTTCTTGTGGTTTTCAGATTACAGATATCTTGGTAATTTTAAATTGCATTCAGAATAGCCTCTAACAGTAGGTCCTTGCAGTGATTCATCTTGTGTCCTATAAAAATGGGTGCACTGGTTTTTGTGGTTAGGTGTTTAGAAGGGCAGCCTAATAGGAAGAAATATTTCGGAATATCAGTGACCGAAAAACCCACAGCTACATGAGGTACTTACAGCAGAGGTCTCCAGCTTCACTCCTGGGGAACCCCAGCCCTGCACATTTTTGGGTTTCCCCACACCAAACACACCTGAATCACCAATTACCACCTGTTTCCTGAATTGAATCAGGTGTGGAGGAACAGGGAGCGAGCTAAGCTCCTCCAGACCCCTGACCTACATCATTAGGGCAACATCAGAAACATTTATTAGGGGGTCTCCGCTCCCATATTCCTTGGTTGTCAGGGTCAGTGCCCATACAGCCCTGCCCCCCTGTACCCCCTCCCCATTATGGTCAGCCACTGTTTTTCATGTTCCCCTTGTGTATCATACCTCTTTCCCTGTGTGGCTTAGTGGCCTGAGTGTGCAGCTTCGAAGTTGGTACCTCTTTAGTTGCGGGTTCGAGGCCAACTTCACCTATTTCGTAATTATATTTCAATTTATTCCTAGTTTGGTGCTTCCCTGTCTTTGCTTTTGTTCTTGGGTTTGGTTTGCCCCAGTTCTGCTTTGTTTTATTGCGTTCTGCTTGTGTGTCGGTTCCTGTCCCTTTCCCAATGTCGTCAGCCTCATCTCATTTATTTGGATTGATTAGTGTTCCTAGTTTTCGTGATTGTTAAAGTTCCGTGGTTCTGAGTTCATCAGTGATTTTTCCTCCACCTGTTACTCATTGTCTTGCACCTCCTGTGATTGGTTAATCGGTTCCCAAGTGCCCTGCCTCATGTATTGTTAGTTTTGTATCTTAGTGTCTGCCCTCTTTCCATTCTTTGCTGAGTCACTGTGCCTGTGTCTCCGTGTGGCTGCGACTCTGCCAGTTTGCCCAGTCCTGTTACAGGTGCCTGCACATTCCTTAGTTACGTTTTGTTTCATAATTCTAGTTAATTTCTTATTTGTCCCTGTTTGTTTCCTGACCCCTTGTGGTCCATTTCTTCTGATATATTTCCCCAGTGTGCTTTTAGAAGTATTCAAAGACCCCTTGTTGTCTCAGAGCCATAAATGCATCACCACCTTCATCCTCCTGCCTGCACCCAGACTGCGCCGCGATCAGCATTTTTCCCTCTAATCCTACATGACAGCAGTCTGACCTGCACTGGCCGAACTTGCTCACGCGACTCACCGTTCACACGGGCCTTGGGGTAGGTGCCACACTCTGCCCCCCAAGGGTCAGCAGCCACTCCAGTTGAGGGGGCCGATCCAGCCAAGGCCCCCCAGGGGTCGGCGCTTTGCCTGGGAATGCTGTGGGCGGGGGTCACTCCCCACGGGTCAGCCGATTCGGAGGCTGTGGGTGAGACGGTCGAAATTTCTGGGGTTGGACCCTAAACGCAGCACTCCGGGGGGAGCGACCCGACACGCATGCAGAAGTGTGATGACGAGAGGCCCAAAGCAAATGTCACAGTTTGTAACCAAATGTCACCTTTAGCTTCGCATACACAAATCAGACCTTGGGGCCTCCAAACAATTGTCACACCAATGATAAATATGGCCTCTACTTTCTGTGGACAATGGAAGGCTCTTCCCTTCTGTGTGGGCACACGAGCCTTTGGTTCAGATGGGGATTTACAGCCACCCTGGCTGACCATTCAGAACATAAAGGTGTATAGAAAGCTAGAACTGGAATAGAGGGGGGGGGGTTCTGTCACCATGGCAACAGCCTAATTACTTTATTCTATTTGCAGCTGAATGTGAGTTTTTGATTGTCAATTATTTTTTTCTCAAGGAAATGTGCATAAAAATGGCACGAAAATTTATTTTAACTTTCCTGGCCTTCACAAGTGAGACTCTTATTTTGAAACCAGCTGTCCAGTATTGGGGATCGGTATGTTGCACAAGCAAGAGCAGGAGGACGTTTTAAATAGGGGCAGGTCATTGGATGCTGAGCACGCTGCTATTCTTAGAGCAGTCGTTCAATGAAGGAGGTCAGACCGCAGACATGCGGGCCGATTTCACACAGGGCGAGGGGAAGGGATCGCGATCGGAGGCACCGCCAATTCAGCGGGTTATTTCCCAAGATGGGGGCGTCACCGTTTCCACAGAAGCCATACCGCTGGCTTGCCAAGGGTCTGCAGGGGGCAGTGCCACTGCCCAGGCATCTGACATCCGATCAGCCGCACCCTCCGTCGCCGTATCCATTACATCCACCAGCGTGATCTGCAGGAGGACGCACGAGGAATGAGAACTCCACACTAACTGATCTCCACATTTCATAAACAGCAGCACGTGGCCTAGCTGACCTAGGAGAGGCTGCAAGCAGTATTCATCCAACCAGCTTCAGAGCTGAAAACCCCACCACTGCATCAAGGGCTTTTACTTCAGCAACTAAAATAAATCTTTCAATAATTAAACTGCGACTATTTATGAGGATTAAGGGTTATTCTGCCAAAAAAGAAGGGCCAAAAACAGCGAGATTCAATTAAACATGCAGAACAGTCCAGAAGAATCACAATCATCTAGTTGGAGACGCTGCCAAGAAATCCTGGCCGCTGTTCACGCGGCGCAGAGTCTCCCTCACATTCCAGTTTGCTGGAGAACCGCTCAGTGAAGCTGAACTTAACGCAGAGAGATTGCTTAGAAAAGATGGAGTAATAGAGTGCAAGCAGCCATGCACATCAGTGAGTCTTTTTGAGACCGAGAAAGATATGATCAGGGCATGATGTCAGCCCATGTGCTGCTTATTACTGTACATTATATATCTTACAAAGGATCGCTGAGTGGTACCACACTCCCTCACACCTTCTGTGGGTTCAAGTCCCACCTCTGCTCTGTTGATTGGAGTTTGAACAGCAGTCCCTTGTTGTGTGGGTTTCCAACAGCAAATGGCTATTTGGTGTCTATCAATTACTGATTAATAGAGTACAGGCAGTACCCAGGTTAAGAATAGGCAGTTACTTGACAGGCATGCCACCCATGAAGTACCCCAGCTTTGTGCTCTGTGCTGCTTGGCATAAGCTTCAGGACCCCCTACAAGCCAGACTAGGGAAAGCAACAGAAAGATGCCACAATATTTTATGTTAATACTGAAACACACACCTAGTCTGTACCCTGTATCTGACATCATTCAAGTTCTGCACTGAGACTGAACTGCATTAAAACACCTCTGGCTTTCAAATGAGTGTTAAAAATAAACACTAATTCTAAAACCTCTTTTTCAAACAGACACCCTATAACGTGACTTACACCAAATTATGTTTATGGTGTGTTATGCTGCATCTTACCCCAAATGACATGAATATGCCTGCTGTCACGGTATGTGATGCCTCGATTAGCCATGCAAATACTTTGGTGTGTCAGCATTGGTTTGAGACATCAGACAGGGTTAAAACCAACATGGTCTCATCCAATCACAGACAGGATTTATTCTGAAGGATTTCTGGATATTTTTGATGCGTTTGGGTCTGATTCCAGTGAGTGAGCTCACTGTACCTCACTGTGAGGAGCATGACCACCCATAAGAGACGCAGTAAAGCGGCACAATGTCTGTACCTCACTGTGCGGAGCGTGACCACCCATAAGAGACGCAGTAAAGCAGCACACAGTCTGTACCTCACTGTGAGGAGTGTGACCACCCATAAGAGACGCAGTAAAGCAGCACACAGTCTGTACCTCACTGTGAGGAGTGTGACCACCCATAAGAGACGCAGTAAAGCAGCACACAGTCTGTACCTCACTGTGAGGAGCGTGACCACCCATAAGAGACGCAGTAAAGCGGCACACAGTCTGTACCAGTGAGTGCCTCACGTGGTAAAGAGACACACGGTCTGTACCTCGTGGCTCTCCACAGGCTCGGCCCCAGTGGCACACCCCCTGCTGCTGTCCTCCTGGGGCACCTGCAGCCACAGCCTCTCCCCCCGGCGCTTCCTCTCCTCCTGGGTAAAAGAAAACACCCACCACATGTACAGTAAAGCAGAATCGCTAGCTGCCGTATTATCACCTGGAAACCAGGCTGGGCAGGAAACCTGGGCCTCAAGCATCACTTTTGACCCCGAGCATCACTTCTGTTCCTCATTCCAGAGGCGCCATTAACATTCAGTAACGTCCAACAGTTCACCCAACTAACCATCCACCTATCCATCCATCGATCTATCCATCCCTCCAGTCATCCATCCACCCACCCACCAATCCATCCATCAATCCATCCTCTGCTTTCCCTTCCCATTAGGGTTACTGTACAGTTCTTATAGAACAAGCTTGATTTTTTACTGTTTAATGAAAAAAATTAAGGAATATAATTAAGCAAATAAAGTTAACATCTGAGAAAGTGAGGAAAGTGGCCTCTCTGCTCCAGTTGTGTTTCTGCTTGCGGTTATTCAGGTGCGAGTCCATCCCAACATTTCACTGCTATGACAGAAGGCTAACAGCCCCTGAAAAAAAGGCATAACTTCACATGTTAAGCATCTTGGTTTTAACTGGCTAATTTAATTAATTCAGGTTTACCTCACACGTAACCAAGGTAGAAAACAACACAACCTAAAGGGTCAGCTGAAGTTCCATAATACCTTCTGCATAAACTATAACAAAAGAACAGAAGCAATAACAGGGTGGCATAAAAAGGAGTTTGATTAAAAAGTAACAAACCTGTGATTAACAGGCTATGAATGTCGGGGGGCCCTGACAAGACAGCTGGAGCTAATAGCATCGATTTATCCCTTACAAAGGTCTCCTTATGTTCAGGCGGAAATCTGTGCCAGACGCCAAAACTCAAATACAACACTCTACATTAATTCATAAGATCAAATAAGGACAAGGGACACATCTGGAACAGTGTGGCCTACTTAGATGTCACACCACTGCGTGCGGCGCCCTGTGTCTTCCTTCAGCGTTTTCCAGAAAAACGTCCGGTGTCTCGCTGCCAGCCCGGCCTGCGGTTGGCCCAGACAGCCCGAGAAAGAGGCGGCAAAGGTCACCGAGCATCTGCAGGTCCAGCATGCGAATGCGCTGACAGATATGAAGTCAGCTTACATTCGCGCAGGGAGGCGGTCAGACTGTACCGCGGCCAAACCAATGTACTAAATTAAGAGGATTATTGACAAAATCTGTGCAATTCCAATCACTCTGTCAAAATTCATAAAGGCATATTCTACCCATGCTCCGGATCTGCTGGACGTAATGAGCGCAAGCGAAGGCAGATGTCTATGAATATGTATGGGCAGCGCGTACACGTCCCGATTACGACTCTGGAATAAGAACAGAGAGGGCACACACGGGCAGTCTTAGCAGAGGTGTGGACGGAAATGCGAGCCGGAAAAGATGCACGTACATTCCGATCCCCGCCGGGATTCCGGATTCACATTCCAATCAGTTTGATCGCATTGAGGGCGGCGCTCCCAATTACTCTGATCATACTAAAGCCCAACCACTCGCATATATTACCTGTCCATGAATATTCATAAGCACAGCCAGCAACTACAATAATACCTGAGAACGCAAAGACTAATTAAGCAATCAACCCTCCCTGCTAAAAGATCTGGCTACTCAGAAAGGATGGAACTCATGCTGTTTGGCAGGGCCTACAAATCTTACCCCTGCAGGTACCCTGTCAGACTGGCCCCCGAGGCCCGTCCCTGACGGGGGCTCCAGGCTCGTACCTGTTCTGCTGCCTCGCGGCTCATGGCCAGAGCCAGCTGCAGCTGCAGTTCCTCCTCCCCGACGGTCTGGGGACGGGCCTGCTCCAGCTCGGAGGACACACGCTGGGGGAGGGCTGGAAAACAGGAGAACGGGCTCGCTGTGCATCAGAGACCAACACACGCTCACGCATGTAGGAGATGGTGCAGCCGTAATACCAAACGTGTGCTCCCGAATTGTCCTTAATCTCGAGAGACGTGTCACAAATTGCCCCTCCATTTTGCCATAGTCCTTGAGGTTCTATGAGGGCAGGAGAGTCTCATCTGGGAGCGATGGCAGCTGTTTCCTTGGAAACCAGGCCCCATACCTCGAGGACAGCGCAGGACACCCAATAAAGCAAATCTATTCACATAAGCAGTCTAAAGGTGTTTACAGCTGGTAACAGCTGAAGTGAAAAAAAAAACAAAAACAACAGGAACATGAATCATGCTTCTTATTACCGTAATTGATCAATTTAAAAAAATATAAATCTAAGTGTGGACCACATTTTATTAAATTTGAAATGGAAATGGTATTGGCAAATAAATATGTGCATTTCATATTTATCACTGTCTATCACTAAATAAAATCGATCATTTTAAACTGCAACTGAACATTAAAAATGACCCAGGGTTTCACTTCCTGGGTCAAAGGTCAAATTGCAGACTCATGCATCCTTCCCCGAGCCAGTGTTAACACTGCCTAAAGAGCTCAGTAGAGGGGTTAAAGGGATTCAACATAATGTTTTTCATTTTCACTCAAGAACAATAGCAGGAAATCCCGGCAAAAATTAAAAAAATTCCTCAGTTACCTCTAATAACCTTTTTTCCTGCACAGATGTCCTTCAAAACACTGTGAAATAATGTTACTTCTCCTCTGTGAAGAAATGGGTCACCTGGACATCCACTTGGTATCCCAAATAAAATTAACCAAACCCACTTTAGAGGAAACCGCAGACTGCTCCACGGTGATCACTCTAGCATCTCACCAGCTGCGACAAGGCAGTAAACGTAGAGGTACAGTAAGACACATAACGCCAGGTCCAGTAAGGCTATGGGGTGAGGGTCAGGAAGGCGTTTCTGGGCTGCTCACCGGGCTGTTCCTCACTAGTGTGTCTTTAGGGTCATTTCCCTAATCCAGGCACCAGTAGGTATTCAGTACACAGCCATGAACAGAGGAGTCCAAAAGGCAAAGAAGTTGTCTGTTATGAAATAATTAACTCTTCAATAATTGCACACGCCTTTGCGCCACTTAATCCCCCTGCATTGTCTTATGTTTAAAAAATGCGGAAGCTGGGATTATGTAGCGGTGCACAGAACTTCATATTTATGACAAAGCATAGACGTTTCTTGAGAATTCCAAAGTTTGGACTGAGACAGAGAGGGCCCTCCGGGGCACACCTGACCCCGGACGTCAGCCCTGCGAATTATGCATGAACCGTTCGAGGCTCCAGACGAGTTGTGTACTTACAGCCCGGATATGAGGCCGGCGAGCCTCCAGACCGGCCTCGCTGCTCCGCGGAGCCGGCAGGCAGGCTGGGCTGATTGGATCTACGGCTGAGACGGACCAGGCTGTCGCTGCCCGCAGCGGCGGCGACCTGCGCCATGCGCTCCTTGGTCCTGAGGGCATGGAGGCGCTCTGTCCGGAGCCGTTCGCCGTCCCTCAGCAGCGCTCCCAGCTGCCGGGATTTCTCCCTCACGCCGACACCCCGGTCCCGGCCGTCGCGGTCCACGTAGCGGAATTCAGCCAGCGCCTGCAAGCCCGAGATGTTCTCACGGCACTGCAAGGCCACCCGCTCGGAACCGGTCCTCACCAGGCACTCCAGCAGTGTCAGCGCCTTGTAGACGTGCCGCCAGTTCTTGCCGCGGTCGCCGAGGCGCCTCCAAACCATGCGCATGATCTCGGAAAAGGCGGCCATGTTGTAGGTCAGGTCTGCGATCTCCGACATCAGCGAACTGGGGGGGCCCCACGGGTCGTTGGATGTGGCCTCCCTCACCTTCTTCTCGGCCTCTGAGTAGTTATTCACCACATTCTTCACCTGCCGTCTTATGGAGCTTGGCATGTTTGAGTGATGACGTTCTAGCAGCTTGACTTGTGAACCTTGTGAGACTTCTGGAGGCCTCTCATCTAGGTTTTCTTAGGGTGTTCAATGACCGTGATGCGAGTCTGAGGCACCCAGGACAAAGCACATTAAAATCATCACATCAGGGATATAGCAGTCGAGACTGAGGGCTCCTCCATGATCTAGGACTTAAATCAAATGGCAGAGGTGAGAGTGAGACCATGAGTTATTGGGAATGCATCAATCCATCGCAATGTGCGATAATACTAATGATGAATAACCTATAGAAAATACTCTTTTTTTCCTTCAGATAATCCATGGGTAGAACATTTTGACCAATCAGACGACACTAGCTAGTTTGGTCACGGTCAGATACAGCTCTCACACTTTGCAATGGAAAACCGCCAGTTCGCAGTACGGTTCCGGTACAGCTCGGTTCTTGGTGGCAGTGGAAAAGCTCCGTAAGTGTACGTTAGTGAAGGGGATTTCACAAACTTTAAGAAGTCCACAAATGAGGAAAGAAGAGCTTTTTGGGATGTTTGTCTTAGGTTCACTATCTGTCTCTTTACAATACATGGTGCAGTTTTGTGGATACTAATAGCCTATATGTTTTTGTCTAGTATTACCGATACTGATAACCTCTGAGCTCCACAAAATCAGTAATATAACTGACGTTGGTGCCATTTATTCTTAAGATCTCATGAGTGTGTATAGCCACCACATCATGTAACGCAGGCAGAGACATCAGTGCAGTAACAGTGACCTGGGAGACTGTATAGAGCCCATCATTCTCCGCTACAGAAAACGGTTGATCATCCAATACAGTCATCTCCATCATTTTAGCAGCTGTGTCTTTAGCTCTGGGGCTGCTAACTTTAACTATTGATAAAGGCTGAATATCGGCCAGTAATATCAACTAAAACCAACACATCAGATCAATGCCGATGACTTTATTTTTAATGAACGTCGGCTGATACAAATACATTAACTGATATATTGTGCATCTCTACAAAAACACTCATGTACTTTCAATGGCAGATAAGCAATTTAGAGTCTGCAATGAATTAAAAATTGTGTGCCACATTTATGGACAATGAAGACATTCTGGAGCAGCATGTACTAAAATATGACCGTGACAGTGATATTACACCACTGTGTAGGGGTGTTAAAGCAGGTAGACACCCAAGTATCATTTCACAGGGAAATTAGTGACGCAGTAACACAAAAGAAAAAAAGAAAAAACAAACCCAAAGTTCAAAGGTAAAATAAGTGTGTTTAATTTAATATAATATATACCATAGTATTTTGGCATTAGTTGCCCACACTATGGAAAATATACTGCATTGTTTGTGTCTTATCGAGCAGGTTTTAACAAGCAGATGAGACACTCAACAGGAGTCATATTATACGGTGTCAAAGCTGAGCGAAACACAATATATGTTTTTGTGTCATAATTCTGCCTCAGGGTTCCCCACTACCCTCACTTAGAACAGTGTCCATTGTATACACAAAGTGTTAGGGATAGCTCCTGTGAAATACCCAAGTAGCTTGAGACTTTCTGAAAGGAGGTGTCCAAATAGAGTGCCTGAAGAAAAATATTAGAGATAGATAGATAGATAGATAGATAGATAGATAGATAGATAGATAGATAGATAGATAGATAGATAGATAGATA
>JAABNY020000095.1:24758589-24779700 GCA_015164015.2 Brevimyrus niger
CTCGGACTTGTACTTTGCTCCAAGCTGTGCAGGGTGCTGTCTTGTTGTGTGTGTGTGTGTGTGTGTGTGTGTGTGTGCGTGCGTGCGTGCGTGTGCGTGCGTGTGTGTGTGTGCGTGTGTGTGTGTGTGGGTTCTCGTAGCACCTACGGAGACTTAACCCCTCCACGTTAGGCAGCCTCAGGCAAATCCTTCCTCACAGATAACTGATTGCTTATGAATTTCCTTGCGACCGTGTGACATGTTTGCATTGTTGAAAACAGGTGGGGCAACGGTCATAAAAACGACACGGCAACATTAACTCCTGAATACGCTCGACGCGCACAAGCACAGCAACTCCAACATTTATGTGCTCTTTCAGTTTTCCGTGGCCGACTGCCGTTCACTTACTCATGCGCTTATTCTTGCAGGCTGGTGGGAAATGCGTGTTTCCTGAAGCATTTCTTTCTGATTTGTAATTTGCGGTGCGTTTTTTTAACAAGCAAGTTTCAGTACTGAGGAATCGGAGTCGCTTGTTTAAGTGTCAGTTTAATTGTATTTTAACTAATTACAAGAACAAATTATTAATCATCCAGAGCAATTAAAAAAAAAAGAAAGAAAACGTCCAACTGGATTTTGTCCATTCGAAAATATTGTATCCCTGCATTTAATACTTAGGTCCCAATCTGAGGAAGTGCTGCCTGTTTGTACATTTAATTTTGCCGCATCCTCAGAAGCTTTTATCCCCAACAGTTGGCACCATTTGGCCCCGTTATCCGCCTCCTACGACGTGGTCTTATCCGTATAGGAACCTGCTGGTGTCTGATACACGCCAAATATCCAGCTTACATCTGCGGCGTCACTCGCTGTGTGAAAAGAGGAGGCGGCGGATTTAATCCGCCCCTGAATCAATCTGCGCAACTTGGTGCTGGGGGTGCTGCGAGGGTTACCTCAGAACTGCAGAGCACTACTACTAAATGGGTCAGTTTTGCGTTTTGATCTGATCAGCCGATCTAGCATTTGGCTTGCAAAATACTGTGGAGGAGAACTGGTGTGTAGTTCATGAGATAAAAGTTCAATCCCAAAGTGAAAAAGAGTTCTCCTTTGTTACACTCAAAACCCAGCCAATCTGGGAAGAAGTACAGTAACAGCCACCCCTGACCCACTCCGCCTTTTCTCCTGAGTCTAGGCCTTGGGTTTAACTATCTGAGAATATCTATGGGTGGTCCAGCGGTTAGTACTGTTGTATCACATCTCCGCGACCTGGGTTTGAGTCTCCGTCTTGGTTCTGTGTGTGTGGACTTTGCACGCTCTTCCTGTGTCAGCTACTC
The DNA here is from genome assembly GCA_015164015.2 of Brevimyrus niger. Taxonomy (NCBI): domain Eukaryota; kingdom Metazoa; phylum Chordata; class Actinopteri; order Osteoglossiformes; family Mormyridae; genus Brevimyrus; species Brevimyrus niger. The sequence continues at coordinate 24,759,897 of JAABNY020000095.1, forward strand.
TGGTCTATTACTCAGTCAAAAAAACGCAGATAGGTGAATTGGAGTTACTGAATTGCCAATAGGTTGGTTGAGTGTGAGTGTGCCCTGCGATGGGTTTGGCACTCTATCCTAGGTTGTTCCCTGCCTTATGCCAGTAGCCTCTGGAATAGGTTCTGGGCCCCCTGTGACAAGCAGGTACAGAAAACTGATGGATGGTATGTCTGTCAGATGTCTTTAGCATCCCTGCTGGCTTTGTCGTAGCTTGATGCACTGTCAGAATGTTAAAGAACAGAAAACCCCAACCAACAGTCACTCCTGTGCGTGCTTGAGCATGTGCGTGGGGAGGGGGGGGAAGCAGTGAGCCAAACCACACTTCGGGCAGCGCTGCAACACCCTCCCTCCATTCCTCAGATTCTTCCGGAAACCAGTAACTCTGGGCACATTCAGGTGACGGGTATCGTGTCGCATATCCGTGTGACAAGGACAAAGGCATCACCCCGGGCACGGCTTCCTCGGCTGATATTTATATCCGTGTGCCCGTAAACCGTACGTGTAATCGCATTTCCCTTTGGAGGGGTATTTTTGTGTGATTTCCAGAAAACGTTTTAAAATTGTACATGAGCCTTGCGAAGGTGCAGGCTGAGCCCACAAGAAAGGGTTTGGGGACGAAGCGCAGTCACAGGTGACACAGGGAAGAGCCAAGCTAAATAACACTATTTAGCTTTATCTGAAGTGCTTAGAGGGATATCTGGGCATCTGTGTCTTCATCTCGTTTCATCTTTTAAATGAAATCAGAAATAATATCCCATCACATTGCAGGGCACAAGCGAGTTCCTTTTAATATGGTCTTTTTAAAAAGTCATTTAAACATGAGTCAAATGCCAATCTTTTCCTATTTCTTGCTTCCCTTAACCATCCAAAACAATCGATTACCAACCGACCGAACAATCTCTCTTGGTTTTTTTCCCACTTTTTCCACACTCATCCATCTTTAATCACTATTCCCGTAAAAACCGCTTTTTCTTGTAATGATTTTGCGATCATTCCCGTCAGTCCTGCTGCTAGCTGCTTGACAGGTTCCGTGTCTGGGCACGGCTTGTTTTTATTTATCTTTAGCTTTCTGTTCCACGCAGTTGCTTCAAACTCCCCTAGGGGGCTGTGCTCCTGTTTCAGTTTATTCACAAGTAAAAGCTCAGCGTGTAGGATCTTTGTGAGCCCCCACCCCGCGGCGCCACGCTGTGCAGCTGCGACGTTGCGTCTCAGACTCGGCACGAGGGCAGCGTAGCTCCAGAGCCTGGCGCCGAGGACTTTTTCTGTTCGTGGAAACTTCTCAAACTCTTTAAGGAATCGGAAAAGACTAGTTTTGTGTCCAACGATTACCATGATGGGTTCGGAGATCATTGTGTCCTGTAGTCCTCTTTACAGAAAAATACACCAGCAGGGAAATATGTCCTTTGCAAATAACGTAATTGTCAATCAGCCAATTTGGACCTCAGAACTGTCAAAAATTGTAAGGTGTCTTGGCTAATCACTGGGTTTCACTTTGCATCTCCTCTTGATGTTTTTTTTTAAAGACATAGGGCCTGAAATGTGGTTTGTGACTCCTGGTTGCAGGACAGGATGTGGATGCCTGAAAAAAGTCTGTGAAATCTGGAACAAATCTGCCTACTGACCAGTATTATTATAATTTTGATATTTTTTAATTTATTTTTTGATTTTTCAATTTTCATTTGAATTCCAGTTTTTGTTTTTATTTTAAATTTTTATTTCTATTTAGTTTTATGTACTATTTTATGTGTCTGATTTGAATCCTCTATGAATACACATGTCCTAACGTCCTCAAAATAGGTGAACATGGAAGATATTATTTATGTTAATTAAAGATAAATCATTACTTTAGCTAAATTAGTTTCTGAAGCAAAATGTATAGTTTTGGTTGTCGTAGTTTTCCTATTTTATTTTCATATGTTATTTCAGTTTCTATAAATGTTTTCTTGTAGTTTTAATTTTTATTTTCGTTAACTATAATGACCTCGCCACAGACTATTGTCAGGTTTGCATTTATGGGCAACAGGCTGGAGGCAGCTGTGCCCAGACAGGAATCTGTGCATATTAGCCTAATTAATAGCATTAAGAGGAACAAGTGACCTCATGTCCGCTGTTTTCATACTGGGACACAAAAAACGGGGACTTGCACAGTGTCGTTTATAAACTTGTCAGGCGACCATCTTGCATCATTCCCTGTTTTGCCTGGGCGTGGTCACTTCTCTGTGTTCCCTCGGCATTTTGAATTATAAAAGATGGATTACAAGCTCTGTATTCAGCACTGTTGCTGAGATGCATGCAGCAGAATGCCGGGCGGGACAGCCCGTCACAGGGCACGTCCACTGAGAGGACACCAGCTTGTTTACGTGCTGGGATGGTGCTGAAACTCATTAGCAGTGCTGACTCACTTGAGGTAAATAAGCAAGGGTCATGTGTGTAAAGAGCTTGCCAGAATTCAATCTGACCTCCGACACGTCCAGAGCCATTTTTCAGAGGGGGGGGGGCAGCATATCCATGGCAACCTGCTTGAAAAGCTTTCCAGTCTTTTGCGTCCCTTAGGAGGAAAACACCTTTGGCGACCTGTCTGGTTAATCATAACGCATTTGTGGGTCCTCACATTGTGTTTTCTTCTCCTTCCAGTAGCTATGGGAACCACGTACAGCACTTCAAAGTGCTGAAGAACCGCGCTGGAATGTACTACGTGTGGGACGAGCCCTTCGACTCCCTCAATGAGCTGGTGGACTTCTACAAAAGCAACAGTATTGCCAAGGAGAGAACGGTCTTCCTGCGGGACAGGGAGCGTTCGCTCGGGGTAAGTCTCGCATGGGGCCCACTCGCATGGGGTAACTCTCGCATGGGGCCCACTTGCACGGGGTAACTCTCGCATGGGGCCCACTCGCATGGGGTAACTCTCGCATGGGGTAACTCTCGCATGGGGTAACTCTCGCATGGGGCCCACTCGCACGGGGTAACTCTCGCATGGGGCCCACTCTCATGGGGTAACTATCGCATGGGGTAACTCTCGCATGGGGCCCACTCGCATGGGGTAACTCTCGCATGGGGCCCACTCTCATGGGGTAACTATCGCTTTGCACTTTGTACAGACTGATAACACTCTTCAGTTAACATGCTTATAATCACAGAATCTACTCTTATCAGCACATGATGTCATGATGAAATCCACATTACCACCTTGTACAAGATTACACAAGTAAAATTCATCTTCTAAAATCATTCCAGTTATCCCAGTACAGCGTCTTGGGGTGGGCTTGGAGCAGATCCCAGGCAGCAGAGAGCACTGGGGTACACCATGACTGGGATGCCAGTCCAGAGCTGGGCATGTACAGTCTCACACACACCTACACACTGCAGGCAATTTGGAAATACGAATTACACATGTGACCGCACATTTTTTTGACTGTGAGTGGAGTCTCCAGAGGAAACCAGCATTCTCTTAAATGTCAGTTAAAGTAAAAGTAAAAAATTGGGACACCTCCTATGCGCTGATTGACAGATGTGTGTAACAACACGGGCATGTGGTTGATGACAGCCCTCCAGGACTCAGCCTTGAGCCGTTGCAGATGCCTTCTGTTACAAAGGCATTGTGCTGGATACTAGCCAGTGTCTCACTGAATTAGAGCACCCAGGTGATGAAGGAACATAATGCTAAATAAAATACAGATTGTTCCCTACTTACGACCTATGTAACATACGACCACTGACACAGAGTTGCCGGGGAGGAAGTACAGTATACATTATAATTGGTTAATAACAAAAAACTGATAAAAGAGATTTAATCAGCCCTCCACATCCCAGAACACCACCAAGACCACCCAAGACAGCAAGACAAACAGGCTGAGAATCTCCGTGGTATGAAAGAAAACAGGGCAGTGTGGGAGACAGTGACGTTTGGTTTGTTACGCAATTTAATTTAGCAATTAAGTAAAAATATTTTTTTTGATGCTTGGGAAGCTTTTTTATGCTGGAAGTCAGCTCCAACGTATATGTCAGCTCCAACGTACATTAATTCCGACATAGGATCTGTCTTTCTGAACGGAACCCAGACGCAAGTGGGGCTGGTCTGTAGGCTTTTCTGAAGCAGATCAGAGGAGTACTGGTTAACTCCTGGAGCACAGGCCCCGCTTAGACTAGGGCCGGTGGGATCACTGGGAGATCACAGTGTGCTGCAGAGACCACAGCCTGACGCTGAGCTGCGATGAGCCAGAACACAGAGCTTTTCCTGCTTGACACCTTATAACTGCCCTCAAGGGAAACTGCCACATGGGTGGTATGGGTAACTGACTCACATCATGGCTGCACAGTAACTGCGAAGGACCTTGTTCGTAAAATAAGCAGGACACACTTTCCAGCTATTTCCCTAGTACTTTGTAAAGCATTTGAAATCTTGTACTAAATTTGTAATCTCGACCTAAATATCTCTGAAAAATGTAGAGGTCTTGCTCTACAGAAGGAGGGTTCGTACAATTTGCATTTCCTCTAGGTGTAGGAAATGGGCAGACGCAATTGGTTGCTAAGTCACCGCTGAGTAAATACATCACCATCCCTTGTGGGCTTCTGTCATGAACATATTTGTCCGTTTTTATTACACACACTGCTCTGGGAACCTGTTGGCAGAGGATTGGCTTTCAGCCGTCCGCCCACATGCAGACAGGGTGCAGTGATGCTGTGTATGCTAAGCAGTGCCCTTGACCTGTCTCCCTTTCTGCCTCCCCCCCCCCAGCGAGCTCGTCACGCCCAAGCCCTGCTCGACTTCACCCCCCAGCACACATCGCAGCTTCGATTCATGCGCGGTGAGGTCATCGACCTCCTGGACTGTTCCGACTCGCAGCGCTGGAAGGGCCGGTGCCACGGCCGTGTTGGATACTTCCCCCCAGAATACGTCCAGCCCATCTACCACTGACCCCCCGCCCCCCTCCTCCCCCCGCCTCACCACTGCAAGAAGCCTGGCTTGGGAGAACAGGCACCTGCACACTCTTCATCCCAGCTTCTTGTCTTGTTCGCTTGATCCCATCTGGGCCCTGGACTTTGTACAGAGACAGTCAATATTCAAGAGACTGGGAGGAATGTGTGGGAAGCTGAAACAGGGGGGACGATGAAGATCAATCCATTGGGGGGGGGGGGGGGGTTTCCCGCCCCCCTAACAGAAGCACTAAAGCAGACCCCCCTGGTTCTCCATTCCTTCCCCTCACCAGTCCACATTTTTGATCCATTCCAGCGGCCGTGCACCAGATTAATCGGCTAATTATACAGCCTCTGATTAACTGGTTCTGACTCGCAGTTGGCGTGTTTGGATTAGGCCGGGCTCGAGAACCACCGGCACGTACAAAAGAAAAAAGACTCTGTTATAGAGATGCTTCTTCCACCTATATCACTGCATATGGCGTAAACAGATCTAAAGCTTCATTACAGATAATCCCAGGTACTAACCTTAGTGCCAGAGATAAGAATCTAAAGCGATGGCTTTCTATAAAAATGCACCCTTAATAAAAAGTAAAACACTGTACACTGACATGCAGAGTACAACTGCCATCCGTCCATAGACACTAAAGGACCACTTGGAGACCAGATAAAATCAGAGACCCACTTTTAATGAACTGTCGTTTATGCTGATCTTGAATTCTGAACCTGCTTAATGGAATGAAAATGAAATTTTAAAAGGTTACTATATCAAATATATAACTATATAATTATTTTAGCAAAGATCTACTTCAGTTACGATTATCTTTTTGAAACAATGTATTGCACTTAATAGCTGATAAATCGTTAAAATGTTTTTATGAATTTGCATTCATTATGTGTAATTCACTGCGTAAAGCCTTCCAAAGTTGCAATGACACCTGCAAAGATTTTAAGATGTATTTTGTTGTACTATTCATTGAGCTAATCACAGCTTATCACTATTAATGATAAAGGAATCATGTAAACAAAATTACTGAACATACACTATTTACCAAGGGGGGGTGATCTGTTACATGGAAAGAACACAGATATTCTGTTGTCGTAAGTAACGTATCGGTAATGTTTTATTGGTTGCAAAATATGTTTATGTATATACAATCCTGTGTCACAAATAAAAAAATAATGAAGGAAATATTCATTCATTGCAGATTTATTTAACCCACAAAACATCACGCTTAATAAACTGGCTGGAAGTGATCAATTTTAAATTTAAGTAGAAGTCTTTCTTCAACTATAGAACAGAGACAAAAGAAGGAAATTTACTAAAGTCGATGATCTCATTATTTTTTGGCTCGAGTTGTAATACATATTCTGTAGAAAACAGTACTTTCATTACTTTTAATAAATATTTTAGAGAATCAAGTATTCATGAGTACTTCAGGTCCATCAGGTAACGGTGGAGGGCACTGTGACATTCCCGGGGTCATGCAAAGTAGGCATAGAGGAAGATGTTGACACACATGAGGAGGATGGCGTTGGCGCAGCAGAAGCGCGACCAGAAGGGTGTCTCTCTGGTGGTTGGTATGGAGCACAGTGGGGGTGTCGTCGGCCGATTTGCCCGGGGGCTGCAGAAGCCAGCGCCCCGGGAGCACTTCCCACGGTGCTCTGGAGCGGGGTCATCTTGGGGGAAAAAAACAGAAAACAGCATTGTGAAGGGGCACTGAAATGGTGCATGTGTCTCACATCTTACTGCATTTATCAGCCCCTGTGGGAGTTTAGGTTTGCATTTTTAGATTTAAACAGTGTGATATTTTATGGAAGTAATTCGGGTTATTTTGATGAAAGGTACAGCAGCAATGACCTCCGGGGAATCCCCTTTGCTGCAATATTGCCACCAGTATTGTGTATGCGGAGAATGATGTGTTTCTCAGTAGACGCTCTTGCTTCAAGGCCACACCTGGACCTCCCTGAGATCTGAGTAGACCCTCACCAATAAACCACCACAGGACTGGCCCCACAGATCAGGGAATCCCTACTGCCTGTAAACAATGAGCATGGGTTCCCCCTGAAATTCTCAATAATTTATTCTCAATTAAAGCCCCGTCAAGTACAGGAAGAAGCATCGGGCGTACTGTCTGTCCGCTGGTCTGTGTGATCCTGCAGGGTGGAAACTTTCTGCAGAGGGATTTCGGGGTCCAACTTGTCCGGCTTCAGGGTCCACCATGTCAGGTTTTTGACCTGTAAATGTTTGAACATTTAACACAAACAAGCTGCCGTGTTCAGGAGCCGCATAAGACTTTGGTGTATCTGTGTGCAGGCAGATATTAGTATCACTCACTGTTACGATGTTACTATTCGCAGCCCTGCCCATAGGCCGGTGTAAACCTGTCGACACCCGTGTGCGTGTACATCACCGTGTGGCAGAAGGTGCTGACCTGCTCCTCCGTAGGGGGGTCGGTGAGGAGGCTGATGACCACCACCACCACGCCAGTCAGCAGGCAGAGGATGATGGCAAAATGGAGGTAGTGGACGCTGCGCAGCACGGAGGGCCGCGGGTCGTACACGCCGCAGCGAGGAGGCGGGTAAGCAAACTCTATGATCATCCGCGTCAAGCCGACCACCAGACCCACCATCAAGCCCCAAAAAGCTCCCTGCGAACAAATAACCACCCCATTCACATCTCTCCTGGTGAAGTACCTTCATTTACATAGTTGTATATTTAGACTCCTCGTTACATTGGATACAGTTACGTTACATATGAGAATGACTTGTGCTGAACTCTCTTTAAAAGAACATCTATGGAGATGAGAGGCAAAACCACAGCCATTCAAAACCAAACATGCAAAGTATCTTGGCCCTAAACAGCAATGTGAGAATTAATTCTCATTGGCTCTATAAGCAACAAACCATTTCAAAGGCCACACAATCTCATGTCTTAGGACAGATACAGCTCAGTCATCAAGGGCTACGATTACAAAAAAAGACCAGCCAGAAAAAGCTAGAATTGTTATTCATTGCCTAACAGGTGCATCTTTAATGTAATTTAACCCAGCTTTTCCCAATCCAGCCCTCGGAGACCCACGGACCGTGCATTATCTAGCAGGGAGGTAAAATGTAGACTGGCTGTCGGTCTCTCAGGACTGGACTGGGAAACTGATTTAATCAGACCCACAATCCTAAACGTACATTCTTATCACAAAGTTTAAGGAGAGCTCTCAGAAAACCTTGTAGCACACTGTCAGAACAAACGGTACAGCCCTGGTACAGTTTTGTTCCCCAAGGTACAAATAAAATTAATATACCCCTCAATGGTACAAAAATGTACCTCAGAGTCCTTTTCTGTATCTTAAATTATGATAAAAGGTCAATTTACCTACAGCTATAGACTACAATTGGCAGACCCTTGAGGGTACAGCCCCAGTAGCGAGTAATTGTACCCTCAAAGGTACAAACTGGTACTTTTTTTCTATTAGAGCAGCCTAGTATCAAGACTTCTCATAACCCGGATAAGTGGTGATGAAAAATCCCCACCAGAGAGATCCTCAAACGTGCATCAGACGCAAGGCCTGACACATTTCAGACTAGCGGCCTCCTTCGCTGATTCCCAGACCCCTAAGGTCTGCAGTCTCAGGCTTGTGCTTCAACCCAGTCGTGTTTAAGTGCATCAGGCGAGTAGTTTGTACAAGTAGTCAGTCAAGATCAAGGGTTTCCTGATTAGCCACATAGAAAAACCAGAAGAGTACACAAGCTGCACACAAACAACCTGAATAGGACTTGTGCCGTAGATACCTGTGGCTCACCTCTTCTATAGAAAGTATGCTGCCACGCCAATGTAATGACTTTCCAAACCCGTACGGGGAACTCACCCACGACACGATCACGTGAATATGTTTTTGCAAAATGAGAAGCAGGCTTTTAGACAGGTTAAGACAAAAAACAAAGAATATTGGTGGCAAAACATCGAAAAATCATTCAAAATTGTAACGGCAAACATATTATATTACTCGTGGCCTACTTCGATTGAAAGGGAGCTTCCTCCCAGAAGATGTGTCAGGTTCCGCTTGATTATCTACTGAGGGCGCAGCAAAAAAAAAAACATACACACGCACACAATCACAATTGTTCGGCATAGTTTGCCAAAGTTTCACACAATTCACTCAAGTCACTCAATATGCAATGGGAGGCTGTGGGGTTTATCGATATCAGTCATCGTGTGACTTCTGTGTGAAAAGAAAATAATAAAAGAAAGGACGCAAAACAGCACTATAAATACGGCCTATCTCAGGAATGAAGAGGTCCAAAGCTTTTTCTGTTTTGAACATGCTCATAGATACTGGTTTGAGTGCAGTTACTCTGCTTTTGAGATGCTTGCGTTATAGCTCAGTTCACATAATTTAGGATGCATAAATGACTTCTCGCTTAAAAGGTGACAGTGGCCTTTAATCTCCTGTCATACCCATCACCTTCACGGGAATGACTGTACTGCCTTGGGCGTTATTTACTCTCCATTCTCCGCAAACGGCTGTCTGACTCACCATCTCGTTGGTCCTCCTCCAGAATACTGCCAGGACGAAGATGGAGGTGACGGGCGGGGCCAGGTAGCTGGTGACAGACTGGATGTAAACGTAGAGCTGGCCGCTGTTGGCGCTCTGCAGGATGGGGATCCACACCACGCTGACGATCACCAGGATCACGGTTACGATCCTAAAACAAACACGCGCCACAAAGCTGACCTTGTCGCCCGCATTGGCTGACAACTTGAGCTAGCTGTACCATCGGCAGCCATTAGCATGTTAGCATGGTATAATGCTGAATTAAAGTCGCGGCAATCTAGTTGTTCAGCAACATTTATTTATATCAAAAGTTATGCACCCAGTGGGATAGTGGGCAAAAAGGTTCGGATGATGAAAATAACTAATTTGATAAAAGAAATGCAAGTCAGACTATGTAACTGAGGTTTACGGTAAAAACTGTGGTCTGATTAAGCTCAAGTTGATGATGACAAGGGGGGGGGGGTTCTGCCCACCTGCCCACCAGCAGAAGTTCCTTCTCACTGGCCCTACGCCGGTATTTCCTCCAGATGTCTATGGTGAACAGCGTACTGCTGCTGTTGAAAATGGAGGTGAGGGAGGACATCAAGGCGGCCATCATCACGGCGATCATCAGTCCCCGCAGGCCTGGGGGGTGGGGAAGGCAAGGGTGCCATACGCTCGGTCATGGGGGTAAATGAGTTAGGAGAAAAATATTATATTTCGTTACATGTATGAACAAAAATTAAAAGGACAGTCTTGTTTATATACAGGCATACAAAGCAAAGGATATCGGTGGAAATTTTTTTAAGTATACTATAAGACAAGCGTGTCAAAATAACAGATGGCCTAAGCTGCCTTAAAAGAAACCTCTCCCAGAAAAAAATTGCACCGGGTTTCTGGATAATCCATTAATTTAAATGCAAAAAAACGTTACTTAACGCTAAATAAACAAAAAAGGCATACGCTACTTTAAAAACAAAAGGAACAGAGGAAGTAGGCGGCTCCCCTAAAGTGTGTGTTTTACAAGCCATTAACTAAATTACAAATGGACATGGCTGTCAACTTAATCAGCCACGCTGGTTAACAAAGAACGGGACTAATCTTCAGCACACAAAGAAGGGGCGCTACTCACCGCTGGGCATCAGCTCAATGACCAGCTTGGGGAAGGCGATGTTGGAGCAGCCCACCTCGGCCCCGCACACCATCTTACACACCTCCGGATCCACGCAGCCGACCGAGTCTGCGGACAAAATGCGCATGTGCGTAAACGCGATCCCACAGCTACGTCTGTATGATCCTGAAATGAAAACTATTTTCGACACTAATAAAAACCGACAGATTATCTTAAGGGTTTCCAGATGAAATTCCGCGAGCTACTCTATAGTTTGTTCGCTAAGTCAATGTAGATCATTCATTTTACTGTGCACTGGAAGACATGCAGTCTGCGGGAATTCATACTTGCTCGGACAGCAGATTTTCATTATAGGGCTTTCTGTTAAAGACCTATTTGACTGGCAAACGCAATCAAAAAAACTATTCTGAAAAAACGTGTATCTTAAGTGGAGAAAATACATAATTTGTAAATACATGCTGCGTTTGGTAGGGGAGACCGGGACAACTGTTGATCTTATATTTTTATAAACTCTAGAAATATGACACATCGAAGATTTTTTTTCTCGTTTCGACGTAGGATTATATTAGCCTAAATTGGTAAACATCAGCGATGTATAGTGAAATCCAAGTTATGCGGGAAGATTACTGTAATACTATAGTCACCGATCAACGATTATCCCCGGTCTCCTGAAGAAAAAGGTTTGCATCTCAAGTAAGAAAGTGTTTAATTTCACTTTAAACGTGTAAGATAACCTAGACAATGCCATCTGAGTCAGTCTCCGTCAGTGAGTGAGTCAGTACTGAGTACCGAGCCAGAAGAAGGCGCTGCTCGGTCATGTGGTCAGGGTGCGGCGAAGGGGAGGTCCGGAGAGCCGGGAAGCCTTTAGTCCCGTTTCACCTGGACCGTAACATTAGTGTGGGATATACATATGTATGGTACGCACGTACATATGTGCGGCAACAGATCCCATGATTATGAACTAGGACAAATAATTTTAAAAACAATAATTCTTACAAACCATCTGGGAACAACAAAAGTTGGGACAGAAAAGAGGATTGAAACATTCGCGTTGTTATTTCACCAGGAGTTTCGTTTAATTTAGCCTGATCCGTATATTCTGGGGTTTTGCGCGTTGGATACAAATAACAATATTTTTGTGGTTGTCTTTATGAAACCTGTGCTTCACGAAGTTTCAGAAAGAAAGGTCGCGCAGAAATGGCTCTATCCCAGGTCCAGTGCTTGGACGAAAACCACGTGAACTGGCGACTGAACGAGTCCAAGCCTGAGTTCTTCTACAGCGAGGACCAGAGGCTGGCACTAGAAGCCCTCATTCAGGAGGGCAAAGATGCTTTCCAGGCGTACATCAAGGCGCACCAGCTTCGCGACTTCTTGTCGGAAGTTGAGCTGGACCGGTTGTCCGGAATCGCGGAGGTGTACCAGCCAGGTTCCGATCACCCGAAAGGAGATGGGGTCGAGGGGGGAGAGGACGCAGCCGAGTCCCTCCAGTACTGGCCGGAGCGGTCAGATACCTCCATACCCAACCTTGACATGGGTTGGCCGGATTACACATCCTACCGAGGGGTGACCCGAGCCAACGTGTACACGCAGCCGCCCCTGGATGGACAGACGCATATTAAAGAGGTGGTTAGGAAAACCATCGTGCAGGCGCAGAAGGTACCAGGCTATCGTGTGCAATAATTGGTAAAATCGTTAACAGGGAACTTAATAACAGGCAGAATGCCATTCCAAAGCTGGGCAATATAACTTGTAACTACATGACAAGGAATTTCAAATACGTAGATGGTATAATTAAAGTGTCTATGCTGACTTTTTATTCTAGTGCGATACAAAGGGACCTAGATTAGGTTGTAGCCACTCCTGATAAAGAGGTCTTTCACTGGTTATCGTGGGGATTTAAATCCATTGTCAAAGCCTCGCGCTTCCGGCCACAGTATGGACACAGACCATTACTTTCCATCTCTGATACCAACTAATTAATTTTGTCATGAGCTGATAATTTTATGTTTTCCACATTAGAAAGTAAAACGCATCCTTCCCAGAGAATGGTGAACACTCCTGCTAGAATTCGTTACAAGATTGTTTTTTTTTATAAATTTGTATGTTATACTGACATGTATATCATGTACTTCTTGTATTATACAGACTTATTTTAATTTAGATAATACATTGTTTAGAACTTTATTATTATAAGTTTTCTTGTGCTTAAAATGTACATAAAGGCCTACCTAATTTATCTTATAATTCACATACAGGGTGAGCCAAAACCAGATATATATTTTATTTTACAAAGTTATTTTTTAAAGTAGGTATACAGTTTTTATTTTACAGTACTGATTAGGTCATGTTCAGTCTCTTTGGTGGTTGAAATGTCCTCGGTCGACGTTGATAGATTCCTGCAGCCTGTCCCTGACACTGCGACATACTTCAGAACACACATTCCGGTTAGCATCAATGTCCACAAATGCTTGCGAGATGATTCAATCCATCCAGTGTGTGGGGCTTCCACGCAAGAAGCTTCTCCTTTACTAATCCCCGAGAGAAAAGTCCATTGGTGTCAGGTGAGGTGAATGCGGTGGCCAACAAATGCCGCCACGTCAACCGATCCAGTGCTGTGTAAAGGTGTCGTCAAGGTAGCTGAAGTGTGTGATGATGTCAGGGACTGGCTCCAGGACCATAAACAATGACAGAGACTAAACATAACCCAGTCAGTACTGTGAAATAAAAACTGTATACCTACTTTTAAAAATAACTTTGTAAAAGAGAACCTTTAATTTATAAAATAAAAACTATATACCTACTTTTGACCCACCCCGTCTATCTGGTTATTAAAGAAAACATTTAGAGAAACATGATGTATTTCTCAGATTTTTTTTTCTAGCTGGATTGATTTTTAAATATTGTACCCCTTGTCTTTACAAGGTGACCTTTATCTAAGCAGGCTAGTTCCCCAACCGGTTTGATGGGATCGCAGTGTGTATGCCTTTTGTTTCAAGCTAAATATGGATTTATGAGGTTTTACTGGGCTGTCATGAATTTATGCTCTTAATAGTTACTAGCTACACATACATTCAGGGAAGAATTACAGACATGAGAGTGCAAATTAAAAATTGATATGGCTAATTTGTGGACCTCAAAATTTGTAGAAATTTATATTCAACTTAGGGGGATTATTAATTTGTGTGATTTTTCAAAATGATTTAACTATTATTTTATTTACACAGTAATAGAACGATGTGATTGTAACTGACACTCTCTTTTATTACTATAAGAAATGCATTTACTTTTATTTTTATAATCAACACCTCAATAAAGCACAATTTTTGTCCTTAAATGGAAATTCAGAAACAGATATGTCACTCTGTCGTCAGAATCCAGTCAATAATGATCAAGCTTTAATAATTTAGTTGTTGGAGGAAAATCTAATAAATGTTGGTCTTTCAGACCTTTATCTAGATGCATAGATCCTACTGATATTAAGAATGGCCCACCATGATCTGTACTGTTGTAATATTATATATTATTTATTTTGCTAAAGTTAATTTCATTTCAAACTCTGAGACCTAAACTAATGTACAATTTGTTTTTTTATGCCAGGTTGTTGCAGTAGTTATGGACTTGTTCACAGATGTAGACATCTTTAAAGACCTGCTGGATGCCAGTTTCAAGCGGAAGGTCGCTGTCTACATTATCCTGGAAGCCGATGGGGTTCCGTACTTCCTGAACATGTGTGAAAGAGCCAGGATGCACAGAGGACATCTAAAGGCATGTAGCAGACTTTCTAATTACACAAACTGCTGGGTTGCACGCTTTCCCAATGTAGGATGGACACAATTTCCAGTTTTGATTTACAACAAATATATATGGATCTACAAAATAACCCCCCAGCTATAGAAAACGAACATGTACCTCGGCATATTATAAAAAGTCCTTCTTTTGCTTAGAAATGTTACAGCCTGGTAGGTAATGTTTTACACTTTGCCCCACCGAATATGGCAAAGTATGTGTTGGGCCATGATTTGTGTGTCAAATCTAGTGAGCTCCCCATAGAGAGTTCCTCATAACCTCAGAAATGACAGGGGCATTGCAGAGAGAGATGGCCATGACAAATGCCTTGGTTGCTCTCCCCTAGAACCTCCGGGTCCGATGCATTGAGGGAACAGAGTTCTACACACGGTCCTCAAAGAAGGTTTGTGGAAGGATGACCCAGAAGTTCATTTTTGTGGATGGAGACAGAGCCATATCTGGGTCCTACAGGTCTGTGTGAGCAAGGAACTTTAAAAACCAGGACCCTACACATCCACAACATACTGACATACCTGTGAAGGTTTCTGTTCCAGATTACTGATATGTAAAATACTGTATTGTCATAACATTCATGTCAATGATCGATCTGCTTTTTCTGCATCTGCCTCCATCTAGTTTGACATGGACGGCCTCCAGGCTGGATAGAAACCTGATCACAGTACTCACAGGCCAGGCAGTGGAGACCTTCGACAAGCAGTTTAGGGAGCTTTACCTGACGTCCAGGGGTGTGAACCTCACTAAGATTAATCTGGAGGACGAGCCGGAGCCTGAGCCCATCCCCCAGATGGCTCCCGCACCCCTACCCTCCGCCGCCGTCGCTCGAAAGCTCATCAACCCAAAATATGCCCTGGTTACCAGCAGTGCCGCGGAGACATGCAGTAGGACTTCCTCCGACAAACACAGCGCCAAAAATGAGGGTGCGATGAAACCAGTTCAACGCCAGCTGAAGGAGCCGGTTGAGCTCCCTTCTATCCACCCGGGGCTTCTCAACCTGGAGCGTGTGAACATGATGGCCTACCTGCCCACCTGGCCTGAGCCTGACCCCCCGAGCGACGTGATTGGCTTTATCAATATCCGCGACACGAGCAAGCCCATGCAAGCCCACCTGATGCGCTCCGAGCGGTTTGAGACCTCACAGGCCATCCGATTCAAGGATCCTTTTGTCGCCCCAGTAGAGCCTCTTCCAGAAAAGGTTTCCCTCAAGGAAAAACCTGAAGACCCGCCTGTCAATGCCCACCAGAGGAAGTCACCAGAGTCTCCACTTCGCAGTGCTCAAGATGAGCCCGACATAAGCAAACAACCCAAAGACCAGACGCCGCACTCAAAACCTACCGTGGGGACAGAGGAAAAACCAGTCCCGCCAGTACCAAAACGCAGAACTGTTCAGCTGATCATCAGTCGCGACAGTAATGCTGATATGCCAGAAATCAGCATCATGAAAAAGACCAACCCAGACCCTGAAATACCACCTGACCAAGTGACAAATTCTGTCAAAACCATGGGACCACCCCACAACGTTTCTACCTCAGTCACACCACCACAAGAAGCAACTTTAGAGGGTATCGGGGATGTAACCAAAGAAGATCAAAGAGATATGTTAGCTAGAATCAGGGTAACAGATGACACCAACAAAGCTGACAGTGTTGAGGTGTTTTACGCCGATTCCCCAAGCTCCACGATGCCGGACGAATGTTTTGAAAGCAATTTCAATGACGTGTTTGATTCGAGTCCAGCTCTCATGGTCAACGGGATGCAAGCTGGGTCAGGCCGGATGCGGGGCCACAGAGAAGCAGATGGACTTAAGGTCATGGCTCGGCTTTCTCAGTCAATGCTAGATCTGCGATCCGAGGGCCAGCCGCAGGAACAGAAGGAAGTGGATGATGAGCAGGCGCAGCCCAACAACTCCACAGCCTTGGACAGGAATCAAGTGCCATTTCACAAGCTCAGTGAAAGAAAGGTGTGGCTCCTACACAAACAAGCCAGCATTTTTTCATTCCAAATCACTTAAAATTGCAGCGAAAGTGTAACCATTATTGTTGTGCAATATACCTATATAACATGCATTTTAAAGAATTTGTCTGATATATTTGTATAAGCACAGATGCCACATTGTGTAATTGTTGCAGTTTGGCCATCTGTCAACAGTATGAAAACATGAGAATAACTCGATAAGTAAGGTGTCTTGGGCAAAGGCTTGCTGAGACTTGCTTACGGTGACGTCTGTTTATCTTAATTGTAGCCCCAAAGGCATTAAATACACTTTACCTGGGTAGAGGGCTCTGCTGATCATTCCAGGAAGGATGATAAAGATCATCGGCAGCATTTTCAGATAGCTGGCCAGGATGGAGGCTCCCTTTGCATGACTGAGGTTCTTGGCAGACAAGGATCTCTGGACAATAACCTATAAAAAATTAACTTAGTAATGAAATAGAACTGTTAGAAAGCAGCATATCTAGTACAGGACTAAGGTTCGCTGATGGCACCGTAACTAAGATCCTCTCTTTTCTGTGTCATTTACAGCTGCTACTGTCTTCATCCAAATCGCCAGCCAACATCATCAACCCAGACCAGCAGAGCCAGGAACGGTGGTTTGCTAAGGTAATAATCGCCAAACCTGGCTCCTACCATCGGCCCACTAAAGCTGTGGGACATGTGATTGGGGGTCACAGATACTGGCAGGGGAAGATAACTGGCCTGGAGAAGACGAGCAGCGGCCGCAAGTCCCCCAACAGGTTTTCTCGGGGACAGCTGGGAAACTCCCGATATGATCGTTCAGTCAAGCACCACAAACACGAGCTGGCTCAAATGGGAATATGCGCAACTGGACAGCCAATCAGCCACTCCAGATACCCTCACAAGTCAGTCCCCACCCAGGTGGAGAACTGCACTTTGCCAACAAAGCTGTCCCAGTTCAAACAAGTCAAGGGGCGGACTTCAGGCACTGCTCTGGACAACCTACAGAGGAAGATGCCGCTGGGACACAAGGCAGCACTTTAGCTGCGGAGCCACCAGCCACCACTGTCAGCCCATCTTAGCAGTGACTGAACTGGGTGTTTGCAGTGCATTTTGGTAGCACCATGGGGTTTCTATTCATTAGGTGTTATATGTTTTTAAAACCTTAAGATTTAAGGTGCGTCAAAAATTTCCCTCCTTTCAGAGGGGTGTTTTTTCTAGACCATAATTTCACGCCGCCTTAACATGTAGTGGATGAATCCTGGAATCTTGGGAGTGGCAGGGTTTGATGTTTGTACTTAATTTACTACTGATGACTGCTCCTTCTCTGGAAAATTATCTCCTAGTTAAAGCTGTGATTCAGGAAATACGCAGGATTTCGATTAGAGGTCTTGCCTGGTCCGTGCACCAATACCACGTGGCGAGAATCGTTAGGCCCAAGGTCATGCCTGGCCAGGGTAGGTCACCAGCTACAGGATCTCGAAACAAGTGCATAGCGTCGGCTCGGGGTAGGTGGCAGGTCGTGTTGGGAATGATCTTGGAAGGGATGGCCTTCAGATAAATGCCCTCCAGGTTGTTGTAGCCACCAATCTTGTTAAAAGCTGTCAAAAGAGTAGGATTTACAAATTACAAGACTACACTCTTAGTCAGGAAGCAAACTTTCTAATTTGAATAAAATGTTTTCTATGTTATTTTATCCTAAATATCACAAGTGTCAGTTCATAGACTTCCAAGGGCCTGTAATAATGTTAGCTGTAACTCTGGTTGAGTTACTCCATAGTTTCTTGATAAATTATAGGTCAATTTCAATGTTCAGTTGGAGTTCTGTGGTAACTTTATTTATCTAGGGTGGAAACCAAAATGCCAACTATTAAAATGTAACTGAATTACATAAGCTGTAACAGATTTACACATTCTGTTTGAAAAGCTTAGATCAACGGGGCCGGTCTTTCTCAGCGGGAATCGTAGGAGTTTTGTGGATGGGTGGCATAGCCGTTACCTGAAAAAACAAGCTGCTTGATGGTTGTGTAGTAGGTCAGCTACAGCTATGACTCTTAATTCATGGCTATAGAAAGCTTGTTACTCAGCATCATGTTGGGGACAGTGGAGCCAACGAACACACTTCAGGAGCTGGAATTAAACTTTATCGCATTACGTAAACTACATCTCAGCATTGAATTTTCCCTGCAAAACTGTCTTGCTCGTGATTCACACAGTTCTCCTTAATATCATCGCTAGCTGAAAGTATGTAGAACTGTAGGCAAATGTTCAAATTTTGGCAGAGAATCTGTGAGCCTTGGCAAGATATATGACCGCAATGTACTGTTAATTCCCGACCCTCACAATCCACTCCACAGAAATCACCTTGATCAGTCCTGTTTACATTGTTACAGTGGAGCGCTATGGAGCTTTGTAAATATTAATGCTGTCACTTTTGAGTGCTAATTAATAATTTTATTGAAAATAAATTTTATGTTGAAAAAGTGGATACTTTTCAGCTTTTCTTTCTTGCCTTCTTGGGATGGGGAGAAGACATCAGACTCACCCGTGATGGTGAGGATGATCGCCCCGATGATCATGATGAAGGTCTGTAAGGTATCTGTGTAGATCACGGCAGCCAGGCCTCCTGAGGATATGAGAGGGGGCAGGATGGGCACAATGGGGACAATGACAGGAAAACCATCCCCAGGTCAGGCTGGTGCCTGAGGGCATACACACCTGCTATGGTGTAGAGTGCGGTCACCACCAGCATCAGCACTGTAGACAAGTAGAGATTCCAGCCCAGACACACCTGGATAAACAGGGCTCCGGAGTACAAGTCTGTCTATAACAAGGCAGAATGGTGGGAAAACGATTAAGCCAAGCTATGCTACATGCAATGACCTCTTAGAAACAAAAGTATGTGAAATCAGGTCTTTCTTGGTACAGATGTTCTAGACGGCACCAGATGAACACCATATCCATTACGTTTTTACCATCTCACTAGTTTAGACACATAAGTCTGGCTTTGTCTGTCTAAAGTAATGCAGGTCTTACGATCCTTTTTACATTTCATATAGATAAATAGCATTAAACCAACTGTAATATCTCCAGAATTTAACCCCCAGAAACGCATTTTAATCTCCCACACCCAGTGCTCTTTTTGTAACTAGGACTATAGGCAGCAATGTTCTCTTTAAAATGGATTTATTTTGTTCTGATCCAGTCACAGTCAAGCTGCCCATATGCAGTGCAGCTGCTAAACAGTAAGTCTTAAGATTAAGGAATGGCAGCATTTTTGAATGAGATTTTTATTTTATTCAATGAAGCGTTTATGAAATATTAATTTATATTATAAAAGTAAGTGCAATTAAATGATTGATTAAAGTGTAATGCCTGCAAGTTATTTGACAACTTGGCACTTACAGTAACAGTACATTTATGTGAGGAAATAATA
>JAABNY020000095.1:24788251-24801673 GCA_015164015.2 Brevimyrus niger
TGGGGGGCGGGGGGGGGGGGCGTCGCGGGGCGAGGGTGGTGCGTGGGGGAGAGGGGGCGCGAGTTTTTTGGTTGCCGGGGCGGTGCCGTTCGGTGGGGGGGGGGGGGGGGGGGGGCAGGTTGTGAAAGCCATGGCAAGGCCCCCCACCAGAAAGCTGTAATGGAAAGCAGATGGATGTCAACAGGTGAGAGATGAACGGGGGCTGAGATGGCGTTTGTTCCCCGGGTAGCATTCGCCAGGCGCGTGGCTGTCTCCTCCATAACCCCGGGGGGGGGGGGGCATCCCGCACACAGGGGGGGGTCATTTCTCAAAAGTAGCAGCAGGAAGTGGGCAGTGAGCAGCCATACCAGCCATACCAACCTGCAACAGTGCAGGTTTCTTGCCCAAAAGGCAAGTGTGACGCCAGTCGTCTCTGCGTCACCCTAACTGTGCCCCTGTGCGTGTATGTGTGCGTCCCCCCAGACCTGTGCTGCCTGGGACAGATCATCCCTGTGCTTTTAGAAGTGCCGATGGAAGGTCAGTGTAACAGAAGGAACATCGTCTATTCAGGCATCTGCAGTTTCTCACGACACTCCTATCTGCATGATGACGTCTGACGTCCATGACAGACGCGCACTCACACACTCACACACACTCACACACCGTCTAGCCCCACCCAGAGCCACACATTAGCACCCAGGAGCAGATGGCGGGGGCCACCCGGCTGACGTCAACCTTAAGTGGCCTCCACCAAAAAAAGGGGGCAATTAGCATTAGTCTGCATCACCCGCTTGCATGGAGGAGCTGGCGATCTCGAGGGCTGGGGTGGGGGGGCTGCAGCTGTGAGAGCTTCAGCACAAACCACAGGCAGGGAGGGGCCGGGCCCACAAGTTAAAGGGCCACTCACAAAGAAAGACAAACAGAAGCCACACACACTTCCCAGCTGCACACTATTCATACACAGGATTAATAAAACTCAGAGAGACAGCAAAAGGGCAACAACAAAGGAAAAGATTAAAGCATTTTTAATCCATTGCTGAAAATAAATACGAAAAAAAAAATCCAGTCAGTATTTTCTGCAGTCGACATCTGGCATTTATAATAAGCCTGAATTATCTCTTTAAAGACCCATAAAAAAATTATATTAAATGACATCAAATCCCGAGTTGCCACCCAGACAGAAGGAAGGTGTCCGGCGACGCCTTGACTTCTCTTCGGAGGGACAACGGGGGATGGCTTGGCATCCCAGGGATGCAGGCAGACTGCTTAAAACACAGCTCTTTCATGGCATGTCTATCGGTTGGGGGTCAGGGGTTGCCATAGGAATTAAAAAAAAGTAGAAAAGTCAGGGCATGTCCCCAGATCCCGGGAGGGACTGCAGATCCAGCATGCCTCCGATTGGCTGTGGTTCTCTAAACTCCATTAAGCTTCATGCAGACCGGCACCATATTAGAGCAGAGACAGGAATATATATATATATTTTTAAAAGCCTCTTCTACTTATATGTACCTAATGCACAAAAGTGTGACATTATGCATATTAACCCGTTTCGCCTTTTGGAAAGAAAAAAAAAATAGGACAGTAAAGAACATTATTCAATATACATGAAAGCTTTCAATGAGTAGCAAATAATGCCAAAGTAAGCGATTCAAGCAAAAATCCCACGGAAAGGTAAATGAATAAAACGGGAAAATGAATACAGCATCTGGGAAAGATAGAATTTCAGAGACCCGACAATATGAAGAAAAAAAAACCGAAAAAGTCACATTAACTTCAGCCACGGGAAGAAGTTGGTTGCAGTTGCGTCTCATAACGGCACGCATGGCTGCATGGAGATTGAGAAAGAAGAGGCTGCCAGAAATGGACTTCAACAAAACCGAGAGTCTGTTACTATCAAATAGGGATCAAATAAAATCCTTTTGGCTTCTTAGCACGGAAGGGCGAAAGAAACGATAAAAAAAAAAAAAAAATGTGCCGAGTGCTTCATGAAATTTGGCCTCCAGGTGGCGCCATCGGGAAAGCGCACGTGACGCCATCAGTCATCCACGCCGATGTTGCGGAAGAGGTAAGACATGGACTCTCCGTTGTGGATGCGGCGGATGGCCTCTGAAAGGATCATGCTTATGTCTACCGTCTTGATCTTGGGGCACTGGAGTTTCTGAATCTCGTGGGGAATGGTGTTGGTCACCACCACCTGCCGGGGGCACGAACATAAAGAGGTGAAAGACCAAATGAAACCTCCTTAGACAAGCTTGAAGAGAACAGAAATTGCACAAAGAGCATTAAAGAACGGGGGCACGTGGTGCATTTTGGGCTTAACGTAGCGGTATTTGGGAACGCTAAAATTAAAGACTACAGCACTAGGGGCAACGCAGCCCGGCCACCAGCCTGGAGCTGACCTCGTCGATGGCGGACTCCTCGATGAGCTGAGGAGCGTCGGATGACAGGATGCCGTGTGTCGCCATGACGTAGATCTTATAGGCTCCGCGCTCCTTAAGGGTATCGGCCGCCGCCAGGAAGCTGTCCACGTCGTCGATGATGTCGTCCTGCGAGGGGACGCACGCTACATTTTTACGACGCTGTCTTTTCACCAGAAACGCTGCAGTCACCAGATGCACAGTTCATCAGTAAGGATCAGAAGTAACTTGGGATCCTCATTGCTGTAACCTTAAAAGGTACAATTACCTACAGCTTAGGGTACAAACGGCAGACCCTTAAGGGTACATTGCCAGTGACAAGCAAAGGTACAAATTTTAACCCCTTTTTCCTGGGAACCTTGGACCCTGTGCCTGTGACCAGAAGGTAGCCAGTTTAGTTCCCAAAGCTGGCAGACTGCCACCACCATGGGGTGCCTGAGTACGGCCCCAAACCCCCAGCTCCAGGGCCCCCCCACGCCAGCTAACCCTCCACTGTGACCCCCACGCTTTCTCTTCCCTGCATGTGTGTCTGTCTGTCTGTCTGTCTGTCTGATGGAAAGCAAGGTGGCGTTGGCGTAAAGACCACTTCCCCCCAGGGATGAACAAAGCAGCTCTGTTCCATATTCTGTTCTAAAATGGCGCCTTCACGTGATATGACGTATGACCAACGAAAAGCCATTACTTATGGATTTATGAAACACCGAATAATACCTATGTACACAAATTCTAATACTCAGTAACTAAGCAACACTGACATGTTTATACCTGAGCCCCAACTGGTAAATACACCTCTGCATACCTACAGATGTGTCTCATGAAGAGCAGAAGAAACTCGGTAACGCTTTGCGTCACACAGGAAGCTGCCTGGTTCACCTCCAGGGGTCTGCCTGCCTTTGCACATTCCCACAAGCTCACCCAGTGTCTGAAAGTACCTAGGGTACAAGCCTAGTCAAATTTTTTGAGCAGGAGTGGACAATCACACTTTGCAAATTAAGCTCAAACAAAGTGAATGTTCGAAACGGAGAAACATCCAACTCCCTAAGCCAAGAAAAGACACAATCACAGCAATTACAGCAATTATACAATTACAGCCTCATTATATGGTGCTTTGTCTTAGCTGGATGCCATCCATTTGGCTAGATTCTCCATGGACCGTTCTTTTTAAAAAATGATGTAAGCCGGGCGTGACATCCCATTCTTTAGACAATGCCGGGTTTAGCTTGAGAACACGTCATGTTTACGACTGGCAAAGTACAGCACAGGATCCAAAAGCTTCCACTAAAGGAACCATCCACCAAATTGTGATATTGATACTTCATTAATCCCTGTGGGGAAATTCTCCAACTGAGACACAAACGCAGGTGAGGGCAAGCTTGGGGTCACAGCTCGGGGTCACAAAGGCCCATTTGTACGTGACTATTCTGTTGAGGCTGGGCTTGAAGCGACGACCTTCTGACCACAGAGGCTTATCTCACTGACCCACACATCATACGCGACAAAGATATAGCTATAAATGAGCATATATCCAACTGAACAGCAAAGACTGCAGCTATCGAGGCAAGTTATACTCAGAAATGTTTAAGGAACCAGATCACGCCCCAGTTCTCTTTTTAGATTTGATCTCTGAAGCAGGCAGGACTATTTCCAGCTTCTTATAATGACAATTTCACTGCTTCCTGAACCGGTGGCCATTAGCCAGTTCCTGGTGAACTGCTAATGCACAGATGATGTCACTGTTTGGAGTCATTTGTCTGGCAAATGGGATTTACGGTTTCCCTCATAACAGGCTTCTGCCAAGACACCCCACCTGTGTCGGGCAGCTTCGAATTTCCATAAACAGTGGAGCCATTTTAATAGGTACCCTGCGCCCGTCTTGGCAAACGTGGATCACCATGACGGCAAATCCGGCGTTATGGACTTAAGCCCAGTCAGACATGGGGCTGAACTCACCACAATGATAGCGATGCGGCCGCCCACGTCCCCGACCACAGTGATGGGCGGCTTCTCTTTGGGAATCAGCCCTGCAAGCAAACAATGCAGGTGTCCGACCAGCAAATAAAGAGCAGCACGTAAGCCGGGTAACTTCTTTAGCAATGGCACCCCCTATTCACTAGGGATGCACGACACCGTATCGCGATTGTGACCCCCCCAAACTTAGTGACTGGTATAAATTCCGGCATATCCTCGAAAAAAAGTACTGCATCACCAGGACAACTTTTTTACCTTGTTTATCCACGATATCTCCTCTTTCAAAAGATGTGCCTGCTGAGCTGCCCCCTTCTTTACCGCTCATCACTTCCACGATTTATCTAAACAGCAGCATGTGGCGTGCTCCACTAGCCGAACTTATTAAACAAGGATGCGCCAGATTTTCACAGATTACCAACTTTTGGGCGTCACATTATGACTCCCGTTAATATTGCAGATGCGCTCTTAATCTGCTCATCAGATTGTGGCCGCGAGCGAACGTCCATATGGTGCCGGAGAGCCGGCGTCCGGACAGACGTTCACGGCCATCGCCTAAAGCCCAGCTGGTTATCGCCCTTGTGCACACATATCGAGGTCACATGGCCGTGCGATATCGCGAAGCACAGAACTCACGAGGGATCTCCATGCTTGGGTGGATGGCTCCCACGTTTTTAACGGTGGGCGGGGAGTGGCGGCCGTCCACGAGGTCCGACTCGGCGTCCTGAGCCTCTCCGTGAATGACGGCTATGCCCAGCCGCAACCTCTCGGCGAAGGACTGCGCCCTGCGGCAGCCACAAGTCACGTGACTCTCACTGGCGTCAGCTGACCGACGCCGACGGCTCGCCCTCGGAGGGCATTTTAAAAAAAGATGAATAAAACGGACGGATGAAAGGATGCGTGGAGAGGAGAGAGAGGGAGTTCACCTTTTGGCCGAGGATGGCGACTTGGCCACGATGACGGCGTTCCTGTAATCTTGAATCTGCGGACACACAACGGGTCAGTTACAGCCGTGTTCTGGAAGGGGCCGCAGGCACAGAACACAGGGGCCAATCAGAAACACCTCTTACAAAACAGGTGACTTGTTATTGCTTTGCCGCATTAACTGAAGTATGAGCGAAGGTTGGAATTGTGACGTATCGTGACTTGCCCGGTGCATCCTGTCCGAGTGAAATTAGCTGGCTAAACTGGCACCGCCTGAGAAGTGAGGGCCCTAGGCGGTCTCCTATGTCGCCTGTAGGGTTGACGGGCCCCTGCCAAGGGCCTCATTTATCAAAGCTCTTTATGCACGAGAAATACCCAGAAAATGTGCGAGTAACTTCCCACACAAAATCCAGGATGTATCAAGCAGAACTTGACGGGGTGGGCGTATGCAAATATTTTGGATAAAGTGGGAAGACAGCATCGTAAAGCCAAAAACTGCAGGTAAACCAGCTATGTTACCACACACACGCCAGAAACTCAGATTTTACTTTTTTTTTCCTGAGAAATACAGTGGCCCTGTGCACAAGTCCTTTCCATCTTCAGATCAGACCACTTCTATTGTATTGCTATTCACACTTTCCGCGTACTAGCTATTCTTGTGCTTAGGCCCCCAAACTAACATTTTATCATGCTTCTACCATAAACTGCTCAAAATTCCTCTTCTTGATTTTATCTTTATTTTTTAATTTACAGTTAACGACTTTGGACAGAAAGCCCCGATCTGCATATTATACGAGTATACGCTTCATTTGCCTGGACCCCTTATGGGTAGATGCTACACAGCATTTAGTAGGAAATCTCACTTAAAGAGCACACGATTGTGTGAGTAATACGGAAAAATGGGTCGGGAGTTTTGCACACTCGCTGCTGCTTGTGATACACATGGGGGCAGCTATCGCGATGACGTACCAAAGAGGTAAACCAACTGTGGCTAGTGGGAGAAACATAGTGGGACATTTGAAACATTCACCACCTGCGTATGCTTTCTTGGAAGATATTCAAACTGAACTGTAAAATGCCTGAAAAACATTTTAAATGAACGAGGTGAAACGATACGTTATGTAGCCATGTCACCAGAAGCATAATTAAACTTTTTTGGCATTTAAAGTTTTTATTTGTATTTAATAGTTTTAAAAATATTAATAACATATAAAGTATAAGTATTAATAGTATAAGTATTATATATTATATATACATTTCTTATATTAAAAAAGTAAAAAGAGCTCTTGTATAGGAATCTGTATCGTTATCAGCAGATGCGTATCGGAATGTGATCGCTACTGAAAACATGTGGATTGGTCCATCCTTACTATATTGCATACATGTGTTTGTAGGCCAGGTTTGATACACCTGGTTTTTGCTTTTTTTTCCAGGGGCTACCATGTTGTGGAGAGACATGATCATATAAAGACACACAATCATGTAAAGACACATGCTCATCTCTCCGGATCCCGGAGAATCTCCAAGTATTTTATGCACATGTTTTAAAAATGCCTGTCCTTTAACAGAGTATAGGCACTACTATTTTACAATAAGGGCTTGGACTCACTTTATCACAATAATGGAAGTAATCCGCGCAAGAAGCCCACACACACAGAGAAGACATACAAACTCTGGACACTGCGTGCTGAGCCTGGGATTCCGGCCTACGTACGACTATTATATTCCTAAATCACTCTTCAATTTAAAATTTACAATATTAGATAATGCATGGCAGTGAAAACCCAATCTATGCTTTACGGAATATGGAATAGGGACAAAGCAGCCATAATCCTACCCATAATTCACAGCGACAATAGAAAATGCAGACAAACAGAGTGACACACCAAGATGGGCTCGACCCCGGATCCTCGGCCTGCACCGCAGCCTTACCTCCTCCTGGATGTACTGTAGCAGGAAGGGTGAGGCACGCAGGTTATCCACAGGGATGTTGAAGAACCCCTGGATCTCCTTCTGGTGCAAGTCCATGGTGATCAGATGCGTCAGGCCTGCAGAGACACAGAAGGTGGCCTCGCTAACTCCAAGTCTGACAGGCGCTCGCCGTGAGGTGACAGCTCTCCCTCACTAGAGGGCGCCCATTCCACTCCTTACTCCTTAAATGGACAAAGATCTTAATGTAATCTGGGAGCCCCTTCCTGAGCCACCCGTTAATTAAGTGAAACATCAGAACATCCAAATCAAAGCGAAGGAGCGGTGTGGAAATCAGACGAGCCGCTGCAGACAGATGGGGGGGGGGTGAGGGAGTCTGGGTATTTTTGCTACCATTTGCCTTCCTAAATGGAGTCTTATTAAAAGGGCTGTTCTGGTGTTACACCAGAGCTCTGTCCTTAAGGCCGAGCTTATGAAAGACCTTCAACCTAGCCGTCCACACAGAATGACAACACAGTCACCTGACATCTCTGCAGCTGTGAATGCAAAATGTCAATAAGGGGGAAATGAATCTCTCTTCCTATGGACGTCAGCCCCAGAAACACCCTATATCCTGACACAGCGGAACAGGGCTGGTTTTCAAAAACGTCTATAAACTTTGGGAGACACAATTTTAAGGCGGGTATGAGAGAGCTGTGGAGCTTCCCGACACCACCGAGCTCACTTCCGTAGGTCATAGGACTGATTACAGGAGGCTTTCAAAAACCTACAACAAAAATGAAACCATTTTTAACAGAAATATCTGGGCTGACTTAAGTGGACACAGGAAGACGACGACATGTCTGACTGAAGCTGACGGTATGGGAAGTGGTTTCTGTTAGCAACAACCACAGAAAACATCTAAAAATGACATCATGTTGGCCTCATCCGTCTCCTGCAAATTCGCATTCGGCTCTCAGGGGAAGTTCTAACTTTCTCAAAATGGCTGCTCTAAACCTACAGAGGAGGCAAAGATCTCTAAGCTGATAACAAACCCCACAGATGCTCTGCGAGGTGCTAAATCGCATTCCCTGAACAGCTGGCCTTCTCCAAGGCTCATAGAGGCCTCTCACCGGCTTTGCACATCATGGAGGCCAGGAGCTTGGAGACGATGGAGCCCCTCTTCCTCATCTTGCATTGCTTGCTGTAAGGGAAGTAGGGGATGACGCCGATGATGTTGCGGGCGCAGGAGGTCCTGCAGGCGTACACCATGATGAGAAGCTCCATGATGACTGTGTTGACGTCTCTGCAGGGGTACACACGTGTCACCTTCACACAAGCACGTTTCAAGTGTGCATCTAGTGACAGTGCACTACATGGCTAACGTTCCTAAACCATGGGCTTCCCCTTCAGGACACTTACTTGGAGACCGTCTGGATGATGAAGACATCTTTCCCTCTCACAGATTCCTGGATCTGCACCCTCGTTTCTGCAACAATAGCGCAATACAAGAGTCAAACGCCACCCAACATCCCAGAAATTGAACAACTACTTGTGTAACTTCAGATCCATAAGATGTAGGCATGGCATATGAGCGTCTTACTTATGCCAATGTCGCCCCCTAGTGGGCAGTTCCGCATGTTTCACTTTTCATTTTCCAAGCAATTAAGAATATGGATACATCTCTCTCATCCAATGTCAGAAAAACAATGTAGACGTAAAAGGACATTGAATACTTAGGTTATTCAAACAGAAACCACAGTGTCAGATCACGCGTTTTTCAAGCTTATACTGCAACCCATTGATCACTGACACCCAGACACACTGAATCAAAGTTAATCCCAATCTTGCAATGGAAACCAATTTTGGTAAAAATCTTCTGTGTGGCTCTCATTAGCGATGTAAATCTGGAAATACTGAGCGGCCAATCAATTAATGAAAAGTGAAAAAAATAAATCAAAGTAACTTCAGAGAAGGAACAGAGTAACTGCTTCATAATAAGACTGACTAATTAACGTCCTTCTTCAATATACCAATACGCTGCTCCAAGATCATTAGCAAGCACACCGACAGCACTAACATTTGACCCCCCCTGTTCTTTTTCTGTTATCAAAATGAAGGTTCACAAGAAAGAAAAAAATACTGAAAAACCAGAGCCGTGGCATTTTTAAAAAACCTAGCTTTGATGAAAATGAGACAGATGACAGGCATTTCAAACAAGGAAAACAGATTCATGTAATTTTAACAGAGTACAGAGGAGCCTTTTTCACACCACACCCCTGTCTTTCAAGAATATCTATAATTTTCTGTGAACTGCAGGGTTTTTTTTTTTTTTTTTAAATTAGTCATATCACAGCCTAGTGCCTTATAAACAGATGAACAGCTAATTCGCCGCAGCAGAGACTATTGTAACTGACATGTTATCCTATAGATGCAGGGCATTATCCAGAAAATGTGGCCCACGTTTGATATTCACTGACAGATAAGCATGAAGTTAACCCACACGGGACTTTGACCTGCACTGTGGAGTCCTTGGTATAAAGGCAGCGTGCTGCATTATGCTTGTGTACCATCCAATTTATGAACGAGTAAAAATATTTGCATTTCACTTATCATCATCAGCACGAATATGCCGCCTCGTAATCATTTGCAGAAATGTCTTTAAAATACTGAGCTCAGAGACATTAAACATTGACAGAAACAACTGAGGCATTTAAAACAGGGACTGTTTAACCGCTAATATAAACTGAACAGGTAGTAAATCTTTTAAAAATGGCGTGTTATCACTTTCACCGTAAAAGGATCACAAACCCTTTTTAGGAAAACATTTCTAAATAGCGCAGAGTCTCTGTCACAACAACGGGCACATAAAACAGATCAAGAGTGAGGCGAACAATGGCAAAAAGCAGGGTGCCAGGAGGGGGCGTGTCCACCGGAGCCAGTGACCTCAACGTGTCCCCTCACCTCGATTGGCTTCTTGATACACCTGCACTTTTCCCATCTCAACTCCAAGGCGCCTGTTGAGAAACATTTTGAAGACCTTGCAATAAATGCATACACAAGAACAGAAATTCAGACAGGTTTCCATTACAAATAGTAATACTAACAGTAGTTCAAGGACAACAGGATAGCATAATCCCTTAGAATGGTTTGAACTGTAAGTATTTCCAGACATCTGACATGCTACGTAAATCCTAAACGTCTGGAGATGCTTAACCGCGTACTTAAACATGTTCACACTTAACTCGGAACAGAGTGACCAATGCCTGGATGGAATTACACCCTTGGGTGTCATGTGGATAAGACAAAGACTGAATGAACACCCAGCACAAGGTGACACAGCACATAAAGGAACCGGCCCCAGTCCTGCTGTAAACAAAAACCAGAAGCGTGTCGTTTGGATACAGACCGTGCTTAAGGGACTGGGGACAGAAAGAATGGCCTGATCATGAGGACAGGTCACACCCACACCAGCAGGACTGAACATGTGTGTGTAAACCCAGCAAGATTCTTTCCAATTACATAATTAGCCCTTGTGTGCATTTTTAATCAAGATTTGGTAAGAGCAATATGACTCAAATTACAAACCAAAAAAGTGTGTTTCCAAACAGGTGCAAGCTCCTATAGCTCAACAAGTAGAGCACTGTGTTAACAATGCAAAGGTCATAGGTTAAAATCCTATGGGATATAGGGCATGGGTTCAAATCCCATGGGGTATACATAAATTGTAGGTCTTCTGTCACTTTCAATAAAAGCATTGGGAAAAAACAAGCAAAAAATCAAAATCAAAAAAGCAAAAAAAAGTTAAAGAATTTTTTTTAAATGCATTAGTATGGTTATTATTACAAGCCTCCAAATGGTGAAAACACTTAATTTATCAGTTATTGCTGGATGCCAGTGGAGCCCTTTGACAGGAGCTGAGCAGCCAGGAGGCTTCGGTAAGGCCCGCACACTCACTCTGCGATCCTCCTGCCAAGCTCCATGCAGGAGGGGTTGGAGTTGGCTGTGAAGATGACCAGGCCTCCCTTGGTGGTGTTCATGTCTGGCTGGAACTCACTGTCAGCTTTCTGGGGGGAGGAGAGCGGCTTCCGGGGCACCCATGCACTGCTGAATCCCTCCTAGAAGCAGCAGCCGTAAAGGTCAGCATGGCGTGGTTAAGGGATCGGCTCTGCATTGCATCGCTCATTACCCGGGGCATGTGTTTCTGCAATGCCGTGACAAGACACAATACAACAGCAGAGCGGTGTCCAGTGAATGACTGACAGCACTCAAGAATCATCACGTAAAGCCCACTGTTTATGTAATACATTCCTGGTGAAGGGCAAACAAAACGCTGCAAATATTTTTATAGGTAGAAACTTTCAATCAGGGTCAATACTAACTAGCTTTTTGAACAATCCAACTGCCAAATCAAGCTGTATGAGATGGAGGCTATTTTACGCAAACATATATAAGTCATGCGGTTGTATGAAGGCTTGTAATATGTCGTGTGAAGAGGCAACTGAATACTTTGAGATTTCTAATCTTGAGTCGTTAGGGTTAAATCTGCACTGAAGCCTCGCTGCCATAATTAGGAAATAAGCAGAAGTCACCCAATAAAACACGTGTATGACAGATGCAACTGCTAGCAAGTTTCAGGCAGACATGTGGTCATTTCAAGTGAATTTATTTCCAGCAGGTGCAAGTATAGCCCAAGGTTGTGGATCTGATCGCATCGTGGATATATAGGAAGCTGTATTTTAACTTTAGATAACGACTGATCACAGCTGTTGGATAGCAATCTTCACAGAACCTTATACACGTATATATCACAGTTAATACACTGAAGAAAAACACTAGTTGGTTGAACTGAAGGAAAAGTTTTTTTCCCCCTTTTTGAAACCACCTGATGTAGTTAAACTGTTTTGTCACGTTGTCAGCATGCTGCTGCGTGGATGTGATCTCGCTAAGATCACGAGTTTTTCTGACCTGCTATTTGAAACGAAACTGGGCGAAAAGCAAAACGACGACACTCTTTGACCAGATGGAAAAACTCCAGATGATCAATTATGCCATATATTCCCACTTAGATAAATTATTACTTCATTTATTAAACGGTCTCTCCCCATTAGCCTTGCTCTTGTTAGCCAATTTTTTAATTAATCAATATACAGTAAATTAATTAAAATTAGAAATGCACCTGTGGAATCTATATAAATAAATAAGCAATATATACATCTCACCAGCTTCTGGTCTTTGTCCCACTCCAAATCAACCTTAGGCTACAAAACAAAAGTACTTCAACCAAACCTCAAATACGACAGACAGCTACCATAACCAATCACAGAGAAACATCGCTCTTGCCGAACCCGCTTTGCGAATTACATAAGGTTGTAAAATACGATACTTGCGTTTTAAATGCTTTATAGCTGATTTGAGATCGGATTCGATTGTCAAGTTTTATTTTAGTCGTGAGAAGCTATATCATTAAAACCGATCTCCAGTCAGTGACAAAGGACTACAATCGTCGTTTCCAACGTCATCTGCTTCCGTGACGTACTTCCGTGTTGCGTCGTCGTGCTATGGAACGCTGTCACGCCCAAAAATGGCGCCTGGCATAATGGTATCTTTTGCTTTGCTTTTAGTGTCGAAATAAAACAACTTCGGACAGACGGATAACACCGTGGTGCCAGCAGATCAAACATGATTAATATTTCTGTAAAATCAGCCTAAAAAATTCTCGGCCAACGTATTTTTTTAATCTATACATCCTATAAAAAAACACACGCGTGCAGTTTAGGGTTGGGCGGGAGTACTTTTTTAAGATTTCGGTAAGAATTATATAATGGTAAATTACTATTATTCTATTAAAATAAACGAAACTGTAACATTTTCGGGCTTGCAGGTAGTTCTCAAGCCAAATTGTAGAATACAGTCTAAAATCCTCAAAAGGTATGTTTAAAGTGGTATCCATTCATTCAACGACTATTTAAGTCCATCCCTAATTAATTTTAACTATACACATTACATTTTGTAACTGGTATCGTGAAGCTCAATCTCATAAGGAAGCTGAAATGCTTGGGTAGACCTGATTTTGTAATAAAAAATGTAATTTGGTTGTCTAGATGTTACAATATTGCCTTGAACATTTTACTAGTGTAATAATTTTCGTCTATAAACGGTGGTAGTTTCGGAATTATGTAATTAAGAATTTAGTGGCATCAGGAGTTTCGTCAATTATGCGGGTGGG
>JAABNY020000095.1:24801683-24826972 GCA_015164015.2 Brevimyrus niger
ACGGCGGGTCGGAACCGGGGGCCAGGGGGGGGGTGGGTCGGGGGCCGGGGGGGGGCGCGGGGGGGGGGGGGGGGGGTTGGCCTTCCTTCTTTTTTCCACCCATAGAGAAAGTAGGGGGGGGGGGGGGGGGGGGGGGGGTACTTAGGACGATGCTAAGACAAAAAAAAAAAGAACATAATTGGATTGGCCTCGGTTAGGGGCCCGACATACGCTCATGAGGTCAATATCTCTAGCTACGCTCCTGGGTGGAGTGATGATTTGTGGGCAAGGAGGGTGTGTGTGTGTGTGTGGTTGGGGGGGTGTTCATTGTGATAAGGGGTCAGGTGTTTATTGAAAGATAGGCCTATATGACCTCGGAACGTTCGTCATTTTGTATGAACAACTTACACATATTTAGTTTATGTAACTTTATATCGGTGTATGCTCTTTATTGCTCTTCACATAATCACTAATACGCAAAAAGTATTTTTACTGTATAAACCAACCCCTGTGGTAAGCCATGTACATACAGGGTTGGCAACTCTCACGCTCAGGCATGAAACCTTACGGCAAATATTATTCTATTATAAACATACATTTAACTAAATCAAAGGCTTTGGGGTAGTTTGCAAACCCTACATACTATTTGCAAGGAAATAAAACTATTGCATGTATGTAAAAGTGTCCGCATATGAAAATCTCACTCCAGCCAACTGACCAAATTAACCCTGGTAATTAACACACTGGGCTTCTAAACCTATTACTACAGCTAAATCAAGAATTGCATGTATTATGTTAGTTGTATAAAGATTTTAGATAACATGTATTGTTATACGGGAATGTATATGCGCATATGAGAAATAGTGACATGTTTCTTCCCCACTCTGGTCAGAGCTGGATGAACCATAAAATTTCCAGCTGCTTTCTACAGTTCACCAAATTCTCAGATCACTGTTGCCTCGTTTCCACCAACTCGGTGCCAGAGCCGGTGCTGTACTTTTCCCACAATTGGGAACAGCTTCCATTCATTTCCACTACAAAAAATCCAGCACTGGGTCAGGAAAAACAGCTTCAGCACAGCGCCACGGGAAAGCTGGTCTCTGAATGTTGGATCAAAATCAGCTAAAGTGTCGTCCAGACCTTCCAAATACCCGGAAAATTCAATCCATAAATGATATAGTTCCGGGAACACTGGCAGTGAAACACCTTGGCAGCTTATTAGCGGAATAACGATAGGTACATTGCTTTTGTTTATTCTGTGGAAACGAAAGATCCATCTGCTGGCCAGATTTAAGAATAAATTATACACATGTTCCTAGTCGAATAAATAAAATATTGTGATGCTTGATTGGTAAAGAGTTCATGTGCTGGCTAGTAAGTGGCATTTTTTTAACAGAGCCTTACGGCAATATGCTGAATGCTCGCTTAAATATTCTGGTGTTGTTACGTCTTATTGATTAAAAGTAAATGCAATGGTTAAAAAACATATATTTCTAAATATCTTCGGTTTGAGTTCCATTAAACTTAATAAATAAATTGCCATTCCCAACCCCTGAGCAATCAACTAAATGACTGATTAAGCATTATTCATTACATAGGGGTTCTCACATGGTTAGGGAACTTGAATTTATTTGATTAGGGCACTTTTTGTGGCGTGTCATTGTTAAAATGATGCATTATGCATTTCCTCAGCCACTGTGTTTGTCAAAGAGATGTGATTCAGCTGACGTATTTGAGGTTATCTATTTAAGACCCAGGCCAGGTAAATGATCAGTGGTAGAGTAACGAGCTGGAAGTTTGGTCTAAGTTCCAAAGTGTTGGTCACTTGTTCGAGATAAAGTAGACTTTCTTATCATCGCAGCCATTGACAGAAATGGCAGTTTTCTCTCAACTTTAACTGTCATTACACACGTTGTATAGGCAAGACATTGAGTTACTGAGGAGTTCAGACTATACCTAAAATCCACACTTGCATAACTCGGTGGATTGATAGTTGACTGTGGTGTAAACCAAATCGAGTTTTCATTTTGGGACTGGCAAATACATTTTGTGTGTGTGTGTGTGTGTGTGTGTGGGCGTGTCACGCCTACACGGGTGGTGCAGAGCACAGGTGTTCTGCCCTCTTCTGCTATCTGCCGCCAATCACCACGTGATTGCCTGGCTATTTCACAGCACTCCACCTGGTAGGCGGTTCGAAGTATTGTTGCCGTTCTAGTATTGAGCCATACCAAGCAATCTCTCTGTGTCTTGTCTTCCCGGTTCGTCTTGCCTGCTGTGTTCTGCCTGATCGGCTGTCTGCCTTCCCTGCTCGTCTCACCCATCATCATGCCTCGTCCCCCTGTCAGACTGGTGTGTATACCCTGCCATCCTCCCCTGCCTTTCCCTGCTCCCTCGGCTCTCCTCCTCCCTCCCCGGATCCCCTTCTCATCCACCTGTGCCGCACTGATCATCACGGCCCCCGACTCTCGCCTGCCTCTCGACCACGATTCAGCATGTCCCCCTTGGTTTCTGCAATACCTGGTTGCAGAAATAAAGAAATTTACCTCCACATTTCGGGGCCTCCTCTGTCCTGGCAGTGTGTGTGTGTGTGTGTGTGTGTGTGTGTGTGTGTGTGTGTGTGTGTGTAACCTCCCGAGACCCCATCCATTCATTTATGTCAATTGTAGTGGACATTTTATTTTTGCTTCTATCTTTTCACTGATGTTAGGAAACGTATGTATGTGTGTGTTGTTGGAGTCAAACTCCTCCCGGTCCATTGATGAGCAGACATTCACAGCTGAGACGTGGAGAAGTTGCAAGTCACCGGTTTATTCTCAATTGCAATCAGGAGCGACTATCTGACATACATTCAGCATGTGCATCAAGAATCACTACAATAGGTCGGGCCTCTGCCTTCTTTAAGCCCCTTTGGGCTTCTCCCCCTTCTCCCGGCATTGTTCCACCTACGTGACATCATATTTCAACTTTGATCTAGTTAGTCTGTTTGTACATGTGCTTTCACCCCCCTGACTTCATCCTGCCCACAGTTCTCCTTCTGGTGGGCTAAAGATAAGTATGGGCCATCTTTGCTGTTTGGCTACTTCCTCCACCTGCCGGGGTCCAGTCACCCTGTACTGCCAGGGTGCCGTCTTGTTCCCGTTTTGCTCAGTTTTGGTCTTATGTTTTTAGTTCCCCAATCACAGCCTCTCTAGACTTCTCCATACTTATTATTAAAGGTTAACTGTCCTTTAGATTTATCCCCGATTGTTTGGTGTTCATTGCCTAATAGGCCTTATATATGTATCCCCACCATTGTTAGTTAAGGCCTTATAGGTTAGTCCCCACAGTGTGTGAATGGATAAATGTGATGGATTTTTTTCAGCACCCCCACCCTCAGTTTTCATTACAATTTCAATAGAAAATGAGTCCAGATGTCTCGATAGCCATTATTCTTGACACCAAATCAGTTTGAGTATATTTCAGAATTGATTAATTCCCATACTTTAGGTAGATTTACTTGCTATATAAATAATAGTGCATCACATAAATACGCAGCTTGGTTTTATTAAAATGTTGTTTTAGAGACTGTGCCAAGTTAAAATCACCTTGGGTTTATTAAGCTGAATATTTGAATTAATTTGCAAATATCGAATCCACAACTGACATGCGAATGCTACACATTATGTACACACGGGGGCGCTGTTTATTCGAGCCAGCCCAATTCTTTCGGCTGTTTGCTGTCAGGCGTCGTCTATTACCATTAGGAGGAACAGCAGAAATGGTACATTAAATGACACATTTTTATGGATGTTAGCTCACAAAGAAGTACATTACAGTGATTTGTCATCCTATGATATTTATACGTCAGTAGGCTCATTTGTAGGTTATATATGCCTTGTTGTAGGAATAATTTGCAACAACTGTATTCACAGAGTTTGGGTTGGGTGGCGGGGTGACTCAGCGGATAGCACTATCACGATTGTGTCCACCACAGTCCGTTTCTAACCATTTTAAGTAAATTACAAAAATGACATGCTGCAGTGTCCATAGAACATGGTGGTGGTCTATAGTGTGTACTCAGTAATAAACCGTCCTAGCTAATATTTAATGCCTAGTGCTTGTGCTTGTTTTTCTAGTGTTTCCAACCCAGGATGGAGGTTGTTGTATATACAATCCTGCCACAGACGGACCCTGTAATTACAGAACCTGTCACCAGGGGACCCTCTCCTGTCAGTTCTGACAGCGCTGACTGCAAGGTAGGCTGGTGGGACTTCACAGCTGGCAGCACCTCCCTGGGAGGTGGGAAGTGTTAGTTTGTTGCTTTTGTGGTCACAGCTGTTTATGTAGCAACTGAATCTTTCATTAAATTATCATTTGTGAGACGCTGTATTAAATGTGTCACCATCAACTGATAGAAAAGAAGCAACAGAAGTCAAACACCATATATAAACATGTATTTAAAAGTAACAATCTATATGCCTAAATAAAGTCAACTTTCTGAAGTGCAACTCTTTCCAGAAACCGGTGCAAAAGTAACACTGAATAAATTTCAACAAAGTTATGACATCTTGTACGTCCATCCATCCATCCGTGATCTGTACCAGGCCTGTCCTGGAAGGTATGAGCATAAGGCAGAGAATATCTCAGGACCGGGTGCTTACCCTTCGCACAATATGCACGCTCACATATTCACCTCTATGGGCATGGTTTTGGAATTGTTTTGCTCCCCACAACTTGTGCAAATGACATGAGTAACCTACAGACAAAAAAGCATTAAATCAGTAATAAAATGTGACGTTAACTATAAAAGGAGTTCAAAGGCCGATGGGATTATGGGGTAGTTTAGATGTGGAGAAGGACTGGTAGCGGCAGCAGGCTAACAGAGGGATTTGTGGTGGTGGGAGATAAATGGGAGATAGCTGGAAGGGTTAATCCCAGAATGCCATGGGCTGGCCGGAACGGCCTTGCAGTGTGGTGCTCTCAGGATTTCATCTCTTTTGGGGGCCGGCCTGGTGCGAAGGGAGGAGCGCTGTGAAGCCTGAGAGAACACGGCACCGACGCACCCGCGGGGAGCTCCGGAACCCCAAGCCAGTGGCTGGCGGAGGAGCACGACGACGCTGTACCGGTGTTTGGGGGTAGGGGGCGCTCCTGAGTTACAAACTGGAAATGCTGCCCCACTTAATGCCCCATGAGAGAATGGGGCTGTATTTGTACTGGGTCCTGTAGCTCATGTGACAGGCATACCTATGAACATAGGCTTCCTTTTAAAGATGTAAGTCCTGCATACAGGCCCTTACCTACCACTGAGGACACCAAGGTCAAGTCTTCAGTATTTTTTCTGCAAATACAACAACCATGATGCATTATGGTGCACACCTAGGAAGGGCTAAAACTTTTAACCTTAGTATGACCCTGCACGTATGCCAGATTAGTGAGTGATAAGTCACTTTCTGTGGTGAGGAGCTCTTAGGGTGATCTTTATTAGTGGCCTAATATCAGCAAATCACAATGCAAATTTGTCAATATCTGTTAAGCATTCATAATGGTAAACTGCATTGCCAACAGGCATATGGAATGTGACTGGGCCTCGGATATGATGCACATCATCAGGTATGATTTACATGAATTTACACTGTAATTTGATTAGCTATTGTGTTATATTCTGCTGGATGTACAGCTAGGGCTCAGTATGAGTGCTGCGTATCGTATATTACGCAGATGTTGACTTGGTTGTGAAGAGAGCCTGCCAGAACTTCACTGGGAACATGGGTGTGAAAGGCTGTTACTGGACACGGAAGTGCTTCGATAGGAAAGTGTTGAGGTTTTTTAAAATAACAATTTAAGAAGGTAATTGTATAAATACTGGGCATTTACAGTTCCCAAAATTGTTGAATCCTAAAGCCCTGAAGTTTAATTATATTCACATAATTAATCATATAATTCAATATGTTTAATATGATTATGCAAACAGACTATATAATTAAAATTTGTAGGGCACATATTAATTATGCAATGGAGGAATTTGCCGCCTGTGGCTCAGTGGGTAGCATTTCAGACCTGCAGGGTTTTGGGTTTGAATCCCGTCTCTGCACTGGACTGTGGGGTTTGTTACATGTTTTTTTTTAGCGTATGGCTGAGTGTGTGTGTCTAGTGGGGGACGGCCTCCTGTCCAGGGCGGAGCCCAGCCTGCTGCCCTGTGCTTTCTCTGACAGGCCGAGCTGCACCCTGATAAGCGGGTATATGGTCCATTAGACCAACACTGCACCAACGTAAGGCCGATAAGAGTACATTTTAATTGCTTCATTTAAAACACAAAACTGCTTTTAGTTTGAGTGCATTGGAATGCACATTAACATCTAGAGAAAAGAGACCTCTTTTAATGCATGTATTGTAATATAAAACACATTACAGAAGCCAATAGAGTTTCTTTATTATAAACATTTACTATGTGATTCATATTAATTCAATGTTTTTGTTCTGAGGTCAAACTGCTTTTAATATGCTTTTAAGCGGTATGTGATAATGTTTGCTAAGTACTTAAACAAAGCAGGCATTACTGCTGATTAGAGCAAAAGTAAATCTGGCTGTGTAATGAGTTGTACTGCTATTTATTTCTAATTGGCCACGTCAAGCACAGAGTGGTATCTTTGCACGTATCTTCAAACAAATGCGGAGCAGGAAAAAGAATCCACAGCAAGACATAGCACAGGGATCACACTGCAGTTCTTCTGTGAAGGAAGACAGGCATCATCTCTTGAAGACAACATGCGCCAGTGATATTACTTTTAATGGAGAATCAAAACTAAAAAATTTTAATGGAGAATCAAAACTGAAATCCATCCATCCATTCCCCTTTCAACCCTTTATCCTAATAAATTGAAATACAGTACCTCTAAAAATCCAAAGTTCAATCCAAAAGATCAGACCTATCAAATCCTAATGGCAATATACATTAAAACCATGCATTAAAACATGAAAACTGAAATCCACCTTGCTACTCTCTGGTCACCGAAAGTGCAGGTATCGAACATAAGCATGGAAATGTACCATCCTACTGAATGCATTTTTCTTTTATAAATGCTCGTACTGCAGTAGATATACGCTTTTATATTCTGGAGTGGATGGTGGCCCTTGTGTGATGCTGCTGGCTCTCCCCTGTAATCTCTTCTCCGCACAGAATAAAACCCTCAGTCTCCAGCAGGCTAATATCTGGGACTTTCAGCTCATCACCTGACAGAGGGAGCCCAGCTGAATCACCATCAAGTGTTGACAGTGTTGCCTGTATGGGAAAGGCTCACTGCAGCGCAGGACTTCATTCACACTAGACAAAGTGATTATCGAGAGGGAGCACGAGCACGAGCGAAATGAACATTCCCTAATGTATTCAGCCCATAGTCACTTCTCCTCCAGTGGCTGCTTGATGTAAGTGTGAGGAAAGGAGACGGCACATTCTGGTTGTCAGGACCGCCGGTTTATGAAAGTGTCAGGGGTTGCTATGGAAACAGCTTCCAAGGACACAGAGGTTTTTGAGTGATGAGTATATGTGCGGCCCCACCCATGAGGAAAGGTGGCGTGCGTAAGCACCTGTGTGCATCCTGCACTGGCTGCTGGGAAATGGCTTGTCTATACACTCACAAAGTTACTAGATGACACTGTTGGGTATGCTGACTTGCCACCTGGCTGCACAAAACCAGGGCTGAGCTAGGATTAAAAATGGACCCTGAACTTATGACCAGAGGGGGACCAGACATGATTGGGGGGTTGAAATTTTGCCACCTTACTGGGAAAATGACCAGAATTCCAGATGCCCAAACAGCCCTGGATGCTGGCATCTGGAACAAAAACAGAGACCCCAGCATCTGAGTGTAACCCACTGTCATACAAGAAGCTGCAGGATCATGAAATATATTAATTTCAAGCCCCTAATCCTGGAGGTGTGAAGTATTAGTGCTACGCCCTGTGCCATCCCATAATAATCATGTTCATTATAGTAATTTTATGGCATTGTCTAGTACTCTTAATTTTTTTTGTTCGTTTTTAATTTGTCAGTAGAAAATCTATCAATTTGAATGAAATGCGTGGGCATCGTATCTGCATATTTAGCTCGGCAATCCAGAGTAGGCCAGGATGGATACAGAGTCTACTGCCCACACCTATAATAATAATAATAATAATAATAATTATTATTATTATTATTATGCATTTTAGAGTCACTATTTGGTTGGATTGTCCAAAGCAAATACCTGCTGTGAAGAAATGCAGTTCTGCAGCTGTGAGCTAATGGGATTATCCACTGAATAACCACGACAGCCTATTAATACCATTCGTTCACTATGGTATATGGCATATATCATTAACCAGTATCGTCAACGTATCGTTTGTAGACTAGCTGCAGTACAGAGTGATATGGCATGGAATAAAAATCGTTTGAAAATGCCTAAAATCCGCACAAGTTCATTTAAGGGGATAGTAGACAGTGTTGGTTGATAACCAGAGGGATATAGTCAGAATGTCGATGGCAGGTACTTCTGCAAACCCACCAGATCCCAGTAGGGTTTGAAATGTAGCTGTGAAGCGTAGCCTGACCCTTCGGGGCTCGGTCCGCACCGCCTCTTCGCTAATGTTAATGATCATTAAGAGCAATAAGCGTCTACTAAAACAAGAACAAAATTGTGAAAAAGGAAACCGCCGCCAGTGCCTATTAACCATATACCTTAAGCACACTCTTTGTTTTGCATTAGTTAACTACAATGAAATGTTTCATTTACAACTTAACGAAGTGCGGAGTTTAATAGTTTCCAGTTGAAACAGTTTTACCGCGGAATGAAATGTTATAAAATTCTTTATGTTCGTAACGTCTGTGATGGATTGCAATTTACATTACCGAATGGCGGTGGTCGAAAAAGTTAAATCAACAGCATGTTCGTCGTACGATGTAATTTGTTCGTAACCCATATGCACCTTGCGTATTTGTATCATTTGTGCGCTAATAACGCGCTATAGGTTATCCCGATGCCTTTTATATTTTCCGTCTGTTCTCAGTGGAGGGAGGAGGCTGGATGGTCCCGACTCTCGGGTCCGCCTCCTGGATGCAGTGCAGCCATTTAGGCTTACTAACCTACTTGCATACTATGGAGCTACTCTAAACAGCAGCCGCGGCTCCGAAAGGGGGGGTGGGGGCTGGGGGTTGCTGACTGTATTGAGCTATGGCACAGCTGGCTTCTGTTTACCCGATGCAGCCTCCAAAAGATCCGGACCGGCAGGCGACGCGTCGCTGATCGCAAGGAGAGACCTCGTATTGGCTTCACTGCAATTTCATTCCGATAAAAAAGCAGGATACTTTTCGCCGATTGGAAATATAATTGCTTTGCGCTATTAGACTTGATCTTTTATAGAGGAAATCTTAATTCCATTAATATTTTTTATTTATTTATATGTGTATATGCTGGGATCCCTACGCAAAGTGTAGTCTTGTGTAAAAGCGTAATCGCATGCTTCTGGCTGGATTTGTGTCTTATTCATGACGCCCGGTGCGGACCTTGTTAACCTCCAGATTTTGGATCATTTGTACGGTGCTATCTCCATACAAGTGTGTGCCAGGCTTTCGGGAAGCGAGTGTCTATCCCTCCGGAGAGCAGAAAAACCAAGCCATGCGTATTGCCGATGTATTTCCTTAAGAACGGTCAGCAGTAGTGGGCTGGAAAGATAAAATACACGGAGGATGCTTTGGATGTGAAAAACATATAATAAATAGATAGGGAAAAAAGAGCGAGATGGGGAAAGATCAGGAATTACTGCAAGCAGTGAAGACTGAAGACCTTATCACCGTGCAGAAGCTTTTACAGAGGCCCAAACCGGGAAAAGCAAGTAAGTGATATTTTAATGAAAATGTGTTTTGATGGGGCGGAGGTGGTCTCTACAGAAAATGCATTATATCCATATGGATTCTGTCATCCTTTACATTTATCTTGCAAAATAGTGTCATTGCGACTGTATCTTAAATGCTATACTACAATTAACTACAATACTATATCGTGGCACTATAATGTGTTACCAGAAACTAGTACACATCGGCACACTGGTATTTAACCGATGACAGGTGAAAGAAAGGGAGAACATATTTATTTGGGATAAATATCTAAAGAAAACAATAATAAACATTTACGTTTCGCTAAAACACAATTCACACTGAAAGTTAAAAATTAATGATTTTCTTTGGGATATATTAAAGGTGTCCTTCAAAAAACGATTTTATGTCATTATTTGAACGTGACATTCAGTGAGGCGAAAAGTAATACTAGAGTGAAACGTAATATTGATCTACCCATATATACCCTGCGAATAATTCCCGACTGAAATCTACCGCTGAACTAGTGTAGGCTGAACGC
Organism: Brevimyrus niger; assembly: GCA_015164015.2. Lineage (NCBI taxonomy): Eukaryota > Metazoa > Chordata > Actinopteri > Osteoglossiformes > Mormyridae > Brevimyrus > Brevimyrus niger. Next base: position 24,812,030 of record JAABNY020000095.1, read on the forward strand.
CGAGAAACGGTAAAAGGATTGCCATTGATGCCAGGTCAGTTCGGATTTTATTACTTTATTAAGTTACGATTACGTGTTTGTCCGATTAATCGTCTGCATGAGCGTAACACTAAGTCAAAGCAGAGACTGTCAAACATGCATTTTAATGCAAATTCCCAGGCTGAGGATTCTAGAGGAACACTAGAGTATGTCGCAGACCTCAGGTTTTAACCTGGCAGTATGCCTAACCCGATGTATTACATTCAACATGAATACCAGAAAAGCTTATTTTTTTGAGCCATTTTCTCAAATGTCATGCCAATTATTACGATAAAAACACACAATTAGGGCTTCTTGATGTAACACGATATGACTCTTTTCCCCTGACTTTTTCTGCAGTTTATGATATCTGTGGCATTTCTTTAGCATTGAATGCTTTTATATTAAGGATCTAAAATATTGATTGTTCTTCTCTGTTTTTTTATTATAGTTAAACATGGCATAGCCTTTCAACAAATGATGTAGCTGTAGCCTGTTATCAGAAGATGGGCTTTGTTTTAGCGAAGCAAAACCTGGCCTTCAGTTGGATGAGACTCGAGTGAATTTCTGTCAGCAAGGACCCTGAGTGATAATTGTGTAGCAGTTAGGCCACGCGGTCTCCTTTTGCTCCACAGTGTCCCTTCTGTGGAGATTACTGGCGTGGAATGTAAACGAGAGCAGAGCAGAGCCAGGCAGTGGTCTGTGGTGCAGGTGTCATCTGTGATGCAGGCTGACCACTCTGTCTGCCTACTTGAACTTAGAATTTTGACGAAGCTAAGCTATAGTCTCACCTAGGCCTGTATTTTAATGGGATCGTCTTACCCTTTTACCCGCCTGATAGCCAGATGCTTTTGAAAAGTGTTTTTTTTTTTTCAGCAAGACAGCCTCTCCTTAATGAGAGTTCGGGTGCCTGCCTGTTTTGGATGCGTCTCGCATTCTGATTTTATTTTGAGGTGCCTTTATTCAACCGTTCGCAGAGTCTTAATGGAGTTGTGTCTGCCACCAGAAAGTGCAGAGTATCTTTCCCAAGTGAACCTTTCAAATGCCCTAGCATAAAAAAAAATGCTTCTGAAATAGCAGTATGATTCATTTCAGGAGTGCATCCACATCAGTGAACATTTACAAATTTGCGAGAGTCTCATTCTCTCAGTATAACCCTACAGCATGCAGCAGGATGGCCCCACATGAAGAGCTGGCCCCAGCATGTTGGAAGCACTGATTTCATTGAGGTTCTGCCTTTTATCTATATGGATAGTGTGACTAAGAACTTATTTAAAACCCCAAGCCAGCACATATTTAATGTGGCAGGAGAAGTTGAGTGTAAAAGCTGTGAACTCCCTAATTCAGGTCGCCCAGGATACTGATACTGGTGTCACTGGGGGGGTAAGTCATGGGGCTAATCACAACCATGGTAGTTTTGAGCAGATTGCTGTTCCAGCCCAAATGGATTGCAGCTGCACTCTGCATGAATTTTCCATGTTTGTAAATAACGTGAGATAAAAATGGTGGCGCTCAGATCCTCTCCCATACACCTGTCTGATGCTAATAGGTGTACCTCCCACTATGTTCCATTCTAATTTGGCAGGATCTCCAAGGGGTGGAACAGAAGGTTATATGCAGAGCAGGATTTTCCCTCCTCCTGCCTTGGTGATTGTACCAGTGCCAGAACTTTCTCTGATTCTTAGGTCCAGATTGATTCTAATGGTGACGGTATTGACAATTAGCCTTAGCGGTAACCCAAATGATTGCACTGGCATTGATGTTATTTTGCCTGTGGTGGCTAGCAGCATGTCTGCTGGAGTCAGATGGGTCGACTCAGGTCAGCGTGAGACCGGTTGGCAGCGAGCTCAGCTTCTTTTGCCTGCAGCGCCACCTGCTGGTGCCTCGTGAACGCGACCTGCCCTCCAAGCCAGCTGATCGGGGTCAGATTGGGGTCGAGGCGGGAGCAGCGCGACGACATTTCGGTTATAGGGGACGTTTGGGGGCCCCCGGGGCCAAATCGGGACCGTGCCGTTCCGGGTCAGAGTCAAGGTCGACGGCTGTGATGGCTGCTGCTTTGCATAAGTACAGAAACATTGCAGATGACACGTAGTTACAATCCCAGGGAAACACAAGGCTACTGACTGTATTAGAAATGTTCACAGATTTAATGTTTTTTTCCTATAAGGGCCCGAGGACCCTGACCAGGTTCAGTGCTTAAAAGATGGAGGAATGCCTACTTGGGCAGCTCATTGGGCACTACGCATCTTTCGACAGTGGATAGCTCCACCCAAAAGGAGGATGCTGGGAACTGATTCCAGCTGTGCTGGCTGGCTTCAGAGCCTCGTTACAGGGGTTAGAGGGAGAGGTGACAGTGTTACACCTCAGCGTGATCCATTCATTCGTCGTCCAACTGCTCATCCACGTCAGGGTCAGAGGAGGAGCCGGGAGCCTATGCCAGGTAGCACAGGGTATGAGGCTTAGGGCACCCTAGACCCCGACTGTCGCAGGGCAGCTGCACACTCATACACGCAGCCATGTACTGCAGGTCATCTAGAGAAGCCAGTTAGTCCAAATGCGTGTTTTTGGAGGAAACTCATGTGACAGGGGGAGAACATGCGTGCGCGTACCGTACACACACACACTCACACACACACACACACTCACACACACACACGGAGTGGCGGTTCAAACCTGATACCTGGAGGTGTGAGGTGACAGTACTGCCTTCGATGGGTGTTAAAATTGCTAAGAAGTATGAGACACCAGGTAGCATCGTGTCTATGGACGCGGCCTTGGGACAGGAGAGGGCTGGACTGTGAAGAGGCTCTGCTTCATCGTAATGTTGGCCTGTAATCACAGAAAGGATGTAAGTTGATATACAAGGAAGTGCTACCTAATAATGATCAATAATTGAGAGAGTAACATTTAAATACTTAAATGCTTTTTCTGACATTAAGATTCTTGAATGGTTATTGCTGTTCGTAGCCTCACTTGATGGTAGTGCAGGGTAATCACTTCAACTGATATGTTTCTTTATTGATGTGTACATGTATTTTTGATAAAGATAGAGGTCTAGCTCATCTCAAGGGAAGTGAGACATAGGTGTTATTGAGACATCGGGTGGCTTTGATGGAAGCTGCGTGTGGATTATCTGCCCTGTCAGGATGCTAATTGAATCGCTGCTCCGGCACCTGTCAGATTTCAGGCCTGAGAAACTGAAATTCTCAGCCCTCACACACACACACACACACACACACACACACACACACACACACAAAATATCTATATCTCTGTGGGGACTCCTCATTAATTTCTATGGATATAATCCTAATCGATAACCCTAACCCTCTAACGTTAACTACAAGTAATCAAAGTTTAGTTTTTTTGATTGCGATCTTAGATTTTTATCACTTTATGAGGACTGGAAAAATGGTTCCCACAACATCAGAATAGGTATATAAATGCAGACACACACACACACACACACCTGTTAGGGAAAATCTTGTAAAATTTGCTTTCTTATGCCATGCGATATCATTTTCCATTGTTCCATTGGTCTCCAGTTCTGCTTGGTAAGATTAAAGGTGCTCATGAACAGAGAGGATTACAAATCTGTCATGGGGTTTATGGAGAGCTGCATCGGGGGCATGTCAGGACCTCCAAAATGGGGGGTGTTTCCTAAAAGCTGAATGCCGGTTACAGTATGAAGTCTCCCAATTCGTGGCCGGGGTCTTGTGGAGAGTGTGAATGCGGCAGACAGGTATGAACAGTCTTCAGGCCAGTTTATCTGCAAATCGCGGCTGAAAATCATTTAGAGTCTCCTTGCTGGCAATGACTTCAGCCCCAGAGCATCTGCGCTCTGATGAAGGGCATCCATCCTTTCACCTGCCGACTACAGGGTCATGGGGAGCCTGGGGAGGTCATTATAATCAATATGCTTCTAATATCTGAGCTAAAACCTTTGGAACTGGGAACTAAGGAAGCCCTTGATTCTGTAAATAATATATTTTTTCATCCAGGCTCCAAACTGGCCAGGGTAACAGTGGAAGACCCAGGCAGTGATGGTTCCTGTTGGGTTAACAAATGATTGAATTACGGAACAGATGGTGGTATCTGGGTCTGGGGGTTATGGAGAGACTGAAAGCTGCTTTACTGCAGTTTAAGAACCCTGCAGCGCGTTCGTAGCCCCTGGCTTCAGGTGCTGTATTGGTTTTTTAACAGCTATCCAAAGAAATCAAAATTCCCAGTGTAAAAATGTGTGAGAAGCACATTTCTGAGGAGGAACATTGCCTTGGATAACACTGTAACTTTGGCTTTCGCTGAACCTCTGAATTCATGTAGTCAGGTTTTCATGCCTTTCAAACTGAGCAAATGATTTGTTTACTTTAATTTGGAGATCGTGGCACATCAGCCATCGTTAAAGCCGATTTGGAACTGCCGTAGCAAGCCTGAATAACCCTAAGAGAGTCGGACTTTCAGCTTGGCGTCAGTCCCATTGCAGTTTGCTATGTAAACAGTGCAGGAGAGAGTGGCACGTGGAATCTGCGCGTGTGTTTACATGGCGTTCGCTCGGGGGCCTGAGCACACGCACGACTCAGACCGGGCTCAAGGTTGCACCGGGAGAGGAGATCTGATGAGGCAGCATCTCTGAGAAGAGGCCATCCCGGCCTTCCTGCGGGGCAGTGGAGCAGGGTGACAGGGTGACAGGAGCTGGGAACGCCACCTCCTCCGGTCGCTGCTCCACAACACCAGCTCGTGTTGCTAGGCTGAGTAGACGCTTCTCAGGGATCAGTCGGCCTCCCGGAACAAGACGCCTGCTGCCCAGGTTCTCTCGTTTTTTTTACACCTGCGTCTTGTCTTTTTTAAGATGTCTTAAGCGGTGCCTCGTCCTCCGCCCTCCGCTTTTTGCCGGTGACATCACGCCCCTTCTCCATTCCTGAAACTTAGCATCCTGACACCCAGTTGTGTTCTTCTGGAGTGTCCGCCGCTACCATCCAGGTGTGCTCCGTGGCCAGCGCGCTGGCGGGGGCGGGGGGTGGGGGTGTTTCCTCGGCTGAGAAGTGCACGCTGACAGGACAGGAGCTTTCATCCTAGCTTCCCTCTCCAGAGCATCGTTTCTGCCATCAATGATACCGGATAAGGGGGTAAACGAGATGCTCACTGTGGACTTCTGAATCTCAGGTGAAAAACGAACATGAGATTTAAGTGTCGGTATTTTTATATCTGAATAACCCCTGGACTGGAATGACGGATACTGAACGCACTAATGGATGCTGCTCTGATCACTGTCTTGTTTGGTGTGATTTTGATGCCATGATCTCAGGCAAGATGGAGGAGGTTAACACATACATGTGTGCCAACTCAGGCAAGGGCACGAGACAGGAATGGCGAGGCAGGGTGTGGGGTAAGCTGCAGCTCTTTTCCTATTGGCCGACATAAGCTGGAACAGCAGCTGGTTTCCATGGAGATTGTGAACATCTGGGGTTGACCCAGTGTACAGAGGAAGATAGAGTGCTAGGAAATATGCTATCTGCTGTAGGCTGTGATCCGGTATCTTATCTGGAGGGTAAGTCTAGCTGCTACTTCTCTGAAATGAAAGAAGAATCGCAGATTCAACTGTGACTTAAGAGAGACATAAACAGTTCTACTGTTAGCCAGTCACAACAACTACTTAGGAGTGGCTATTGAATAGAAAGAGTGATTCGCCTGATTCCAGCAACAGTCCTGCACGTGGAAGGTAATTTAATGTTTTACACCTTGCTATATGAAGCAGGCTTGTATTTCTTTCTAAAATATGGATCGCAGGTCTTTAGGGTAGTAAAGGCCCCACAAGCACTCCACATTTTTGAGGGACACTATGATAAAAGTTCAGTTTTTTCCCCACAAACATGATGAGAGAATAAAGGAACTCAAACTCCAAGCTGCCAAAATAAAGGGTTCAGGTAACAATCAAAGGGGAAGTCATTAGTCAATTTGCAGGCTCTTCGCTGGCCATTGGACAGTGCTCTAACTGCATGCATGTGTTCAGCATCCTGTGCACCTTGATGCCCATGCTGGGTTGCCTTGGAAACCCAAGAGCGCTCAGTGAAGTGGTGAGGTCTTGTGTTGATCACTTCCCCTAATGGATTTTCAGAAAGGGCTGGCCTGAGGATAGAGGTACCCCCTGAATAATTCATGTCATTGCCTTCAAGTAATTTAAAGTCAGTCTGCAGAGTGTTGCCACCTTGAGGTTGCACTGGGCTTAAGGGGAGGTTCAGAGCTTTGAATCGGGAATATCATGTGTTGTACTGAGTAAAGAAAATATGTGGCTTCTATTAGCTTTCAATGACAGTCTATATCCGAGCTGTTTCTCTCATTTTCTGAGTATGTTGCCCATCTGGGCTTAGTTTTCTGACCCTTAAGGAATGAAACGTCTGCAGAAACCCCAGCATTTCAATCTGAAGCAGTTATTACGTGCTGTTTCCTTTGTTTCCCCAGGCAACCTTGCATATATGTGCTTGTGTGTCACTTACAAACAAACTCTTTAGGTTTTCTTATGAGTCACTGGCCCGGTTGGCGCATTTAATGGTGTGCGTGGAGGGTGCAGTAAATCCTGCATCAGGACCTGAAAGCCTGCCCCCTCTGTGAAGGTCCGTTCCCAGTAGAGTCGCTCTCAGCGTGGCATTCTTTGAGAGTTCCTCTCATGCACGCCAGAGGAAGAGGCTCCCAGCACGAGTGCTGTCAGAGATAGCCTAGTAAGAGCCATTTGGATATAGGCATTGTTCTACCTCACCAGTAGGGGATTTATCTGCGTGGGTTTTAACACCACACAGCATTTATAGTTTTCCTGATGGTCTATATTTGATTCCTCACCCACTCTCAGTGCACATTACCTCTCAACAATGACATGTAGTGAACGGCAAATGTTATGTCATAAGCTGCCATTTTAGAATAGTGATCCTTCAGAGTAAGTTACCTTAAGTCTATTGAGTAGAAAAGTGTGCTGAGTGAGGACCAGTGACTCTTCTTAAACAGGAGTCTCATTGATGTGATAGACTGTCCTTCACAGCATACTGATGATCAGGATTTCCGGATGACCATTTGAGGCTTTTGCGCACCCTGTCCTGTGATAAAAAGCAGTGATTAATGAAAGTGACAGATCCACAGCTCTCTGTTGGCAGCGACTTCATTTGTTCTTCTCACTATGAAAACGTTGGTGTCTTTCTCAAAGTCTTAATAAGTAAGTTGTTCTTCTTTCCCTTCTTAGAAGTGTGATTTGACTTCCAGCCCAACACTAGATCAATTATTTCAACTTCTGTGTACATGTATTACATAATCAGGGATATCTAAAAAGCTTCTGAGAGATTTATATCAGGCCCATCGAAATGAACCCCCCCCCCAACACTTGGCATTCTTGTATGCTTTTATGATAATGGTGAGGAGCTCTACACATGGACTCGCTGGGTGACACTGTGCCAGGCAGGACTGCTCAAGGAGAGCCAGAGAAAGCAGGTGTTGCACTGAGCACCGTGTGCTGTGGCTGACCAAGGTCCTGCTGCTTGGTTTGACAGTCCTGTCGGGCATTAGGCTGAGAGAGAGAGTGAGAGAGAGAGAGTGAGAGCAGGCTCTTCTCTTCTTTCACACCTCTGATCTAGTGAACCTGTACTCACGCTTTGACTTTGTTCTGCACCCCAGCCCAGAGTAATGAGAGAGTTCATCCTCCTTTTGGAAGCTCAGGGAAAATGTCCCAGAGGACTTAACACTAATAAAGCTATTAACAGCCTGACTTTCCTGTGTCGCTTGGGTCAGCAACATTATTGTTGTGTTATGATAGGATTATCTGATGTGGTCCCTTTAAACCAGCTTAGATAAACCCATCCAAGATTCCAGCCTCTCATCTCAATTATTTCTTGATTATTCCGCAGTTGGATTCTGTTGTATCAGTTTTAAATTAAGCTGCGTTCACTGCATATTTGTTCTTGTTGCTACAGATCTTATTATATTGTACCTGTGTGATAAACGCTTGGCTTGGGTATCTCAGGACTATAGTCAGACACAAATTTGTTAATAGTGTAACTGTTCTGAAACCAAGACTGAAATCACAATACAGACATTAACGATTTTGAGTTGTGATTCTGGAAGACAGGGCCACGATATCCACCTCCCACCCCAAATATATTTTTGTATCTGTATAGTATTTGTATTTACTTCGGTGTGTTCAGTGAAGATTCTCATAGGCACTACAAGAGGTCGTAGTCTGCAAATTCACAGTCATTGCTGAGGCCTCGCAGTCTGGAGTTCAAGCGCTTGCAACTGAGCATCTCTACAATCATATGGGTTAGCGTTTCCCATCCCATTTATATGGGAATCTGACAATTTAAAAACCAGAGACATTTTTGAAAATGCAAATTTAATAGCAGAGAACACAGCAGTTGTCAGAGGATAACCCTGAATAATTATGTGTTGATAATGATGAGATCCGAGGTGCTGGCTTACGCTGTCGGTGTGCTCTGCCTTTCCGATGTGGCGAGGGGCTGTCAAGGGTCCACAGTAAGCTGCATGGTCAGCACTGTCAACATTCATTATTTAATGGCACTTCTTGCATGGGGGGTTTCAGTCCTGCCCCTGGCTTTCAGTCTGTGTACTTTCTGTGTGCATTTACTCTCGCAGCCTCTCACAAACTTGCAGTTTAATTAGTGTCTCTAAATAGCCCTTAGTGTGTGAGTGTGTGCCCCGTGGTGGACAGCCATCCCATCCAGGCCCCCCCCCATCCAGGCAGCCCCCCCTCCATCCAGGCTGCCCCCTGCCTTCTGCCCCGCGTTTTCTGGGATAGGCCCCAGGCTAACAGTGACCCTGTACTGGATAAGAGGTTATAAAGGATGGATGAATGAATGGGATCCTGTGCTATACCCTGCAGCCACTGACCCTGTGCTCTAAATAGGAGGAATGGCTCTGTGAAAGAACGAGGGAGACCTCATCCTCCTGACTCGCGCTCTGCGGATTTGTGAACCGTTCAAACAGACGGCTGTTTGCCTGTGTACTGAATGCCAACCTAGAGACAAGGTCACCTTGAATTTTATACCACCATCTCACCCCATCGATCATTTTACTATATGCTCATCAGTACTGATAGCGTCAGACTCTTCTCTCCTGTGAGTGTTGTGTAGTAATTTATCAAGAACTGTGCGAGGCTGTGTTTAGGGGACTTGGGGATCTTTGAAGGCATCGTATTATTTGATTATGGATGGTAATCAATGTTTTGTTATATTAACTAAAGCTACAATTTATTACAGAGGATTTCTGCTGACATCTGATCATGTTGTATTCTGTCCATTTTCCCTGTATGGGAAGCTGTGCCAGATAGCACTTATTTAATTTTTGAATGTAAGAATAAAGTTTTTCCTGAAGTCTGGATCCTAGCTAGTTCTTATCCTTTTTAATAAAATTCCCAGTGGACACCATCTAGAATGCTCTTTACACTGTGATAGGGCCGCGGTTCCTGGGTAACAGAGAATTATTAAAGACGTTGAATGTCAGAAGGGCTGCCTGGCACTGCTGTTGACACTGAGATCAGTAAAATACAGAAACACAGAGAGCTTAAATGAAATCCTCTCTAAACGGATCTCCATTTCAAATAATTACAGAAATGTCTTCTGGAAACATCCATGGATGTTTTTTTTTTCAGGAAACAAACTGCAGGTGCTTGTAACCCAACTCCCTCTGGCCACCTAGGCAACATCAGCTGATAAATGGAATGGGCCTGATTTATTTTTAGGTAGAATTCCCCTCTATATGTGAATGGAAACCACATGCAACTGGTATGAGCAACCAGCAGTATCTTTGTGGGGACTTTCACCTACTGGCCTTGCTTTCACATAGTAAGAACAAATTCTTTCACTTTGACATTGGCTGGACAATAAACATCATTTATATCATGTTTACAAACATAAATCCGGCCTCCAAGAATTACCTACACCTAGCTTCAATAGCAGAATGCCCACCTAGCCCTAGCACAAAGTATAAAATAGCCAAGTCATTCTAGCGGATGCTATTTCCTTACAAAATCTAAAACTAACGTTTTATGTAGAAATTGCATCGACAACGAAGTGACAAGCCGGGTTATTAAGCTAATTTTCAGTCCTAACAACTATCGATTTTGCAGACCGTTATTTTCGATCCATTGATGTCTCTTCCTAGCACTATCCATGAAGTTTTTCCAGAGGTATTACCCTGAAATCCTCAGTCAGGGACCTCTCTGCAGCTTCTGTGGTTTATTAACTGAATCAATGGCTCGTTTAGTTTGCTGTGCTTCACTGGTCACCGAGCCATGCGGATGGGGTGAGGGGATGGGAGAGCGCAGCTCTGTCCGCGGCCCACATGGACGAGGGACGAAGGCGGCGTGATGACGTGAGCGTGTGTAGGAAGATCTCCCGTCAGCAGCGGTTCATCCATAGCCGGACATGCTTGTCTTCTAGCGATGGTGGGGGGGGGGGGGAACAGCAACTTTGTGTGAAATTTCCGACTTGATGCCACGGCCTTCCCTTCTTCGGGGGACATCCCACCTTTTTCGTTTGGTTCTTCCTGGGTTCAGGCCCCCCCAAACCAAGAAGAGCTGCGAGGGGTTTCGGTGCCGTAGAGAGCTCACGGTATTCAGCCTTATGGAGTCCTGCGATGAAAAGGGAGGATCCACTGTCTCCTTTATTCAATTAATTAACCCTGCCCTTAGCTTGAGGCCTTGATTGACTCTCACACGTCTCTGTCGTCTCCCAGAATACACATTATGGGATTATTGTAAATTCGATCCCACCCACTGCAGGTCGTTCATTGAAATTGTCCTTTTGTTCCTGTAATTAATCTGCACTGCACTTTGAGCCTTCATGACACGCTTTATCTGGGCTATATGCAGGCAGTTAGGGAGGTCTCTGACGTTTGGGGCACGTGCAGCTTTATTTAGGAATCTTCAGGACCCTGCATTCGATGGCAGGCCACTGGCAACCACTTCAGGCGATGAGGGTTTTGCACGCCTCCTCCCATTTGGTGTCAGATTCTCTTAGCATTGCGAGCGGAGTGGAAATTCCACCGCAGGCTTTTCCTTGAGGGTCAGAAACAGAGCGAGGGGGGGGGGGGGGTGCAGGAGAGGGGACCCTTCCTGGAGTCTGGACAGAGATGTTTTGTGTTGGATTCCCAATGGCACTTTATCACACTTACGGAATATAATGGTGCGCTTTTATGGCACATGGTGCCCTGCAGAGATTTGTCATTGTGCACAGATTTTATGAAATACATCCAGAGTAATTCTTAATAATAGGTTATTGGAAATTATTATATGGCTATTAAGTAAAGTGGCTTGATATGGGTGGTACAGCTAGCTGACACGTCCAGGGTTGCCGGTGTAAATCCGACCTTTGGCTCTCTCTCTCTCTCTCTCTCTCTCTCTCTCTCTCTCTCTGCAGTTTGCATTTTCCCCAACTGTCTGTATTGGTTGAATTCCCATAATGCATCATTGTAAGTATGCAACTGGTATCCCATCCAGGGTGTTCCTGCCTTATGCTTCCTGGGATGGGCTCCAGGCTCCCCGTGTCCCTATAAACTAAGCGCTTATTGAGGATGGATGGACAGATATGAGGTAAAACGGTGGAGCGGCCTGCCAGGGTTTTTTTTTTTGGTGAACTCTGTGGTTTCCTGTTGTCTTTGGCATGGCTGTGAGCTTGGTGGACCTCGCACAGCATCCTGCAGACAGCCGCCTCCCCTCTGCAGGCTCCGCTCCACATGTAGGTCCAGTCGTCCCGGGAGCTCCGTGGTAGCAGAAGCCGGTGGGCCTCCTTTAGCGTTGGAGTGCTGAGGATGAAATATATCATGATATGGGTGGTGCAGGCTCTCCCGCCACAGTCTGGGCCAAATCCGCTCTGCAGGATGGCAGGGAACTGCCCATTCATCACTGCTTCTGGCCTCCGTCACACAGACAAAGGCCAGACCATCTAAGTTAGGTCTCTCAAAATGATCCTGATTCGTTTCTGTTCAACTCAATTTTCAGTTCAGCTCAATTAGATTTATTTTTATATAGCACCTTTCAAAACAGAGCAGCCCCAAGGTAATGCATTACTACATCATTTATTCAATGATGGTCCCCTTTTTGGTTTCACACTCTGAGTTGTGGAGCCTCTGGCCTGGCTCTGGGTGCAAACTCGGACTGCTGATTGGCTGATGTTAGTGGTGATGCCTGTGTCATATATCCAACACTCTAAGCTGCAATGCTGGTGTTGTTCTTAATGCACCTTTGTTTTGGAAGATTTTTGGGACCTTTCTGTAACACAAACAAGCCTATGGGAGTTTTACTTACACGAGAATGTTCTGAGGGCAGACTGAAAAATTACAGGGTCAAAGAGAGTACCTCCTCTACAATCTGATTGGTTGTCTCTCTGGACCAATCAATTTTCATTCTGCCCTAAGAACATCGTTGTGTAAGTAAAACTCCCATGAGCCACGAACAAGTCAGAATGGCACAGTAATGGCAAACATGTCCTCCCGGGAATCACCACAAGGTCAAAACAACTTTATGGTTAGAAATCAAAAAAACAATACAGATTATTTTATGTAGGCATGTGAGACGGGCTTTGACATGTGTTGCAATGTGCTGGTTTTAAGCAGAACTCTGGAAAGGAGTGTTTGAAGATGAAGAGCAAAGCCAGTGTGGGATCTTTTCCAGACAAGGGGTCTGGTCTTGACAGGAAACACCTGCGCCGACCACGGTGTGGTCGCACACAGACTTGGGAATCAGGTTGCCGTTCTTGGGTGCTGTGAACTCAAACTGGTAAAGGAAAAACAAGTTCTGGTGTGTAACGGCCCCCCCTCCCCACCCCCAGTACACCCTGCCCATTGGGGAGAAGCATGTCTTTGGCATGTCCGCTGGCTTAATGGCTTCCTCTTCGCATGGAGGGTAAACAGTGTGAATCGGGGACATTGCATGTCCATTTGAATTTTCTAAGACGTTATACTCTCTTTGCTATCTCTGCAAGGTGCACAGGAAATCTTCGGTTTTCACATACTGCATCCAGGGGTGACGGAGCGCAGGGCCGCCCAGCGTTCGGCACCCCTGATGCAGTTAAAGTTGAGAGTCTTGCTCAAGGGCCCAATGAGTATATAATTACTCAGGTTGGCACAAGATTCAAACCCATTATCTTATTGCTTTATTGAATGCTTTCTCAGTATAAAGTACCGCTTTCACCTGCTTCTTGCACTATATACTCATAGGGCCCTTCTAAGAGGGCCTCCCCTCGCACCCTTTGCATGTAGCTGCTTAGCCCAGGATCACAGTCTCCCATCAGCAGGTCCTGAGAAGGCGCGGCTCCCTCACGTACGCTGCCACGCTGCGTCTCTCATTACCATGGGGCTACAATAGGGGGTTCAGTAGCCTTCTAGCAACGCTCGTTCTAAGGTGGCATGAGTGCAGATTCACGGTGGGGCTGTTTCCACCCTGAGGAAATCTTGTGTTGTGATGCTTAGAGGAACACGACGGCACTGTCGATTTAAATGGCGGCACCTTTGAAGCTGTGTCTCTCCCACCCCGCTTTACTGCTAATGGATGCATCTGCGAATGTCAAGGGGAAAACCACAAACAAAGAAACGGTTATAAATAGACCTGCTTTGCCCTCGCTGATGTACTTCCGTCAGTAACCTCATTACAGTGCTGCGGCTAGACGGTAATGTCAGAGCCCGAAGAATCATATTGTGCAGGTTTCTTGTCTTGCCTCTCTAGGTCTGACCTGGATGTAACTCTGTTCTTTCTTCTGGGTGCCATGGATATGCCCTGAGGGTCTGCAGCCCATGATGGTCTCCAGATGTTTAGTGAAGACAGTGTTGAGGCTGCTAAGCAATGCCTAACCAACAGAACACAACAGAGGCTCTACAGGAGTGGGAAACCTGATCCACGGAGGGCCGGTGCAGGTTTTTGGAATGGCCTCTCAATCAGCCAATAATAAAGCAGCGGTTCTCAACTCCAGTCCTGGGGACCCTCTGTTATTGGCTGATTGAGAGGTCATCCCAAAAACCTGCATCTACACCGGCTTTTCATGGATCAGGTTTCCTACCCACTGCTCTACAGGAAACCTCGATTTATTTGGAATACAGCTGATAGCTAAAAGTCTTAAACGCTTATAGTGTTGAAACATTAGAGCAAATCCTCCTAATACTGTTTCTTATCTCTCGCCGTGGCTCCTGTACCTGGTATTTGAGGCTCTGTGTTGCAGAAGGAGGACAACCTGAAATTTTCCGGACAAGGAAATTGATCATATGTAGTGTATACACCCTGATGAGATTTAATGGGATGGCCAGCTGATTTCCGGTGTGCATGGATAATTGAAGGCTATTAGAGATGCTGTTGAAGTATTTTTTGATTTGCCACCGATACTTTAATCAGGTCTGATTTGGAAGGGATGGGTAATAGCAGTAGATCACAGAACTGCTCCCTGCACAAATGTTTGGAAGTAGGAGACAATACTGAAAAGTTTGCTTTAAAAAATGTAGGTCCAGTCGATCATATGTCAGTACAGTTTGCTTGTCTAAGGTGAGGTTAACAGCTGTCTGGAACAGTTTCACCTTTTCTCCAATTCCTTTTGTAAATCTCTCTCTCACCTCGTATATCTTCATGCATACCACAGAAACAGCCATTAAACCTCTGATTCACAGGGTACAGAGAAATCAATAGATTTGATTGATATATAGGTATCCCGCTTTATGAACGTTTTTATAAAACCTTGCATGAGCCGTGATGACATAAAACAAAGAAGCAGGAGTGATAAATAAACAGCCTAGGTACAGGATTCACTTACCAAATTCCAAACAGTCATGCATTGCTTAATACCAGGGATATGTTATAATTAATGTGCCATTTGATTATATTAGAGTGTACTTACACAAACCTACATGGTTTAGCCTATTACACACCTATAGGTATAGCCTAACCCT